>NW_019168381.1:1225926-2425926 GCF_002303985.1 Durio zibethinus
CGTCTTCAACTTCCATAAGTAAGTCTATCATTCCTTTCTTCCTGTCTGATACCATAGTTTTCGCTCTTCTTTCATCCAATTCGGATTGAATTGTCTTTACCAGCTTCTTTCTTGCCTAATATATATATTTCAAGTTAATCAAAATTCATAAATCATAACATAAAAAATTGATAATATATATTAGTATTTCTATCATTGGAAAGCAAACTTTACCTTGAGTGCTCGATGGAACGTAAAACCAGGGAGATTAATGGGCATGGAAAGAACGCCGGGGAACAACTCCGTATAATACTTAACCATTGACGAAAGAACCAAATCCTCCTGAGTGGACCCGAGGAAAATTTGTGCAATAACCTTGATACCAATCTGTTTCATCTCATTGAAGAACTTGATTGAGTGGTTCTTGCTAGCAAGATCTTCCAACGAAGGGATCACAATGTCTTCAATATGCCCTATGTACAAAGCTAGTGCTACATGGCCATTGATGGGATCCGTTGTTAGCCTACGCAAACGCTTGTGCTCTGAATTTGAGATGCCATACAGCGATTTTTTTCCTCCTAATTGTATTGCTGATGAAGGGTAGCCAAAATACAAAGTGTTCATCATCTGTTAATACCTTCTTGCATAGCTCCGGACTGCAAACTATGGACACTTGGACTCCCAAACAAATAAGTCTTATAAATGCTTGTTCTTCCATGCCTGTCACCAGTAATTCCAAATTCAGTACACATACAACTGAAAAAAAAAAAATAAAACTTGTAAGAAAAAAAACTAACCTTTAATCAAGTTGCCGATGAAGGAATCAGGATATTGGGACTTGAAAGCAGTGAGGAAGGACCACATGTTTCCAATGAAGGGCCATCCCATATCACCTGGAGGTAGAGGGTTTTGCTTCTTCCCCAACCTACTAACATAGTACCATTCATTTATTTTCCTTAGGAAACCAAATAGGAAAACATATGTTCCTGCCACAACGGCCACAATTGACCATAAAAACTCTAACCCCATTTTGGATTTTCGTTTTTCGTTTCCCTTCTTTCCCTTTTTGGTCTCTCTTTATTTTTCGCCTTCTAAGTTGTTTCTATTTATAGTTGCAAATTGCTCTACCTCAGCATCATCTTCCATTGTCTACTTAGATTAGTGATGATCATTTGTGTTTGAAATTTGAATAGTCTACAAGTCTCTCTGACTGAAACTTGTGTAATACATAATGATTATACTTTAAAAAAAAATCACAAGTCATTCTGACTCAAGTTAGTATAATTAGCAATAACTATCTTTTCAAGAAAAAATTGTCAAATTTGTATAACGCGTAATGGCTATACTTTCCAAGTATAGCGCGTAATGGCTATACTTTTCAAGAAAAATGACAAGTTATTATGACTCAAACTTATATAATTCGAGATGACTATATTTTTCAACAAATATTACAAATTTCTCTGACTCAAACTTATAAAACGCGCAATAGCTATAATTTAAAAAAAAATTATTTACAAATTTCTCTAACTCAAACTTATATAATACAAATAGATTCTTCATATATAAATGCAATAAAAGTCATACGTTTTCTCACTCCAATTATTTCGTTAAACGCCAAAAAAAAGGATGCTTCATTGACAAAAGGGGTTAACTAGTAAAAAAATGAGAGACAAAGACAAGGGCTAAATGATATGAAAATAGTTGTTTGTGGCTTTGGATTCGTGCCTAAATTGACTTTGATTCATTCCAATTGAATCTTCTTACTGTTTCTTGTATGATTTTTCTATGAAGTTTCACGAAGTATGACTCATATGAAATGATCTCCTTGACTTATAATTTTTTAATATAAAAAAGTTTAAATGGGGGACATAGAAAATTATTTTTTATCCTTATTTGTAATTTAAAATAAATTATTTTTTTCATATAAAAAATTAAAATAATTAAAATTCTTAATAAAAAATTTTTTAGTTCAGAAGAAATATCCTATCTTCTTACATGGGTAACTAAAATTGTATAAAAAAAAAAAATGTAGTAGCCTAATAAGATGGTAAAATTGTATAAAAATGTAAAATGGTAAGTATGAAATTCCCAATCTAGTAGAGTGATAAATTTGACCTTTATCCCTTAATAATATTAATATATTAAATGTGTAAGAACTATGTAGATAACTTAGATCATCTTTTGTCGTTAGTAGGAGAATTCCATCGAATTGCAATTGTCAGATAAAGTATCAATGCTCATCTCTATTGTGTGTCATAAAATATGATCCCCCTCCTCCCCGGCAAATGATTGATAAAATAACTGGTAGTCCCTTCATGAACTAAATATATATATCAACGAACATATGAATATTATATAATTTAATAAGATTAATTAAAAGAGAAAAATCAATGACAACCAGTAGCATGTTCTTCAAATTCAATGTATTAAACCTTCTTTTTGGTGAATAGATAAAAAATCGATCAACACCCAATTAAATTGAATTATATTGATCATTTGAATAATTTGAATAATTTTACTGTTTGAAAAAATTTTTAAATTATCTAATTTATAATTAAAAAAGATATCCTATGTATCATTAAAAAATATTATTTACATAGACATTCATGTAATAAATCTTATCAAGTGTTTATGTATATTGTAATATATATGATTCTTTTTAGTTGAAATTTTATTATCTTAAAAAAAGAAAAGATAAATTTGTTAAAATCGATTAATAGGTAGAGAAACCCACACAAGGCCTTGTCAAAGTGATAGAAAACTTTGAAATCAAATGGACTGGAGGTGCGATACATCTTCTTTTGATCATATTGACGTTCAAAAGAGTTCAATTTTTAAGATTAATTAAAGTATTATTTTTTAAGAAATTCCTTTCATTAATACTATTTTCATTGAATTCAAGAAAAAAAATTACATTAATTATATATTTTTAATAATTAATAATTAGAATGAAAATTGGCATTTACCTATAGCATTCTTTAATTTCCTGAACGGCCAAAAATGGACTTTATTCAAGAACAAGTAAATCCTGCCAGCACAAAATCAAGGAGAAAAGAAGTGAATTCATCCTAGGGACTAATCAAGGGCGCTTAATGATTTTAGCAAGACAATTGTCTGCAGGGTGTGTTGAAGGCAGATAGTTGATTGGGCCCCTTGGGTTAAGCTGTTCAAGCCTGCACAAGTTGAAAAAGAAAAAAAAAAAAAAATAACGTAACCTTTATCAACATCCAAAATAGAAGATAACAAGCATTAAGATCACGCAATTTTTTCTCTCATTATCCTTCAATTGAATTCCTTCACAAGCTTATCAATTGGAACTTAGAAGTTGAAACTAGTGCATGACAGTTTATCTTAAACTAATGGGAATTTGGGATGCATGGCAAAGACCAGAGTTATCTCACTTGTAATTAAGGAGAAAATAATGAAGGAAAATAGACATCTCAAGTTTGGCTAGGTCAGCTCCGGGGCAAATCATATTTCCTGCTGAAAAAGGATTGAAAGAACCAACTTTGGGTATATGTTCCTGCAAGAAAATTCAACACACAACATCAATAACATTTCAAACGATAACAACAGGGAAAAGGATGCTTTTTGTTCAACTTACATCCCATCTCGAAGGAAGGAATTCTTTAGGATTTGAATAATTTTCTGGATCCATATGAACAGCTCTGCTCCATACCAAAACTGCCCACCCTTTAGGTATGGTGTAACCTAGAAACATATCACAAGGCTTTCATTTGCAAATTGCAAGTCATACATAGGAAACCAAAGAAGGAAAATTATAAGAGACAGTTTGAGCATATCCACTGACTAACCGTCAATACTAACGCCCAATTTTGATTCTCGTAATTGTGCAAAAAATGAATTGGCCATCCGCAATGTCTCATCAATTACCTATAGAAATTATAATTAACATATAGTTTGGTATGTAAATGTGTTGTTCATATATCCAGTCACTTTCAAAGTAAATAGAACAAAAAATTTTACTTACCTTAGCCAGATATTTCATTTTTTTAATTTCCAAGAGAGTTAAACCTTTTTGCGAGGGCGATCTTCTTTTTATTATCATCTCTTGCTTTTCCTGAGATGGGAAATTTAGTTTGTCAGTGCAAAATTATTATTAAATCTGTTGAATGTCATATTTTAAAAATTATTATATAAACAACTAAATTAAATTTTAAATTTTATAACTCTTTAAATTAGGCATAATTCGATGCAAATTTGTCCGAGTTTTGCCTAATTAACGAACTTAATAAAAATAATGGGTTGAAATTAATGGAATAGAAAAAAAAAAAACACTCACTTCTCACCTTTGCTTTTTGCAACGTATCTGGGTTGTTATGAAGATAAATGATCGACCATGTTGTAGCATGAGCTAAGCTTTCATGACCAGCAAATAAGCACAGCAGCAGTAGATCAAGGATATACTCATCCTCCAATTTTTCACCTTGCTTATCTTCAACTTCCTTAAGTAAGTCGATCATGCCCCTCTTTGAATCTGGCTTATTACTTGTTCCTTCTTTTCTTTCTTCTAGTTCAGCTCGAAGAATCCTTTTCAACATTGTTCTTGCCTGATAAAAGAAAAATCTACTGATTTTTTCATGTATTACTTCTAACTAAATTAATGGGTCTGAATTCTTATGATTTTGGATAAAAGAGAAAAAACTTTACCGTCAATGCTTTACGAAATGAAAAGTTGGGTACATTAATCAATGCAGAAAGATATCCATAGGCGAAATCAGGATAATATTTCAACAATGACCCAAGAGTCAAATCACCGATTGAGCCGAAGAAGATTGTTGTAATGGCCTTGAAAGTAATATTCTTCATCTCTTTAATCACCTCAATTGGTTGGTTCATATTAGCCCACTCTTCTAATGAAGTAATCACTATTTCCTCAATGTAGCTAATATACATGGATAATGCTTCATGTCCAGAGATCGAAGGGGCTATTAACTTGCGCAGATCCCTGTGTTGTGAAGGTGAAACATTATGAAGTGATGTTTTCCCTGCTAATTGATTTACTGATGGAGAGTAACCAACTGAAAATGTCTCATTATCTGTCAAGACTCTCTCGCACATTTCAGGACTGCAAACTATGATGGTTGGTCTCCAAAATAAGTGGGTCTTATAAATACCTGTTCACCCATACCTGCAAAATATATATTCCAATGAAATTAATGGAGGTGTTGAATGAATTACAGAGGAATATACATAGAATGGCGGATGAATTGGCTGACCTTTTAATGAAGTTGTTAATAAAGGATTCAGGGTCTTGAGATGTGAAAGCTCTGAGGAAGGAGAACATGTTTCCAATGAATGGCCAGCCCATAGCACCTGGAGGCAGAAGTTCTAGCTTCTCGCCTAACCTGCTGACATAGTACCATTGATTTATGTTCTTCAGGAAACCAAGTACGAAAACATATGTTCCTAAAAAACAGCCACAATCGACCACCACAAATCAAATTCCATCTACGCTCTTATTGATTAATCCTCTCTCTCCTTCGGCTCAATCTTTTACATGTTTTCTTGCCATCTTTGTTTGTATTTATAAATAGCTCCGAAATGCTCTCTACTATCAGATCATCTGAAATTGATCTCGCCTTTTTTTTTTTATCATAGTTATTAGGAACTAATAATAATTAATATTAAGTGACCTCGTAGTTCACTGGAAATTTTTAAAATATTACTCTTTATATCTTGTAGTTTACACCTTGCACATCATCCTGCGAAAGCAACGCATATGGCCAGTCGGTGTTTATGGTTAGGGTAAATCGAGTTAACCCAAAAAACAAAAAAAAAGGCAAAATGTTGAATTGTCGAGAAGGCAAGAGAAAAACATTATATCAAAAAATATATAGGATACCCTTATTCTCAGTATACAGTATTGTTTTTCCCTTAAATTAGGCAAGATAAAAACAAATTAATGGACCTATTGGTCAGAGAGGTTCCTGGTAATTAAAAATATCGAATAAATTGGGCTGAGCGGCTTAGCGTGGTCAACCCCAAGCTCATATATTGATCATGTAAATAAAACATTTCTTCGCAGCGTTGTCCGGTACTGTCCGTGGATGAAAGGGTTCACTTTTAGCTTTGGGACGAAACGCAACATGGTGGCCGTCTTGCGAGGATTCAGACTCTTCTTTTCTCTTTCCAGTGGGAAGTGATTTAATCCAAATGGAATTTTAGCAGGCGAGGATGTGGCATTATATCAGCCGTAGATTATGGCACCATATATATACTTGGACCAAATTAATGGACAAGATTCATCAAAGAGAGAAGTTTGGGTTTTGTTATTTTAATTTAAAATCTTTCTTTTCTATTTGCTGCGTTTTGCTTCTTGAAAGAAGATATATATTCGTGTATAATTACCATACACTGAGCCACTGCCCGTGTATTAATATACATTGAAAATCTAATTCAAGTCATGGATTGTCTTTGCTATATATAACCATATTTGCTAACAACATTCATACATGCATATGACAATGAAACTGGAAATTAAAAGAAAGGCTTTTTGTACATCATGAAGCTGGGAAACTTTCTGATTAAGAACTGAACTGGAAGTTACTAATTTTAGAAAGCAGATGAAATTCTTAGCATAATCAATGGAGCTTAATGAATTTCGCAAGACAGTAGTCTGCTGGGTCTGGTTCAGGTAAGTAATTAACATGGCCTCCTGGATTGAGTTGTTCAAGCCTACTTGTTGAAAACACGCAAAATATCAGTTTGAGAAACTGAATCCTCCTGCGTTTTGACCTTTTAAATTGTAAACGTTGTGAACAGAAAATTAAGCTGACTCACTTATAGTTTAGAAGAAAATAATGAAAGAAAATGGAGATCTCAAGTTTGGCAAGATCAGCTCCAGGGCAGGTCCTACTTCCTGCTCCAAAAGGGTTAGAAAGTCCCTGCTTTGGGTTTAAGATCCTGCGCATTATTCAAGTCAAACAGATAGCAGATAGTTAACAATATTTCAAATGCCAGTTTTTTCACTTTCATTGAACAATAACTAATGTCAATTCTTGAGTCTTACATCCGATCTTGAAGGAAGGAACTGTTTTGGGTTGGAATAAGTTTCAGCATCCATGTGAACTGCACTACGCCAGACCAACACTTTCCATCCTTTTGGTATGAAGTAGCCTGGAATCAAAGCAATTAATCGCTCCAAATCTTTGTGTGGCAGAAAAGAGAAAAATGAGGGAAGAATTAGGGAGGACATGGTGAATCATGGAGAGTGACTAACCGTTGATATTATTATCTTTTGTTACCTTTCGGAAAAGTGCAAAAGTATTGATGCGTATCCTTAGTGTCTCATCAATCACCCAAATAAGTTACATAATAGCATGGCTTGTTATATATTTCAGATTGAGTCAAGTAGTGATTTCAGATTTGGAAGTGGTGAGATGATCATACAGAAAACTTTTACCTTGGATAGATATTTCATTTGTTTAATTTCGTTGAGAGTTAAACCTTTCTGGGAGGAGGGCCTTCTTTTAATGATTTCCACTTGCTCTTCCATAAATATGGAATTTGAAACGTGTTTTTAATCATGTCATGTTTATCATGATTGCAAACATATCGAATATTATTACAGTTATCACAGTTATAGCGGTCGAAATTTTTTTTTAATTTCACTCAATATGCTATAAAATATAGTAATTATAATTATAAAAACTCTTATTTTATAATTTTTAAAATAATTTATCATATCACATTTCTTTTATTTATTTGATTTTTAAAGGTAATAATCTATTAAATATTTATTATTTTTATGATTTGAAATGCAGTAATTTATTAAATATTTAAATTTTTACACATTAATTAATTTAAAATTGTTAGCATAAATTACTTTCAAATTATTATACAAGGGATCGAATTTTCAATTTTTATTTAAGTACACAAAAATAATAATAATAAAAATTAATCTAATACTAAAAAAATTAACAATACAAATACCAAAACAAAATATCATTAATAAAATTCAAATATAAAATATAAAATAATAAATCAATATATAATCATTTAAATTTAATTAATTTTCATTTAAGTTATACAAAAAAACTTATCACCTCAATTTTTATCTAATTTCTCCAAAATTTCTCTATCTATCTCATATTAATTCCTAAATTTATTTAATCTTAAATTTCTTACCATAAAATTTAACCTTTAAAATTTCCTATAAACAAATTTTTTTCTAAGTAAAAAATTTCACGTGATCAAAACCCATCCTAGTCCCTTCCCATAGTTCAAAACTAAAATTTTGGCCCTATTCCCCTCTAATCCCTCCCCTCTCTCGACATCTTTTCTTTTTTATTTTCTTCAGCCTCATTCTCACACTCTCATATATCTCTAACCTCTTACTTCTCATCAGTTCTCAACATCCACTCTCTCAACTCTCAAACTCAACCCATAAGTCCAAAATAGAAGCTTCTCCCTCCCACTAGATACTTCCCTACCAATTAGGCGATTCAACTATGGCGACATGCATTTGACATCTACTTAGGCTTTAGTTTTTGTTATCCCAAATCCTAATTCTCGCCCAAGAAAACTCATCGCTACCATCCAATGGCCCACCCTAGGGGCCAAGCCCCAATCCCTCACTATTAGAGTCAGAGCCCTCACTCAACAGACAAAGTAAGATGGAGTGGTTAACTTCATCAATCGGCTCGATCCCATTAAAATTCAACAGAAATCTATAATTTGTTTTACAAAGGTAATTACTTGTGTTGAACTGTTGGTTGTGTTGGATTCATGATTGATTTGAGATTAAATTTGAGTTTGTTTGAAACTGAATTGAGATTAATGTCAAATTAAAATGTTTTTTTAAGCTGTCAACTTTTTTTTATTCTGGTTTTTTGACAAAAATATGGAGCAACTACAATAACAGTCCGTTAAGACTGCTATTCACCGCTATACTATATTTTTGTGACTGCAACACTCCATTATCAAGGAGATTCAAATTCACACCTAATATTTTTCAAATACTGGTGGTGGATGGTGACGCTACCACAAAATAACGACCACTATACTGTAACTACACTGCTATTTGAATCCCAGATCTAGTTGAAAAATGACTTCACCATGGTGCAAAATTTTCTAAAACCACAATTCCAAGTAACTATAACCGATCCTATATATCTCACCTTGGCCTTTTGCAACACTAGTAGGTGGTCATGGAGGTAGATGGTTGCCCACGTAGCAGCACGCCCTGAAGTTTCGTGGCCCGCAAGCAAGAATACAAGTAGTACAATAATAATATGCTCATCATCCAATTTTTCACCTTCCTCATCTTCAACTCCCTTAATCAAGTCAATTAGGCCTCTCTTTGTGTTTGGGTCATTCGATTCCCTCTCTCTTCTTTCAGCAAGTACAGCTTGAAAAGTTTTTACCAGTATCTTCCTAGCCTGATGCAAAGAACAAATCAAATAATACATTTTTTACAACTCATAATGCAGGAAAACTTTGAGAGAGGTGTGGGCATGGCCATGGCGACTAATTAATCGATGGCATCCACCAATTATTGTTTTTCAGCACAAATTACATTAGCTTTAGAATCAAGTTTTGAAACTTACCTTGACTGCTCTATGGAATGCAAAACCAGGGATGTTAACGGCTGTGCAAAATAATCCATGGAATAAGCATGTACAATACTTCTCCATTGACGCAATAACGGAATCATCACTTGCAGTGTCAAGGAAAATGGTCATAATGACCTTGAAAGCGACCTTATTCATCTCAGAAAAGAACTGGATTGGCTCGTTTGTCTTAGTCCATTCTTCCAATGAGTTGATTACTATTTCTTCGATACTCCCCATATATGTAGAGAGTGATTCATGGCCATTAATGCGGCTTGTTGTCAGCCTGCGAAATCGCTTGTGCCCCCTTAACTCGATACGAAGTCAAATGGTTTTCCTCCTAAAATTAGACTTGGAAAAGGGTAACCGGATTTAAATTGCTCATCATCTGTCAAAACCTTCCTACACAGCTCTGGCCTGTACACTATGATGCATGGATCCTTATAAATACCTGTTTCACCGTACCTGAATTGCTTTAATGTAAAAAAAAGGTTGTTAGATCATATCTTTTTTCCTCAAAAATATTATGGTTTCTTTTTGTAGTATAAATTTTAAATTTAACATCAATTGGTGACTTAATTAAATGATTCACTTATTTTAATTGATGAATTAAAAGAAAAAGGATGCAAATCCTTGCAATAAATTCTCGCAAAGTACACATTGACAATTCTAAACACAATATAATGGCAGCTATGAAAATGGTATGAAAAAATAAAAATAATACAGTTTAAAATTTTATAAAAAATTATATATAATTTTGACAAAAACAAAAAAAATATTTATATTTAACATGATTGTGATATGATAATTTTTATATTAAATACGTATTAATAAAAAAATAAATACACGATATACAAATTCAATCTCAAGGTACATAAAAAAAAATTAAAAAACTTAAGAAGTAGTGGTGTATGTAATCACATTTTAAACACTATATTAGTTCTTAATTTTATCCGGAGTCAGAGAATATATTATAAAGATCAAAGAAGGATAAGCGACCTTTTTTTCAAGTTGTTGATAAAGGATTCAGGATCTTGGGATTTGAAAGCTCTGATGAAGGACAACAAGTTCCCAATCACAGGCCATCCCATATCACCTGGGGGGAGAGAGTTAACCTGCTTCTTCCCCAACCTGTAGTTCATCACATGGTACAACTCATTTATTTTCCTAAGGAAACCAAATACCAAAATACATGTTCCTAGCACAACTGCAGCTGTAATCCCCCCATTGCCCCACATCTCCTCGAACTGAGTCTCTTTTTACGTATTTTTAACTGCAGAAAAGATTTTCCAACGTTGTCCTTAAATTTTTAATTATGGCCAATCTTTTAGTTAATTAATTTCTAGCTCTTCCTCAAAAAACAAATTATAATTAGTCGTTTGTCTAGTCACTAACATAGTCAGTATATGCTTGACTTGAGGAATTACTAGTAAGAAAATGATCAATATCCATTGACTTTAATTAACTTGTATAACAATATTGTAATAAACTAATAATTTTGCCAGCAACTTCAATTTATATATTATTAACAAGGCAAATGTGCAGAACAAATTAATTAATTAAGCCTCCCAAATCCCAATACTTTTTTTTTAATCTTCGGCCTTATCTACTCTACTTTCATAAAACTTATAATTAATAAGACTATCAATGGATATTGTGTATAAAGTACTTAATTTTTGAATTATAAATGAGTTTACTCTCATTGTATATACCAATTAGAAAACAAGCTACGCATTTTTTTTTTTTTTTTTGCCAACAGTTTCTTGGTTTAGTGGATATAACAATAGTCGTGCATGTGAATTTTGGATTCGAACTTAAGCAATCCTTTTTACGTCTCCCAATATATAAAAAAAATAATATGAAACTTTTTGTATTTTGAAAGATAAAAAGATATGAAATTTAATTAAGGCTATACAAATTCATACTTAATTTTTTGATCAATCTTTCAGGTTTTTAATATCTAATTCATATGTGCCTGATTATCTATGATTTGGATTATTTGCTCAAATTTATAGTTTTCAAATTGCTCTTTATCATCTTTTATCAATTTATTATTTTAATAGATTCTGTCACGTGTATTGGAAACTATCATATGACAAAGTCATAAAAGATTAACAAGTAGGAGAGAATTATCACGCATATAAATTCATAAGAATTAACGATAGGAAAGCAGAACAAACATAGGCAAGAGAACAAAAATAAACTTACGTTTTGATACTATATATATCAAACATCCGATCTCAATATGTAATAGAAAAAAAAAAATCAAATCTAAAATTCAATAACTATAAGATAATATTACTTTATTAGTTAACTTGTTAATCTATCTTGAAAAATTATTGAGATACGGTTCTATTTGTATCATAAAAAATTAATTCCAAAAAATAATTTATGCAAATTTTGTTTTATATTTGTTTAATTAAAAACTGATTGATCAACAAAATAATTTATTAGTCAATATTAAAAAATTTTTTTTGAAAATTATCTTTTCATTTTAAAAAGAGAAGATAATTTATAGGAAAAGTTGTCAAAGGATAAAGTTATTTGCCAAAGACGGTAAGCTTAGTTTAGCTCAAGTTGAGATTTGCACATAATTATTTAGGTTAAGATTTCACTTCATTAGATTCCAAATATTATTTTAGTAATAAATATTTTTAATTTTTATTTTGACAATTATTAAACATTTTAACATTAACAATTGAAAAAAATATGCAGTGACCTTCTAAGAGCATGTCTAGATGGCATGTCAAGTAAGCTACAACGTGGACGAAGAAAGATAAAAATGAAACAATTTTAAAAGGTTGGGAATCTAAATTAAAAAAAATTCAAAAATTAAAATCTAAAATAGAACCAAAATAAAAAAATTTGAGACCAAATCAACAATGAATTAAAACAAAATGATTCTGCATCGGATGTCAAGCAAGACTGCAGGGAATAACGTTTCAGATAATTTTTGGAGCCCTATGGGTTTATTTCAGTAACCAAATGTAATCTCATCATGGATCGACGTGGCATCATCTTAGCCGTAGATATGCTTTCTATTAACCATATAAATATACTTGGACCAAATGGACGGGATCAATCATCAAAGAGAAAAGTTTAGCCCATGCTTTCGATTATGGTGCCATATAAAACATTCCTGCCCTTTTATTTTTTGTTTTCTTAAAAGATGTACAAGTTAAAAATATCATCCTTTTTAATTAATAAAAAATTGGACCGCCATTTTCAATTAATACCAAGCCTTAATATCAGCTTTACAATACAAAGTCTGCCGACTGCAGAGGGCAACATGGAGAGGTCCAAATGCTTTGGCCTAGAGATATGTCTTACAAGAACTGAACTGATACATGAATAGAGACGATTTAGTAACTAAAATTTCTTGGTACGATCATAGCCATGGTCATGGGAGCTTTGTGATGACATAATCCCTGTTTTCTTCTTTTATGAAGCGGTTGACATAATCTTTAAAGCTTAAACACATCTAGTTACAAGAAATAAGAGAGAGAAGCGCATCTAGCTACAAGACGTTGATGAAGGAAACCGGATCCTGGGATCTGTAAGCTCTGAGAAATGAAACAATGTTCCCAACGAAAGGCCACTAAAAACTTGAGCTATTCCCTTCTAAAGCCTAAGTTTTTTCATTATTAATTTGATTTTCATTTTTTAAATATCAAGAATGGAAAATGAGGTACCAAACTGCCAATACAATAATTGGTTCTATTCAAGAATAACACATGAACGAAAATTTCTTGTAACACAATATTCTTTATTTCATATATGGATCTTACTATGAATTGTTGGGAATAATGACTCAAATCTCATAAGAGATTTATTTGAGATTTGTTTAAGGTTTGTTAAATATTACTTGATGAAAAAGAAGATTTGTAAAAGAAAAATTCTAAGAGAAAGATGATTCTTAATAGGGAAGTTTCACTTTAAAAAAAAGAATTCTAAAATGAAAGGGATTCTTAATAGGCAAGTTTGACTTACACGAAAAGAATTTTAAGAAGAGAGGGATTCTTAATGGGCAAGTTTGTATGGTTATAAATATGTGAAATCTCTACAGGGTTAGGTATGAAAAAAAAGATGTAAGAGAGTTGTAGTGTTTTATGGAATAGACACCCCATAAGAGTATTGGGGCTCTATGTCTTATGGGTGTGTATTTTTGTGAGTGGACTAGAAGAGACTAAGTGAGTCCACATAAGTATGATGTATGTGAGCATATGGGTTTGTGTTTGTTTGGGTTGAGAATACTCCATAGGACTAGAGGAAATTGAGAGTGTCTTATGAGTATTGATTGTTGAGTGAGATTGATGATTTGATGTATGTTTGTAATTTTTTACAACTAGTGGATCTTGTTTCTCATCCGTGGACGTAGATTGATTGAACCGAACCACGTTAAATTATTATTTCCTGTGTGTTTGATTTATTATTTGATTTTGCTTCTGCTGGTGTGATTAGATTAGAAGCTTTTAACCCAACATGAATATTCATAAGCAACATCAAAGAAGAACATAAAAAAAATATATTGCATCACAGCGGCCTGGAGATTTTCCAAACAAAACACTATCAGGGTTCAATCACATTATTGGAGGAAAAATATAAGTTAAACAAGAAGAAGATTGTATGCATGATGGTAGTTGATCATTTGACCTTCATGACTTTTGCGAGGCAGTTGTCCATGGGCCTTGGAATTAATAAATGCACTATGGGGCCTCCAGGATTGATTTGTTCAAGTTTATAGATTAAACAAAGAAAAGATAAATAAATAAATAAATAAATATTATTTTTGGACAATAGAAAATTGGATTGAATTACTGCTGACTCACTTGTAGTTAAGGAGAAAATAATGAAGGAAAATGAAGACCTCAAGATTGGCCAGATCAGCTCCCGGGCAAATCCTGCTTCCTGCTCCAAAGGGAAGGAATGATCCTGCTTTGGGTTTAGGGTTCTGCATGCAAGTAAAGCGAATGTGGGTATAAATATAGCCACATTATGGTAGTAATCTCTCCTAAGATTGACTGCATGAACTAATTAAATTAAATTTCGAATTCATTAAAAGAGAGATTTAACAGACGACGAGGTTATGTTTTAGCCTGCGAATACATTTTGAACTTACCTCCCATCTTGCAGGGAGGAATTCCTTTGGGTTCGAATAAACTTCAGGGTCCATGTGAACAGCCCTGCTCCAAACCAGAACCTTCCAACCTTTTGGTATCAAATAACCTGGAAACGATGCTTTTCATTTAGTGACACTGACAATAGAAATTAGGAGGAAGAATTTTGACTTGGGATTTAAAAGGGATTTAATATCTAACCATTGATGTTAACATCAACTTTTGCCTCCTGGAATTTGGAAAAGGAGATATTAGTCCTTCTCAGAGTCTCATCAATTACCTAAAAATTAAAAAAAAAAAAAAAATACCATTTTGTCACTCATAGTAAATCTTGACATTTGACCTAAATGACATGTTTGTTGTAAAATAAACAAGTCAAACAGGTAGCAAGCACTTTACCTTTTGAAGAAAATTCATTTCTCTAATATCCTTAAGAGTCAAACCCTTCTGTGTACTTGCTTTTTCTTTAAGATTTCTTCTTGCTCTTCCTGAAAGTTGGTGATTATTAAGTGAAACAAGAATTAAACATTTGGCCTTCGAATCCAACTGGTCCTTAAAAAAAAACAGAATTTTGACCATTGCATTCCTCAATGTTTAACAAGAAATGGTAATTAAGGGTACAATCCCACCTTAGCCTTTTGCATTATTTCTAGATGGTCTTGCAGATAGATGATTGCCCAGTGCCCACATAGCTAAATGGGCTGAGCTTTCATGACCAGCTAACAAGAACATGAGCAGTAAATCAATTATATCCTCATCCTGCAACTTCTGGCCATTCTCATCTTCAATTTCCATAAGCAGATCAATCATTCCTCTCTTGTCATTTGGGTCAATAATTTGACTCTTGGCCCTCCTCTCATCCAGGATTCCTTGCAGGATCTCAATCAGCATATTCCTTGCCTGATAACATCAAAAATTTCAGACTTGAGTCTTGATTTGTCAATTCGGATAAAAAATTGATCAGATATAATATAACTAATTTTGTTCAGGAATTGACAATCATGAATTCATAATTTTCAGAAGTAAGAGATTTTATTTTGTAGCCAGTGACTTCAGGTTTGACAAATTAACCGTCTTTGAGATCCTTTTCTGTCTTCATCTATATTCGAAATCTCGAGCATTTTTTACCATTTAATTAATAATGGCTTGAGAATTATATTATTTTTGCAGATAAGTATGTACGTAGAAATGTTCTTTCTTATTCTGAATGAACATTACCTTGAGAGCTTTGTAGAAAGCAAACCCAGGAATATTAATGGCCGCAGATATCAAACCATTACTCAAATCAGCATAGTGCTTATCAACTGACCCCATAACAGATTCAGCACTGGAGCCAACGAAGATGTGTGTAATCACCTTCAAAGCAAACTTCCTCATCTCATTCAAGAACTCAATTGGCTCTTTCATGCTAGCCCATTCATCCAAAGAATTAATCACGATCTACTCAATATATCCAACATACATGGCCAGTGCCTCATGGCCACGGATTGGGCTATCGTTAGTCTGCGCAGAGGCCTTTGTTCTGAATTTGGAATGCTGTGGAACGATTTTCTTCCTGTTAATCGCTTTGTGGATACCGGGTAACCCAGTCCAAATTGTTCATCATCAGCCAAGACCTTCTTACAGGTTTCTGGAATAGAAACGATGACGCTTGGACTTCCAAGCAAGTAGGTCTTGTAGACACCAGTTCGGCCATACCTGCAATCTCCAGGGCAAAAGAATGTCAAATTGTGTTCAAAGTAAGAAAATTTTAGTTCTCAACAAAGGGTTATGTGGCAATGATAGAATCAAAGATTTCTGGAATGTTTTCATGAAATGCCAAGAATTGCAATTCCATGCTTGACAGAAGGGGAAAGAGAAAGACCTTTTAACCAAGTTGTAGATGAAAGTGTCAGGGTCTTGGGACCTGAAAGCTTTGAGGAAAGACAATATGTTGCCGAAGATAGGCCATCCCATATCACCTCGAGGGAGAGAATGTTTTTTCTCTCCTAAGCTACTAACATATCGCCACTCATTTATTTTCTTAAGGAAACCAAACAGGAAAACATATGTTCCTACCAGAACAGCAAGAATCAAAACCAACAAATCTAAATCCATTATGGAATTTCTCTTTTTTTTTTCTTTTGTGCCCTTGAACTTATGTTTCTCAGACACTCTCTCTTAGCAGGTCATTTCTGAGCTACTATTTATAGCTACAAATTGCCTAAGCTCCCTGCACCAATGCAATAGCACGTATCGCTCAAATCGCAGGCAGCTAGCGCATGAAATCTATCTCTTACTTCGTCATTATTTTATATTATTTATTATCTTACCGTTGCATTTGCAACTTATTTGTGTCGTATTTGCTTTATATTAAATATGTATAAAATATAAAAATTATTATATTATTATTAACGTTAATCCTTCAAATGCAAAATACAATTTTTTTTATTTTTAGATAAATTCATATATAATTTTTGTTTATTCTAAACTATGTCACTTTCATATAATTTTTTTTTTATTTTTATATTATACATCATGTTATGTATGAAATTATCAAATCTCAAATATTAATTTTCTTTTATCGAAATATCGTTATTCTAAGCCATCAAAACATATTTGGTCCATTTTTCGCAAAGCCAGCAATTGATAATACTCATTATATTTTTCTTGTAAAAATAAGTATCATATTTTATACTATTATTTCTGAAAAATAAAAGTAATATTTAAATATGTAACACACGCAAACTAATTACTAAAACCATATGCTACCAGAGAACAATCTTAAAGTTTACAAATTCATGGTGGATCGGAAATCCATCCAACACAAATTCAGCAGTTTCTTCCACCCTCAAAACAAACAACAAAAACCAAATTGACAAAAAAAAAAAAAAAAGCAAGATAAGAAAGAAATTAAGAACTAGAAAGAGAAAGAACAGGCAGACAAATAACTGTAGTTTTATTCCCAGTCTCTTGTATTTAGGAAACAATATTGGTGAGTTTTTTTATAAATTTATTTTTAAAATATGTATTAAATTTTTTAATAATTTGATAAATTTTAATTTAAAATGTAATTTCTTCAACAGTTTAGTAGGATTAAAAAATATTTTTTTTAAAAAACCCTTTTATAGAATTTGAATAAAAATTAAAATAAACAAAAATTATCTTGCAATAATATAGCATGTCAATTACCATGCCATTAATATAAATTATCATGAAATTAATTAATAATCATGCAAAAAAATAATAATTATAGCATTAAAAATAAATAAATAAATAAAGCATCATTTCAAATTTTCTTTTTTCTTCATTCCTTAATAATAATAATAATAATAATAATAATAATAATAATAAATAAATAAATAAATAAAGAGATAAAAAATCAAAATTAAAAAAAAAAGGAAAACTTGCGAATCAGGCAAGTTTCAACTGGATTACATATGGATTTCCAAGCGAGTTGTCAGGTGCACGCGTATCTTACATCCACGAAACGGTGTCATTTTACCATGGGTATAATAGGTTCAATCTTAGCCTTTTTTTTCGATTTTCCAGTTTTCATCTCTCTCTAGCCTTTGTTCCTCTGACTTTTCTCTAAAAGGCCTTAACCAGAATCTTCAAACCCCCCCAAATCTTGGCCAAAAACCCAGAACCCGATGTCGGAAAATTCAATAGGTTGCTAGAAAATTAAAGTTTTTCCAAAAAGCCTAAAAACCCAGAAAATGGCCATCGTAGTTCCTCCTCAGCCACTGTATACTCGACAAGAAAATTTAAATATTCAACCAAAAAATTTAAAGAAACCCAAAAATTGCCCAAAAAACCTTAAAAATCCTAGAAAGATCTAGATTTCAAATTGGATTATAAGAAAACAACCTAAACCCAAAGATTGAATTCCAACCTAAAAAAACAAAACAAAACAAAACTTTCCAATAGATTTCCAAACATGAATTCCAGCAACCTAAAAGGTTTCAAAACCCAGAAATCAAAACCAAATCTAAGTCAATATTCTTAAATCCAAACAATCCACAAATAATAATAAAAAAAGCAACCCCAAAGGAGCCTTAGTTTCAAAATTCCAAAGATAAAAAAAAATTCAAGAAAATTTCAGGAAACCTAGAAAACTTAAGACCAAGAAAAATTCCCATATTCTAATTGTTTAATCTTTCTCATTCCTCGTATGGTTTCTTTCTCCGTCTGTGTGGTTGATTGTTGGTTTGTAAATGGCTTAATTCTAGAAGAAATAACTAGATCGAATCCTTAAATTGGGGATGATTTGACATTCTGTAATTTGGATTTGATTTTTGACCTTCCAAAACTGTTCAATGATTTGATTCATTTCACCTGATTAAGACAAATTCTTAAGAAAATTTGATTTTGTTTCCAATTCTATGCATACGTTTTTGGATTGATTTTCAAACAAATCCTTGATTTCGTTTCCTTTTTTTTTTTTTCATGAAACTTTTAACCTTTTTTTTCATGAAACTTTTGAATTTTTTTAACTTTTAAAATAAGTAAAATTAAACCAAAAATCAAATTAGATTTGGTTTTGATTTATGGATCATACTATGATTTAAATGTTCTCTACATGATGCAAATGCAATTATTAATGATTTAAATACAATGTAAACACAATGTATGTAATGCAGATGTCACTAAATTAATGTCATGAAATTCTAAATATGGTAACAAGATTTTCAAAACTCCACCATTCCCTTTTAACTTCTTAATATTAACAATCTCAGAACAAATTCTGTCAACTCACATGTTATGTTAATTAATCTATCATTGTATTCATCACTAAGTCACCTTATTTACCCTTTTCAAATCATTTTCTTAGGCTTCTTTCACTTTTGTCATCTTAAATTTCTTTCAAAAGAATGGAAATTTTTTTTATA
Organism: Durio zibethinus; assembly: GCF_002303985.1. The sequence continues at coordinate 1,245,469 of NW_019168381.1, forward strand.
AATATTGTCATTATTTATTTATCATCATTCCAATTTATGACAAATATGATACATTTTCTCAATTCACTCAAGAGATGCAAACTTGGTAAAAAACAAGAAAAATGAGTATTCATCATCGAAAGGAAATTTGGTCAAAAATAAATTAAAGATGGATAAAAGTAAAATATTATGGCTATTTAAATGGGATATTAGTATCCAAAATAATGACTGTTTAGAAAATCTTAGACTTTAACACATAATTCTTTCTAAAAAATACATTATATTAATATTTTTATCTTCGAATCAATCATTATCCATATCCTTGTGATCTTCAAATGAAGCTATTTTCTTGAATCTTTATTTTTACTTAAACCGCCATTTCAGGTTTTTAATTTAAATATTTCTTTTTCCTCTTTTTTTTCTTTTTGCATTTTTTTCATTTTTTCATTTTATTTTTGCTTTGCACATCTCCCCTTCATTTTTATTTCCTTTCTCCTTGACCCATCAATGACATCAAAATCCTAAATAATGCAATTACAAACCTCTTCTAGTTCAATTCATGATTCTTTAATTTGAGGATTTACATTCGATCAAAATAGACTTTTAAAGAACGTAATATAGGCTAAGGTGATGGGTTATGAAAGAAATTGATAAAATAAGTTTAAACTATATTTGAAGGGTAATCAAACAAAGGATAAATTTTTTTCACGTGGAGCACCTTGACATTTGGCCCAATTAATTTCTTTTTTTTATTTTTTCTTTTTCTTTCTCTTTTTTTTCTTCTTTGCTTTTTTTTTTTTTACACTTTTCATCATTTTTTAAAGAAAAATTTAAGTACAAAAGGGCATTACCTTTGAAATCACTAAGGATCTTCACTTTTCTTTCAAGTTTCTCAAATTTACCCCTAATGTGGGGGTGATCCTTTGTTAGAGTTCTTTGAAAGAAAACTTCAACTTCTCAAATAGGGTAGCAAAGGATAATTTTGCTTTTTGTATCTTTGTATGAAGGGTAGAAGAAATATGAACATTTTTTTAAAAAAAAAAAAATAGTACTCTTAATGAAAAACATTTATTAACAAAGAGCAAATTTGTAAATGAATCATTATAAACATCACATACTACATCACTTTTTTTTAATGAGCAAAATTTTTTTACCAGATTTATCTTTTTTAATTCAGCAATCTCAATAAATTAACAATCTCAGCTTATCAATCATACCAACATGAATAATATTTTTAAAATCAAATTCTGAATTGTTGTCATGACTGTCTAAACATTCATTATTTGAAATCAAAGAATAGGTCTAGAAAAAGATGTGAAAGGTAACAGCATATAATAGTAATTCACACAAAAGAAGAAATGTCATGAAAATGCATCATATCTATCACTTTTATTAAAATAATAAAAATAAAATGAAATTTTAGTACAATAAAAAAATATATTATTCCAAAATAAATTCTAAAATGATAAGCAGTTTCAATCAACTTTTTTGTATCCTTACTAAAATTATGCCCATGGGATCCAGCAAAGAGCCTTTATGTACATTTAGCTTCCCTAATTCGTTGAAACTTACTGAACCTACTTGAATCAAACTTTGCACCTTATGCTTGAAAACATGGTATGTTTTTATAGAGTGACTCACATTTTCATTATGATAATCACATATGGCATTAATATTGTACTATTTAGGATATGGTGGTTTCAAAAGAACTTGAGATACTAAGTCATTCTTAACAAATTCTAGAAATAGCTCAATATATGTTATGGGGATAAGATCAATGTAAACTCTCTCTTGGTTGCCCCTGGATCTTTCTAAATCACTCGTTTGATTGTTAAGCCTTAAAACTTGTGTAGTGATAAGACTAGGCCCATAAGCAAGTGCTTAAAAGGCTTATTGATAAGGTTTTGGATAGTTGTTGTTCATGATTGGGTAACAAAGCTGTTAAGGTAGTTGTGTAATATTATTGACTGTAAGGTAGTAAGCAGAATAAACAGGTGGTGAATATGGAGCATAACTTTAAAATTGTTGCTTCTTAAAACTCACAACTTGAGTTTTAACTTTTTTTTAGCACCTCACTTTTTTTGGTACTATTGGCCTCCTCTTCTTCAAGTTTGTCACTCTTAATGGTATTTTCAGTAATCTCTCATGAGATTACTATATCAATAAAGTTTTTTATTGCAATTTTTATCATCTTCTCATAATAAGGTGTTTTTAAGGTTTTAACGAATAATACTATTATTTTTTTCTCATTCAGAAGAGGTTGAATTTAAGTAGTCATATCATTCTATCGCTGAGCATATTTTTTGAAGGTTTTGTTACCTTCTTCTACATGCTTTATAAAAAAAAACATTCAAGAGTCATATCTATGATATGGTGATAGTGATTAATAAGTGCCCAAGTGAGCTCATTCCAAGAGTAAATATGGGTTTGATCTAGCTGAACACACCACTTACAGCTAAACTAGTAAGGTTATTTTGGAACACATGCATCAATAGTTTTTCATCACTGGTATAAGCTATTATCTTACAATAATACATTATAACATATATGATAGGACATTTTATACCGTTATATTTCTCAAACTTTGATACCTTATACTTTGGAGGTATGATCACATCTGGCATTAGACAAAGCCTAGTGGCATCCATAAAACCATAAAAATCAATACCTTTTATAGTCATAATCTCTCCTTGACCATGTTCATCACATAATCAAGTTCAAAGTCCTTTGGATTGTTCGAATTAAGAATTGAAACCAATTCAACTGCTTTTTCAATAAATGTAGGTTTAATGTAGTTTGAACATTCCTTTAGCTGGGTGTAGGTGGCATTCCTAAATAAATATAGCTTGTAAGAATGTTAACTATTGTAGAGGAAAGCTTTGAATAGATTAGGCCTAATATGGGCCATAGCCAAGGATATAAAGGATCAGTAACTTCATACAAAACATTTTTTTCTACTACCCTCCCCTTATTCGGCTCATCCAAAACTTCAGGGATTTTGCTTAACTTTCATTTGATTTCTTCTTGAGCTTTCTTTAACTTCTCAAAGCGACTTACATTTTCTTAGTCTATTTGTTTGACTCGAGCTCGAATGTTATACGAGTGTTATACTGGTGGTAAATTGATTGAGTTATCCTGAAAAACTTGATTTACCATAATTAAGGGCATATTTAAAGTGATGTGTATGGAACTATCCAATTATGCATAAGATTGAAAATAGAAATGCATGAATGCAACAAAAAGATTTAATTATGTGAATGCATACATATATAATAAAAGAAAAGGGTTAATAAATATGATATATACAAAGAACAATACAATTTATACAAAAAACAACATAAAGGATTAGTTTGAAAATAATATATACAAAGAAAAATTTATAAATTTACAAGTAGAATAATTATCCCATCATGTGTCTTATTTAAGATTTTTTAACACAAAGGAAGGTATGGCTCTAACTTAACATCATGCAATAATATAGTATATCCATTACCATGCCATTAATATAAATTATCGTGTAATTAATTAATACTCATGCAAAAAAAAGTAATAATAACATTAATTCCTTAATTCATTCCTTAATTCAATTAGAAATAATAACAACAACAACAATGACAACAACAATAATAATAATAATAATGATGATGATGATGATAATAATAATAATACATAAAAAATAAAGAAATGAAAAATCAAAATCAAAGATAAAAAAATGAAAAAAAAAAAACTTGTGAACCGAGCGAGTTTCAATCAAGTTACACGCAAAACTCCACATGGGTTATTGGGTGCACGTAAATTCTACCTTCACGAAATGACGTTGTTTTACCGTGAGTATAAAAGGTTCAATCTCAACCTTTTATTTAGTTTTCCAATTTCTCTTTTCTTTCTAGCCTTTGTTCCTCTGACTTTTCTTTAAAATGCCTTAGTTGAAATCTTTAAACATCCTTAAATCCCAGCTAAAAACCTAAAACCCGACGTTGAAAAATTCAATCGATCGTCGAAAAATTTAAATTTTTCTAGAATGCCCAAGAACCTAGAAAATGACCATCGTAGCTTTTTTTGGCTACTATATACTCTGCAAACAAATTTAAATATTCAATCGAAAAATTTAAAGAAACCTACAAATTGCCTAGAAAACCCCAAAAATTCGAGAAAAACCTAGATTTCAAATTGGATTCTTAGAAAACAACATAAACCCAAACATTCAATTCCAACCCAGAAAAAAAATAAAAAAAAAACAAAACTTCCTAGCAATTTCCAAACATGAATTCCAGGAATCTAAAAAGTTTTAAAACCCAATAATCAAAACCAAACCTAAGTCAATATTCCCAAATCCAAACAATCCACAAATAAAAAAATGGAACCCTAGAAGAGCCTCCATTTTGAAATTCCAAAGAAAGAAAAATCCAAGTAAATTTCAGAAAACCTAAAAAACTTAAAACCTGAAAAAATTCCCACGTTCTAATTTCTTAACCCTCATCCTTCCTCATATGGTTTCTCCCTTTCGTCTGTGTGGTTGATTGTTAGTTTATAAAGGGCTTAATTCTAAAAGAAATAACTTGATCGAATCCCTAAATTGGGGATGATTTGATATTCTGTAATTTGGGTTTGATTTTTGACCTTTTAAAACTGTTCAATCATTTGATTCATTCCACCTGATTAGGATAAATTCTCAAGAAAATTTGATTTTGTTTCCAATTCTAAGCACATGGTTTTTGGACTAATTTTCAAACAAATTTCTAATTTCATCTTTTTGTTTTTTCCATGAAACTTTTGAAAATTTTTTCCATGAAATTTTTGACTTTTTTTTTTTACTTTTAAAATAAGTAAAATTAAACCAAAAATCAAATTAAAATTAAAATTAAAAATTTTCTTATTGGGCTCAAAGCTTCCCAATCGAGCCCAATTTTCTACTGAAGCCCGTTTTTATCCAAAAAATCTTGGACAAAATGGGATATTTACAATTAATATGTCCGTCTGCGCTTTGGTGCGATTTTAATTTTTTTATTTGTAGTTAATAATATTAAATTTAATAAATCAGTACATAATTTAGTTTATAATTTTTGAATAAAAACTATAATTAGTGAAAATTTATTAACTAATTTATAGATAATGTATTTTTTTCATTCTCATAACTTATATAATAAATCAAATACAAATCCATTTTTTTAAATTTATTTTTCTAAACATAATTAAAAATATCAAAATAGATAATTAAAACAACTGAAACTAAAAAAAGGAAAGGCCTAAGAAAAAAAATAAAAAGGAGTCAAATGGGGATGCCACATTGACACTTTTACTTAAAGATAGTAATAGATCGAGTAAGAGTAAGTTTATATTCATCTTGACTTTAATCAGATATCAAATTATTATTTTTTATACTCAATCCCAACTCAACACACACACACACACACACACACACACATATACACATACACACACATAGATATAACCTTCATCCGACTTGACTTGACTAAAAATCAATTCAATAATATAATATTCATAAAATATAATTTTTAAATATAAATTACATCTTAATTATATATAAAAATAGTAATTGTATTAAATTAATGTATTAAACAATAACTATATTAATATAATATATATAAATAAAATTAAATAAATAATAAAATATATTCTTATTTATACCTTGAGACAAAGTGAGACAGGATGCGACAAAATATCCTGAATTCGCCTCCAATTAGATTTCGATTTTAAAAAAGGATAAACCATTCTATCTTGTCCCAATTTTGTTTTCAAAAAAAGATCCTTATTGAATCGATGGATCAAAATCATTGAATACAAATTGTTTTGACACTTTTATCTTTGCTAACTTCAATTTAGGTTTAATTTAAAAAAAAAATTTTTTTACTTGATTTTAGATTTTTTAAAAAATTGTATATATTATATAAGAGTGAATCAAAATCCATTAGAAATGGATTGTTTTATCTTTCTAACTTCATTGATTCTTTTTTTATAAAATTTATCTAATTAAAAAAATTAAAAGCTAAAAAAGAAAAAGAAAAGAAATGATAGAAAAAGAACAAAAAACTAAATAGGATGCAATGTGAATTTATTAAATTAAAATATTAAATAATATTTTTATTAATATAATATATATAAAATAATAAATAATAAAAAAATAATTTTATATATAGATAGAACACCTTAAATTTATATTTGAATGAACCTCAATTTTCATAATTAAATTAAAACTTGCACTCGATCTTGATTTTTTAAAAAATATATCAATTGAATTGAGATAAATCAAAATCTTTATTTCTATTGACTTTTTTTTAATATATTTAATAAAAATAATTAAATAAAAACATTAAAATAATTAAAAAAAATTATGTTAATTAAAAAAAAAGGGGGGCACGTGGACACTCTCACCCGCTTCAATCTCTACAACTTAGGGCTATAAAAGATATTTACTACTTACACAACCACCAACGTACAAACGAGACTCCCATCTTTATTACCCAAAAGGAGGGACGACAGGTGGTGGTTGGCTGCCGTGGTACCCAAGCGCCGGTCCATTTTAGCCGCGTTATCTTCATAGCTATTGCCTTCCTGTAGCAAGCCCCCGTACGTGTTAGCTACGATATCGCCATAGCTGTTACCTTCCTTCTGCAGACGCCGCACCCTACATTCGCAATCCTTTTAGGTTGGATGCATGACTCTTTTTCTAGACATTGACAATTACATTTATCCAACTCTTGAGATCAAGTGTAAAGCTCTCACTCATTTAATTAAAAAGAGTACAAAGAAACCATTTAATCTCCACCGTTGAATCAATGTCAATTAATGATTAAAAAAATTTTAGAATTCTTTAATTTTATTAGATTGATCTCTTCTTATATATATTTAAAAATATGAAAATTTTAATTTTAAAATAAAAAATTTAATATCAAGGTTAATAACGGTTTTTTTTTTTTGTTCAATTTGATTTTGGACAAAAAATTTCGTTAGTAAGCACTAATTTGATTTTTAAAAATTAAACCAAATAAATATAAAAAACAAAATCAGAATAATTAAATAGAATTTCATCCGATAGATAATCAATTTTTAAAATTTGAATATTTTTAATATTTTTACTTTATTTAGTTAAATTTATAAATAAATAAATAATTTATTTTAATAAAAATAAATATTAATATAAAATATTAATAAAAACAGAATCAAGTAATTTGATTTTTTGGCATTATGAACCATAAAACGAATCAAAAAAGCCTTCACATGAATTAAATCCAATCGAATATAACAAAAGTTGAACCAAAACCAAACATCACAACTCGAATCAATATTTTATTTTTCAATTTGTTTACATAATGCTATTTAATACTTTATCAACAAACAACAAATGTTATCTGCTGGATTTTTCAGGAGAATTTACTTGTGAAAGTCAGCTTTTACTAAGAATTTTTTTTTAGGATAAAGGTTTAGTTTTTATCTTGATGATTAATTGGAAATTAAAGCCTAATTAATTATTTAATAAAAAGAACAACAATAGGACTTGAGGTTTTTCATCAATACTGTTAGACAGATCTGCCTAACTATTTGATAAAATAAAATAAAATTAAAAAACAATTCTCTCCTTTAAAAAATAAGGTAGTGTTTGGTTTCAGAAAATAGAGTCATTGGTTGAAATATAAAATGAAAACAAGTTAAAAAAAATGAAAATTGGTTGAAATATAAAAATAAAAAAATGTTTTTAATTATGAAAATAAGGAATGTACATTTTTTTTTTATGTTTTGCAAATTATCATATTTGAACACTTTTTAATGTCATTAATTAATAAATATATATTATATTTATAATTAGATGACATTAATAATAATATCATCGAATATTTTATTTATTTTCTTATTTTATATTTTTAAAAAATAATTTTTATTTTTTCTTACTAAATACATTTTTTAGAAAACAAAAAATAAAAACTATATTCTAGAAAGTAAAAATAAAAAATAAAAACACAAAATATTTTCTCAAATCAAACGGAGCATAAACCTCTCATTTCACGAAAAAATCTCCTCTCCCTCCCCCCATTACCAAGACTAAAGTTTTTGCATGTGAATAGTGTGGATTCTACTTATCCTTTGCAAGAGTTTCCCATTGAGAGTTTGATCAGAGATGAAAAAATAATAATAAAAATTAGACAAAAGAAATCTTGAAATCATTTTATATCAGGTAAAAGCTAATAAACATATTTGATCAATATAAGATTATTTTTACATTTTAATCCGATTAATTTTTATTATCCTACATTATCAATTGGAATGAATTAATCATCTAGTTGCAATATCACTAGGATGGTGATCATTTAATTTGTTGGGACAGATCACTATCTGTAAATTAATTACTTGCTATATTCTTTAATAACTTTTAATTAAAAAATCTAGAATTTGAATTATACTAAGTTAGCATTTAATAGCATTTTTAAGATCATTATAATAATTCAAATTTCGAAGTGATCTTGTTACTAAGGTAGTTTTATCATTGGTGATTTGAAGTAATTTTGTTTGGTTAATAATAATTAATTTTTAAGAATTAAAGATTACTATATTTTATATTACTAAAAATCAAATATTATTTTGATGAAAAAACAAAAAAATCATGTATATTGTAATGGTTATACAAATTAATAATTTTAATATTATTTAAAATAATAAATTGTAAAATATTTGTAATATTTTATTTATTTCATAATAAAATAAAATTAAAGTATTAAATTAATAAATATATTTATTGATAGATAAACTAATTTTTGTAATATAAATTATGTTAAAAAAATATTTGAATTAAAAAATAAATCCAATATATTAAAATCAAAACAAAAGAAAAATAAAAAATTATATTATATATAAAACATTAAAAAATTATTTAAAAACATGAAAAAGGTTAAAAAAAACACAAATTATTTTTTAACTTATTATAATGAATATTAATTTAAAAATATAAAAATTTATAATATAAATAATTATAATTTTAAAAGAAATCAAAATTTTAATCTACATATTAAATAAATAATATTAATTATTATTAATTTTATATATTATTTCATCTCGATAATATAAATTTTTAATGATCCAACATCACTACTGATACATATCATCGTCAAATGTTTACTAAACAACTGTATTTCCCTCTCCCATCAGCATCTAATTAACACAACACTCTCTGAAGCAAAACTAGAGCAATACTGGCTAATAAGAGGGCCTAACTTGAAGAAACTAACCTTTAACTCAAAAGTCAGTGTCTGCGACGCTCTACTCACTAGGTTTTAAAGCCTGTTTGATTCAACCTTCCTAACAGCTTTTAATATTGAATTTGGGCAATGAAGATTTTTAAAAAGCTCCACTCAAAAAAATTTTTTAAAAAATTTTAAATTTTCTGAAGGCTTTTCATTAAAAATAGAGATATTGACCTAGTTCTTGAACTATTAAAAAATATTTAATATAACACTTAAATTAAAAATGCTTAATCAAATATCTCAATTTTCAATTCAGTTATCAATCTGATCCATAATCTAATATTGTTAACAAAAATTAATGATGTGATCTTTAATCAATAAAAAACTGATATATGTATAAATATTGTATATGTTAATGATACATAATTAACACGTGGCATTCATTTGATTTTTAATTGTGATATATTTTATTAAAAGTAAAATGAAAAATGAAAAAAATTAATTTTTTTAATCTGAATTCTTGCAACATATTAGAAGACAGTATCAAAGACTCGAGGATCACCACAATTCTCCAAGTTGGAAGGAGTTGAACCCGAAAGTACATTACTTGCAACATGGAGATGCACCAGACTCACAAATCTCATCTACAATAATGCAGTGTTTTTATGGTGGCTGATTTGGATTCAATTGATTCCAACTAGAAGTGAACCCTAATGGGTAAAAATCTTTGTCATTAGAAACATCTGCAACAAACTGCTGTTTTTATCTTTTAATTTACGATTAAAGTTTAAACCATAAATTTTCAAATTGAAATCGATTATAATATTATTGAATTACCAACTCTACCAACTTATTGATTAAGCTAACTGCTTTGCACATAAATATATTAACTAGAATTGAGAAGAGTACTGTATTAAGTGAAGGATCTGGTTTTATAACTTCGGTGCGTTGTCTACTGTGATTGGCACCAAGCGGGGGCAGAAGAATTTTGTTCAGCAACACGTGGCTAAAAGAAACGGGGGACAAGAAACAGGGCCAAGCCTTAATATCAGTTTTATTATACAATCTGCCGACCGCGGAGGGCTGGAGAGGTCCAAAAGCTTTGGCCCAGAGATGTATCTTAATAGAACTGGACTGATACATGAATAGATGATTTAGTAACTAACGGTCACAGTCATGGTGATGGGAGCTTTGTGATTTTCGCAAGAAAATTGTCTATAGGATTAATCCGTTCAAATCTGCACACGAAAAAGGAAATTCTAGATTTAATTGTAGTTTTGGAAAAGAAAAAGGGGGCTTTCAAAATTTTTTCTAATACCGTCTCTTGAATTGGTTAACTTAGCAACATTCACTCATAATAATCTAAATCAAATTCCTGTTTTCTTCTTTTATGGAACGGTTGACAAAATCTTTAAAAGTTTAAACACATCTAGCTACAAGAGATAAGAGAAAGAAGCAGACCTATATATCAACCAAGTTGTTGATGAAGGAATCCGGGTCCTGGGATCTGTAAGCTCTGAAAAATGAAACCATGTTCCCAACGAAAGGCCTCTAAAAACTTGAGCTACTCCCCTCTAAGGCCTAGGTTTTTTCATTTTTAATTTGATTTTATTTTTTAAATATCAAGAATGGAAAATGAGGTGCCAATACAATTATTGGTTCTATTCAAGAAGAACACATGAGGAAAATTTTCGTGTAATACAATATTCTTTATTTCATATGGATCTTACAATTAATATTCATATGCAACATCAAGGAAGAAAATGGAAAAAAAAAAACACATTACATCACAGCAGCCTGGCGATTTTCCTAGCAAAACACTAGTAGGGTTCAATTACACTTAAAACAGACTTAGAGGAAAAATATAAGTTAAACAAGAAGAAGATTGTATGCATGATGGTGGTTGATCATTCGACCTTCATGACTTTTGCGAGGCAGTTGTCCACGGGCCTTGGAAGAGGTAAATACACCATGGGTCCTTCTGGATTGATTTGTTCAAGTCTATAGATTAAACAAAGAAAAGAAAAATAAATAAATAAATATTATTTTTGAGCAATAGAAAAGTTGGATTGAATTAATGCTCACTCACTTGTAGTTAAGGAGAAAATAATGAAGGAAAATGGAGATCTCAAGCTTGGCCAGATCAGCACCAGGGCAAATCCTGCTTCCTGCTCCAAAGGGAAGGAATGATCCTGCTTTGGGTTTATGGTTCTGCATGCAAGTAAAGTGAATGTGGGTATGAATGTAATATTAAGGGCGAGTTTTATATATATATAGGATGTAATCTTGTAAGAATGATTGCACGAGGAAATGTTTTTTTTTTTTTATATACAAAATGATGTAATTTTTTTAGGATAATTGCATGAATTGACTGATAAAAACTCTGAATTTATTAAGAAAGAGTTTTAATAGCCAACGAGGTAATGCTTTAGCCTGGGAATACATTTTGAACTTACCTGCCATCTTTCAGGGAGGTATTCTTTTGGGCTCGAATAAACTTCAGGGTCCATGTGAACAGCCCTGTTCCAAACCAGAACCTTCCAACCTTTTGGTATCAAATAGCCTGGAAACAATGCTTTACATTTTTGTGACACTGACAATAGAAATTAGGAGGAAGAATATTGACTTGGGATTTGAGAGGGATTTAATGTCTAACCATCAATGTAAACATCAACTTTTGCCTCCCGGAAGTTGCAAAATGAGAGACTAGTCCTTCTCAGAGTCTCATCGATTACCTAAAAATTAAAAAAAAAAAAAGAGACCATTTTATCACCCATTGTAAATCTTGACATTTGACGTAAATGACATGTTTCTTTGTGAAATAAACAAGTCAAACAGGTAGCACGCACGTTACCTTTTGAAGAAAATTCATTTCTCTAATATCCTTAAGAGTCAAACCCTTCTGTGTACGTGCTCTTTTCTTTAAGATGTCTTCTTGCTCTTCCTGAAAGTTTGTGATTATTACGTGAAACAAGAATTAAACAATTGACCTTAGGATCCAAACTGGTCCTTTAAAAAAATCAGAATTTTATCCATTGCATGCCTTTGTAATTAACAAGAAAAGGTAATTAAGGGTACAATCCCACCTTAGCCATTTGCATCATTTCTGGATGGTCATGCAGATAGATGACTGCCCACATAGCTGAATGGGCTGAGCTTTCATGACCGGCTAAGAAGAACATGAGTAGTAAATCAGTTATATACTCGTCCTGCAACTTCTGGCCATTCTCATCTTCAATTTCCATAAGCAGATCAATCATTCCTCTCTTTTCATTTGATTCAATAATATTACTATTGGCCCTCCTCTCATCCAGGACTCCTTGCAGGATCTCAATCAGCATATTCCTTGCCTGATAACATCAAAAATTTCAGACTTTAAGTGTTGATTTGTCAATTCTGATAAACAATTGATCAGATATAATATAACTAATTTTGTTCAGTAATTGACAATCATGAATTCATAATTTTCACAAGTAAAAGATTTTAATTTGTAGTCAGGGACTTAGGTTTGACAAATTGGCCGTCTTTTATATCCTTTTCTGTCTTCATCTATATTGGGAATCTCGACGATTTTTTACCATTTAACTAATAATGGCTTGAGAGTTGTATTATTTGTGCAGATAAGTCTGTACGTAGAAACTTTCTTTCTTATTCTGAACGAACATTACCTTGAGAGCTTTGTAGAAAGCAAACCCAGGAATATTAATGGCGGCAGATTTCAACCCATAGTTCAAATCAGTATAGTGCTTCTCAACTGATGCCAGAATAGATTCAGCACTGGAGCCAACGAAGATGTGTGTAATCACCTTGAAAGCAACCTTCCTCATCTCATTCAAGAACTCAATTGGCTCTTTCATGCTAGCCCATTCATCCAAAGAATTAATCACGATCTCCTCAATATATCCAATATACATGGCCAGTGCCTCATGGCCGTTGATTGGGGCTGTTGTTAGTCTGCGCAGACGCTTGTGTTCCGAATTTGGAATGCTGTGGAACGATTTTTTTCCTGTTAATCGCTTTGTGGATACCGGGTAACCCAGTCCAAATTGTTCATCATCAGCCAGGACCTTCTTACAGGTTTCTGGAATAGAAACTATGATGCTTGGACTTCCAAACAAGTAGGTCTTGTAGACACCAGTTCGGCCATGCCTGCAATCTCCAAGGAAAAAGAATGTCAAATTGTGTTCAAAGTAAGAAAATTTTAGTTCTCAACAGAGGGTTATGTAGTAATGATAAAAGCAAAAAATTTGGAAATGTATGCCAAGAATTACAATTCCATGCTTGACAGAAGGGGAAAGAGAAAGACCTTTTAACCAAGTTGTAGATGAAAGTGTCAGGGTCCTTGGACCTGAAAGCCTTAAGAAAAGACCACATGTTGCCAAAGATAGGCCATCCCATATCACCTGGAGGGAGAGAATGTTTCTTCTCTCCCAAGCTGCTAACATAGCGCCACTCATTTATTTTCTTAAGAAAACCAAACAGGAAAACATATGTTCCTAGCAGAACAGCAAGAAGCAAAGCCAACATATCTAAGTCCATTATGGAATTTCTCCCTTTTTCTTTTTCCTTGAACTTATATTTCTCAGACACTCTATGTCTTGGCAGGCCATTTTTTTGCTGCTATTTATAGCTACAAATCCAAAGCTACCCGCAGCCAATGCCATAGCACGTATCGCTCAATTCGCAGGCAGAATCTATCTCTTACTTGGTCATTGTTTTTATATTATTTATTTTATTACTGTTGCATACTTATTAGTATTAGTATTAGTATTACTACCAATTAAACGTAATAATTTATATATTTATATCATATTTATTTTATATCAAATATATATATAATACAAAAATTATTATATTACATGACAAAATTTCAAATACAAAACATATTTTTTGGTTTTTGAAATACAAATTCATGGTGGATCGGAAACCCATCCAAGACAAAGTAAGGAGATTCTTCCACCCTCAAAACAAAAAAAAAAAAGATAGAAAAGGCGGACAAATGGTTTTAGTTGTGCTCCCAGTCTCTTGTTTTAGGAAACAATACTGTTGTAATTATGATTTTTGTTGACTCTTTTGTCCATTATGGTTGGTAGAGTTTTGAGCTTGTTGGATTTTAATTGGGTGAAGCCCAATCGTTTCATTGCCATCTCTAGCACTAAGAAAATGGTATTCGGCTAGCTTGATTTTAATCATATTGAATTTAAGCCTGGATTCTGAGCTTGAATCGTTCGATGTTCTATTTTTTCTGTATGAATATTTGGCAGAACCAACTCCTTCGGCTGAATAATTTGGGAAATTTTATACGTATTTTTTCACCTTGTTTTCTTGTTAAAAGCCGCATAGACCTTGCCGTCCTTTTAAATTATTTAAAGCAAGTAACATACTTCAATTACTTGGACAAGTGGTTAATCGTGTTTGCATGCATATCGCATGTCAACTTATGAAAGGATGCGTGATAAAAAAATATTGAATATGTTCACAGCTTATTAAAGGATGCATGATTAATTCACTTTAAAATGAATCTATAATTAAAATTAAGAAACTAAAAGAAAATTAATTAAAAATTTATTTAAAAAAATATTAATTTTAAATATAATCTCCGGATACAAATTTGTGATTATTCTTTAGATTATGAGATATGCTTAAAGTTTGAATGTCGTTATTAATTATATTTATAGTAATATCTTTTTTCATTGATTTATCTTTTTTTTTTATTGATGTGGGGCATTAATTTTTATATATATAAATCTAGGTTAGTTCTTAATCACAAGAATCACATTCAATTTGCCTTCCAATAAACTAAAAGTTAATTGCAAACGAAAAAGTGGGAGAGTAACATTTACATATCATAAAAAAAAAAAAAAATATGCAAGGGTAACTCGTGCCAAAACAAGCTCTTTTTTTTTTTTTTTCTTTTGGGTGGCAAAACAAGCTTTGAGGATTGCTAGTTTATTAGTCTAAGAAACTCTGGTTATTTACGTTTTAATTAAGGCTTCGATTATAAAAAAAACAAAAAACAAAAAATATATATTTTTCAAAGGGAGCCGAAATGAATTATAACTACTAAGATATGTTGAAAAGAAAAAAATTATTAATACCAACTTGAACAGTTAAATTAAAAGTGTAATCAATCGCATTTGAATCGATACATTATTAAACTTAAGCTTGATACAACATTTGAGACTTGAAATTTGGTTCGAACTTAATTGAGTTTTATTTTTTTAATTTAAACTCAATTCGAGATAAAAATTGAGTTACTCGAACTCGTTTGATTAATCTCGATTAATACATAAAAATAAGCTCGATTTTTATATTCGATAAAAACTTGATTATTTATATTTGAGTTCAAGATATTTTATTAATTAAAATATATTAAAGTATAAAAGTTTGATAATCTCGCAATCTACTTAATTCGGATATAAAAATATTCGAATTTAACTCGATCGATAAATCAAATCACTAAAACTCGAATCGATAATAATCAAGTTGAATTAGAGTTTTATTCAAGAATAACCTGAGTAGTTTATGAGTATTAATATATCATTTACACTCTTAAGTTAAACATTTTTTTAACTCACTCAATCATCAATCTTATCTAATTTCCCTAATGCAATCAGTACACATTTTATAATTTAATGGTTGAATTAGAAATAACGTATATTATTATGAATTTCAACTATTAAATTTTTTTTATCTCTTTCTTTTCCTTCCTATCAAATGGAAATCACAAACTTAAAGATGTGTTTGATATATAAGATATCATAAGATATGATAAGATGATATTATGAATAATATTAAATTAAATAATATCATTTTATATTGTATTTGATGTGTACAATGATTAAAATAAGATAATTTATTTATTAGTTAAAATTATCATTCCTTAAAATTATATAATTTAAATTATTGATATAATTTTTAAGAGAATAATAGGATATATAAGTTTTATCTTATGAATTAAAAATAATTCACTCTATTTTGAGATGATTAAATCATATGTAGAAGATGATTAATTCTTCTTTTAATCTTATTCTTTTTTTTTTAAAATACAAACATAATATAAAATAATTATCATTTTATACACCAAATATAACCTAATAATATAATATTATCACTACTCTTTC
The DNA here is from genome assembly GCF_002303985.1 of Durio zibethinus. Next base: position 1,261,766 of record NW_019168381.1, read on the forward strand.
CAAGTGGTATCATATGGACATAGACAAGTATGTCCTTGATAAAGTCATTAGTAATCACAGCTTATTCTTCGCCCCCTGATTCTGTGATTCAATACAGCTCACTAATTTTTTCTTTCAAACAAAAAAAAAAAATTCACTAAGATTAAGATCCTTAGTTTTTATTCAATAGAACTTGACTGGAGGATAATTACTTTCTCTCATCTAATTTTTTTAAACAATATGTATGAGTTAATATTTAATGACTCAAAGTGTATAAGTGTTGTGTATTGTCAATGGTTATAATTATAAATTTATAGTTAATATATTATTAGTATATAAATTTTATATATTGTAATAAATTAAATGATATTACCTCATTAATGAATAAATTTTTTAAAAAATATTAATTTTTGTACATTTATTTTAAGAACTAATATTTACTTATTAATGATGTAATATCATATAATTTATTAATAGTATATAAAATTTATACACTAACAGTTTATCAAATATAAATTCTATAACTATATGGATCGAATTATTTATAATTTGACTTATGAATAAAATATTATCATACGATTAATTGACAATTTATAATAATTTTACACTATCGATCATTAAATATTAACTTATATATTGTTTAAATAAATTTAGATGAGGGAAAGCAAAGTATCCTCCTGTCAAAATCAATGGAATAAAAACTAAGGAGCATAGTATTAGTGACATTTCTTTGTTTGAAAAAAAAAAACAGTGACCACTATCGAATCACAATAAAGGGACGAAGAAGTAGCCGTGAAGACTAATGACTTTGTTGCCATTCTGTCAATGACATACTTGATCTATATGTTTTCTTGAATTTTAAGAAACCCATTTGAGTCAAGATTAGCAGCAAGTGGGTTTCTTAAAATGGTTTTTGCATGGGGGAATGTACTTTGTTTGCTTACAGAAGTCATGCAAGGAAAAAACATCATAAATATGTGACTGAAAAAAAAGGATGGTTACATATACCATCGACTATTTGATTTTTTTGCTAATTTTCTTATAATGATGGCTCATTTCTTATCAGTGCTCTTGATTAATGGAGAAATTTGAATCATATCGATTGTTAATGGAGACTGAACAAATACTAGTAGACATGACACTTGGTTTTATTTTCAAAATTATTAGTAATATTCAATTCTTACTTGGATCCTGATGTTAACTGATGAGAAAAAAACTAGAAATCGTGATTTATACTATATGAACAAAACTAATTAATTGAATTAATTTAATATTTTTTAATAGTGTGAAGTAAGAAAACTAATTGAATTCATTTAAATATTTTTTAATAGTGTGAAGTAAGATTGATTTTTAATTGACTTTGAATCTCATATATATATATATATATATATATATATGGATATTATTGTTCTATTTTGAATTACTGCTGCTGCTAATCAATTTTGATTCTAATAAAATTATTGTATTTTTTTTGTCAGTTTTGCTTTATTTTTAAATTACCATCATGCATGACCAAGTTAAGATACTTGCTTTAAAAAAAAAAAAAAAAAACCTTTAATTAGGAATGATCACCTAGTGCATGGCCAATTGACATTAATATAATGTTTTATAGGCCATGAATCCTTTTTTCGTTTTTCTCTTATTAACGTTTAATGGACTAATCGTGTTCATCTTGCTTGTACAAATGGCTCACCAACTGCTACAAATCAGGTCAATTCTTGTTTTTTCTTACACGACTAATCAATCAATTATTTTCAAAATTATATTCTACAAATTATGAGGCAGGTAGAATTTTATAGTAAAAAATTTTAAACCCCCTTATCCTGTAATCCCTTCTACTTTGATTGCAGAGTTTATCAGAATTATAAAGTGAGGGTGTGACTATTTGACTGAATATTATGTTGGATTTGAAACACTAAACACAATAACGCAAAAACAATATATCGTAATAAATTTATAGTAATAGATAACGATCAATAATAAATAATACAAAAAAAAAATAAAACACATTAAGATTTACGTGAAAAACCCTCCAATGTAGAGAAAAAAATCACGGACCACTAGAAAAAACTTTACTATCAAATAATAGATATACAAAGTTCTTTTATAACTAAAACTAGAGCTAATCAACAATTAGAGAGAGACAATTGAAAAAATATCACTAAATAGGTGATTTAACAAATACATCTTGGATTTATTTTTAGAGAGCTTTAAACCCGATATTCACCATTCAAAATGTAGAATTCTAAATCATAAAACTACGACAAAATTTCAGTTTAATCGAATTACGAATTAACTTCTGTTCAACCAACTCTCTATTTTCCTTTTTCTCTCTACTTGTCTTGGTTTTTCTTCTTTCTTTTCTTGATTTGCGAGACTACCTTAAAACAATTTCATTTCTTTTTATTAAGTAACTAGGGTTCTGTGTAAAAAGAAAGATAAAAGCATATTGCCTTTTATTAATCCAAAATCAATTACATGAGACTGAACTTCATTTTCCTAACATACTAAACTCTTACTTCGAGTGATAGAAATTTAATTTTCAACAATCTCTAATACATAAAACCTCCATATACATTCTCAACTTTCGAATGTATATATTGAATTTTAAATTTTTCTAAGGTGTGCTTTCTTATAATGTTATGACATGATTAACTAGTTGAGCAAAATTTTCTCCAATTTAAATGCAATTCGTGATCTACAATTTACATATAGGTAGAAATTAGGGTTTAATTTTTTTTTTCCTTTACCAGCAGGTTTTATATTTTTTGGATTAAAAAGGCTAGACGCACGAACACAAAATTTTACTCCTAAACGTTGTTTCTGCCAAAATTTGCAGTGGCATATTATCATCTGTCATAATGATTTTTAGATCACTAGACACAAAAAAACTCAAAATATAAAGCACGATTAGCTCAAGACTTATCTGATAAGCACGAATAAAATTAGTTGTCTACATTATATGAGAAAGATTTAGCGGAGACTGCAACAAAGTTTACAACAAGATATAGCTCGAAGTTTACAACAATAAGAATATGCAACAAAGTTTACAACAATAAGAATATGCAACAAAATTTACAACAAAGTTTACAACAAGAAAGTTTTTGTAGCATTCAGCTCGAAGAACTTATTGTATCGGACATTCCATATTGCTTTAAGTTTTAACTACTTTTCAATTACCATAAGGGAAGCATTTTCTCTTAGACATAATCTGATCACATAATTGCGAAAAGACAAAAATCAACCGTAAATGCTGGGATTGAGAGTAGCATATTTGAGGAGCTCTTCATTTTGTTCAAATAATGCCATTTCTTCCTCATCCAAAGTCAAGAGAGCTTCAATTCCATCACCGGATCGTGTGTCAGCGAAAGCAATTGTATTAGTCACCAATTTGTTTATACTGACATGCCATAGCGGCTTTCCCCACCCAAAATCAGTGTCATATAAGGGAAACTTGCACCAACTTGAACACTTATAAACTGTCACTTCTCTGTTGTTTCTGAAGAACTCTCCTCTCTCTTTCAAGGCTCCCATGATTGCCAAAGGAGCCCCTTCGCCCCTGAACATATTGGCCGTTGTGTTATTGAATTCGTTGAAGGATTTTCTCATTTGAATCACTAGCTTATCTAGCTCTAAATCTTTTTCTTCATGTGCAATCACCATAAATGGCCATATAAAGTTCCCAATTGCAGTTTCTGGTAGCGGGGGAGACAACCTTTTCCGCAAATTGACAGCTTGAAACAATGCCGTTGGCCCGAATGATCCTGTTTTTAGTTTCTTAGTAGCTACGGCACATTTCCATAATAGGGCCAACACCACCTCCACTCGAGACGGATGGCTTTGCAACACATTTTGAAATTCCTGATCGACTTTAGCCTTCAATTCTGCAATCTTTGATGCACTAAATACAAATCTCCTCAGCACAAACTTCTCAGCTTCAATATTAAGAGATGCAGACATGGCAGAAAGTTCATCTCTGGGTGCCAAAAATTTTTCTCCAATGAGATCAGGCGTCACAGGGTCACTCAATCCGCGACAAACCGATGACCAGCTCTGGAGGAGAGTGAGCAGTGCTGATACATCAGCGAGCTTGTGAGTAAGAGAGAGACTAATAGCCACACCACCACAAGTAAAGCGAGTGAGCTGAACGAGAAACATGGCACCATTGGACAATTCCATGGTTTCGGGATCAGTAGTAGGTAAGAAATGGTCCATCAGATTAAAGTCAGGTTGATTAAGGAACTCAGATAATTTGATGTTGACTGTGGCTTCGACAAAGAAAGCACCCTCATCGTTACAATCAATGGTAGCAGCGTCCCGGAGACGTCCGCCCAGTGGGTAGAAGAGCGAGAGTGTTTTGGAAATTGAATCTTGAAGGAGCTTAGATTTGTCGGAGAAATCATCAGTGGTTTCATTAGAAGGGTAAAAGAAGGTCATATTGCCATGGATGCCAGGGGAGATTTGATCTAGAAGGGACAGCTTGAAGGTTTTCAAGTACGGAGGTGTTGGGTTACAGGGCCTTATGGTTTGCCTGGAAACAATTTCAGACTTCATTTTGATCATTTTTTTTTTCTTTTTTTGGTTTAAGTGACACTTGTTGCCTGCCTGGCCCGGTTTCGTTATATAGACAAAGGAAATTGTTTGATCTTTCTCCTTTTCTTAATTTTTTTGTTATATAGAGTTTCTCTTGTTCGGGCAAACCTCCAATTTGATCGTTGAAATTTTGTCCTCTTCTGCTACTTAATTAATGCACTCCACTAGCCCTTTATTTTTTTTTTATATGAAATAGCCCTTAGATTTATTCTTCTCCATTGTTTTCCCTGGTGTAAATTAATAATCTTGGTGGTTTTTTATGGATAGAATATATAGAAATCGATCCCTAAAAAATACCAATATATGACAGAAAATAATCGCACTAGATGTAACTTGTAGCTGTATATTCACATTCATATTCTCATGAAAAGTCATTTTTAAGCTAAAACTTTCACATTCGTCTTTGCTAGAAAAGTTAGGTGAGACAAAAGGTCAAATTGCATAGATCTCGGAAGAAATTCATGGCTTGAAGAAATCAGATATAATTTATGACTTCAAAAAAAAAAAATCATAATTGCTTTATTGAGTTCTTTTATAATTTTTTTAATACTATAGTATAGTCTATAGCCTATACTCTGAAGCAATTGACTTAAGGTATATTTTACATAAGAAATGTCACATCTGGTATTGGATATTATTAGCTAGCTTTCTCTACTGACCAATATATACCCCCCATACAAAGGAGAGAGTCATTGGGATCTTTCTTCTAATGATCATCAATTGAAAGTTTCACTACATAAATAGTTTTGCCAAATCTTGATTATAAAGGAGGCTGCTACCATTGGCCATCTGCATTTTCTTCAAGTTTTGTGTAATGACGTTATCGAGCATGAAGTTTGAACTAACTCTAATATTATTGAATTAACAGTTCATTGATATTTTCACGTTCTTTTCTATTTACTATTTACCATTAATTTATAAGACCAAAATGAATCAAATCAGTTACAATTGACTACGAACGTATCCTAAATAAAATAGAAATAGTTTATCTTTCTAGGTTCTATCCTCAATTGATTACAACTTTGTATTTGCCCCTTGCTTAATGAATTAAGTTTGAATTTTTTATCCTCCAATATAATAAAAAAATTTGAATGTCTATCATGGCAAGTAGCCAATATAATGAAAAATAAAAATTGATTGCTTTTGGTTATTTATATTTCTCTTCTTTTGTTTTCAACAGCCTATGCATGATTCAATGCAATTGAGCTGAGAACAGGAGGCTGCATATGAAAGGGCACTCTGACCCGAAGGATTGTAACCTTGATGTCAGAAGCTCAATCATGTTGGAACCCGGCTAAAAGTGAGAGAACTCATTTGGGCTTTTCTGTTTTTCTTTTTCTTTTTCTTTTCCGCTAATATTTTTCATAATGAATTTGAGATATGTACTTTAAACGTGATGGATGTTGTAATCCAACCCAAAGGGAAAAGCCCCCTTTTTTTATTCTAACGAGAAAAGCATACTTGAGAGCAATTGTTTGATACTTTCACACTTGAACCATTTTCATCAACCAACAAGATTAAAAAAGGAAAGAAATCCAAGTAATAAATCAACTCACAGTGTTCTTTTCTTATCTTTTCTTTTTTTTTTTTTAGTTTATGGGTTACAACTTAAAAGTCTAGTGTACTGCCAAAAAATGAATAAGTAATTGTTGAACCGAAAAATGTCGCTATGAGTGTGAAATGGAGAAATACCCAGGTAAGGTGTTATCTGCTACCTAATTGATAACAATAAGCTCAGCCTTGGTGGGGAGGTAGTAATGCAAATTTCAAAAGAAATGATAGATAATGGCTCTTTATAAAGGAGAAAGACAAAAAAAATCACCAAATCTGACCTATATTCCTCATTTATACTTCCAAAACACTATTAAGTTAGTATATAACTAGAGTCTAGTGCAGCTGCCAAAAGCACTAGGGATAAACATAGAGTACAATGCTTTTAATACCAGGTGCTAACATGTGATAAATGAGATATGGAATATAAAGAAATTTGGTTAGAATAAAAATCAAAAGGCATCTACCCACTAGAGCTCAATCGAGATATCAATTAGGTCTTATCTTGTACCAAAAATATAAAATAAACAAAACTAGAGGAAACTTATGCACCAAGTATCAGTATGAAACATCTGGTAGCTGAAAAGACTATCAGAATCAGAACTTATGGGCTATGTTTAATCTGTACATATCCTTTATACATGTCCAAGTTTGAACAAAAGGCACAACTTAGATACAGCTAGAGCTAAACCAGGTAATGCTAGCTATCAAGAGGCAAGAACAAACATAAAGCAAAATAAAATGCAGATTAGAAAAAGCAACAGATCGATGAAGGATCAGAAACTGAGAAACTGCACATGGATAGATAGTGTGCCTGATCCACTTTGAAAACAATAGTCCACAAAGTAAAAGAATAGCATGTCTGCTCAATCACTTAAATAAAACAGAGCAGAAAATGTCAACTGCAAGAACCAAATAAACAAATTCGGAAACTTACTGCACCTTCCAATACCTATCACACCTATTCAGTTTAAAGAATAAGCAAAAAGAATGACACCAGGTGACTGGAAAAGTAAATAAATTCTGTCAAATAAAGCAAACACATCTTTCACTTTAATCACAACATAGTCTGTCCAGAAACATGTTTCCTTATTCACAGTGACATTGAGAGAATCATGCAAAAAACAAACCAACATTAGGTGTAAAATCACACAACAAGAAGTTCCACAAAACATCAACTGCCACTGTATGTCATAAAATTTCCCATTACAACTTTAGTCCTTGCTAACCCACATGGTTCCAGAGTGGAACCGAAGGCACTTGAGCATCAGGAGACTGTGCATAGGATATAGAAATCAGTTCAGACCTATATTTTTCAGCACTATCAGCATTTACCACCCCAACCCCATTTGCACTGTCTATATTTTTAGATGCATGACCTGAATTCAGATCAGAATCAGGTACAGAATCAGATATTGCAATAAGTAACTCGCGGGCTAGCTCCTTAGAAACCTTGTCAGAAGGTACTTTACTATCCATATAATGTCAATTTTCTCCTGCAATAGAAAACCCAAATTTTAATCTGATTTTGATCAAAGGATATAGAAATCCTACAGCCATACGAACAGAATAGCATATTACAACAGAGACAGAGAATTCAATCATCCACAATTAAATAGATTCCCGGAATTTGAAGCATCATGTTGGCCATTTAGTTACATTTAAAAAAGACACATTACATATGTTGACCCAAAATAACATCAGCAGAAACACTAAATTAGGTGTTATGACAGCATAAGCAAACAACTGCATATGCTTTGCTTGCATTGTTCAGACCGACAGGTAAACCAGAAGGTCCTATTATCATTGTATATATAACAAACATTCCTTTCTCCCATCATGAAACAATGGTTATACAGTGTATTATAAAACCATAGTCAGATAACAAGCCCAGCTACACATAATTCATCATCAAGGTGTCAACAGAGAGTGTCAGAAAGAACTTGGATAACCAAAATAACCAAAATTCATAAGTAAGAATTTTCAAATTAAGATTCTAAGAGTCACATGCTAAAGCTTTTCTTTACAGCAAACAACAGAATCCAAACCTAAATTTACAGTCAGCATATTTTCCAATGGACATAAATTTCAATATATCCAGTTTCACAGAGTAAAACTTGAAAAACAACAGATCAAAGAGAAATTTATTGATAATATGAATACGGGTTCAAATCCCCGGAAATACCCACATCTGTAATCCCATCAGGTTCTCAAATTTTCAGTCACCATGAAAACACCTTCCGCCCCTTAAAAAAAAAAAAATGAAAAACCCCTTCTTTTGTATTTCAATTTCATAGTCGAAAAATTGGAATTATATTTTGATTGGCTAAAATTTTCATGGATCGGATAAAGAACCAAGAAATATAGGGTTCACAGAATTTAGGTAAAAATTAAAAAAAAAAAAAAAGAAAGCCTTTTTCTTGCCGATTCGTTAGGGTTTCCGATGAACCAACGGGTAAAAGCAGTTAAGACGATCACGGAACATCGATCATGGATCAACCAATAGTAAAAATTACAAAAAAGTAAATAAAAATAAGAATAAAAAAGAAAAAAGAAAATTATGTAAAGGGTTTAAATCGAAAAAATCGTACCTTTTTTGCTGTTAAAATCGGAAAATTTGACGAGTCCTCCTTTTTTTCGCTTGAAATAGAAGTTTTTAACCTCCTCTTTTACATGAAATTACACTTATAACCCCGTCTGATTAATAAAAAAAATTAATTTTTTAACTCTTATTTTCAGTTTTTTTTTTTTTTTCACTTTTTATTAAAAAAGATAAAACGTAAAAAGGTAAAAACACCAACCACGGACCTAAGATTGAAAATATTGTTTTTTCTTTCATTGTTACATAAATTCAATAAAATTTTCATGTGTAATAATAATAATAATAATAACAATTATGAATTTCGAGGTCAAAAACCATGATTAAAAGGCCAACGTAGGTGATACTGAGCCCGGCCCAAAAGGCAAAAAACACTCTTGAACTCGAATGGTTATGACTTATGAAGCTTAAGCAGCAATAAGCAATAACAGCTTTGAAGTTGTTGGAACGTTTTTGTTTCTTGATGGAATTGGAAGGAAGGAATCATTTTGGAACATTGACTGATGAATTTTCCAGGTAGTTCAGATTCTACATGTTATGTTTCCCGTTTCTTTGATTTAAGATTCCAATTGCTACAAAAAAGTTAGGCATATAAATTCCAATCGAGGACAATAGTTTGTGAAGTGAAAATTCTTCGTTTTCTTCAATATACTCCCACTTCCTCTGATACCTGCTGCCAGACAAAGTCTGCATATTCTAGCCAACTTGGAATATATGGATGCCAATTGATGAGAGACAATGGAGGTTGGCCTCCTGGCAGATCAGAGGACTTAGTGGAGATCCAATCAGCTACCAATTTATGGTTGTTCTTTATCCTGATTCTAACAGGTGCTTGGCTCAGCACTGGTTCTGGCATTTTTTCATTTGCTCTTGTCTGGAAAGAGATCAGGCATAAACAATTAATCAAACGTGAGTTGGCAGTTGGCACAAAAGTCATTTGGTCTCAACACCATGTGCCAACTCCCAAGGCACGATGTTATTGTTTTGATGACATTGGCAATATTGGACAGATTATCAACTCTTGGCACAATTCTTTGATTTCTGAACTCTGATATCCATGGTCTGTCTCCAGAATGCAGAGATCATATATTTTTCACATGTTAATCCGGGAATTTAGGGTTTCTAAGCTTCAATCGGCTAAAGTTAACCTCAAGGTGATTGGAATGAGAGAAACAATACGAAGTTTGGGCAATAAAAAAACATTTACCAGTTCAAGTAACTTGGATGCTCTGCCAAATTAAACTAAGGTCAACATGTTTATCCAAATCTTTGGATTTATATCTCTCAATCCAAGTAATAGTCTTCCCTCCAACATGATAATGACCACAAACTGTAATTTTTTTTTATTTAAAAAATGAGATTTGAAATTTACTTTTTGGACCAATAATACATATATAACATTCACATCAAAACAGAGTGAATTATTAAAAGAAGATATTCGAAATTTACTTTTTGAACCGATGATACATGTATATCATTCACATCACAACAGAGTGAATTATTTATTTTACTATTTCTTTTGTTCATTAAGATACATGCTGATTGGCATATTTAATAGAAAGAAGCAAAACAACAAATGTTTTCTGGTTTCCAATAAAATCAAGTGTTTTATTTGTTGCAATACCAACTAACAAAAATGTTTTAGTGGTTAGGCTTACTTTTTGCCAATTTCCATGGATTGGTCTAAAGCCTATTTTTAATACAAGTAATGCATCGTGGTTTTCTTCATCACCACAATTACTTTGAAGTGGATGGTGAGCGAAAGTGAAATGTGAATATATACAAAAGAATGCAATTAAAGAGCAAAGTTGCGTATCCCTTGTTCTTATCGAGGCAGTTTTAATTAATTGCAAAAAAATGTTTTAAAAATTCGAAATTTAATTTAATTTATTAATACAACACTTTTAAAAATTATATCCAATAAATTTAAATCAAATTTTAATACATTCGTTTAAAAAAAAAAAAAACAGTGTTTAAACCATAGTATTCAATATTACAAAATAAAATGAAATTATACCAAGCATATATAGAATTTGGCAGGCATAAAATTTCAAAATCTTGGTTAAGGTCAAAAAGCCACAAGTCATGCATTGACACAAATCCTATCACACGCATTAGTCTTCCGGTGTCATTTCATCATGACCTAATGTTTTGCAATTATTAAATTGAATTATGGGAAAGTCTGAGGAACACTTGATTAATTATAGTACTTTATATATGCTCTGTGACATCATTTACTTTGATCTAACTTCTGTTTCCACATTCAACAGCTACTCTTTGGTTATTATAAAGATAATGTAACACATCAATTTCATGTTAAGATATTATATAGATTCGTTAATATATATAAATTTAAATTCATATTTATAAAGCGTTTTAAAATAAAATTTTGAAAACTTCAACAAAAATATCTAGCATATTAAGTGGAGATTTTCATATCTAACATAAAGCATAACTCTTTTATTTGATAAGTAAAATTGAAAGTTTGAAACTAATAATAATATTTTTGTTTATAATTTCATGTTTCCTTAATCAAGCAACTTAATAATTAATTAATGTAGTTAATACATTATTGCTTTTCTTTTTGTAATTTGTTTTTATAATTTTCAAGGTACTTGAAATTTGGAGCAAATAGTATCTGATTTAGCAAAAAGGTAATGAATTTGAAGATATATATAGTTATATACTTGTATGAATTTGATTTATCCAAAAAAAAAGTGTCTAAGTCTTTGTCTACCATTAAGAGCTACAAAATTGTTTGTCAATTTAAACCAAAGATTTAATCATATAAACAAAATACAGCTCTGATTGTGTTTCCCTTTATGGTTCAAGCTGTATCCAAATATAGATTTTGCTGATGGAAGGATATAGCATGCGTGCAAGTTTAGCGCTCAAAATCCATTATCTAGTCATCTCATCTCAAGTATATATCCAACTGTTTCAGTTTCAGCACAGCAGCCAACCAAAGTTTTAGCAAAAGATTTTAATAATATAAATCAATTCAAGGGGAGAGACAATCTTAATGACCTTGTGGCGCTAATTGAGTAGAAATATGACAGAGTTGGTTAACTTAGGTCCTTGTGTTTCTAACAAGTAGCAGCCATGGAAAACCATGATTAACCTGAGCTAGGATGGTCTTAATCTCAATAATTAACTAGATTTTCTTTCTAATTCCATCATGATATATAGTTCATATGGCCTAATTCATCAAACGATGAAATCAATATTACCATAATCTATTGGAGAATTCGAATTGACTAAAGTTTATATTCTCATGCATTATGATATTTGTGACTTGACAAAATTCGAGTGCAAACATTATAGCCCACGACCAGAATGTTGTAAAGTTTTGAATAACATGGAAGAGTTCAAGTCGATTGCGTCTCTTCAGCCACCATTGTTGACCAAAACGGTGAGCTTCCTTAATTAGCTTTGAATTGCGGCTGCCACTCTATTTTGAAGTTTTTTGCTTGTTCATTGGCCATCCTCTAATCAACTATGAATAGAGACATGAGCTTTAGTGGTGAGGTGCCCTAAGTACCTTAAGGAAGTAACGATAAGGGCCTGCAGGGCCATGTGTGCAGCGTACCATAGATGCCTCGTTTATGCTTAGTGAAAATTTATGTGCCAATAGAGGCACTAAAAGAGGTGCTGTAAGTGTATTATTTAAGTTCTTAAGTTTTTTAAGAGAGTTTTGGGTTAAAGGGTTTATCAATATAAAGTGTTGATAAGACATTTAGGTGAGTGTTTTGACATTTAAATGCTTTTGTTATGTTCATACTTTTTGTTATAGTAAAATTTCTTGTCGTTTTTGACCAGGGATTTGGATTTAATGTCGAACGATATGAACTTATTTCCTGATGAATTTATATGTCTTGTCATATTTTCCTATTGTTATTTTGAAAATGCGATTGTACCGCAAAAGTGATATCATCGTTAAATTAATTTTTTCAACAAAATGATATCAGAGCTTCACGATTTCTATCAAATATTTTGATATAATCCCATCATAAAATGAGAGAACAAAGAAGATGGAAAAAATGAACATTTCATATAGAAAAATTGTTGACGGGTTGATAAGCGAATTTTAAGATTGGAAACTCTAATAATCTTAAGAGATTGACGTTTGCGTATGGTGAAAGCAGGTGACCCAGATGGACCAAACAAAGGAAAAAAAAGAATCAAATGAGAGTTAATTACAAGAAAAATGGGTTCCTTAATTGGCTGGGGAAACCACACAGCCAATGATACTTTAGAAATATGCTGATAAACAAGGATTAAATCAGGAGACTGTCTTTCTCAATACCAGCTGATGATGCATCATTAAATCTCTAAAATGACTGGATATTCCTATTAATTCGGTAATGACGTTGATGTTTTTAGAAAATAAAAAATAAGTGATTAAGTGGAATCTGACTCTTGGGAGCAGACTTAATCTGACTTGAAGTTTTTAATTAATTGTTATTAATTATATATATTTATATAAAGCTGGTGAGCTGACCATGGCTGTAGATGATAAGTCACCCTCTGCATGTAAAAAAACTCGAACAGCCTTTTTAACTAGAAAAACGTGTGTACATGTAAGAAAATCAAAGTAGCTAGGATTTAGGGTTTCGTCATTGATAAGTCAGTGCTATAGGACAGAAAACAACCAATTGCATTTCAGCATCAGATTTAGCCCTTTGTGTAATAACAGGTGTAAATGAACTCTGCTGGCGGGGTATCGATGATTTTCGGTATAGAAAAAAGCTACACCTACATTTACAAATTTGCCTTTTCTTGCCTTCTTGGTGGCTTTGTGCTGGAACTTTATGAATCAAAAAAAGAAAAATGTTTAGAACGGTGAGAGAAATAAATAATTCAACGACCCTACTTCGGATTGTGACAGATTTTTGTCATTTACTTGCATGGAGTCTGCTAATGGAGCCCCACACATTTGAAGAAAATGATAGTCATTCAAAATGTTTGTTTCTTATTCAGCTTGAACATTGTTAAAAAATAACATTCAATAAATCAATTCAATTCGAATCATAATACTTATAATTTTTTTTATTCTCAAATTGTGATCTCTCATATAAAAAAAAAGGTTTGTTTTCTTCTCTCTTCCTTTTGCATTTTTACGTGGAAGGAAGGGATACATTAGGTCACAGCCTACAGTTGTTTTCCATGAAAATAAGCTCTTTTTATGAAGAAAAATTAAGTGATTAGGGAAAAGATTAGGAGAATATATATATTGGAGTTTTATAGAATCGGGAAAACATGGTGGAAATGAAAATCAAAATCATTATAGCTGTATCATTACTGTCCATGTTCGATTGGCGCAGTCATTAGCTATAGCTTTATGACAGAAGAAGTTGTGTGTGAAACTTGATAAACATTAATTGACCAAGAAATCAATTAATGTTGTATGATTTAGTAAGTTGCCTTGCATTACTCTTCTTTGTTTAAATCTGAAAATGAAACTTGGTATACCTTAATTGACCAAGAAATCAATTAATGTTGTATGATTTAGTAAGTTCCCTTGCATTACTGTTCTTTGTTTAAATCTGATATAAGGAAACTGTTAATCTTAGCTACAATTAACAACTGCCTATATCTTACCTACATAAAAAAGAAAAACCAGAGTTTTAAAGCATTGTATAGTACTATAATTTGAAAGATTTAGGGAATATTTTTTCTTTTCAAAAATCATCTTCCATGCTAAATGCTTAGGTTTGATTTGAACAGATGATGAGAATAATTTTTATTATATCATCGCGTAATTTATAACCGAATTCTCTAAACGAAGCATTAGAAACTAGATTTTGCAATTTTCCCAAGATTTTTTTTCCCTCAAATATTTTGGTAAAAGCTGTTTTTGGTTAACTCCATATATTACATTTTACTAAAGGAACAGAAGAAAGGAAGTGAGCAAGCTAGGCAAATATGCATGTATATTTGCAGTTTGGACAACAAAAGACTTTCACAACTAAGAAAATAGCAAATATTTTTTTCACTTTTTGTCTTTTTTAAAAATTAAAAGAAAAAACCATTTTTCTTCGAAAATATCTTCTCTGGCCAGCATAAAAATCAGATTATATGTACTAAGCATAATTGACATTATGCTAAAGCTGTAATTAATTTAATTAGTGGAAAATTCAAAACCCTAATGAGAGGCGGCCCCAAATAGTTTTTTACACCATCGTAATATAATAATTCTCAGCCCATCTAACATCAATTGCCTTTTTTTTTTTTTCATCAACTTTACTATTTAGTCCCCTTTTTACCTTATGTCTCCCTGACCCTAATGAATTTTTGACAAGACACATTAACATACATATTTAGCCTATATATATATATATATATAGTAAAAAATCAATTAATCAAGAACTTAAGCTTTTGGCAAGTTTTGTTTAAGACATCATCATTCACATATCAAAATTCTTCCAAAGAAAGAAAGGGAATATGAACAAAAATAAGGCCTATAGCCTCTTGCTACTATTGAGAGATCCTTATTCTGAGTAAAAATTATGTATAGTTGGTTGTGAGGTCTCATTATTCTCTCCTAATTATTGAGGTATTTAAGGCTCCAATTCTGACAATTTTTGTTCTAATTCTGCTAATATATTCTGATGCATGATCGACATAGTATATCTTTTTACAAGAATTTGACCCACAAGGTTGAATTTTTTTTGAAAAAAATATTCTTATAAGCTAGATTAATGCGTCGTCTTTCGGATTAATAAAGCTGAAAAAACCTTAGATGAAGCTCGGAATATTTTGTGTTTTATATTTATTAGTGTGCCCAAGGGAAGAATCTTAACATAATCCATGTCCTTGTGTTGTTCTTAGTATTACAGATCAAGTAGAGTGCATGTAGGTGACAATGGCCACAAATTTCAATATGTAGAATCAAATCCGTAAGACTAGCAACATAATCAATTAAGGTCAAGTATGCAATCTTACATATCCTTGTTGTTCAATGTATAATCCTTTCATTTTATTTTCTTATAACAAAATAAAGATGGCCACAAAATCTGATGGCTAAGATTTCTAAATTCCTTTATTCAGTATCCGTGTCCTCATGGAATATTATTTCCAGATAAATATGCATTGGAAAAGAAAAGAAACAAGGATTAGTTAAGCAGCATATATTAAGGATGTCAGAGAATGTCTGAAAGCAGCAGATGCTTGAGGTTGATCTGAAAGTCATATAAGAAGTTGTATTATTAGCAAATAATTCAATTACTTCACTTTAAGAAATCAAGTATCAAATTTTGAATGCCCTTTCCACTAATAAGGAGAGAAACTATAGCTCTTGATCTTGTGTTGTCATTGCAGCTTTGCTGGGACGTTTTTGGAATCATATCCCTTCATAATAATTGAGGGGAAAAGATTAAAAATATCAATGGTGTTTGATGCACATAAAAAAAATGTGATTAATAATTTATTCATTGATTCTTCTAGAAAATACATAAAATATTGGTACATGTGTAGAACCAACTTCTTATTCCAAAGTGTGAGGCTAAAGCCCAAGTTGATCCTTCAAAAAACCTTGTCATGTTTTCACTGGTAAAACACTTGAAAATTTCACCGTTAACACATATATCTTCATGGGATTTATTCATTGTTACCCAAAAGCTTTTCTTTAAGATTAACATATATATGATAATGATCAAAACCCTATATTAATATTGAGATATATGATGATAATCAAATTACAATTTGAGGAATGAATTTCAAGCATATATACTTATTTGTAAGAGAAGATATGCTTTGAACATGAAGAGAGAAACTGAATTTTTTATTTTTTTGGTCTTGAAAAATTGTGCATTAAGTTGGGACTAGTCTGTCAAGCAATCCAAAGAGTCTTTATTTGTGTTCCAAGTTCTTGGAAAATGATTGACGCTAACTTTCTCCAATGTGTCAATATCAAATCAAACCCAATAAGAGACATATCAAGGGTATAGGAGAGGGACCCCAAAGAACCCCATATTATTAATCAATCCAAGCTATTGGAAAGAAATTATATGTTAAAACATCCCCCCCTTCTCACCCCATATTCACCTTCACTTCACTGTCTCGGTCCAACACAGGTTGCATCTTATATTATTTTCTCTTGATGATGTGGCCATGTGGGTATCCCCTCTCTTTCCATACCATCTCCACCGTCCAAATTGCCTTACCACCCTCTATATATTCCCTTCCTCTCCTTGTTCTTCTCCCAAACTCTGCCTACTCAATCTTCCTTCTTCTTCACAACCTTTCCCCTGCTCTCATCTTCTAAATTACACCACAAAATTTCTCTCTTTGTCAAGAAACATAAATGGCTTGTTTAGAGGTGTTTAAGGAGGTCAGTAGGGGGCTAAAGGGCTCATATTTTCTTCTCTTTTCTACAAAAATGATTGAACTATTTCCTCATCCAATATGTTTTTCTCTATTATCATTGTTTCATTGCCTTCTAAAAAATCAAGTTTTTCTTTTCTTTTCTTCTCCTTTTCCCTTTCTTTTTCAATTTTCTATGTTCTTCATATTTTGCTAAGTAAAATATTAGTAATAAATAAAGAAACATTTAGTTTTTAGCAGATGCAAAGACATGATGGCTGCATTCATGCAATGATTATATATTACAATTAATCATTTTTGTTCTCTTTTCTCTATGATTTTTTAATATATTTTATGATAATGGATAATGATTAACGTACTCTACTTTTTTTTTGTTTAAAAAAAAACAGGGGAAGTTGAAAGAGCAGCAAGAAGCCGCATGCACCCAAGATGGAACTATTGATTGGCATGGTCGCCCTGCAATCAAAGGAAAATCTGGACAATGGACTGCTGGAATTATCATTCTTTGTAAGCTCCAAATTTCACCACTAAACAAATCAGATAACCAATGATAATATTATTTATTAGACTTTATGCAATTTTCCCACACCATTTTCTTTCTTTCTTTCATTTTTCTTAACACTAATTCTAACAATAAGACAGTGTTTGTCACTTTCCAAATATCTTACACTACTTCTGATCTCATTTGAATTGGATAGATGTATTAAAACATTTGCAAATACATTTATATAATATATACTATAGGTAGGAGATAGATATTTTTGGAGTTGCGAAACATCGAATTATATAAGGGAGGTGATTTATAAAATTATCTGTACAGAGCTTCGTTAGGTCAGGCTATCAAAAGGAAGAAGTTTGGTTTTCATTTCAGCTTCCAGAAAAGGATGAAAAGGACAATATAAATGAAGAGTCGTGCAAGATCTGGAACTGGAAACCAAACCCAAGTGTTGAAGCTCTGTTGCATGTTTACTTTGGATTTAGGAGGCTTTGGTTTGGATTTTTGGCAGTTTGCCAGTGCTCAAATAAACGACATGCAAAGGAATAGGAAGACTGAAATTGAGAGGGAGCATGCAATTAAGGAAAAACGTGCCTGACACGACTCACCTCCTGGTAATTTTGAATGACTTGGGTTCCTGCCACGTGTCCCCACAATAACAAACAAAGATCCCCAGCTGGCCTCCATAGTCTATTCCATCCCATTCCTTCAAAAGTCCACAGGACTGTGCTGAGTCAAGTCTAGATAGACAAAAGAGAATTGAGAAATGAAATTGAATTCTTCTAGTTTTAATTTCGACAACCTTAATGCATGTGTTAAAAGGTGACTGATTAGATATAATAACTTATTCATGCAAATAAATTTTTATTAAACACTACACAAAGCACTACACTAAAATATTAGAACTGATTCATGCAACTAATTAAATATTAGATTTTATTCATGCAAAAGACGAAACATGAAAATAATAAAAAAAGAATTATTAGTAGCACTGTAAGCAAAAGGGATGCCCTTTTTCTTAACGTGCTTCGAATGTTTGCCACTAATTAATTAATAATAATAGGTTAATGACTTGACAAATCACTGGAAATAAATAATAGTGGAAGAAGAAACAATTAAGAAAGAGACTTAACCACATCTATTTACAATGAACATGGACATGTTTCGAGTCGCTATAGGTTTTTGTTTTCAAGTTACTAAATTTGTGATGTATATCAATGCGCATGAATATTATTGAAAATTCACATGAAAGAAGCTGATTCAATCCAGATTTTTTTAAGAACATGATTGAAATGAGTTCATTTGCACATGCAAAGAAAACGAGAGGCCACCCATCATAATGAGTTGCTGTTTGATTTCTGACTGAAATGTTTTAGGCATGAGATCTGACTACAATTGAATGCTAGAAGAGTTTTTGAAAGCAACCTTTTGAAGATTCAAATCGTTTTAGTTTTAGGTTTCTTTCATTCCTTAACCTAACTAACTAGGTATCTCTGAGGGAAACTTCCCCTGATCTTGATGCAAAGCTTCTCACTCTATCACGTGTACCATAAAAAATCTTCATCTTAGTAACTTCAAAATATCAAGTCTTTTTTTTCTTACACGTCTCATTAATGTTCTTTTTTTTTTTTTTGCCAATGAATTAACCAGTGAATCAGGGTCTGGCAACCCTTGCGTTCTTCGGGGTCGGGGTGAACTTGGTGCTTTTCCTGACAAGAGTGTTGGGACAAAGTAATGCTGATGCTGCTAACAATGTTAGCAAATGGACAGGAACTGTCTACATTTTCTCCCTGGTTGGTGCTTTCCTCAGTGATTCCTACTGGGGAAGATATAAAACCTGTGCCATCTTTCAAGTTATCTTTGTTATTGTAAGTAATTTATCTATCAACCTTAATTTCATTAGTTCTATTCCAGGGCTCCCCTGAAAAATGAAACATGGGATCCCTTAAACATCTGCATTCTAATTGTGTAATATATGGCAGGGTTTGGTGTCGCTATCGCTGTCATCGCACCTTTTCTTGATCAGACCAAGAGGCTGCGGGAATCAACAAATGCCATGCGGGTCACATTCAGGCTGGCAGATTACGCTATTTTACCTCTCCATCTACCTAGTTGCACTAGGAAATGGAGGGTATCAACCTAACATTGCTACATTTGGGGCTGATCAGTTTGATGAAGAAGACCCTAAGGAAGGGCACTCCAAGGTGGCCTTTTTTAGCTACTTCTACCTAGCTTTGAACCTGGGATCCCTTTTCTCCAACACCATTTTGGGGTATTTTGAAGATGAAGGGATGTGGGCACTTGGATTCTGGGTGTCTGCTGGCTCTGCCTTTGCAGCACTTGTTTTGTTTCTGGCAGGAACCACCAGGTACAGGCACTTCAAACCAAGCGGAAACCCTCTCTCCAGGTTCTCTCAAGTCCTAGTAGCTGCAATGAAGAAATGCAGCATTGATATGCCTCCAGACGCAGATGACTTGTATGACGTGGATGGAAATGATTCCTCCATGAATGGCAACAGAAAGATTCTCCACACCGATGAATTCAAGTAAATATTGAAGCATAATCCAAACTTGAAATTAAACCAATTGCAAGATTATATAGCTAAAATGCTAATTATTAATTTATCTTGTATAGGTTCTTGGACAGAGCAGCATACATAAGTACAAGGGATGTTGATGACCAGAAGAGGGGAATTTACAGCCCATGGCGTCTCTGCCCTGTTACACAAGTGGAAGAAGTTAAATGCATACTAAGACTACTCCCAATTTGGCTGTGCACCATAATTTACTCGGTGGTCTTCACACAAATGGCCTCTCTCTTCGTTGAGCAAGGTGCTGCAATGAAAACTACCATCTCAAATTTCCGGATTCCTCCAGCAAGCATGTCCAGCTTCGACATTCTAAGTGTGGCACTTTTCATATTTCTGTACCGACGAGTTCTTGATCCACTGGTGAGCAGGCTAAGAAGAAAGGATTCCATGGGACTTACTGAACTTCAGAGGATGGGCATTGGCCTTGTTATAGCCATACTGGCAATGATTTCTGCTGGAATTGTGGAATGCTACAGACTGAAGTATGCCAACAAAGACTGCCTGCGTTGTGAAGGCTCAAGTTCCTTAAGCATCTTTTGGCAAGTTCCCCAATACGCATTTATAGGAGCATCTGAAGTTTTTATGTATGTTGGTCAGCTGGAGTTCTTCAATGCACAGACGCCGGATGGATTGAAAAGCTTTGGCAGTGCCCTTTGCATGACATCAATCTCACTAGGGAACTATGTTAGTAGCTTGCTTGTGACCATGCTTATGAAGATCTCAACTGAAGATCACATGCCAGGATGGATACCAGGCAATCTCAACAGGGGTCATCTAGATAGGTTTTACTTCCTCTTAGCAGGCCTAACCACAGTTGACTTGGTTGTCTACATAGCATGTGCCCGGTGGTACAAGAATATCAAGCTGGCAGGAAAAACTTCAGAAAATATTAATGAGCAAGATAGCTTTAAACTGTGACGTGTATCCATGCTAAAACGTATAAATAACAGTATATATTAAAGCAATAATGTGGAATCGGGTACAGGGGTAGTCCCCAGCACTTTGTTGAGAGTTTATGTCCAAAGAAAATTGGGTTTTCTGAGAGAGAACATTTTTCCTCTCAACCCTGTTAAATTCCTATTACTTAGTTTTTCTGTAATAGATGTTGTGAAGAGAGCACATAGAGGTAGGAAATAACATGTGCTCCCAGGCTGTTCTAATAGGGTAGTTGTATCTCTTTGTAAATTGCAGTATGATCTCTGCAGAAGAGAATTACTCTCTTGGACATTAATGAAAGTTCCCTTTTCCTTTTAGATATAACTTGTGTTAAAAGTTTTTCAAACCTATTTGGCATCAATTAGCACCAATAAATTACCAGGTAAGTTTCATACGATAAACCAAATGAAAAGCAATTATGCCAACAAAAGATGCATCCGAAGGTGAGTTTCAATCATAAATGACTCGTACATTGTGACAGAATAACAATAAAGAGGCAGAGTCATTATACAAAGAATGACCTGATACGAAGCCCTATCATTAAAAGGCAGAGTCATGGGAGGCAGAGTTCCACTTCCAAGGTTACTTTCTATCAGGATACCTTCAAGTAGCTCAGACATTCAACAGAAATAAGGAAAGAAGCTGTTCCAGCTCATGTGGAATTGGAGCTGGGGAAAGCTATTCTGAGGGTTAAAATCAAGCATAAACTTATCAAGTTTATCATAACATGTTACATTAGTGAGAACTTATCTGTGATTATAACCAGAACGCAATGGGATGCTTTTGCTACATCTGAATTTACCCTTTTTTTTCCTTCAATTTATCTAAATAAAATATGCTACAAAAGTCTAAACAGATATATAATTAAGCAAGTTAAACCTTTTGAAATTCGATCTGTATGTTTTCCACAGAACTAGAACTGCTAAGAAAGTAGGCCATCACATTGGCAGGAATGTTAAACAAGCTTCTTCCACACATCATTGTCAAAGACTTGGGTCTTCTAAACGGAGAAGACTGTTCTTCTAGTGCACCAGGAATCAGGGTAAGTATCTAGCAAATAGCAAACAAATACAGATGTTAGCCAGTTATGCATGAGGAAATAATTGAACATTAAGAATTTTCTGCACCATGTGCATCAATTATATAAGATTTTATATTTATCTCATCAGAATAATAGTAATAAGTAAATTATGATAAGAGTCTACTACAAAATAAATAAATATTGCATACATCGATTTTAGAGCAAATCTTGACAGATTGTGCATGATGAAGCCCTCGGAACATATTGATCAATCACCGAAAGCTTACAAGCTTGCAGTTATTTGGTGAATGAACTTGAATCTCCACATTTTCCAAGACAGGAACGTGTAGAATGGAGAAATCTAGAGGCCTGTTTAATTTAACAGTAAATGATACGAGTTTTGGAGCTAAAATTTTAAGCTTAAAGGTATTCTCGACTGGATCTGAATGATATACGAACAAACCACTTATAACCAAGCTCACAAGTTGAGGACAAGATGTTCTCAGAACAGTCTGGTAAAAAAATTTACAATTATGTAGGTGCAGTGTCTTCAAATTGACACAGCCTGCAAAAGGATAGAGAGATCTGTAACATCCAACATATGAACAATTGGTTAGATACCAACTAGTCAATGCCGGTAGATAACCAGGGTTTGATTAAATTACATTGTAATTTGTCAACTCCAGGGTTCTCAGAGATTGAGACCGGATAAGAAAAGTAGGAAAATCACCATAAAGTGTATGGGACATGTACTCAAAACTAACACTAAAATTTTGGACATTGTGGGACTTTACGAAAGTTATAATGTTTTTGAAGAAGCTTGAACATGGATCCAGACTCTGAGAGTTGAAGCACAAAGTTCTGGGAAAAGATGGGATCTGGTCTGCCATAACATCCATCAAAGTTTAGATCCGGAAAAGCCCACAGGCGATTCCCTTTCATGGAAAGCACACTGAATCGGACACAATACTTGAGGTTGATAAAAAAAAGAAGTGAAGGATGGGGTCTTTCATTCTCTTTTGGAAATACACCATAGTGGGCTCATAATAAACCCAAATCCAAATGCTAATCAGAAATTGCTGACAAGAAAGGGACAATTTTAGTGGAAACTGGGAACTCAAGTAGAAGAAGTATGGGGTTTTGCAATAAAACAATGAGCCCAATATAGATAAAAAATTTGGGCCCAACTACACTCAGAGTTTGACACTTGACAGGCTCCTGTTTAACCTTTTCTGCGGGAACATTGGCCACTTGCAATGATGAATTGAGCCCTCGACTCGTTCCTTCAAACATGAGGCTCCTACCCCCTTGTCTTTCCAAACTCCCAAATCAAACAAACTTCGGCCTTAGATGTGGGATTAATCTCTACATTTCTGCTTTCTCCTCTTGTCTTCCTTACCCGACAAACACAAAGAAAAAAGACTCAAAAGAAATGAAGCTTTCACTCAAGCTCCAAGATGACCAGAACTCTCTCCTGAAAGCCAAAATACCCATTTCCATATTTAGCCATCCTTTCGTTTCTAGCCTTACCACCCCCACCCCAGCCACCACCAACAGCCGCAGCAACAAATACTCTCAAAATACCTCCTTTTGTCTCTCCACGAATTTCCCTTCTGGCCCTTCTCTCAAACTCTCTTATGCTCCCTCACCTTCCCCTTCCAACATGATCCCTTTCTCTCTTTCTCTAAAATCTGGTCTTGGCCTCTTTGGCTCACCAAAAGACTCCCCTCTTATTTTCTCTGCACAGTTTTCTCTTTCATCCGCTAACCCTGGAACCGTAATCCCCTCTTTCTCTCTTCATTTCAAGCCTCAATTTGGCAACTTTTCTTTCCACAAGGCCACGTCATCAAACCCTAGCCTTGAACCAGATTCTGGGTCTCACTCCATCTCCGGAACCCAGTTCCAATCTGCGTCACCTTCACATTCTGAGTTTGGAACCCCAGATACTTGGCAAGAAGTGAAATTGGAACCTTGTAATGGAGGTGATGATGGGCTTGAAACCTCTAAGATTGGCTATGGAAAAAGTTTATATTCAAATGATTGGTTTGGTATGGAGAGGTCATTGGTGAGTAAAGATGACAAGAAAGCTGGGATTTTTGGTGGAATTGCTGTTAGAGCAAGAACATTGTTTCCTGTAACAAAACGGGCGGTGGTGAATTTACGGTGGGCTGTGAATTTGCCTTCGGATTTAGGGTCAAAAATGCCTTATTTGACAGTAAACAAGATTGGGATTGAGAGGGTTGAGGAGGTCAAGGAACTGAAGGAAATGAAGAACAAGAGCATTGGAAATAATGAGGATGATTTGGAATTGGTGAAAGGTATTTATATGTCGATGAAAAGAGATTTGGAAATGTTGGAGAATAAGAATAGGGAAATGAAGCAGTGTCTTGAAGATATGAGACTTGGGGTTTCAGCCAGGAATGTTCTTAGGGAAAGTGAGGGTCTTGGGAGGAGGGTTTCCACACCTTTTGTGGAGAATTCAAACGAGTTTGACCGATGGAGGAGCAAGAAAAGTGTTGCTGAAGACAATGGTGGAAGAGAAGTGAAGAAGAGTGCAAACAAGATGAGTGATGTAGAGAGTGAATTGCAGAAAGCTGTTAAAGCTGCATCCAGTTAACGAGGTTTGAATTGATATTTTCTATGTTGCCTGTCCCTTTGAATGTTGTAGATAGTGAGTAGTGATTGAGCCTTTTGCTGTATGAAAAATGTGAGCTTTTGCTCTTTTTAGGGATTGAGCTTATGCTCTTTAATTAAGACCATGCCTCGTTTTAGTTATTCAGGGTAGTTTAACACTTCAGTTCAAAAGCATTTAAAAATCCTCGGTGAATGGTGATGATTGCTGCAATTGATTGGATGAATTCTTCCATTATGGTAGAGTAACGAGTTTCATTTTTTGAGTGTTAATCTGCTTGTGAAACTCTTTGCATATCATCTGTGAACTGTGATGGTAATTTCATGATGCTTCAGGACACTTTGATATATGTATGTTAGTGTGCACTGGCGTGCGTGTATGTGTGTATATACATATGCTACCTCAGTTAATCGATCCTTATAGATGTTTAATCATATTATTTGTAATTTTCTAATTGGTAAATAATAAGAATTTGTTATCGTTTATCATCACTCTCATGTTAGACACTACAGAAATAGATAATATTATCGTTTGAAAACAATACTACTAGAACATACGGTATCTTATCATTCAAGCCTATGCCTTGTGATGAACAATGAATTGAACTACTTTCTTTTTTTTTTTTTTGGTGAAACAAATTCAAGTTCTCGATGAGCTTATTTCCAACATTTTGTTTTCTCAGTTAAATGGCATATCATAACATATTTCCTGAACAAAAGAACATCAGGATCCATTTTAGATGCTAAGATATATCTGGTTTCTAAAAGAGATTGGTAGCAACACTCTTCTGCTTTGATCGGGCTATTAACATGCTGTGATTTGGTGATGAAATGCACTTTTGTCGTTGGCCATATTATAGTCCCAGCCAAGTTAAAAAGTGAAGAAAGAACGGTATGTTGTTGCACATTCTTAAGTATGTGGTCACTTGGTCAGAGAGTGGAGCCATGTTCAATTAGGAGAAGCTGATTTTATTTGGATACTAAGTGGTTTCTTCCTAATTCATATGGTTGACACCCCCATCATAGAATTCTCTTTAAATGTTAGTGACGAGATTCACGAAAAAAGCAATGAATGAAAACCAAAGGTGAAAGCTCCCTTGTCTTTGATTAAGACCATGGAGTGAAGGAAAAGTTGAGCTAACGGAGGCCCCATCCAGCTCATTTTTGCTACGGTAATAGGGGATAAATCCCATACAGCCCCAACCATTTCTTCCAAATTCTATCAGGGAACGAGTTTTGATTCAATTTATGGTAAGTATCCGGTAACTGATGAGTAGAAAAGCGTGTTTCAAGTCGTCTATATGTTATTTACCTAGTGAAAAAGTGAATTTGCTGTACAGATTTGCCTGGAGAATTCCCTATCAAGATGTGAATTACTGATGAACCTGTTTGTAAATGTCATTCTGTTAAATATAAGAGTAAACCCCCATGTGCCTTAAAAAAGAAACAATAACAAAAGGATGGAAAAATTCCCTGTGATGAGAACTATTGATTTTGTTATCCTCAAAGAAAAGAAAATAAATGAACAGTAATGCAAACTAATAAAGAAATCCATTTTACTGATACTCCATTTTTTGCAGTTGATACTTACTACATGGCAACCCCTCTTATTTTATCAAAGTGGCAGTTACATTTGTCAACTTTTAACGACTTTTCAATCCTTTAATCTACAAGCTGACCGGAAGGGTTCTTCTCCATAGGATGGTAAACGCGATAACTAGGTGGAAGTGTGATTCCGAATGCAGCACAAAAACCTTTAACTTGATTACCAAACTCGGGAGTGAATCTTCCACGGTTAAAAATCCAAATCTTGCACTTGTTAGACAGACCCTGGATTGCTTCACAGCATTTATGACTGAGGTTTATCTTCTTTTCAACCAAGGAAGCATAAATTTCATGCTCGCACCCATCTGCCTTACTGATTTCTTGCCAACAGAGCCTTGGGTTTGGCATGTATCTTTCTTCCCATCCAACAACTGAGAAAGCAGGTGTGATAGCTATAGCAAATGACAAGGCTAGGAAGAGTACAAGGGTATGTTGAAAAGAACCCATTCCAAACAGATAAAGAGACAGGTTGGCTTCTTAGAACAAGGAAAGGTTGGTACAATCGTTTTTGGGTTGGGAATTTATGCAACGCTCTTAAAGTAACGGTGGTTCAAGTAATGAATTAAGGTAAGGTAAAGGACCTTGTTTTTGTTGCAGTTTCCTATGGAAGTTGCCGTTACGTTAAAAAAGCTATTAATAAAGGTAACCTATATAACGTACAAATATCCAATAATTATTCCATGAAAGACCTTTTAGTTAGTTAAAATGGTTGAATGGTGCCCCTTAATATCTAGAATTTATGGATCATACAAGTACAAAAACAATCTCTTGTTGCTAGGCTAAAAATGGGCCGAGCTCCTTGAAAGAAGAAAAGTCCAAGGACCCTTTGGGCCCATAATTGTATTGGGCTGTCTTTTCAATTACTGCACCAGTAATTGTAAGTCTAAAATTCATCTTTCGGCTTCTAATGGAGAAAATTAGCAAAGGATTCTGATTTGTAGAAGAAAATGGCAACAGCAAGAGGAGGAGGTGGAGTAGGTGGAAATGTAATGGGAACAAGTAGCAGAGAAGGCACAGCAAAATCAATAGTGACTGAACAGATTTCCCAGGCTGTACAATCCACTTCCAATCTCCTCCATCTCATGCAACAATCTTCTCCTTCTCAGGTATTCCTTCTTATATTCACCTACTTTATATACTTATAGGGTACGGTATCAAAGGCACTATTTTATCTTGTTTATGATTGTAAATTTTAAGAGCTCAATCAATTCTCTTTTCCCAAAGAGAAAAAAACAACCTTTTCTGTTTCATAGTTTAACTTGTAATCTTAAGGATGGATGTGATAAGTGGGTCAAGGTTGAAATGGGTCTTGTTCTTGTTTTAGGCTCTTTAAAGTACTGATCTTTGGGGTTGGGTTTTGGTTAGATTGAAACTGTGAGAATGAAAACTTTGATGGGTTAATATTTGTAGACAAAAGCTGATCATTATTTGATTGTTTTTCTCTTTAGAAAAAAATTGTCATCTTTCTTCTTCTGAATTTCTCTCATAAGAAAGAAAGCTTCTTTTTTTATCATGATCTTGACTTTTTAGTTATTTTTGTTAGTATTTATGGGGCTTCAGTGATGTGGACATGATCTACGAAATGGGTTTTTTGATATAATAATAATTCGACGGATTTTTGGGTCTAGGTCTTGTTTGTGATCATAATTTATTAGAGTATTTTGCAAATGAATCCAAGCATCCATTTATTCATGCAGAGGCTGCAAAACTATAAATTACAATAATCTGTCAGACTCCTTGAAGGATCTGACTTTCTACAAACCCTATCCATATTTTAACACACAGGTCTTCCTGATATGGTTTCAACAATGTTGCAAACTCGGTTAAGAGCTCTTGAAATGCTTGCCTAAAAAATGACAGTTATTGAAGCTTATACTCCGATAGAATATAAGTGAAATCTTTGGGTTTACAATTGGGCAAAGATGTATATGGTTCTTGATGTGTCAATGCCGCATGATTACATCTTTCAAATTTGTTTGCATGTTTATAATATCTTCGACTACTTTGTATCTGCAGACCCAACTAATGAAGCTTCCCAAAAATCTTTTGGCCAAAACCCCGACTATCAAGAATACAGGACAGGTATGTGATTCCTCCATAATGTAGTAAAGATATATACATGATATTAATTACAAAGTTTCGAATTTGGTCTCTACCTTCCCTGCTTCATTGATGCAGATGTTAGAGCTGATGCCTAGAGCTATTTCATCGCTTGATGCCCATATTGACAGTGGATTACAAAGGTTGAAATCATGTGCATCTCTGCCCATTAAAATTATTCTGTTTTAGCATGGCATGCAGTAACGTCACTAACTTATAAAGCCAGTCTTACATACAAGAAACGTGTTAAGTTGTGTAGCAGTTGGATTTTAGAGGTCAGGGAATTGATCAGAATTTTTAGACATGACATAAAATTGCATGAAAAATGTATAGTAGATGCTTGATGAAACGGTAACTAAAAACTAAATATTGGATAGACAGCAGTTAATACCACTCGATGAAGTTGTCATTTGCTTAATTTGCTAGATGGATCCATTTCTCTCAATTGACTATTGTTATTAAATATGTGTATAGGACAGTCAGTAAATTAAAGAACTTGTGCAAAAAGCCGAGAATTCCCTTTGTTGCCTATTGTTAATAAGCTGTAGGAATGTTTCCATTGTTCTTGGCTCATTTTATTTCACAAATTGCAGCGCTCCGCATCTGAAAACTGTAATTCAGTTACTTGAAAATATGGAAAGCTGCCAGCTTTCTTCTCTGTCGCAAGCACATCTCTCACAAGGGGTATGGCCTCTCTCTCTCCCTTTCTCTCCAATGTTTGCACGTATGCACCTATATACACATGTTTACATAACATGTACTCATTATGAAGCCGCTGAAAAAAAAAAAATCAAATCCCACTCTAGGTTGGATCCTCATGTCAGTTAGACCTGTTTGTATTCAACCAATAATTAGTAATTACATGTGAAATGCATTAAAAGCTGGAGCTTTGAGTTGATATTCCTTTTTTGAATTCGATCCCAGGAATCTCAGCAAGCAAGTCAAGATGCCGACGATGGTTCAACCCCCTAAGTACCTATGTTTCTAGCCATGCTACTTGTGTCTCAGCCATTAGTTTCGTTAGTCATGTCAAACCTTCTTGATCATAGCTGAAGAAGATTTTAAGTTGTAACTTTTGTCAACCGATTCAGAGCAGTTTCCAGATACATTAAATACAATAACATGACTAGAGGATATGTTCCATGTACATCAAATGTCATAATATTCCTCATGTTGCTGTCTGTATACATTGCATATGGTACAGAATGATTGCTATATTGCTTTCTCCAGAGCATTGGAAACACGTTTCTGTTTCTACCTTGTAAGGATGGCTACATATTTTTAGGGGAAATGAAGTGTCTCATCATTCTTTCCGGTTATTTCTTCCCCTCTTCTTTTGAAAAACGAGGTCATTGATGGCCGTCCAAGCCGGCTATCAACTTATTATCATTCATGCATTGAACCAAGACAGTTAAATGGGATTTTACTTAAGTAGTTCACTCGTCTTCCTTAAGACGTGAATTTTCCACCAATTTGGGATTTAATTTTTAACTCTTGCAATTATTTTTTTTTATCTCCCGGACGTCTCTCGTATATGGTTTTAGAAATTTAATGTGACTATTTGACAGCTTAAGATACATGCAATTATAATGTGGTTGGGGCTAATGAGTGTGAAATTCATGTCTTGTATTGGTCTGACTTTTTATGTCAAAAAATTCATATGTGTGTTATAATTTATATAGAATTACGCGTTACCTCGAATCGATTTTGAATTAATATATTTCACGAGCTAGACATCACTCTATCCTGTCTTAATCAAACCAAAGCAGAATTTTTGGACTGGAAATTTCTGGTCCACAGAAATGAGAATCATAGGCTAACAATTGAATAGACTAGAGGAAGGAAGAAGAATCAAAGTTGTATCCAACCGTCCTGGACTTCACTTTTAGTACGTGGCAGAAGCCCGATAAAAGAGTGGACGGCCATTTTTTTCCGAAAGGTTGTGAAACATGGCTTACTTTTTTGACTCCCAAAACCCACGTCTTTGGAATCTTGAAGCCCTTGACATTTTTACTCATTCGATTTTATTTCAAAATCCAAACTACTTGCTATATATACTTGTAAAAGAGTCGTGCAACATATTTCATCAATTTTGTTTTCAATTTTATAATTAATAAATCAATTAATTAAGAAATAAATATCATAATTAAAATAATAATTATGCATTATATTAAACTAAAAACATTTGAGACAAATATTAAAACAAAAACATGTTAATGAATATCTATTTAACTCGAATTCATTTAATAACCAAATTAAATCTTAATCACGATTTTAAAAGGTTCGACATTTATTAGAAAAAACAAAATAGTAGTTAATAATCACTTTCAATTTTTTTCGTTAAAAAAAATATTAATTACACAACTTGAATGGATTGATTATTTGATTATAATTTATAAGGATGAACAGTTAAAATATTAAAATTTAATAACTAAAGTTTAATTTTTGTCTCAATAAATAAACAAATTCCTTTTTTTTTTCTTTTGTTAATCTCTTTTTGTCTATTTTATTTTTTATAAATAAAATTTTAGAAAAGATAATCCTTTTAAGGGAATTCATAATTCAATTTTACCGAATTAATTAATCGAATAGATTTAATTCGATTAATTGATTGATATCAAATTAATTTCAGTTGATTATTTAAAATAATTTTTAAAAATTTAATTTTTAAATCTAATCAATCAAAATTTTAACTTAAATATTATAAAATCTATATATAAATCTAAAAACATATAAAATTATCTCTTTCATTTTAAATTATTAGAGTTTTTAATATAATATTTTCAAATTTAAATATTTTTATTAGATGATTTTATTTAATTTATTTCACCTATAAAAAATAAAAATTTAAAATATAATTTAATCTAATATATTTTATTATTTGATTAAAAAAATTAACTAAATCAATTGAATTAGTTTTTATTGATTAATTTTCAAAATTAAAAGATTTAATTCAATAATAAAAATAAAATAATTTTAATTATTTAATTTAATTTTAAATAATCATATTCGAAATTAATCAATTCTATCGAACATTCCTAAGTCATTTAGGTAAGGTAAGGAAAAATCAAATGTCTAGGTTCATTTTACATGTGATGAGACTAAATTCGGAACGACGTCGTGTAAATATGACCATATATGCGCCAACTTACCATATAATCTGATAAAAAGGTATTTATAATGAAAATGCGTTGCGTGGGAATCCAAATGTGGAGTGGAGCAACAGAAAAAGAAGAGGAAAGCCACAACACAAACTCGGCCATCCATAAAGTAATGCCACCGCACCTTCACCCCTAGCAACCGCTCATTCGCCGCCGCTTTAAGTTCTAAACCGCCCAAAACTCAACCCTAATTGCGTATTAAACGAAAAGAAAAAATGGCTGCGTTGACGATTCCTTCGCCGTCTAAATCTTCGTCGTTTTTGTCGTCCTCTTCACCTTCTCTCTTCACTCGTTGCTCTCTTAGCCACAAAAGCTTCGCTTTCAATGAG
This sequence comes from Durio zibethinus, assembly GCF_002303985.1. The sequence goes on from NW_019168381.1 coordinate 1,293,682, forward strand.
TTTCGTTCTCGTACCTGCGATCCGAACAGTTTGGTAAGCTATATTTATTTTTTAAAAGATTACATTTTTTTAAAAATTTTCTGAAGTGAAAATTTTTTCTTTTGGATTTTTTCGATGGTTGTCCTTCTTTTTCTTATTTTATGATTTGGTGTTGATTTCTTTTGAAATTGAAGATTTTTATATTTATTAGTATTATTTTTCTGTACTGCGCTGCACGTGTGGGTATATAATGAAATCGACAGTGCAACATTTTTTTTATTTAATTTCTGTTGTCTTTGAAATTTTTGGCTTCCTTTTGATTCGTCCACAAGAATTTTCCGGTAAAAGAATATTCTTTCAACTAAATGCAAAATTTTGGGTAACTGAAAAAGAAACAGTTCTGTTTTTGTGTTTTTTTTTTTTTTAGTGATGTTAAAGGTGTACTGATATGGGTGCTTGCTTTTTTTTTTTTTCTTTGAATACTAGAAATGTGACCAGCCTCAACCAGTGAATTATGGAAATGTGAAGCCAACGATTCCAATCCTTAATGAAAGGACACTGCCCAAGTTCTTGGAATCGGCTAGAATGGAGACAACTGTTAACAGAAATGGTGCCAAGCTCAAGGTGTTTTCTGGCACCGCCAATCCTGCACTTTCTCAGGTTGTTGCATTTACCATTTTTTACCGTATTGCTTTCCATAGAATTCTTTTTACAGGTTTTACTTTCTATAAGCATATAGAAATGATAAGATTAATTAGATGTAGACCTTAATGGACTGTTCCTAGTGCAGCTGTTGGGTGATAGACTGAAAATGTGAAAGGAAACTACCTCAATTCTGAACAAAAGATTTACTTTTTGACTATTTAATATAATTTCATCCGCAAAAATATCATTTGAACCAAAGCGATAACTTTCCTGGAATAAAGAAAATATTGCTCGAATGGATAAAGTTTTGCCCATCATCTCTTATGATCCCTTGTATTTTGGGCCAGACAATATGTTGCATATATTATGCCTGCTTGAGTGGCATTCCGACAATTTGTACCACGAAGACTGATCTATATTGATATTAATAGTCCATTTTCCAATTCTTTTTAGAAAATGTTGTAGCTTATCAAGCTTCGCGTGCCTTTCTTGGTTTAAGCCTCATGGTTACTCTTAGTCTCTGAACTTGAGCAGTTATGGTTCCTTATTTCGTGGAACTTGTGTTTGCTCGCTCTGTTCTTTATCACAGGAAATTGCTTGGTGCATGGGCCTGGAGCTGGGAAAGATCAACATAAAGCGATTTGCTGATGGGGAAATTTATGTTCAGCTGCAAGAGAGTGTTAGAGGATGTGACGTATATTTAGTCCAACCAACATGCCCTCCTGCAAATGAGAATCTCATGGAGCTTCTCATAATGGTTGATGCTTGTCGGAGAGCGTCAGCCAAAAACATCACTGCAGTGATTCCATATTTTGGTTATGCCAGAGCTGATAGAAAGGCAAGTTCAAATGCTGTGTATTTGGCAATAAATTATTGTGGATGAAAATATGACTATGTATGGAGACATCAGCTGCAAATTGAATGGATTAAAATCCGACCACCAGAAGTAACATAATCTGGTGACATTTGTGTTATTCTTAATATTATAATCATTAACAGAGTTGTGTCTGGTGACATTTGTGTTATTCTTAATATTCTTAATATAGTAATCATTAACAGAATTGTGCCATATTATGTTAGAGTTATAATATAATAATCATCAATGCCTTTGCTTCTTGCAGTTTTTATTTCATTAAGGCATGGACTTCTGAAGCTTTTGAATCTATTGTATTCCTTATAGGATACTAAACTACCTTCGCCATGTCTATTATCTTATTTTCAGACTCAAGGGCGTGAATCCATTGCAGCCAAACTTGTTGCAAATCTTATCACAGAAGCTGGTGCAAACCGTGTTCTTGCTTGTGACCTTCATTCTGGGCAGTCCATGGGTTACTTTGATATTCCAGTGGACCATGTGTACTGTCAGGTATCAGTCATCAAACTTGAAACTAATAACTTATGACTGTCAATGACTAAGTGATTACTGATTCTTCTATCTTTTTTTTTCTTTTTAAATTTTTTGTGGACTGTAGCCTGTGATTCTTGATTATCTTGCCAGCAAGAGAATTTGTTCTGATGACTTAGTAGTGGTTTCACCTGATGTTGGTGGAGTAGCAAGAGCACGTGCTTTTGCAAAAAAATTATCAGATGCACCTTTAGCCATTGTGGATAAAAGGCGTCATGGACACAATGTTGCGGAGGTAATGCTTTCTACACACTCTGCTGTCATTATCTTTATTCCACGTTGATTGTGCTATTATGTTTACTGTTATTCCAAGGTTGTTGAGATAGAACTGGCCTTAGCATTCTCTCTCATTGAATTAAGCTTTCTCCCTTTCCTACTTGCGCATTTGAAAGTTTGGGAAATAAGCCTTACGCACATACCTTTTTTTCATCACTAGCTCTAATCAATAAGCAAGAAAGGCGATAGGCATTAGCAATTGAAAGTAAAGCAACTCAAACTTCTCCAATTACGTCGGCGTAACAAAGGACCTTCTTGCGCTAGTATAAAATTATTTTAAGTAAATAGGAATCTTCTCCCTCTTTGGCTGATGAATAACCCCTGTCAAGTCAGGATTCTCAAATTGTGATGTTATTAGAGGTTAAAACAGTATGTTATTTTCTAGGGATGTGGTGGTACATTTGGCAGCCGTATTAGGGACAATTAGTTAGAAAAATGTTGCACTTTTTCCCATTTTGTGTTGACATTTTGGTCTACTGGTAGTGTTTCAAGAATTGCTGAAGTTAAAATTGATATCAAGAGGTTTCAGACTTGGCCAGGCTGTTGTTAGCAGCCAATAAATCTTTTAAATGCTTAGCTTGTGTTATGTTTCTGGCTTTAGGTCTACATTCGTACATTATTAACGTCACGAAGTCCATGCCTAATTTTTATTTTGCAGGTAATGAACCTTATTGGTGATGTGAAAGGAAAAGTTGCTGTTATGGTGGATGATATGATCGACACTGCCGGTGAGTGAAAGCAATGTGAAGACGGCAAACATAAACCTCTTCTTAATCAGAAATGCACATTATTTTTGCTTATCCTGATGTATTTGACCATTAAATGGTGGCAAGAAACTTTTGTGGGTTATATCTTGTTTCAGAAATGTTATGTTCTCATTATCTTTGGTAAATCATTTTCTTACGTTTTTGAAAAAGATATTTTCATCGTGCTTTTCCTTTGATGCCTTGAAAAATTGTCTAACCATTGGCTTTGTTTTAGATTCAGTTTATGTTTACTAATGAATTTACGGTGTCCTCTAGGAACAATTGCCAAGGGGGCGGCACTTTTACACCAAGAGGGGGCGAGGGAAGTTTATGCATGCTGTACTCATGCCGTTTTCAGGTTTCAACTTACTTTTGGCTGAATTAGGTAAAAGCTCATATATAGTATCGTATATTTCGACCTCATTTCCTATGATTGTTATTTCTTGGCAGTCCTCCTGCAATAGAGAGGTTATCAGGTGGTCTTTTTCAAGAAGTAATCATTACAAATACACTTCCAGTGGCAGAGAAGAACTACTTCCCTCAGTTGACAGTTCTTTCTGTGGCGAACCTGTTGGGTGAAACCATTTGGCGTGTTCATGATGACTGTTCCGTGAGTAGTATTTTTCAGTGAAATCAGATAGGAAATCCCAAAGGTGTTTTCTCCTTCAAAATTTTGCATGTGCAACCCAATGCCTTGGCAACTGTGGTAAAAAGCTAATATCGATCAGATAGGCATAGGTCTTTAGATTGAAGTCTCGCTTAGGCCAAGGGGGATGGAGAATCAACCAATGGATCTCATATTTCTCATTGCTCCTTGCTTTCTGCATCTGCATAATTTAGCTTTTTCTTAGTTTTATTTTTTTACTTTTGGGTAAATTACCTTTCTTTTTTATCCTTCATTAAGTGGACATCTTTTTTTTGTCCCAACTATCTTGCATCAGTTGAATTTTCTCTATTAAAACATCAACACAACCTGAATCCCTGTCCCAAAACCTGACTGTTCTTGGGACATGGAAGCTCTTTCATTGCAATCTGGCTGGTTCCAAACTGCATGTAAATGTGTGTCTGGTAGTACTTTTCTACAGAATGCTATTTTTGTTAAAAAAATTTGGGATAGAAAAATCTGATAAACATCCAAGATTATTATATCTAACCTTTTCCAATTGCAATTTGGACAAATATGAAGGCTTTTATCTAAAGTTTCCTCTTCGGGTCTACATGTCTCCATACTTTCGAACAGCATAACAATAATGTATAGTCTCGTTGAATGTAGCATCTTCCCGACTGAATTGTTTGTAAAATTTGGTTTCCTTTATTTTTTGGGAATGAGAAAATATTTTAAAAAATATTACATCAAAAATTTTAAATTTCGAGTGGAATGTACTTTTAGAATATAATAAATATGTATAAAATAAATTATATGTAAGTCTTTTAAATTCGTTTTTAAAATTAAAAGTTTTATTATTAATTTATTAAAATAAACACTTAATTAACTTTTATACTTATGGATTAATCATATACAAAAAAATGAAAATTCAAGGAGCATCACAAAAAGGTTTTTTTTTTTTTTTTTAAAAGGCAATAAATTCCAAATATTCATATAATTATTATATTTCGATTAGGATTCCGGATTTTATTTTTATAAACCCTAAAAGCCGTAACCTAATCTTACCCTTTTCTTTTTAATTTTTATTGAATATTTGAAATTCGTTGTCGCGCCGCACATTTTTAAGCGGATATTAGGGTTTCTCTCTGCATCTATAAATACTCTTTTCGCTTCTCCGCTTTAGCCACTCCTCATATTCGATACACCGCCGTCTGTCTGAATATATGTTCTTTTTCTGTCGGAAAAATAATTGCGGTGATGAACATGATTCTGTGTACCAGAGGAGTCTCCGGTGACGGTAACACAATCCCTCTAAGAAGTTCTGAGCTTACCCTTTTCCCAATTTTGTTTTAAAATTTTTGAAGTTGTAAAAATGGGATTTCTGTGATTTTTTTTTACTAAAAGGTGAGAACGAAGTAAAAGCGATGTGATGATTGAAATTCAATGGTCTGTCAATCCACTGATCTAATAATTTGATGTTACATTGAAGTTCCGACAGGTTCTGATCGCTTTTTATTCCTTTTTTTTTCTGGATTTTTTAGTTTAGAATTTTAGGGTTTTGATTTGTTTTACTGAGTTCTGTTCTGGGCATGTGATGAATCTCATTTTTAATGGGTAATTTGCGTCTGAATTAGTATTTCTTTGATGCTAAATCACCTTGGAGACCTGATGCCCCACTTCTTTCAGTGTATTTGGAAACATTATTTTGTTTAGCAATTAAAACCAGATCTTATGCTTAGTTCTTTGGATTCCTTTATCACTAAAGTTCTGATGGCTGTGCCTGCTAATCATACTTTAGTCACTATAATAGCATAGCGGTAAAGGCATCTGGGGTTGAGCTACGATTTGGTTTTGATTCCGTCATTTTCAAAGAAACGTTTGAACTGCATTTGCTATTGATAAAGAACCTTTTTCTTTGTGTGCTAAGTCATTCAATGTATTGTTTTTTCTTTAATTCGTTATTTCAATTCAACTACTTTTGTCAATGTTTCTGGGCAGTTGATGAATTCCTATATTTAATGGGTAATTTGCGTCTGATAATCTTTTGCTGATGTTATCACCTTGCATACTTGATGCCCTTTTTTGCATTGATGTTTTTAATTAAGCATTTTATGGTATATTGAATGCTTTTCTTTTAAGGATTATAGATGTTTTGGTGATTTCTAATTGAATTGTTTTCAGTTTGCTCATTAGGTTACCATGCGGAGTTCATATTATGAATCTTAAGTTTGAGTTGTTAATTATTCAGGGTTGCATTACCATAAGTTTTAACATTGTGTGTAGGGTTGTGTAATTTTGATTCAATAGAGTACAAAATAAACAAGCATAATGAGGCAAAGATATCAAAGCATCATTGCATTGCCTGTGTCTTCTGGTTATTTGAAGAAATTAGAATTTTTTTAGTTTTTTAATAGCTGATGCTAGGAATTTCATTTAAAGTTTAGCATGTTCTAAGTATTAAGTAATTAAGACTTAAGTTTTATTATAAAAGGAGATATTTAGGCCATGCTAAATTTTGAATGAAGGTCCTCTCATTTAGTTATTATTATAGTCTTATGCTCTTGTTTTCAATGGTTTAGCTTGTGACTCTTGTTTTAAATGGTTTAGCTTGTGACTCGTAAACATGATGGCTACATCATTTTTAGAAAAGGGTTACAATGCCTTAAGAATCATTTGGTGCATGAAAATAACAGTCTAACTAACAATGTGCTTTATTTTTAGCTTGTAGAGTTGGACTAATGGATTTTGATAGTTGTCTTTGCATCTTATTCTTTTGGTTCCTGTTTGATTTTTTTTTTTTAAGACTTAAGTCAATTTTAACCTTTACTATTTTTAGATAGGATCTCATTATTTGTACTTTTCATGCACACTTCATGTCCACTCTAGGTATGACATCAAAAAGAACATGATACATTTGTCCATTATCATACCTATGAGGTGTGCATGAGAGTGGGTAAATAATAAGATCTTATTATTTGCACATTTTCATGCACATTTCATGTCTACCTTAGTGTCATGTCATGATCTTGTCATTTTTGTCATGTTTAGGGTGTGTATAAGGTGTGCATGGAAATGTGTAATTAAAGACTATCAAAGCTTTGAATGTTTTGCTATGACATTTGTTAGCACCTATAAAGTCCAATACATAATTTCTATTTTTATTTTTTATGATAAAAATTTTCATTATGAATTTTATTTTTGAATCAAAATTTTATAAATTTTATGACTTTTTTTTATTACTTGGCTAGGAAAATAAAAAGGTTTCTTGATTAATTCACATTGTATTTTAAATATCAAAAATCAAAATGAAAAAATTTTAATAGAAAAGTCAAAATAGAATTCTTTGGAGGCACTTAGTGTTGTGAGTGGGCCGTGGTGTTTGGGAGCTTGTTTGGCAGCATGGATCCAGTGCTGTTTAGAGGTGTCAGTGCACTTCTTGTTGTATTAGCTCTCTTAAACAATATTGGATTCATTCTTACAAACAACTCTTTAAACTGTTTTGGTATAGTAGGGCTGGCGGTGGGGTGGGAGGGTTCTCCACTGATGTATCCAGTTGTACCAAATGGGGCTTTAAACAGATGGAATCTAGCAAGTTTGTTGCTCACCTGAGATTGTCAAATTTCACTTGAGTACTAGGATTCTCCTATGGGTTACTGGTAATGGCTAACAATGTATTGAAAGTTTGTTTTCCTTTACTTTTTTTTGTTAATGCCATCTCTTCATCATTTCCTGTTTTTCACGGTTAAGTATAATATTTCTAGATAACCTCTCATATGCTTCATGTTCTCATGCCTTCTTCAAGGCAATTTCTGATTTCATCAGATGGTGTTTTCGGTTATCAGCCACCTTGTCTAGGAACTCGAGACTTTTCTGCTTCGTTTGTAATATGTGGTGCATGTTTGTGAAATATTTCTTAGATTTATTTGCACAAGTGTTATTGACTTTTTTTCAGAATAATTCTCACCTTGCAAGTATGCAACTTTTTGAGAATTACACCTAATTAAGTTTGATGTTCTATTTTGGTGAGTGGTGGATGGTTTGAGAAAACATAAGAGTACTGAAATGATAAATTTGCCTTGGGCCAAGTCAAATTTGCTGACTCGGTTGAAATGATTGAATTTTTTGATCCAATAATACTGTTTTTGGCATTTCAAACACCAGGCAGGGGGATAAAACATTTTTGGAATTAGAAGTGTTTAACATAGACGAAGAGCTTTATAAAGTTAACCAAGATTTTGAATTAGAGCTTCATTTGATTCAACAGACGCTTCCCATCAAGTTTGCTGCTTATTGTCAGTCTCAATAACTCATCAAGTGGTATACTCCTATACTGTACTTCATTTGCCTTAACAAGATCCGGCAAAGGACCAATCTTGGTACTCATGTTTGGATTGTGAAATGCCGCAATTGACAGGCGCTTTTTGTGTGGATTAACAACAGCTCTATGCTCTATGCTTTTATATTCTCCGTTGCTCATAATCTGCAATTATAAGATCTCTCTGCTTAGGCAAATTATACGTATGAAATCCAAGTCTAGGTCTATGTAGCTTCAAATATATTAGTGTTATTATATTATTCTTACCTCAATCATGTCTCCAACATTGATGACAAATGCGCCAGGGATGGGTTTAACAGGCACCCATATGCCATTTTTCTTGATTTGTAATCCTTCAACTTCATTCACCTGAATCAAATGCGTTAAGCCTGTAGCATCAGAGTGTGGTGCTAAACCAAAAACCTTGCTTGCCTGTGTACAGGGTGGATAATAGTTCATTCTTATTCCTTGTGTTCCATCTTCAAAAATGCTTGTTAGCGTTTCAGGATCAATCCCCAGGTTCTTCGCCATCAGGCTCAGGAGATGAATTGTAACCTTTTGTAACTCCATTGAGTACTTATCCATGGTAGCTCCGAAAACCGCAAAGGTAGAAACAATTAATGCTATACGCTATTATGATCATGAAGTTGAAGGATTAGTAAGAGGCTTAATTCAAATAAGATTTGTATTTGATTTGGATGAATTGCTGGCTTGTGTGTTTCAGAACAATATGTTCTTAGCGGCAGTATTCACCTGAATGAAGGGGGAGTGATCGGCCAGAATCTCATCTTTCTTAGGGGCACCGGCAGGGAATGAAGGAAAAGCATGTCACCCCAATCAAGCATCTGGTCTTCTGACACTACGAAGGCTTGGCCATAGCCTTCAAGGTTTTTTGGTATCTGAGCACAAGCCATCTTCTCCTCCAATGGCAACTTAAAGAACTCCTGTGTGTCAATCTTCACTTTCTCAATCACGTCATCTCCTACCCCATGATTGATTAACTGTTTCACCATCAATAAAATACTACTAAGTCGATCGTTGTAAAAAGTTGCAAGTAATTGAGAATTCTGTTTAGGTTACGTACCTGGAAGAAGCCCCAGTCTTTGCAAGCCGAATGGAGTTTTTTCTGTTCATCATCATGATCTAATTTGCTCATGTCAATTACAGGAATCATAAGGGATTCATCTATAGAAACTAGATCGAACTCAACCTCTGGCCTGATGTACCTGGATGGGATATCTTTCAGGTTCTTGGATGCAAGAGCTTGGACATTCTCAACAGGTAAAGAACCACCAAATCCCTCTTTGTGAAGCACCTTTGTTTCCATTTCTGTAAGGCTGTCAAGTTCTCAATCTCACTAAAGTCTGATATCTGTTCATGTCAGAGAAAACCAAAATGTCATTATTGTCAGTTACACCTAACTTTATCTTTAGCTTAGAATCAAATCTTTGGAAATCTTAAGTTTCACTAGGAACAAGAATATAATATTCTTATTGTACTGAGAACGGTCCAGCAAAACATTTCCTGAGAACGGTTCGCGTGATTCAAGTCCGTTTAAAATCATCACTGTACTGAGAGAGGCCCATCAAAGCATTTCCTGGAAAAAGCATTTTGGCATAGAAAAGCAAGAAAACTGTTTATGCAAAAAGAACTGACCGTAGGATCGGAGACTGGTTGGAATTACAAGGGACTTACCACAAATTACGGACCATAAACTCTCGGTTGACACGGTCAAATAAATTGTCTTGAAGGTTTCCTTGTTCTTGACCGATCTCGTCCGAGATGATAACCAGCCTGGAACCCTGGTAACTAATGTAACTTGTATTAATTCTTACCCTGGACGTAAGTAACCATCGACATGAAGTGAAAAAAATCAACTAATTATCCATCGGTGGTTGAGATATGTCTGAGATTTTCAAAGGCTTGATACAAATTAAATTGAATCTTCTCAAAAATTACAATTATAAAACCACCAGGAACAAAAAAGATTGTATATATAACATGTGCCCGAAAGGGATACAATCTTAATAATTAGAGTATACTGAGTATAAATGGCAGAATCTATGGGTTGACAAATCCACAATTCTTTCTAATTTCTATTTCATTTCTAGTGAGTACATTTATATTGCCCGTCTTAACAACTGAATTCGCAAATGAAGTAAAGAAAAGCTCTTGATTAGAGGCAAAAGCCCACACCAGCTTTATTATCTCCCCTTCATGGTCTTCTGTTACCAATACATTATCTGATACCAATAAATCTTTTCCTTCAAGAATGTTAATGTATAATGATTATCAAACTTGCAGGAGTTGAAACACCAAGCGACGCAATTGCATTATCCCTTCCAGAATTCGGGCATGTGGACCGTAGGATTCTTCGAAAAGTCTTATAGCTTTTGTACTTGTCATACTTTTCTTCTGTGTTCATGTTGTAGACCCATTTTCTGAAACTCAAACATCTTGCCTTTCCAAGTGTATGGCTAGATGTTGACAAGCATTTGAAAATGCTAATCCGTTATTATTATTATTTTTATAAAAGAGGCTACAGTAACTTCGGAATAGGAGAAGATATTATGGAATAGTGAAATTTTACTTTAGATTTGATACACGTAATTTTTTAAATATGATTATATGAATCAATTAAGTTAAATTATAGATTCGTTAATACGTTATCTTCATTTCACAAATCTAATTTAATTGATAGGTAGAGAATTAGAATATTCACTTATTACACACAGGAAGAGGCAGCCAAAATTGAAATTTATTCAGAAAAATAGAGTTTAGCTCAAGGAAGGTCTTTATAGTTTTAAGGAAGAGTATACATATGGATGAGAATGTGACCTGACAAAGTAACGAAGTCTTCTATGTCAAGACCTTGTTAGTTGAAGTTGGCGATGAGACTCTCCAGGGAGGAATTTGGAGCAGGAATGAACTGGTTTGCACCATCAAAACTTGCTTTCAGGGAGTCTTTTCTCCTTAACCAGACTTTCCATTTTGGGCCTCCTCTCTAATGAGAAAAAGAGTATTCTATTACCAAAATGGTATTATCATGGTTGCATCGCATCTCATACTTTAGATTAGGCATACAATTGTTCACTTTATTTTAATGGGTTTATTTTTTTTTTAATTTTAAGGCCAAAATTTTTGTTTTTAAGTAATGGGAGTTAATTCTGTTGTAATGATTTAACTCCTGAACTCTAATGCAAAATGTTAGGCTTCTTCCTGTAACTTGTGAAGATTTATGCAGGCATTGAGAATTCAATGCTATGGTGATAAGAAAAGGAAATCAGGGAACTGTTTAGAAAGTAAAAGCTGTCCCCGCTTATTTTTTATATATCGCAAAGGTCGATTCCGTTGTTTATAATAAAAAATAAGCGTCACAAGAGGTTTTTCAAACCAGAATAATTTTTTATATTCTTTTTTTTCTGATATTATTTCTAACTTCGAATTTTCCTGATTCCCATCCAGATAAGAAGTTTCATAAACTGGGCTATTTTTATAGTCGGTCTCTTTCGAAAAAGGGTAATAAGAAAGATTTTCTTTGGTGGATACCTGTTCCTCCCCCCCTTTGGAAATAGTTTCTATTTCTATGTTTGTTTCTTCCTCCCTTTCCTTCAATTCCTTCAATTCCTGCACTTCTCTTCGGCTTTGATGAATTCCTTTCAGTTTCTTAGTCAGCATGTGTGACGAAGTACTTCGTTTCCTCCATGATACCAAACAGTAGCATTTCTAGGACAAGTCTTTTTCAACAAAAAATGCCAAAAACCAGCAAATGGATTGATAAGGAATCGAGTAAGAGTTTTATATACCAATGCGACAGCATCGCGAGCAGCCATGGCTAGAATATCAGCACCAGGAGACAGTTAGGGGACCAGTCTCTTCCAAAATGTGCTTAGTCTCATCAACGACCTCGAATCCACGTAAAGAGTTCAGGTCAGATACAGCTTGCTTTTCACTAATAATATCTCCAAATTTGTCCAAAGAACTGATGCATCACGATCACATCCCTGACCCCAAATGACATCAATCAAATAAACGAAGAAAGAAATGAATAACGATTAGCTTGATGAATGGATGAAATGATAACAATGAGCCAGAGATGCAGAGAAAAGAAATCTAACATGAGAAAGCAATCATGAAACTGCAAGCAAAGGACCGAGGCAGCCATTAGAGGACCTTTGAGCACAGCAATCTCAACATTTTCTGCTTACAATCTCTTCTGCTGAGGGACATGTTTCTTTGTAGTAATCAAGAATCAGAAGTCCATCGTCACTCAATGTTTTAACCGCATTTTAAACCAAAACCAGTAGTACAAAGAATGCTCTAATAATCTCTACTGAAGCAAATGAGAAAATACTGCATGAAAAAATTAAGCTGGCTCAGGTTATATATTGCATGGGATAGGAATGTTGCGGTAACATATCAACCTATATTGGCTCACATTTTGACAGTGATAATGTCTTTTCCATGTTTTTCGGGCCAACTTATCTTAAAGAATTCCTTCGAGCTATTAATCAAAGTGGATACGACTAGCCCAACCTAACCATTCTGTCTTTAGTTTCTGTCTTAGAAATCAAGGTGGTTGCTCCTAATCTTGCCTCTACTACAGTCTGAATGATCTAATTTCGAAACCAAAACCAAAATTTCAACTCATATATTCTAGCTATTCGTGTTATTGTGTTTTTAAATCAATAAATTCATGGTCTGGTTATGTCTAGCTCCTAACCTTTTTCAATACCGATTCGCTACAGTATAACAAATGGTTCACTCATACATTATTCTTGGTACACACCTCATGCACAAATATTTCTTACAAAACACTCACATATATCTTCACACCTCTCACATCTTTGCACGCCGCCACACCTTTGCATTTTCATCTTACAATGAACTTCTGAAATGCCAATTTAGTTTAATATTATAACTAAATTTTGGCTCAAACAGTCCTTAACAAAGGATCCAATCCATGTAAATTGAATGCTTCCGAAATTTGCACCAGTGAAAAAAGAGAACAGCAAAGAGATAAGAGTGACTGACGTGCAAAGACATTATGAAAGGTCTAAACTTTAAAGCCAAAATTACCGTAAAATTTCTATAATTTGAACTCACCCCTAAAAATGGTAGAAATAGAAACTTAAAACAACTAGATCATACTATGCAGATGGAGATTTATGGCATGACCAAGAAATAGACCCTATACTCAAAAGTATCACTGTTTTGAGGACATCTAGCTAAGGGCGGAAGAAGAAAAGAATGTTAGTCTCTATGTATTCACCCCACCAAAAAGTCAAATTTTAAAGCTGTTGTTAAATGCACACTACATAGTCTAACTCCCACTTTTACAAATTACTTAATCCTGCTATCAATCAACCCTTGAGTTCAGAGTAAGCTTGCATATATTTCTTGTTTGCTACGATATTGATATCTTGACGAGGCATCTTGGAACCCATTTCCGGAAGAAGAAACCTTTCTTTCATCTCATTGAGTTATTTGGTACCCTGCTTCTGGAATAATGCATGTAATTAGACATATAAAGCATAAGGGAGCAACAGAAAGTTGTTTCTCTATTACCTAGTCACTGAAAGAGTAAATTATTGTATCTCATAGAATATCAAATGATAGCAATTAAAAGAGTACTTCAATGAAAAGTGATCATTGTTGAGCGTTCAACCTAAAACCAATTGGTTATAGATGGAGATAACCAACTTGAAGATAAGACAACAGGAAACCAATACTTAATTAATAGATGTTGGATAACACCATTTTAACAATCATCATATCATGACTTCACCAATATCTGGAAACCAGGGGAAAATGGAAAAGATCAGATGCTTTTGATTAATATTTAGGTTGGCAACCTTACAAGCAGAAAAAGTCTATACCAAGATTCACCCAACAAAGGCTCCAAACTCTTGATAAACCCTCTTCCATAATTATTCATGAACACTATATTTGAACGCATAAACACTTAATGCTGATTTTTGCGAGGCTGAAAACTCAGCACAGCCTAGTTTTAGTATCGTAAATGAAGAGAAAATATGTATAACACGTTGGCTACAACTTTGTTCTGATTCCTAGCACAGAAAGGACAGTTATCAACACACTTGTTTGCCTGCCAAGTAATTAATTGTTAAGGTTGATTACCTGGTTTCTGCTAAAGTTCTAATTCTCCATTTTTATCAAAGAAAATCTCAGGATGGACAGCAGCAGTGTTAACATTGAGAGCCCTTTGCAACTTCCGATGGTCCAAAACTTCAACTTCAACTAAGAACATTGAACTGACTGGTCGATGATCTGAGAGTCTTATCTCTGCTCGTTGATAACAAAGTTGTTTTATGCCTTTCCCTGACCAGAGTATACGATCACACCTACCAAGGGAAAAATATGCATCATAAGCAATTGAATGTGTGGAACTTTATGAATTATCGGTGACATTGTTCCGCATATGTTGGGTTTCCAGAAACCCTTTCTAACTTTTATATCAGATTTCTTGTCCAGCTACTTACAGAACTTGTGCTTACCATGCCGGAGATCTCCTCTTCTCCCCTTCTTTAGGGATCTCACCAACATATCTATCAGAATTCATTTCGTACTTGTAGGTGGGAGGAAAGTCTATTACCCCCTCTTTCCATCCATCAAATACATGCCCGCTACGCAGTTCTTTATGAAGCTATGGCACAGAATTCAAACCATTCACATCAAGAGTATATATTTAGAAGGAAAGAACAATACAGATATGCCACCTAGCGACAAAGAGAACTTAAAGAAAAATAATGATGATACACTTGAATTTTTTGGTTAACCATATAATAGTGAGAAAATTATTGTGCCAACTGTATCCATAAAACTCAAACCTGATGCTTCATCAGTTTTTCCCTGAAAAAACTCCATGATTGGATTTACTTTTGGTTCACAGTGCGATGCCTTATTGAACACAATGCTTTAAAAATTCAGTCTAATTTCTCTTCCCTAACAGGTAGCCAAGTCTTTTTTGTCAAGGATCAAATATAAAGCACACTTGTAACAAGCAAGTTAGAGCAAATATTGGATTCAACATAGGGTGTTGAAGGCACAAAACTCCATGTCAGAATACCCAGTAAAATGAGTTCAAAAGCAGAAAACTTAAACCAAAGGGCTCAGAAGGCTCAAACAAGTTTGTATACTACGGTAAAACTAGATCACTGAGATACTCACCTGATCATTGTTGATTAGTTCATCCCAGCACTTTAGAGCAACAAGCTTTCTCACCTCCGCATCCAACATATTGAGACGATAATTCAAATCCCCAAACCAAAATATCTGACTGTTTAGAGAAGCAGTCATTTACAAATTAATTTCTCAGGTTGAATATAATGAGAATAAAATCATTAAGAAGAAAATTTCTCAACCATTAAAGTTACTTAAAATTGTCTGTCTGCTTCAAAATAAGGCATACTGCTCTGCCAAAATTGGCAATCTAACTAATTCTTGCTTAAATTAAGTATAAACTGAATAAATCAAAATTAGATGCTGAAATTTTGCTTACTCATGAGCTGGAATTGTTTGGGGTTGATCTGTGTCAAGGACAGATGAGAAATGGGTACGTCGAATAATTTCATACACATCTGAGTTACGCCTTTGTTCAGCTCTATCCTTCTGACCAGATGTCAGATGAGAACACACAAAGCACAGCCTGGATTGAAAAAGAGTCATGCTTACAGAAACAGATCCCTGCAAAAGAATAATCCATTTAGGCATTCAATAATAATAAAGAAGGCATTTTCGGTGATTGATCAGTGCTAATGGCAAAATGTCATCCACCTTGCAGCCAACTACATATTGCAACACATCAAAATATCAGGGGCATTGATTTCATGAATTTAAAAACAAAAGAAGCTCAATGTCAAATTGAAGGAAGCACTCCTCCGTCAAATGATGCTACCCAATGTAATTCACTGCCAAGATATTTACAGAAGCTATAAACACGTGCCAAAGACATCTCAAAAATGCCTAATCCACTCCTAAAATAGAAGAACAGTCATTACCTTGTTTCCCATGTAGCCCATAAGACCAACTCCAACAGGAGAGACTTCCAAATTGTTTATATGTCTCCTCAGCCTCTTTCGCACCCATACAGATATGTATATTCCAACCATCTGCTTGCTAACTATTCGCACGTACTTTGGACGTGACCTGGCCCTATCATTGTCATGTTGATCAATTGGTACTTCTAAGAAAGTATCATCCTCCTCTTCAGAAAACTCATCAGATATCTCAGAGAAAGCATCAACAACTTCTTGCTTCTGTTGCTCATGCCCCCACATTGATTCTAGGTCTCCGGAACTATGGTGTGATCTTTTCAATCTGCTTCCTTTTAACACCACATCATGAGGACTACAGATGTTATCTGTCATATTAAAGCCAATTCTTGCTGAGCTGCTCAATACTCTGCGCAATTTTGAATTTGAAGAGATAACTTGCGGGGTTGCATCTAATGAATGTTCAGGCCAATCTAACCTAGTGTCACAATCGATACCATATATTCTCCTCAGCCATAAATTTTGTCCAACATCAGCAACTTCATTTAAATCTTGTCCTTCCAATTCATGGTCATTAGCAGTCTCCAAATACTCATCACGCATCATTTCAAATGGCAGAGCATCTATCCCAGCTGCTAATACATCTGCAACGGATGAAGTCCTTAACACAGGAGAAGGTGGGGCACTAAAGCATTTGTGCTTGCTTTCAGGTTCCAAAGATTTGTTCAGAGTTCTTCTAATGATTGCCTCCCATTTAGGAATTGGCCTGCTATCCTCAGCTCCCAGTACATTTCCGGCATTCAAAGGGACTACCTCTTGGAAGCTGTCCAAAGCATATCTAGTATTAGAATACTGGAGGAAAATTGAAGAATCTAACATAAAATCAATAATCAAGTAACAATCAACATTGGAGAAGAAAGCTAGATGACATTATCTCAAGTTCTATGGGTGTTACCAGTAGTCTGGCATAGTTGACACTTGACAGCTTACTATTCACTAAAGCCTCCAAGATACGCAATAGGAGAACCGGTAATATTTATAACTCAAGGACAAAGAAATTTAATTGTAAATAAAATATGTATTTTCGGTGACATTTCTGCTGACTGATTTGTTGGAGTAGTACACAACATTCCCTAAACAGAATTTGACACCGGCGATGCATTTCTGAAAACCAAAGGCAAGTAAGACAGCCTAAGTCTAGATCCATATTCTCCATACTGATTAAATGTAGAGGAACCAAACAACAAATGAAAAGGTTGATGCCAAATTAGAAGCTGATTTATGGATGTAATTGTGGTCTAACAAAGTTGTTGGGACATGATCAGCATCAGATTAAAAAAAACATAAACACCTTGCCGATCAGCAGATGAACTTGGTGCTTACATAGCAACAGGCAAAGATGAGGAAGATCAAATGAATTAAAATCAAATTTTCTAAAGATCTATTGAATTTTTGTAAAACCAGGAGTTATATAAGATCCAATAGGGAAAGAAAACACCCACCCAATAACGTAAATGTCTGCTGGCTCATTCGTGCAAAGCCAATCATCAATCTCGAGATCCTCACATGGAAGTCTTCCAGCAACATTCCAACTGCCTATTGTCACCCTATAGGCAACCACGACATGTTTAAATAAGAATTAAAACAACAACACCTTAAGGCTTACACTTTAGGCATAAGCATCTTGCAGCCAAACCTCACATCCTTTGTATTTATGTACTGTACACGCAGAGTTTCTGATTTTCCCCTCCTGTGTCTTAATTGGTATCCCTTAGATGGTGCATCTGAATGATGAAACATCAAAACCGTACAAAACAAGTTTAGACTAACAAATGATTAGATAATAACAGCAATTCAAAGTAATCAACTAAAACTTAAAGAACCAAGGCTATCCCAGGGTCATATCAACAGAAATCAACATACACCACACAGCAGGAAATAGCAAATATTTTAATAATGGGCATAGTAAGCTAAGCACAGCAGAAGGGAACAAGAAGAATCAGCATAGACGAGTTTGAATATGCTCTTAAATAAATATTAAAGAAAGAATTTTTATTCCAACAAGGCAAAGCTCATATGAAGAAAACAAATATTGCCTGAAATTTGGCTTCTGCACTCAGATTGGTTTCCCAGCATCCTAGAGGTATGATCCTCGCCACCGGGCAATCTTGAGTTTTAAGAGCGTAAGCTGGATGGAAATTGAAGAAAAACATCAAAGACCAGAAAGCACAAGGAAAGATACGTTGTTAAATATGATATGACAATACCATCATCTTCACTCTCAGTTTCAGTCTCGACCTCATCTTCACTAAAATCATTCACCTTTGGCTTTATATTCAACCATTTCTTCATCACAATAGATGGCCAAAAGGCCTGGAATCAAAAACAATTGTCCAAGTTAATCATTAGAACATCACTTTTTTCTAAATTGCAACTTTGGATAAAAGCAAAAACCAAGGAGCACCAAAACATACCTCAGAACGCTTTCCCCTCCTAGTTTTCATAGTCTTTTATCAAAATATGAGACTAGAAAGCCAACAACAACCTAAATGGTAAGCTTTCGACTTCAAGAACAAGTCCTTTATCTTGAGAATGGAAGCATAAGCAGGAGTCTGTTTGTCACTCTCCAAGGAGATAAATATATAGAATTCTCACAAACCATTACAAAAAAAGAAAGGCTTCAAGTCGGCTTATTGATGCCAAGCACAAGGAAGATTTATGCTAAGGACCAAACAGAAAATTACAGCAAAAATTGTGGGCATGTTTAACAGACATCCACAACCTCAACTTGCAAAAAAAGAATTCTCAATGTCCCTCTTCACACACGTCCCAATCTTCTGCTATAAAACGGCCAAAGAATCAAATCATAATATTATAAACTATTCGATAATAACCCAAAAACCAGACCCATAAAAATAAAAATGTTACTTTCAATCAAGAAAACTATAGTCCTAAATCAATTGATAATGCAACATGCTTTCTATTCAAGCAGTGCACTGGTCAAGAAATCCGTTGATAGAGCAGTAAAAATCAATACTACTTTTAACTCAAAAACCAACAGAATTGAACTATAACAAATGCAAACCTAAACTCCAATCAAACAAGCTAAACCTAACAGGTAATGTAGAATAATGAATGTAATATAGTTGGCTCGTAATCACAATTAATTAAAAGCCAGATTATTAAAGGCCCTTAAAATAACAAAAAAAAAAACTCCAACCACCAATATTGAAAAAAAAAACTTGTAACTTGATGACATGATATAAAGCCAAACAAAAACACTGATTAAGACAAACGACTATAAATTTGAGAAAAGAAAAAAAGACAAGAACTCATAAAGGAAGAAAAAAACTGATCATCATACCATCAGCAGGCGAGATTTAGTTAGACCCCACCATTAAAAAATATACTTATAATATATCATAACTTGGAAACATGAAGCAATCCAACTAAACAAAATGGATAGTTGACACTGGACACTTAAAATATACGAGTTTAAGTCAAATAGGTAATCAACACAAAGTAATATAGTAAATCAACAACAGCTGTAGACCCAATTGGTAGGACGGTTTCATGTAAAACATATCTTCTATATATAGATTACAATATAAATTATATACTATATAATATTTATAAATTAAATTCATGGACAGTAAAAAAAGGGACCACATAAATGCAGGGTCACCGCACTATATGTGAAGGTAAAGAGCTCTGGGATTTCAATTGAAAATCCCCACTGTTTTCTTTCACTTTTTTTTTTTTTTTTTGGGTTTTAATTGTGGGATTATGAGGAGACTTTGATAACAGCCATGCAAGGAAGAAGAATATAACTACAACAGGAAATGCAGGCAGAGGAAGGTAGGATATTTGCTATCCACCTTAAAGAGAGAGAATAACATTAGTAGTATGCATTAAACATATATTAATTTCTTTTTTTCTTTTATTGAAAAGACAATAGGGCCATGTGAAATTGTGTACGGCATGCTGGAGTAAGAGTCAAGAGTGGAGTTATCATTCAGACATGAAGTACTGTTCCTTTTTTGGTGCAGACTAAGGTGATTACAACTTGTCTTCAAGTTCAAACTTCAACTTGGATTTGTGGACTTCCATCATTTTTGCATTTAATAAATAAAAAACCCTATGTTTCTTTGTTTCATTTTTTCCATTTTTTATTCTGCTATACCTTCATTTTATTTATCAAATAAACCCATTTAAAAATTTTATATATGTTGATCTCAATAGAGAGTCAAGATTTTAAAAGTATTTTTTGATATATGAGATTTTTTTTATGTATGATCTGGAATTTCTGTTCCCACCTGTATCAATGTGTTTAAAGGTTTAAATTTAAATGGATTCCATTATTTTCCAAACAAGAGTGCAAAATTCTTAATCCTATTTGTAGCTGGAAAATGTGTTAAGCCAGTTCAGCTCCTAATCAAATAGTTTAGTCAAATAATATACATCTGATAATAAGTTAAAATAACAAATCTAAGTCTCTTTCTATATATATTTGTTTTAAACAAAGGCTATAAGCATTGCTAACATTGCTAACAAGTAACAAAAACAAAAATTACATTTATATATTCTCATGCATGATTTTATCAATACACTATGAGATACCGAAATATGAGATGAAGATGATGAAATTCGAATGTTTATCTCATATATATTTCTAAATTAAAAATTCTTTTAACCACTAAACTAGAAATGAAAGACTTGTCAATTATTAGTATTATTAGAAAAAATAATTTGAATTTTCATTTTCACAAAGTCTTTGTCATCAAATGACAAATCACACTCAAAGAGAAAATCAAGGCCAAAAAAGCTTTGGTCCCCAAAGCAAGAATAAAATTGCACAATGGTGCCAACTTCAAAGCATTTTCAAAGCTTTCTTTTTTTCCTTAAAAAGTTCTGCAATGACTTGCCATTTTAGTAGTCCACATCTTCCTTTGGGTGCAAACTGCCAAGATCTATAAATATTCTATCACCTCTTTTGCCATGCTTAACCCTTGTTTTTTCATTGTGACCACAACCACAAATCACAAAGCAAACGGAAAAAAAACAAATGAAATCTCAAAATTAAAAACAAAAAAAAGATAACAGGATAAGAATGAAATGACATGTAAGACTAGACTCATCAAAATCCACTATTCCAAAGTTTCCAAAGTATAGATCACTTCACACCCTTCACTTGGAAGCAGCTTAAAAAAAAAGAAAAAAAGAAAGAGACACATTCCCGACTATGAAAAGAAAAAGAAAAAGAAACGAAACCTAAGAACATGATCAAGAACTAACACTAAGGTTAAAGAAAAACTATTAAAAAGTTGTACATTAATGTTTAACACATCTATGATATACATGTATTGTATGTATAGTTTCGACATTTTTAGATATATGATTATGTCAAGTTTTATTAATGTAGTCATATAGGATTCGCAAGATCGATGATCATGCAAATTCTATTAAACATAATTAAATTTGTAATTAATCTTTGGTAAAAAAAAGTTTAGACATTATTTAAAAAAACAAATGGGTTTAAGAGTAGTCGGCAGTCGACTTTCACGTAAAGGTAGAGCCAACAGCTGTACATCACTCACAAGCCTTGTTGAATATATACCAAAAGTCCCAAAAATGTCAGCATCAAAACATCTAAAATAGAAATAATAATTATACAAATAATCCCTCTGCAAATTAGATGACGAGCTCACCTGATTCACCTCCCCCCAATTGGCCACTTCTTCCAAGTTCCAAAGTGTAAATGAATTTTTGGGCATTATTGTTGAAGCGTTCCATTTAGAATTATCAAGACATTTTGTTAATAGTAATGTTCTTCGTTTGGTTTTTTTAGTGACAAGGGTTCTTAAAAAATTTATATGATTTTGAATTCGAGACTGTCAATATTAATGTTCATGTTTTTTATGATAATATTAATGTTAATTTGCATCTTGATCCAATTTGAATCACCGAAATAGTCGGTGGTTAATTAATTGTGACGATTTTATCACACTGGGGAATATGTCTTGGTTAATGTAAATTTTACTCAGGCCATTAATATTGCAACAAATTAATCATTCAATCATAACTTGAAAATATAATTTAATTAATTACACTTATGGATCATTGGCAAGAAAAATTCAAAGTTCCAAATCTCCTTTTTTTTTTTACAACTTAAGTCCAATAAACCATTAATACCCTAAAACCTGAGGCAAATATTCAGAACCACCCTCTTCTTCTTCATTTTTTTTTTTTTTTTTTTGCCCTTTTGATTGTTCCAACTCGAGGGCCACCACAAAACCAAAGCTACAGAAATAGTAATATTACCTAACATTTACCACTTCCACATTCAACTCAAAACCTTCAACTTAATTCAAGTATAGACAAAAATTCTTCTTATCCTATTGGAGTATTGAATAATATTGTTGAAGATGTTCTTGGAACTGACCAATCATGATGAAGTTGTTGTGTCATGGCGGTTTGTCATGAGCAAATGATCACAAGAGAAAATGGAAAGCTGCATTATCCAAAACGCACTACGTATGATCTTTTTATTCATCGCCATTCACTACCAACAACTCTAAATGATCCAAAAAAGTCATAAAATAAGCCTGCATTAAACCCCATTTTGGAAGTGTCTTTTCTCTATGAGATGAGTTGAGAGTGGGAGCTCCATTTTTTGGGATCACTTTTGTTTTGTTTTTGAATGTTTTTGAGGGTTTGGACCACTGGAGAAAGAGCGGTTTGAATCAAGCTTTGGGGGACTGATGTGCGGACGCCATAAAAAGAAGAGTGAAAATGACTACCACTTACAATCTTTAACCAACTACAGCTATTTTTGTTTGTTAGTATTGTGTTAAGAAATCAATTTCGAGGTCATGTAAAATGATGGGGCGTTTGTTGAATACACTTTTGGGGCTTTCTCGATCTTCATCTACTTTTATTCACTGCATCATGCTGATTATCATTGTTTTCAAATCTGGTCGATCCGTTAAGCCAGAAAGGAAAATGGAGCCTGGCAATTCAGACCAAAGAATGAAACCTTATAGGATATATAGCATGGATTTGAAAATGTTGTTATTATTCAAAGGCAAAACGATGCAAGTGATTTGTCGGTTTGGTTCTGACATGCATGCTCAACTTGAAATGTTTTTTTGAAAGAATCAAATTCTAGTTCGACTTTTGTTACAGGGCAGGAAAAAAGCTGTTAAAGCCGACATAAAACCTGTCAAACCTTTAAGCTTTGCATTAATCAGGCATGATTTACATTTAGAACAGAAGCAACTATCATGACTAGCTGTGTTGGCGAAAATCTAGTTGTCAATTCAGATTTGGTTCCAGGGGCATATGCACTATATTAAACAGGCCCATTGGCCATTGCTGATAGTTACCATTCTTGGTCTGTAAGTGATTGTATAGAATCGAATTCCATCTTAAAACTCTTCGTCTGGCCGCAAAAAAAATATTACTGAGCATAAACTCTTTTTAAGTCTGCAACTTCCAATTTTCAAATATATGAGCATAAACTCTTTTAAATCTGTAACTTCCAGCTTTTAAATATCAATTCTAATAGCATGCAATTTGATCCAAAAATCAGTCAGCCAAAAAAACTCTTCATTGATTAAAACTAATTGAAAAAAAAATAGTATTATAACATATAGATCTGTAAATATATCGTTAAACATAAACTTAAGGAATCGCTATTAATCTTTTTTATTTAAGTACAATTGATCATCTGATAGACTTAGGCATCTTTAAATAGTAAATTTTAAATTTCACGAAATCAAATTTTAGGTTTGGGAGTGTAATTATGCGTGAGAAAAGTTATAGCATCCTCATAGCGCCTATCCAAAGGATTGTACCAATTTGATTTCAAATTATCCAAGCCTTGAAATATTCTTATAATTTTATCAAATAATTTAATTATTAAAAATTGATCATAAAATTACTCCAATAGTTTAGTAGCAATTTAAAATAATTTTTTCACCTTAAGAATATTCATGAAAACTAATGTTTCACTTTAAAGAAGCCCCGTCGTCAGGTTTATTAATATATTTTATTTAAAAAATAATCAATAAAATCTTTCAATAATTTGATAAAATTTTATTTTAATGTAGATCTCCCAATAGTTTGGTGAGATTTTATTTGAAAATCATTTATAAAATTTTATTTTGAAAAAATGTATTAAATCTTTCAATAGTTTGATAAGATTTAATTCAAGATTTTGATCCTCCAATAATTTGATAAGATTAAAATGTATTTTTTATTTTATTTAAAAAATTCATTAAGTCCTCCAATAGTTTAATATGACTTAATAAATTTAAATCCTCTAATCGTTTGGTAGGATTGAAAATTTTTATTTTTTTAAACCCCTTTTTAATTTAAAAAATCAAATAAAACAAAAATTATCATACAAAATAATATTATGCAAATAATAATATAATACCATGCCATAATAATATGATAGCATGCAATTAATATAAACTATCATGTAATTAAGATAAAATATCATACAAATTAACTAATAATCATGCAAAAATGAATCACACAAACAAAATCATACAAACAAATATATTAATAATCAGGCAATTAAATAAAATATATAATCATATCAGGCAAAATATATCATGTAAAAATTAAATATGAAAAATAAGACAATAAAAATGAAGTAAAAAAATAGAGAAACAAAAAATAAAATAAAACCAAAAAAAAAAAAAAACTTGCGATTGAATAGGACTTAAAGGGTGGATCTTTATGCAAGTCGCAAAGTTCACGTGAAAACTTCAAACTTTAACAAAAAAGCTCATTTTAAACTCAAAAAAACCAAGAAAAGTTTCTAAATTCTTAAAAATCCAACAGAAAATCTTAGCAAAAATCCTAGAAACTGAACAAAAATGAAATCAAACTCAAAAATTAAATCCCAAATTCAAGAAAACCAAAAGCAAATCAAATCAAACTCAGAATGGAATAAAATCTCAAAACTAAAAAAAAAAAAATCCCATAATTTGCCTGAATGATTCCTCCCCAAAATTAAAAAACCAGAAAACTAAGGTCCTTGAAATTTTATTTTTTTTCCTCCTTTGTATGTGGTTTTTGTTTATTTATAAAGATTGAATCATTTTAATTTTAGAAAATAAATCCAATTAATTATGATTTTATTGCGAAATTGTAATCTGTGATTTGATTTTCAGTTTTTCCTTTTACAAGATTTGCATGAATCAAGCCAAAATCTCTCTTTTTTTTTTTTTACTTTTTTTCTAATAATTGGCTTTTAAAAAAAACAAGTAAAATTAAAATAAATAAATCAAATCAAATCAAATTAAAATTAAAAATTTTCCTATTGGGTTCGAAGCTTCCCAATCGGAGCCAATTTTATTGTCAAAGCCCATTTTTTACCCTAAAAATTTTTTTGACAAAATAAGGTGTCTACAGTTATCCCTCTTTGCACAGCTTTATGCAACAAGAATTACACAAATACAAAATATATCTATTTTGTTCGGGTTCAAAAAAATTTTTAAAAAATCTTGAAATCTAAATATTCACAATTTGAAAATTCAAGGGTTCACAAAATTTCAAAAATTCACAAAGCTCCATAACAAGAATTGAAAGATTTTAAGACTCCAAGATTCACAAAAACTTTGTAATGATTTCAAATTTTCAAAGATTCAAAATTCGTAAAAGTTTTCAGATTCACAAGAATTTAAAGTTTCGTAAAGATTTTGAAAGTTTGTAAATGATTTAAGATTCTCAGAGGTTCTAGATTCACAAAGATTTGAAATTTCATAGATATTTCAAATTTGCAAGATTTCAAGCTTTTCAAAGATTTTAAATTCATAAAGGTTTCAGATTCATAAGAATTTTCAAGTTTCACAAATGTTCCAAATTCGCAAAGGTTTTAAGTTTCACAGAGGTTCTAGATTCACAAGGGTTTCAAATTCGCAAAGATTTTAAATTTCATAGAGGTTTCAAATTCACAAAGGTTCCAGATTTGCAAATATTCCAAAATTCGAAAAGGTTTCAAATTTGCAAAAGTTTCAGATTTGCAATAATTCAAAATCAGAAGAATAGAAGATTTGCAAGAATTGAAGATTCACAAGAAATACATTTTCATAAGAATTTCTAAATTCGCAAGAGTTTCAAATTCTTAAGAATTTCAATTTCGTAAAAATTTCAGGTTCGTAAGAAATCAAATATTTGAATTTCAAATTTTCAATAACTCAAATAATCAAGAATTTTAGTTTGGCAAGAATTTCAGGTTCATAAGAAATCAAATATTCAAATTTCAGATTCGCAAGAACTCAGATTCACAAGAATTTCAGTTTCGTAAGAATTTCAGGTTTACAAGAAATCAAATATTTGAATTTCATATTCACAAGAACTTTAAATTCTAAAAAGTTTCAATTTCGCAAATATGAAAGAATCACAAATATCTAAGTTTCGAAAGAACTTCAGGTTCATAACAACTTTAGGTTTTCAAGAATTTTAGGTTCATAAGAACTTTAAATTAGCAAAAAATTTAAGGTTCACAAAAATTTAATATTCGTAAAAGTTTCAAAAATTCTTAAAAGATTTAGGTTCATAAGAATTCATAAGAGTTTCTGATTCATAAGAATTGGTAGAGTCATAAAAATTTTAGATTCGCAAAGATTTCAAATTTGCAAGAAATTAAATATTCATAAAACTTTCAAGTTCTCAATAAGTTCAGATGGAAAATTCACAAAAACTTCATATTTGCAAGAATTTCATATTTGTAAAGATTCGTAAACTATACTTCACAAATAAGATTCAAATATTCATATTCAAAAGATTTAAAATTTCATAAAAAAAATTCATGGATTCACATCAAAGATTCAAGGTTCATAGCCAGAATTTAAAAATTCTCATTCGAAAGTTTTGGGGTTTCACATCCAAAAGTTAAAGATATTCCTTCAAAAAATTTAAAAATTCACATCCAAAATTTCAAAAATTCACATTTGAAAAATTTTAGAAATTCACATCTAAAAGTTAAAAGATTTTTATTCAAAAAATTTAAGGATTCAATTACAAAGATTTCAAATATTTAAATTCAAAAAATTAGAAATTCACATCCAAAGATTTCAAATATTCACATTCGAAATATTAGAGATTCACATCCAAAGTTTCAAATGTATTTTTTCAAAAACTTTGTGGCTTACACCTAATGATTCTCATTCAAAAAAAAAATGTAAGGTTTCGCATCCAAAATTTTAAAGATTCTTATTAAAACAGCTCATTTAAACAAAGGTTATATATTTAAAAGTTTGTAAAGTTTTCCTTGTCTAAAAAAAAAAAAAACTCACCATAAAAGATCTTCCTCATTCAATGATTCAAATGTCAAAATTTTGCTCCAATCAAAGTCAAATTTTGCATGCAATAAATGTCAATGCAAATGTCTTCTACAGTTGCAACTGTAACAATCCAGATTCTTACTAAATGATGCAAATACATGTCTTAAACAACAATGCAAATGTTATGCTATGATTCAAATGTTTTCTACTTGATACAAATGCATGCCCCAACCATGATGCAAATGTAATTATTAAAGATTCAAATATAATGTAAACACAATGTATGTAATGCAAATATCACTAAATTAATGCCATGAAATTCTAATTATGGTAACAAAATTCTTAAGACTCCACCATCTCGTATATTTTTTCTTAGCTTTTCAGCATTAACAATTTCAAAACAAATTCTGTCAATTAATCTATGTCATTTTCTCATCCAGCATAACTCACAGGTTATGTTGACCAATCCATCATTTGTATTCATCACTGAGTCCCCTCATTTGTTTTTTTCCAATCATTTTCTCAGGCTTTTTTCACTTTTGTCATCTTGGATTTTTTTCAAAAAAAATTAAAAAATCTTTTACAAACATGATCATTTACTTATTTATTATCATTCTAATTCATGACAAATATGATACATATTCTCAATTCATTCAGGGGATGCAAACTTGGTAAAAAACAAGAAAATTGAGAATTTATTATTGAAAGAAAATCTGGTAAAAAACAAAGTAAAATATTATGGCTATTTAAATGGGATATTAATATCCAAAATAATGACTATTTAAATAATTTTGAACTTCAACTCAAAATTCTTTCTAAAAAACATAATCTATTAATATTTTTGATCTTTAAACCAGTAATCTATATTCTTAGGATCCTTCGATGAAGCTATTTTCTTGAGTCTTTATTTATATATTTATTTATTTTACTCAAACTGTCCTTTTAGGTTTTTAGTTTAATACTTTCCATTTTTTTTAATATTTTTTCTCATCAAAATCCCAAACAATCCAATGGTAAATCAATCTTAATTCAATCCATGAATTTTCAATTCGAGTATTCACATTCAATCAAAATGGACTTTTTAGAAATATACGTAAGCTAGGGTAAAGGGTCATGAAAGAAATCGATAAAATAAGTCTAAAATGTATTTAAAGGGTAATCAAACCAAATATCATTTTTTTCATAGAGAGCACTTTAACATTTTGCCCCATCAATTTTTTTTTCTTCTTTGCTTTTTTTTTCACACTTTTTATCATTTTTTCAAAAAAAATTTGAACACAAAAGGGTTTTCACTTTAAAATCTTTAAGAATTTCAACTTTTCAAGCTTTTCAAACTTTGCTCCCAATATAGGGTAATCCTTAGTTAAGGTTCATTGAAAGAAAATTTTAATAGGCTCTGATAGAAAAGCAAAGGATAATTTTATTCTTTTTGTGAAGGGTAAAAGAAAGATGATCGTTTATCATTTCAAATATGAATGCTCTCAATAGGGAACATCGGTTGACTAAGAATAGACTTTTGAATGAACTATTGCAAAAATCATATATTGCATCACTTTCACCTCTTAATAGATAAAATTCTTCACTAGATTTATCTTTTTTTATTCAATATTTTCAATGAATCAACAATCTCAATTTATCAATCATATCATTATGAATGATATTTTCAAAATCGAATCTCAAATTATTATTATAACTGTTTAAATATTTATTATAAAGAATAAATATGGGAAAAGATATGATAAGGTAAAAGTATATAATGGTAATTCACATAAAAGAGAAAATGATCTAAAAGAACTGGAGATACCATGTCATTCTTAATCAATTTTAATAACAGCTCAGTATAAGTTATAGGGATAAGATAAATGCAAGCTCTCTCTTGGTTGCCTGTGGATCTTTTCAAATCACTCGCTTGACTATTAGGCCTTGAAACTGGTATAGTGATAGGATTAGGCCTATATGTAGGTGTTTAAAAGGCTTGTTGATAAGGGCCTAGGTAAATGTTATTCATAGTTAGGTAATGAAGCTGGTAAGGAAGTTGTGTAAGGTAGTAAAAAAGATAAACAGGTGGTGGATATGGAGCATAACTTTTGAATTGTTGCCCTTCAAAACTCATAACTTGGGCTTTGATTTTTTTCTTCTTAGGCATCCCACCTTTCTTGGTACTACTGGTTTTTCTTCATCAAGCTTACCACTATTAATGGTATTTTCAATAATTTTTCCTAAGATCACTATATCAGTAAAATTTTTTGTTACGTTCTCTATCATCTTTTCAAAGTCAGGCAATTTCAAAGTGCTCACAAACAAAATTATCATTTCTTTTTCAATTAAAAGTGGCTGAACTTAATCAGTTATATTCTGCCACCTCTATACATATTCTTTAAATGATTTCATCATTTTTTCCATACTCTACAAAGAAAAGTTATTAGAAACCATATCTATAATATGACGATATTAATTGATGAAAGAATGGGTTAAATCTTTCTATAATTGAATGCAAGTCCTGTCCAACTGGATATATCATTTTGTAGTAAAACCAGTTAAACTATCTTGAAATAGATGCATGAATACCTTCTCATTACTAACGTATGTTGCCATCTTACGATAGTACATCGTAACATACATGATATGATATTTGATAACCTCATATTTATCAAACTTTGATACCTTATACTTTGGAGGTATAACCACATTTGATATTAAACATAGCCTAACAACATTCATGGAACTGTAAAAATCAGTGTCTTCTATAACTCGCAATCTCTTATTAAGCATATTCATCATGGAATTAGCTTTAAAATCCTTTAAAGACTCAGTCAACTTCAATTTTAATTTTTCTTTTGGATCATCCAAATTGGGCACTTGGATCGATTCAACTGTTTTTTCATTGATGGCAAAATTATTGTACTTTTGAACATTCTTTTGGTTGGGTGTAGGTGGTATCCTCGAATAAGTATAGCTTGGAAATGCAGGTTGTTATGGCAGAAAGTTTTAAGTAAATTAGGCTTGATAGGGGTTATAACTCGGAGGATACAGTGGATCAGTAACTTTATATGAAACATTTTCTTCTACCACCTTTTCCTTATTCAGCTTACCCAAAACTTCTAGGATTTTGTTCAATTCTCCCTCGATTTCCTCCTAAGCTTTTTTCAATTTCTCAACATGGTTCACATTATCTTGTTTTATTTTTCTAGCTTAAGCCCGGATATAATATTAGTGTTGAACTACCCTTAAATCTTGATTTTTCACAATTATGATGCAAATCTAGAATGATGTTTGTGGAACCATCAGATTATGCATGAGAATAAACATAAAAAAAAATGAATACAATCAAGAGAATTTAAGGATATGAATGCATGCATATACAATAAAACAAAAAGGTTACTAAACATGATATATACAATGAACAATATAATATATAAAAAAAAACATAAAAGGTTAGTATGTAAATAATAAATACAAAAAAAATATATAAATTTACAAGCAGAATAAACGTCCCATCATATGTCCTATTTAAGTTTTTCTAACATAAAGGAAAGCATGGCTCTAACCTAGGTTCGGATCCTTATGGTATATTTACATGCTAGGTTTAAAGATTTGACAATCTAAGAATTTTTAAATTGTTCCTTACATCATCCATTTTAGACTAGTAAAGCATCTCAATCTTCATCCATTATAGGCTATAAGTGAAAATAGTTCAATTTAAGTAGGAGTTTTTCACTAACCCATGCGAAAACATGAAATCTTATAAAGGCATAGGTACTTCACTCGCTTCTAAGGGATAAAACTATGGTTTAGAGCTCATATTTTGCATGTGTATGTGAATGACAGATATATGAAAAGAATAAATAAATAAATAAATAAAATACAAACAAGGAAAAAAATCTTAAATTTATTAGCTTAAGCTTAGATAACATGAAATTATTTATTGGCCTAACCCTCAATTTTTCTAACAGAGTTGTCAAACTATCATAACGTATAAATCCATAGACCTATTGTTAGACATAGACTTAAAGAGTCACCACCAATCTTTTTTGTTTAGGTGCAATTGACCACCTAACTAAATCTATCTTATTTAAGGATGGTACCAAGATTGACTTAGATATCTTTAAATAGTAGATTCTAAAATCCACGAAACTAAATTTTAGATTTAGGAGTGCAATTGCATATGAGAAAGATTATAATACCCTCATAATACATATCCAAAGGATAGTACCAATTTAATTTCAAATTATCTAAACCTCGAAATATTCTTATAACTTTACCTAGTAATTTAATTATTAGAAATTAATCCTAAAATTACTCCAATGGTTTGATAGCAATTTAAAATAATTTTCTCACCTCAAAAGTATTCATCGAGACTAAAGCCTACTCTAAAGAAGTTCTGTCATCAGGTTCACTAATATATTTTATTTAGAAAATAATCAATAAAATCCTTCAATAGTTTGATAAAATTTTACTTTGATGCAAATCTCCAAATAGTTTGGTGAGATTTTATTTTACAATCATTTATAAAATTTTATTATGAAAAAATTCATTAAATCTTCCAATAGTTTAGTAAGATTTAATTCAAAATTTTGATCCTACAATAGTTTGGTAGGATTAAAAATGTATTATTTGTTTTTATTTAAAAAATTTATTAAGTCTTCTAATAATTTGGTAGGATTTAATTTAATATTTAAATCCTCCAATAGTTTGATAAGATTGAAATTTTTTATTTTTTTAAACTCTTTTTTAAATTAAAAAATCAAATAAAACAACAATTATCATGCAAAATAATAGTATGCAAATAATAATATAATATCATACCATAATAATATGATATCAGGCAATTAATATAAACTATCATATAATTAAGATAAAATATCATATAAATTAATTAATAATCATGCAAAAATGAATCACACAAACAAAATCATGCAAATTAATATATTAATAATCATGCAATTAAATAAAATATATAATCATATCAGGCAAAATATATCATGTAAAAATTAAATACGAAAAATAAGAGAATAAAAACAAAGTAAAAAAACAAAGAAACAAAAAATAAAATAAAATAAAATAAAAAAAACATGCGATCGAGTAAAACTTGAAACGCGGATCTTTATACGGGTCGTCAAGTTCATGCGAAAACTTCAAACTTCAATTGGAAAGTTCATCCTAAACCCAAAAAAATCCAAAAAAAATTAAATTCTTAAAAACCCAATAAAAATCCCAAAATAAAAAAACCAACATAAAACTTTAGCAAAAATCCCAAAAACTCAATAAAATAATTAAAACCCAAATTCAAGAAATTCAAAAGCAGATCAAATCAAATTTAAAACGAAATAAAATCATAAAACCCAAAAAAAATCTCAAAATTTACTTGAATGATTCCTTTTCAAAATTAAAAAAAAATAAAAAACAAAAAAATTAAGATCCCTAAAATTTTGTTTTTTTCTTTTTTTGTGTGTAGTTTCTGTTTATTTATAAAGATTGTATCCTTTTAATTTTAAAAAATAAATCAAATTAATTATGATTTTATTACGATTTTATAATTTATGATTTAATTTTTAATTTCTCCTTTTACAAGATTTGCATGAATCAAATCTCTCGTTTTATGATATTTTTTATTTATTTATTTTTTACTTTTGATTTCTTTTTAAAAAAAAGAAGTAAGATTAAAATAAATAAATCAATCCAATCCAATCAAATTAAAAATTTTTTATTAAGCCTAAAGTTTCCTAATCGAACCTAATTTTACAATCGAAATCCGATATCGACCTCAAAAAAATTCCGTACAAAATATAATGTTTACACAACATTTCTACCCTGTTATAATTTAGTTTCCAGAATGCCATATATCCAGCTCTTGAACATCCATAACCCCATTCGGTTGACGATTTTTACCATTCATTACAAGAGAAGGAACAGATAAGAAAAGGGCGGAGTTGCACTTGGCTCAGGATTCCATCTCAACCTATGAAATTGATTGGCAGATACTTTTTGTCATTTCAACCATAACCCCAATGTTAAACTTAATGATTGCAAAAACATTTTGAAGCTCAAGTACTTAAAGCTCAGCTGCAACTCTTTACCAGTCAATTTTACACACAAAATGGTTATGTTTGGAAAAACATTGGTTCTCTAAAGAAACAAATGTGGGGAATGAGCGGAAAACAGTAAAGCTCCTGAAAATAGTGCATTGTACACAAACTCAACAAAAAGGAAATAAAACTGTCATCTGAGAAATCTGAAGCCGTCACTCCATTGTCAATGCAATCGCCTTCAGAAGCAAACCAAATTAAGATTTCCACAAAACTCAGAATATCATCACATAATGGTGCAACGGCTCCTTTCTTCTGCTGGTTGTGGGGCCACCTGCTGGTTCCTGTTTGACTCCGAAGGGTTGTATGTGAACTCAGACGTATCCAGCCCGTACTGATATACATCCAGTGAAAAACAATATTAGAGAGCAACAAACTAGGCAAGAGGTTGAGAGAAAGAGGATGAGACAGGAAAACAATAAGGAGAACAAAATGCAGAAATAGAAGCAAAAGAAGGTGGTGGTGGTGGTCGGGGTCCAACCTGACCATCTAAAACAGTAGTCAAACTATGCATTATATCACAGAGTGCACCACAATAGACAACACAAATATAGTAAAATCTATCCGTTGGGCATTTTGGAATCTGACTAATCAGAGTGTCGGTGAGAAACGCTCACTAAATATTGGGATTGGGCCACAGGCAACCACAAAACAACTTCAGTAGCAAAATATACCTAGAACTACAAAAATGTTTAGAAATTTACTGAAAGAAAGAAGTATTAAAATTGGCCACAAAAACAACATTCGTTTAGTAAATGCAAAATTTTGATTCAATATTTTGGTATACAAATTTACATAATCCTTGATGTTTAGCAGATAATTCAATGTCAAGAACTCAAGATTCCAAGTCTCCAGAAAATCAAGGTACTATGGGAGAATTGGTCTAAGCAAAGCATTATGAGAGAGGACAACTATACATCCATAGATCAAAGGGAAGGAATTCATGGGATAGAAAGCACCTTTTCCCTCATACGTGTGCTCCAAGCATCGTTTCTGCTGGGCCGTTGATCAAGGCTGCCAGCAACAGGTACACCTGCAGCTGGAACTGGTGGCCTGGTGATCAAAGGCTGTCTAACTTGTTGCCTTGGTGCAATGAACTCATCGTCACTGTCATAATCAGCAGGTCTATTGGCAGCCCTAACCGTAAGTGCTAACACGAAAATGAGAGCCTGCGAGTTCAAGTTGATTTACCACCCAAATCAGTAGTATTAATGCCCATAGAAATTATAGCAGCCTGGATATTATTCTAAGAGAGAGGTCAGTGCAAAAAATGTTCCCCATTAATGATAGTTGACGAAGTTTTCAATTTCCCACAATTAAATTGAATGCTTTTCAACTTTAAGCTTTGATTATAGCATTTAAATAAGATCGTGCCTCGTGTTGTGTGCAGGACACAAATGCCATAGATAGACATCCAAGGCCAAATCATATCCACTTGGTAAGAATAAGAAGTCCTAGGCTATTCTGAGCATTGTTATCCCAAAGAATCCTGTCATATTTCCAAAAGCTAAATGAATCTGAAAAGAAGCAAATTGCAAGTGCCACAAATAAAAAAATGTAATTTGCATGTTCTAAATGAATAGGAATCAAAGGGGAAATCCTTGCGTTAGAAATTAATTTCATTTATTGAACCACTCCCAGTCTATCAGACTGCTGCTCGGTTTTTTCCATGAGAATGAATGAGAGTGTCCATGCATGTAATCTTTAAGTCTTCAAGATTTGCAACACAGTCACATTATACTTACCTCTAATATAACAATTCCAAGGGCAACCCATTTGACAATACTCCAGTTTTCTTCCAGAAAATCATAAATCATATCAAAATCTCCTGTTTTATCCTTAGGAAGTTCCTAAAGAAATTAGCACTAATTAGTTAAACAAGCACACCACCTTAAATTGAATAAGGGGAGCAGAGGACCAACAAGTTTAACACAAAACTTACATCTTTCCAGCTTTTGTCAAAGTATATGAAAGCTGCACATCCAAGCTCCACCAAGATCAACAAGATCACCAACACTGAATACTATATTACCTTAAGGAAACCAATCATCACAAAGAAAGGATTGGGGTGGAATGAGGATTAACAAATTAGCCATTTATGAACTAGTAGATTATAATGTTGTTATGATGTACATGATATCTATGTTACATCATCATTGCCACTTTGAAAAACATCAAACGAGTAATTAGGATACACAAGTCAAGCAGCATAAATTCCGCATTGCAGCTCCAGCACAACCAAAACAAGAGATAACAAAGAGAACCACACCTACTCCAATAAATAAATATATAAACCTGCAAAATCAGAAATTGGACAGTTAAAACAGAAGAGAACATGCAGAAAATTCCACTCAAATAAGCAATTGAATTCCTAAAAAAATTCATATATTGAGAGACAAGTACATAAATACATCTAAAAATCAGCATAGGATCCTTCAACGATACACATAACCATGACAAAACAAATGGTTGACAAAATAGAAAGTATAATATGTGGTAGAATGCAACACACAAATTCCAGCTGCTCAAGCTCAGCTTAGCTGGCCTTGGACTTTGAATCAAGATCAACCCAGTCTCAACCCAGAATCATCAAAGCATGCTTGAGTTCTTTCTTGCATGAATTATGGAAAACCCAGAGGAAAAGAATGGTTAGCATTGCTATCTCACTGCCTCGGAACTGCACTAGAAATGTCAAGAGTAGCATGCCTACAAGGAAATGCCAAATCACATTCCAAATACTAATTGTCTCCAAGCCATTGAATACCAGTGTATAACAAGTAAAATGACCCTACTAGTGATCATCAGGGGGATCTTGGAAGCAGAAATCATTCAAGCAAGTATGACCCAAATTTAAGGGCAGGGAATCTAAGGTATATAATGTATAAAAATTTTGCCAAAGAAAAGAGCAATTTTACAAATTCTACACAACCACATTTTGAATTCAACTGATGCAAGCATGGCTAAACTAATAAAGAAATAAGAAACACAATATCAAATTATAATAAAATGTTGAGAACTCAAACCATGCTTTTGGCAGATTGTCAAAAATACTAGATGAAAGAGATACAGCCATGAGCATGGGCCGACCGAGCTGTATCAAATCTTGATCACTACCCGCAGGTGACAAAAGCATTGCTGTATCAGCAGCCTTTTCATACTCAACAAACAAGTAGATACCATATCCAACCATTGCCAAACCAGCAAGAGTCATCACGAAGTTCAAGAGCTTCAACAAGCACTCTAAGCATCCTCTACAAGCCATCCTCAATAATGATCTTTGTTGATCCTTTTTATTACAGTTCTAATAAATATTTCCTAGTTCATCAACTTGTAAAATTACCTTCAAAAAAACACCCCACATTTACACTTTACATCAACAAATGAATAATCGAAATAGGTATCTCAAAAAACAATAATAATAACTATTACAAACTCATTTCAATATTTTCAGAAAAAAGGTAACCTTTTTATGTACCAAAAATTTTTTTTTTAAAGATTATAAATTTATGGTGACCTAATAAAATGTATGATTTGTTTCAACTTATAGTTTTAAACAGGAAAGAAGCAAACTTTTAAGGTTTTTCCTCAGTTTTCTAATGAATCAAAATTGGGTTTTCTGAATTCTAGGTACAATCAAATCCCAAATAGTTGCTTTTTAAAATCACCATCTTTATACAATGTAAACGGAAATAATAAACAAAAATTCTACTTTATAAGTAAAACCCTAAACCAATCCAATGCTAAAAATATAGAATTTCTCTGTTAGATCGCTCGAAAAAGATAAATTGAATCGATCACTTACAATTTTCAGTGAGATTCCGATTGCGACTTGATTTTAAGTGATAGAAATAAAAAATAATAATAATAACAATTTTTTTTCCGAGATGATTTTTTGAAAGCAGAGAGGAAGAGATACAAAGGAAAAATAAGGGCACCCTGTCTCAGTTTTGCTATTTCCTGTCGTGACAAGCCGGCATCTTGATTTTCCACTCTCTTTTCTGATTTGATTTGGTCTTTTGAAATGCCATTATTGCCCCTACGGCTTAACTGTTCTGGGGGTATCAAAGTAATTTAGTTTACTACTGAAACCGAGCAAAGGGTGTAGTGCCCAAATTAATTCAAAGTTCAATGCAAATACGAAGTTCGAACCTGAATTATTATCTTTTACTAATCATTCTCCCTTTTGTTTAACTAATCTCACAGTATTTATTTGTTCATCAATGGGGTACGACTTGACCAATAATAAATTAAAATATAAAAAATAATTACAAACGTTGCATTTTGAATTTTATATTGAATATCAATTTTTTAAGTTCGTTTCTTTTATTATTACACGAAGATAGTTGATAACGATGATTTGTCAAGTGATAGACGATGAAACAAGAGAAGGTTAAAGCCAGTTGTCTAGAGACACGTGTCAGAATAAAGAAGGGTTGTTGCAAGGAACGACTGTGATTTAAGAGCAAGAATTTGGGCGGTGAGAAAGTAGTTAAGTTGTGGTCGAATAGCAAATGTTACAAATTCAGTCCTTTCGTGTGAATGGCGCCCATCTTTTATAAATTAAAAAACTCCGCTTGTATTACTTAAAAAGTAATGAAGTGATGCAAATGTCATTATGTTAATTCTGTTTTTAAAATTAAAATATTTTAAGGATAATATATTAAATATTTTTTTTATTAAATTGTAAAAATATTTATATTGTTAATTTGGGTTGAAGGTCTCTCTGGGCAAATGCAAGAGAGGAGACGGTAGTGAAAGCCACGTGAGTGAAAAAGTAGGACCCAAAGGAAAAAAATGGCGGGAGAATATGTCTGGAGGGACCGTAACGGTCGTTCAAGACACCAACTAACGGTCAAGAAGGTGAACTGGTTGAATCCTAAAAAATTAACACGAAAATTCCAAATCCCTTTCCCCACCTAACCCATTGGATGCTCCCACTTATTACACGACAACGTAGCTTGTTACCCTTTCACTTTGTGGTTTTATTGTTTTCTCAATAATTTGTAGGATTGGATCATGGGCGTAAAATTATAATAGTACTAACTAGTAATATATTCTCAAATAAATAAATAAATAAATAAATAATAGTAATATAATTCATCAAAATAAAAGCATTTACAAAATTTAGATCCAAGAAAGTGAAGAAGAGAGAGCCAGACCAATTAGACCGTTTGGGGCCTTGGCACTCTTTCATTCCACACATTACTTTCTCCTTTATTCTTATCGTGTATTTTTTTTTAAGAGGAAACCCCTTTCAAATTAGTTTGACATCTTATTCATTTTTTTAATCACAATTTTGTAATTGCCATTATTTTACATGCAAATTTCGCCAAAAAAATGAGTACGTGACATGTGATAGGGACTAGAGAGTGTTACAAATAATTATATGATATATTGATAGAATATAAATTTTTAATTTTAAGTATTAAAATTTATTTTTAATTTTAATTATCAAAATCGAATAAAAATAATAAAAGAAAGACTAAAGAGCGTAATGGGAGATTGAGAAGTGAGAATTGGGAGTTAGTCCACCATTACCTTTATAAAGCATAATGCAACTGTGAGCCCATTCTAACAGTAGTAGTTTAAGCCCAAAGTCTAAGGCCTTGAACTTAGATGTAAATACCATTATACATATTGTCATATAAAATATTAAATTATAAAAAAATATGTATTAAATTTCTTATCAATATAAAAATATAAAATATATTTTTTAAATCATATTAATTTCATATATAATATTATTAAAATTTTGAATCATATTATTTTTTATCTTATTTTTTATATCATATTTTTATTTTTATACCATATTTATATCTTTCACCATATTATCTTTCAAATTATCAAATCTACTTAAATGCTTGGACGGTTGGACCCGCAAACATCAATAAAGTCATATTCATCGTATTAAACAACTGCAAACCACCTTGTTTTCCAATTTGCACGTATTAATTGTGAAGAGATAATAATCAAGTCAGCATTCAAACTTCATCATCAAGATGAAAGGATGGATCACCTTTCACATATGCCGATTCATCCTTCTGCAACTTTCCATTATTATTATTATTATTATTAAACAGTATTTTTCAGTTGGCCCCACCAGAGGAAAACAATATGACCCCATCATCAACATCCAATGAACCAGTCTCGTCATCAAAACCAAAGGTCCCGACACATCTGATCTAACAACAATTGTTCATGTCTCATGTCAGAGTGTTTACAACCACGTATGTCGAACGTGGTGGAAATCACATCTACGTGGCCTTTTCTAATCCGTTCATTTTGTCACAAGAAAGCGACCGCGCTTCGGCTTTTCACTGTTGGCACTAGATTGAATCAGATTGACCTTTTCCTGTTTGTTTCCTCGTTTGGCATGATGTCAGCAACAAAAACCCGTGAACCACGCGCTCCAAAGGCGCGTATCTTCAAATGTCATTCCTTTTTGGGTTTTTGATTTGATGGGAGGTTCAAACAGTTGGAAGTGCCGCAAAGTTGGGTCTGGTCGGAGCAAGATTAAAAAAATCTGGAAAAAATCTGGAAGCATGAGGGTGGGACCGGATGATCTAGTCCACGTCAGCAGGAATTAGAGCCACTGATGTGAGTAGGGATGGTGGAGATGCCTTGTCTAGAGAGCTCAGCTAGCACACTATCAGTCGCAGGAGGCTTAAGGCCTAAGGGCAAAGGTAGCCATGGCTTGTTTATTGCTTCTTTGACAACCTTGTCAATTACCTCCTCTGCCTGCATTCAAACAAACACAAATCATTAGTGTTAATCACTTGGACAATCATTTTTTCTTACTCGATCACCTCACTCTTGTTATTTTATTTTAATATTTGAGATTGTATGATCATTGATCGTTGTAACTAAGAATCTAACCGTCCAGCACTCATTCATTTGTAATCAGACAGCATGTTCAATCAGTATATCTCATACTGAAGCACATGTAATGGGATGTGACTGAAACTAAAAGCTTAAAGAGGGATGGATTACCGGCTGATGTTCAACAGAATTTTGAGGCATGCCACTTCTGTTATCCATGGTGCTAGAATAATGAAATCCAGATGCATTCTGCATATTCTCAATAAGTAGAATATCAGAAACAGGATTAAAATTCATTCATATACTTCAATTGTATTAAAAGACTAAATTTTTTTTTCAAATTATCCAAAAAAGGATCAGTAGATGTTTAAAATACTACATTAACCACTGAAAAAAAAAAAAAAAAAATAGAACCGGTATTGAAATTAGATAGCTAAATACTCACTTGAGTGAATGTACAGCAATATCCTTGAGGTGGGGGCATAACAGGGCAACCCCATGCATCAGCATGCACCTGAAACGAAAAATGATCACATATCACATATATAACTGCATTTCACAGCTTTGTCTCCGCAAACCAACGTACTGGTTGATGAAGTCAACCAAATAGTTAAAAAGATGATAGACAACAATAAGCTCACCCCTGGATAGGGCTTCAAATGCCAACTTTCAGCTGGTTGCCATGGGGGGTAACCTTGCGATCCCCACATCTGGATGCTGGCTGGATGAGGAGGTGCTCCCCACATGGGATAGACTGGACCAATCGGAACAACATGATTAGAGTGATATGGAGGGAAGGCCATGATCGGTTTGTGTGGATAACAACTCCTTTGCGTTTGATCTCTTTGTGGCCATCTTCGACCATCCTCCTTGGGCAAAATGTGTCTCCTATGCATTCGATATTTCTGTTTCACAAACAAATAGTGGCTTATTATCAGCTAAGGCCTCAGAGTAGGAAATTTATGTCACCAGTGATCAGACCAAGGAGGAAGAAAAAGAAAAAGTAAAAGCTTATTAATAATTTAAATGTCATGTATATTGTATTGTCTTATGTCTACATTTACCGAGCTAGCTAGAACAACAAAGGGAACCATC
The DNA here is from genome assembly GCF_002303985.1 of Durio zibethinus. The sequence goes on from NW_019168381.1 coordinate 1,334,970, forward strand.
CTTTTGAAACAAAAATGTAACTGGAATAGGATTTTTAACAAGGAGCGAGTAGTGCAACACACACTGAATGAAAGGCACTGGAATCATGGAATCTAATTGAGTATCAAAAAGGAAAAATTTTACCAACCTGGAGATGGCTTGCCACATTATGCCTTGTCAAGCCTTCTACTTTCATCAGCTCTAGTATTCGAGAAGGGATGGCTTGATCTATACCTAGTTGGTCCACTGCCTGGACAAATTTCTTATGCAGTTCAGGTGTCCAGTCGACCTGAGAATTCAAACAAAACAAAATTGTACTCACCTAACACCCACATATAATTGTATAAAAAAATTACTTATCTTACAAATACTAAAAGGATTAATATAATCAAGAAAGGTATGATGAAAACTCTTTTCCAGTCTAAGTGTAGTGGGAAGGTTAGGATATTACATATTAACAAAAATATTGGAAATATTATAGCAAAATAGATGATTCTAACTTAAAACCCATCCAACCCACCTGGGTTGCAACTATTTCGTTGTTTACAAGGAAGAGTTAGCAAGAGGACATGATCTTAGGACTTATAATAACAAAGTACAGAAGAAAGAGACAAAATGAAGTGAATGATAATAGAAGCACATAATGACATAATAGCATAAATAAGCTGGAAGTGATGTCCACAGGTGGCTGGTAAACAGCTTCTAATAAATGTCAAAAAATTTCAAAATCTCAAAACTGATCACTTGAGAGTTCAATTTTGAACACAATTCTTATGGAACTGTGGAATCAGGTGATGGTAGCTTAGTGATTAGCAAATGCTCTCAGTAAAACATGTTTTCTATGCTAGCATTGGGAATACATAGTGGCAGGACAAGTGCAAGATATGCTGCAAGCTGAAGAGAATGTTACCACAAGTTGAGCAAGGTTCTATACATTTAGAAACTTGTTAAATATAGCCAAAAAAGGATGACAGGGAATGAACTAGATTGCAATCCCTTAATCATAGAATAGTCAGAGTATAAGCTACATTACCTTCAGTCTTTTTCGATTAACTTTATTCAGATATGAACTATGAAGACCAGAAACTGTACTTGGCTTTTCAGCACCAGTATGGGAACCTTCGCTATTTTCTCTGTTTTGTGGATGAGAGTACATGGTACTTTCACCCTTGATACCATCAAATAAGTCAGCCTCCTCTTTTACCATGGTCTCCGTTGGTCCATGAGATTGGCCAACTGGTGCAGTTACTTCAGCAATTGTATTGCCACTGGTAGTTTCGACAGATTTGGATTCTCCATCATGCTCCCCACTCTCTTTTTCTGTGGAGCAGTTAGTATGATCTTGGCAATCTACATCGTCTAACAATCTTGCTCCCTGTTCTAATTGTGGTGTTGAAGGAGCTGGGTACTTATCACTTCCTGGTGATGGTTCACGGTCATTTCCGTGAATCACAGGTACATCTTCTGTTTTGTCTGAGTCTTCATTCTTAGATTTTCCATTTTCCAATTGTAGATGTAGCATAGAAACCACAGATTCTTTAATAGGCTTTAGTGATTCAGAAAGGTCATTCCCCCCTGCATTGAATGCCTGTAAAGGACTAATAAAATGAGAATTTCCTTATCATAGAACCTTAACTGCCATTTACATGTAAACTTTTAATGCAATTAGAGCAGTATACAGACCGACCTTATGCACCACGTGCTGCCATATATTCCTTAGTTTATCCTCACAGAGTGGTTTCCTAAGAAACTCAACGGCACCAAACTGGAAATAAAGTAGTCAAAACATGCATTACAATTATGATGTTTGGAAATGAACTTAGGCTCTATTGGTATGATGTGAGTCAGAATTGACATGTACAACAAAACTCAAGTTTCTTAAAGCACTTCAAATAAAAAATCAATTGTCTCTTTATGTACCAAAGAGTAAGAAGAAGAAAAGATTAAGTTAATTAAGAATCTAAAAGTATTTTGAATTGACAACTTGCATGCACACTTATATGCACCTGAAAATATATGTAAACTGTTGAGTAAATGGTAGGCTGGAATAAATCTTACCGCTATGCATTTCATCATGGTGCTGATACAATGAATGTTTGAAGTCACTGAAATAAAAATGTTTTACAACAGCATTAGGAACTAAACAAGAAGTCCAACAACAATGATTACTGTCACAGATGCCAATACAAATTTATATCCAGGGTGGTTTAACAGAGTTTCATATATAGACTAAAAATCTAAAACAAAACCAGGACAGATGTAGTTTCTGAACTTACTAATGGTAGGTAAGTCCTTAGCAGTTTCAAGAAACTTGAAAGTCCCATTGTTATTGTTTGTACTGACCTGTGATCATACATGCTGTTAGTATAAATTGCATGGGTAAGATCAACACAGCACAGGATTACGCTCTATTTATTTCAATAATTAAGAGACCGAACAGATATTCAAACTAAAACTTTGGATGGAACAATTGAATTGTGATGATGGAAGTAGTGGCTTGGCATTATTGAATTTAGCTTAAGCATAACAAAGTAAGAACAGCTTATATAAATTTTCTGGTAAGTTACTACTACTAGTGCCAAAATAACGACGAGACACGGCTTGTAATCATGCTGATGGTTTAACAGCATGTGCTTACGACAAATAATCAACATTTGAAGCATGCCTATTTAACTATTTCTTTTTTCCCCTTAGTTGGAACTTGTTATAGAAATCAAAGTTCATATATTACCTCTACAATGGCTACATGGAAGTTTTCAGGTCGACTTGAAACTGCCGAAAGAGCTTCATGTTCATTGCAGAATGTATAAACTGCAAAAGGCACAATAACTTTTATCCTACATTCAGAATTTCAGATAGACATATAAAGGGAGATACAGAGAAAAAGAGATACAATGGCAGGTGATAGAAATAAATGCCACATTAAAGATACAGGAGATCACTGTGAAGACACAGTAAGAACATAAGATTTAATTACCATTTACTAAAGGGAACTATTTAAAAAAAAAAAAAAAACGCCGTTTGAAGATTAAATGGTTTAAATAATTTTATCAGACACGCAGCATTTGGAATTTTTTAAATAATTTTAGTTCATAGAAAACAGGAGATCATAAAGGGAGAGAACATGACTGAAATGGGTATCCAGAACAACAAAAGTCTACGATATTATATTTTAAGAAAGATTTTAATATTCATACCTTTTTTAAAACATCCCCAAACCACATGGCACCAGCCCTACCCACAAACACCCCAGCCGCCGCCCCCCCCCCCCCCAAAAAAAAAAAAAAAAACTAATAAAAAGACTGGACCTTTTTCATCAAGTTGAGTTTTAAAACATCAATCTACAAAAATATAACTACTTTTTATTGGTTTAGAGGAAAATCTATTTATAGCAGTCATGCAGTGCAACAAATTGATTCCTTACTATAAAGCTCATGACCACAAAATTTCCAGGTTTTAAACATCGTTAAGAGAAAAAGAAGAATCATGTAAAGTGAATACACAAAGAAACTAAAGACTTCTAATTCAGGTAAAAAAGGGTGGATTCTAACCAATATAGTCCATAGCTTCAAGCTTTGATTTTATCTCGGCAGCAGAATTGCTGTCATCATCGAGAAGAAGGACCCTGAGGCCCTTTGGAAAATCCTTCCATGCTGATAAATCATTACTAGTGCAAACCATAGCTGGTTTGGCATCCTTTCTCAGGCAACCGACAAGTATTGCAAATTACTGCTTATCAGCATCCGATTATTTCTGCATGACCACAAGAATTTTCCCATAAAAAACAAGTTTTATGCTCATCAAATAATCAAAACTGGTTATCATCAAAGAAAAAATAAAAATCTGTTTTTGTGAAGCAAGATTAAAACAGATTGTACTAGAATAAAAATTTACAAAAAAATTCAACAAAACTAAACAAGTTTTAATGTTGATGTATGGTTAATGAAAACGTATTGGAGAGACCCCATTGCAACTGTAAAGGTTTTTAACCAATTATACCAAATAAAAGACTCGAGTATTGACCGATCTCTGAAGATTGACTCATAAAAGGGGCTGTATTGAACAGAAATACCTTATTTAAAGACTACTGCATGATGGATTTACAATGCATGCAACTCTTACCAGTGATGAATAATGGGATGAAATTCAGTTGCATAGTAGAGAAAAATCCTGTTTTGGTATAAAGATCTTTTGTTCTATTACTACTAATGGGAAGACAAGAAGTGGACAAAACAACCCATTAAAGATCTCTTTAAATGCATCACAAAAAAAAACTGACAAAATTTTGAAAAACATAAAGAAAAACAAAACAAATTGAATAGGAAACATTTAAAAAAAAAAAAAACCCAGAAGGATAGATAAACAAAAAGATGCTGCATGTAAAGAAGAAACATCAAACTGACCAAATTTTTTGCAAAAATAAGAAAGACCCACTTTTTTCAAGACTCCAAAAACGAAGTTGCATGCAGCAAAAGATGATTGTTACCACAAAAAGAAAGAGAGAGAGAGAGAGAGAGAGAGAGAGAGAGATCCCAGAAGGAAGCTATTGAGGACTGACCATGTAGTTTAGGGAATAGATAGGATTAGGAGAAGACAGATAGGTCTCCACTTCTCTCAGTCTTTGATGTTTCAACTTACAAGTTCTTTCTTTTGGCTGCATACAGAAAGTATTGAGAAAGATAAAGAGAAAAAAATTGAAGAAAGAAGTGTTTTAAAGTTCGGTCTCTGTGAGAAATACGTCGTCGCTGCCATCAATTCTCTACAGGCCACATAATATGCAAAAAAAACAATAAAAAAAAAAATCATATAAAGTCTAGAGATGGGATACCCAACTTTTTGCACCTCCTTTTAGGAGAATCCCCCCCCCCCCAACCCCACCAAACCCAAAGTAGGCCCATCCTGTCAGCAGGCCTGGCCCTGATCTGGCCAGTCTTTGAGTATGAGTTTTGGAACTGGCTTTGGCCTGGTCTGAATCTTTATTTATTAATAAAATTTATTTTAAATTATATCTTAATATTTTAATATATCTTTTTTAAAAAGTTGAACTTTTGAATTTGATAGATCAAAGTAATTGAGACCCTACATATATTATAATTTAAAATATAATATAATAATATGATATAAAATTAAAATTAAAAAATATATTTTATATTTTTATATCGGTATAAATTATAATATATAATTTTTATATAAAATATAATATACATAAAATTTTAATATTTTATATAAAATGAATATACTACTCATTGAATCTATTTAAAATTTTGTTATTACTTTCCTAGTAGGTGAATATATAAATACGTATACATATATAGGTATACCAGATGCCCTTATTAAATTAAATTAAAAATAATATCATAAAAGTTATGTCATGTTTTATTTGCATAAATGACAATAAATATTACTGTTAACTGATTAATTTTTGCTATAAAAAAGTTCATGTTTAACTTATTAATTAACTTGAATGACATTAATAAAATATCAAATTTTATTAATTTTAAGATAAATAATTAATTAAAATTCTTATTATTTTGTAACTATGGAATTATTATTGAACAAAATGAACATAATCTAAAATGTAATTAAGGAACAAGCTTTTACGTTTACTTAAATTACCAAAATCGTCCACATGTAATTTACTTATAAATTAATTCTTAAGAATTATATGTATATATGAACATTATTTCTGATTTACCAAACATGATGTGAAGTTAAAATTATTATTGTAGAACATCATCCCTCCATTATTGTACCTTTCCAATTCTCATTTCCCCACTTTTTTCATCACTTTTTTTTTTTTTTTTTACATATGAAGTTATAGTTTGAAAATTAAAAAAAAAAATTATACATTTAAATTTTAAACCTACGAAATGTAATTTTTAAATTTTTTTACATAAATCAATTAAATTAAATTCTAAATTTTTTATTATTTGCATGACTTTTGTTTTATTTTATTTTATTTTGTTTGAATAATTCTTTTTACATCATTTTGAAATTAAATTTCGTCATTACCTTTGGTGAAAAGGAAAAAGAAAACACTAACCAAAAATCCAAAATCTAATAGGATGTTGGTCTAAAAATAATTGGACACTTGATCAACTTTTTTTTCTTTAATATTCATGCAAGTAATTGATTATCATAGCATTCCTTATTGCAGTCTTTATTTCCTAGTCAAGCATGTTCCCCATTATTTTGCCTTGCTTTTCTTGAGTTCTTTGGTGTATGTCTACTTTTAAGCATGCTTTTGGTGGATAACAATTGAGTAATAATGCATGAATGCTTAGATAAACATTAAAGCTTTAGACTCTGAAAAAATAATTTTTGTTTTTATTTTTTATTTTTTTATTTTTCATTTTAGAAAATGTAATTAGTGAACTAAAACAAAAATTTGTTTTCTAAAAATATAAAATAAAAAAAGTAATTATGAGAATAATTATTATTAATAACATCTAATTATAAATATAAGTTTATTTAATTGAAATAATTATTTTTTAAATATTATATATTAAAATTTTAATTATATATATATTTAAAAAATTTTAAATTTCTCGAATCCAGGCCGTTGACAAAACTTTTAAAAGATTACCTTTGGCATTATAATTGAATTTTCTTTAAGCATCAACATAATTTTCCCAATCCATTATACTTTAGAAACATCAAAATGAATGATATTTCATAAAAAAATCTATTAGACAATCTTTCAACAAAAGCATTTTTCATTGTCGTTTTCACTATGACTTATATTTTGTCTTTTTTTTTTTCATCATAAATTCATTATCAACGTACATTTATTTATGGCTTTAGGTCTTACAGTTGCCTCATTTAAATATAAATACTGACTTTCGGATGCCAACGATTAATTTTAGTCTTTCAAACCTATGAAGCCTCACCACGTGTCGAGCTCATGCATTCTTAAAATTGAAGCCAAGTTCATCCGAAAGAAGCTCAAGTTTATCGTGTCAAAGTTGTACAAGTTAAAAGATTATGTAGCAAATCACTCTTAATATAAGCTTATATTATATATGTGATATATAATAATTTTTTTGTTAAGTATATAATAAAATAAAAATAAATTAAAATTTTTAAATGTGTACTTTGTGATGGATTTATTTAATTACAAAATTTATATTATAATCATCAATCATGAATTATCTTAATATATACTTTTGGTAAGAATAAATATATTTATGGATTTATTAAAAATTGTAATTGTTTAATTTATTTCTATAAGTGTATGCTGTTTTTTTTTTTTTTTCCCTATCTTAAGAGCATGTATTTTCATTGTTTTTTTAATTAATTATGCCTTTAGGTACACGATTATAGCAAAAATTCAATGAATTAAATTCTTGTATTTGGACCACAACACGTGTTGGAAAATATGTGCCTTCAACTACAATTTGTTGCAAGATTTGTCACTGAAAATTAAATGCCTTGCACATTTAGCAGCATGACAATCCTTTTTCAAAGTCCCTAAAGTCTATCCATAACCATGGATAAAATCCCAGGAACAACTGTTCCAACATAGACTTTACATGCATCCCAGTCATTTACTCATTTATACATAGAAAAAGATGGATGCAATTTTCTTTCATTTCTGCTTCATGTTGTCCTTAAAAGAGCCTTAACTGGATTAAGCATCACCACAAAGTCCTGAATGAATTTTCATTAAAAAAAAATTAAAGAGAAATATAAAGATTATTTGCCATTAGGGTTGATAGCTCAATTCGTTTTCAACGGATTTTGATTTGACTCAATTTTATTGGATTATTTTTTTTTTAAATCAAGTTTCATGTCGGATCAGATCGAGTAATATTAAAAAAAAAAAATTGAAGTCGGGTCGGATTCAAGTTTTAGACAAATCCGATTCGATTCGATTCAATATATATAAAAAATTATTTTTTAATTATTTATTTATATATTTATATATAAAAAATAATATTTTATTAATTTTGAATTGTATCGAATCAAATTAAATACGATTTATGTAATATCGAATCAAGTTTGAATATAAAAAAAATAAAAAAATTTCGAGTCAAGTCAAATTGAATTCAAATTTTATAAATATAAAATTGGATGAATTTGAAACAAAAAAAAACTTATCCCGACTTGATTCATTGTCATCTCTATTTGCTACTGTTGATTTAGCATTTCTCTGTCAATGCAATTAAGATTGAATTGTGTTTTTTGGGATATTCATGGGTTTTGTTTTCATTATCTCGAATTAGTACTATGTATTCAAAATTTTTATTTTCAAAATGTTTCTTACAAGAATCAAATTTTGATTATTATTTGAATTAATTTTTATGTGATTTGAATCATTTATATTTATATAAAAAATGGTTAAAACTTATAAAAAATAAAATGATTAATTTTTCTTAATTTCTAAAAAAATTATCATCATATCATTAGATTTTCTTGATTTATAAAAAAAATAAGAATGATTTCTTTAACATTACAATCCAAGACAAACATACAAAAATATAGTAAGTTATACCTATCAACATTTTCGAAATATGTTAATCAAATTAAGCCAAATCAAGTTCTCAACAATCTTCTAGATGGAAAATTTCAAGACTAATCAACTTAATTAGTCCCCCCTTTCATTTTTCTATCATCCATCAATTTTGAAGAGACATAATAGTCATAGTGGATGATAAAAGATAAGCAGCTCAAAACCCTTATCCTTTCTTCTTCTGCCCATTTTCATCTATAGATAGTGGAAACCCCACACAATCAAATGGTAAGATTTTTGTCTCCTCTCTTATCTCTGTCATTTCCCATAATTGTTTTAAAAACTTCAAAAAAGAGGGCTTAACAAAATTTTTTTTTTTTTTGCATTTTTCTTGGCATTACCTTAAATTCAAAAACTTTACCTTTGACATCTAAATAGTAGTATTTACCTTATTATCAAGGGCCTTGAAATAATGGAGAGCTCCACTTGATCATTAGGGACTGCTGTTTGTAATTTAGATGCATGACCTTCCTTCCACTTTACTTTAGAACCACATCTTCTCTAAAATGTTACACATGTTATGTTTCTTTTTGTCTTTTCTTATTGGAATTTGTTTTTTGTTTGATTTAAATGCAACATGATTAGAATATGGGTCCTCAAACTTTTTCTATAATTATCTTTTTTTTTTTGTGATAATCGATATGCTTTCTTATGGTATCAAATTATATAAGTTGATGTTTACTTTTTTTTTTAAATAAAAAATAATTACAAGTGTTATGATTGTTCAATCTTATTTGTCGGTACATCCAAATTATTTTGTTAATAAAAAATACAAATATTAATCTATAAACCCTCTTTCATTTGAAGAATTTGGTCCATTTTCATTACATATTACTTACTATATCCTTTCTAGATGCCTCTTCAGTAGTTGTACCTATGCTCGATCTCTCGGGTCTCGGCCATGGCTACATCAAACAAGTTTGTTAATATTGGCATGAAATACTAAGCTAGCTTTAAAGATGAAAGTGGTACGTAGGGGAGCAAGGTTGTCATTGCCAAAATCTCTTTCCTACTCTGTCAACTTTTATGGGAATCCTTCGGACAATATTGCGAAGTGTAACTTAACATAGTTTCCATTCCTGAAACTGAATTATCTAAAAAACCTAAGTTTCTAAACTGTCAGGTGAATTCGTGGCACGAAAGCTAGTAATAGTATCTAACATTAAATTGGTGAATTGCATTGGTTTCTAGGTGTCGGTTTCAAGCTAGTAAGGTCAGCAAAGTTCATAACAAATGTAGGAATGATGGGGTGGGGGTGGAAATGTTAGATATATATTGACATCAACGTGGGATTTTCGTGAAAGTGGAGTCTAGATCATCCAAATCCTTTGTCTACTTATTCATCACACAAGATAGGGCATTTTTCTATTGCCGTGGGTCATTTGAAAGGATGGTGTCTGGTGAGGGTTAGCTAGTAGGCAAAGAGGAACAAACTTGTTCAAACAAGCACTCGAAATTCACAACAGGAAACACTCTCTTGGAAAACAGGCGCCCACAGATTTTAGAGATGTCATGGCTGGGTTGTAATCAGGACCACAGATTTGATCCAAATGTCAAGGTGGAATTTATCTAAACAGTGATGTGGAGTGGACATAATTTGTGTTTGGCACGATAGTTGTTAGGGATACCTTGCAGCATTACATTTCTTAGTGTAGATACCGTTTTAACATGTAAATTATTAGTAAAAATCATGTCCATGATTAACGGTGATAAACGTAGGATGTACAAACAATTTTCACTTGGAAATGGCCACACGTTTATTTACTCAATACAGGCAAACTTATTACGCACCACTTGTCAGGAAACCTTGGGATACATCGTACGTTTGAGCAGAGGGATGGTCGTATTCAGACTGTAGATACCAGTTACTCACGTGATGTCTTGCATTGATCATAGATCTGTGAAACAGTTTGGGCCCCTGGACTGCTCTGCATGTATGTAATGTAATTGGAGAGAACAGCCTGGACATGAAATAGCCTGCCATTGCTATTGAACAACAGCTGACAGTAAACGTGGTTACCATTCACCATCTCACACAAATCAAAGATGGGTTGTTACACCTGGATTATCCATTTAAGCTGGTGGGCCGATACAGTTGTTGGCCACCTAGAGGTGATGGGTTGGTCACAAACAATTGTCCAAGGCCTATTAGGTTATATCATCAGTCATTGTCAGTTGAAGTGGGAATGTCAATGCTTCAGTTCACCCGAGGAAACGGGGCAAACTTCATATTTTGAGAAAAAGAAGGCCAAGGAAGTTTGACATGTAAAAATGATGATCATAAATGTCATTCTTATTTTCGTTCATCACTATGCATTCCTGTATCTTGACATAATTATTTGGCCAGCTACACAAATTATGTTACACTATTTCCATCCACAATCACATCACTCTCCAGCATAATTGTGTATATTCTCCACATAACGATAACTTACGCCTCTTTGAGGATTGGGATCGGAACTCTTCGGTCCCTTGGCCTCAAGCAACTTAATCACCAATTTTGCTTTGGATTTTAACTGAAAATAAATGACCTACTGACATGGTTTATTCATCATTGGATGTGCTGTTTCCTCTGCTACCAACCCAATATTGTTTAAGTGCAACAAGTATCTCCTCTGGCACAAGGGGACCATCCTCATGATCCACCATCTTGGTGTCCCATCTCATGCCTCCAGCTATCTTCCTAACCTTGTTTAGAACATCAATGTCATCTCGGAAGATAACAGCCCTTTCAGGCCGCAAAATGTGATCCATTTCCAGAAGGATGTCTTCAAAGTTACACCTGTATAATCATTTACATGTACAATTGATCAGAAATTATAGATAATGAAACACTTTCACCTGGTCCTGAATGAAGTGGTCCAAACAAGAATCTCATCATTAAGCAGAAAGTTAATTAAGAAAATGTATAACAAAGTCACCATTTTTTGCTTCACAAACCTACAAATATCTAATTTTTGTTTTGATAAACAGAAGCTCTTGCTAATTGGGAAATGGAGACTTCTTCCAAAATAAACTTTCAGCCATATGATGGCTTTCAAAGTCTGCATTTAGTGTTTAATGACTTTCTATTCCAAACACTGTCACTGAAGCATAACTCATCACTTCATTCAACTCTAACATTTATTATTTTTTATCTTAAAAAAGGTTTTAACAATGTGATGTGCTATGGTTTCACTGAAAGTGTATTGAATTTAATGCTGAATGATTCCTAATAATTAAGCACTGATGATTACAGATCAATTTTGACTCCTAATAGAACATGGCATATTGAAAAAAGATAATTAAGAGATGTATTTTGATACAAGCTAAGGAGACAATTGGCATGAATAAGGTCATATGTTCTTGGGTATGTAGAGAAACCTTCACACCTGTAAGAAATAAGAAATGAAAATGTCACTAACAGAGTTTGGAGGGGTTCACTTCTGAATTTTTTATGAGTTATATCCATGGAAAGAGAAGTCACTAAGAAATATGATATCACTGATGCTTTCCAATCAAACTGTCACTAGCAATGCAGTCGCAAAGTGTTTTAAGAGTGCCTTTAGCTAGCTATTTCGGAGCTTCTCTTTCTGTAATACCAGTATCAATGTGCCAAATGCTTTAATTGATGTGCATTGAACTAAAATCTATAGTAATTTATTTAACAACTATTAAGTCATATGTCCAATATCATGACGGTGATGGTTGTTAATGAGTTATGCAGGAAGTAGATACAGCACTAGCGACAAAATGTATTTCCAACAAGAATGTATCAAGAATTTCTAACAGAAGCTTTATGATCAGGTAGTTTACTTTCCACTGGTTGTATGCCACAACACCAAATAAACTTTCTATCATAAACTTCCTTGGTCTACTTTCCTATGATAAATACCAGTATAGTGTCTAGGATGAAAAGAAAAACAAGAAAAGGAAATAAATATGGCACTGAGCAAACTAGTCATAGACAATAGAGATAATTGATTGAGACATACCAGTCATGATATATTCCAATCAGACTTCTCATAGATAACACCTAGGGTATTCTTAGCAATTGTGGGCACAACATTCATCACCCAAGACTTTGGTGATTCAAGTGCTGCTGCAAATCCTCCAAGACCTGCATTCATGTCCATCATGTTTCTGTACCTTGTAGTACCAATCAATTTGTTTATCCATTTGTAAGCATTTACATGCTTCGTCCAAAGCTTATTCTCCTCTTGGTAAGATTCAGCTGAGACCCCCTCAACAAGTCCTTTGGCTATCCAAGGCGGGACAGCAAAAATCCTAGCTGGGAACTTCTTTAACTCCCCTCCTGCCACTTCACTTGCACTACTTACCTTAGGGAAAGGGGTTATGCACATTTCCATTTTCTTGTACCTAAAACATCCCAAAGAAGAAGGAATTACAGTGAAAATACAAAAAGAAAATAGGAACAACTATAGAAATAGAAGAGTTAGTTGATATGCACCCGCAACACACTTAATCCAATACTATTTTACTAAGAAATATATGATACTTTAAAACCAATGATGAAAGAGCAAAGCTCTTATTGACTAGTGAACCAATATTAGAGAGAAAATGCAAATGTAAATAATGAAATGTCTCACAAGTAAACTCACCAAACATCATCGGCATCCCTTGATTTACGTATATTGGCAGATTTCCTGTGGCAGAATTTGTCATTCACTTTTTTTCTCCCAATAGCAATATCTCCCTTCTCATATTTTTTCTCCCAGCAAAGAAATTCATCTAACTCTTCAATCTTTCTTTGCTCAGCCTTGAGATCTTCCTTAGATCGCTTCCAAGTTTGGTAGTAGGTCTTCCAATTAATTGGAGGACCAGACAAAACCCAGTATCCACCAGGTCTCAGAACTCTATCAACTTCCATTAAGTACATCCCATCTGAGTAAACGGTTGCACATGTAGAAAGGTCATCAATTTCCTGTTAGTGCTGACGTTCAACATTATTTTTTATCATTTAATTCCAATCTCTAACCATACTTAATCACTGAATAATATATCAGAAAAGAGCGGAGAAAGAGAACAACTACAACAAGATTTCACAGCCAACATTTCATTACTATCACTTACCATTTGAAGTCCATGGTATTAGGCATCAAGAACACTGAGCCATATCAAATGCTCTTGATGGATATGGAAGATTTATAGATCCAAGAACACCAATGACAGCAGGCACATCTCCCTCCAGTGCAAACTGTACCTGTGCTTCATGATTGTCCTGAGGTGCAAACGACACAGCCAGAACATTTCTCTTCAGCATGTATGCACCCCAACTTGCGACCTACAATAGGATTGGTTCTATTAGTGCAGGTAGCTATACTGAATTAGAATGCCAAACAGGATGTTTTGAAGAAGATTGTTGGCAAAACTATCACTGAGATTAGACAGACTGTGCTCAATGAGATAGAGCTCTAAGGACATGAAAAGTATATGAGATGACAAAAATGTAAACAAAAAAAGAACGAGAATATAAGACAATGGAGATTCACAAGCACAAATTATATAATCTCAATTTTCCTTAACCAATCTATTAACCTACAATTCTGTTCCTATGAGACATAGTACCTATGAGGAGGCTTTATCAAGTAAGGACTAAGCTTCTGCTTCTTCTTCTTTCTCTTTTTTTTCCCCTGATGAAGTGAGAACCAAACTTAATCCTTCCGACACAGACATATGAAGTGTTTCTATGTAAAACAAAAAAGATGGCCTGTTGACTAAATATTCGACACATCACTACAAGATATCCTATGACTAAAAACCCATACCCATATATATTATTTTATGGGATTCAGATACTCAAACGATTCATAAGCTCACAGATCGCAGAAGTATAAACTGATAAAGGGATAGCTAAGAAGTAAACTGCATTGGGAATTACTAAACACCCATCCAGCCATCAACCCTGCCCCCTAAGAAAGCAAATGCATAACAGTATCATAAATTATCAAATAAAGTTGGATAACAGATTCTTTAAAAAACAACATACTCCACAACTGGTGTCCAATGCTGTTCTGACAGAACCATCCACTATCGGGATAACTGAGGCAAGCTCATCAATAAATGCATCTGCATCTTAAGGGAACATAGTTCCTCCACCAGGAAATTTGAACACATTTCCTTTGAACTATACCCAATTCTGGGCAGCCTTCTCAACTGTCAGGCTTTTGTGAGGAACATTAGCATAATGGACATATTCATGACTGTTTGGCCATTCAAATAGTGTCATATACCCTCTTGGCGCTGGAATGAGACAATGTAGTTTTTCTTCTTCAGGAGGACAATGTCTTTCATGGTAAATCATGTTATCCCTAGGAAACTTCATCGCTCGATCTTGCTCTTGGCAAGGGGTGTAATCAGTGTATTTTACATCACATGGCTTAAACACCTAAGCTTTTGATTTGGAAGGCTCAACAATCTGTACATCATTGTGATGGGTTTCAAAGTTTAAATTGGTGAAGATATTGCAGTCTGTCTGCTTGGTCACTGCCAATGCTACACTATCTCCTTTGCCGAAACCACTTCTCTGCCATGTTCCCAGAATGTAGAAGAAACAGCACAAACCAATCAAATATAGATAGTGGACTTCGTGTTCTGTTGCCTAATGGGCTCTGCTTGGATACCATAATTACAGTGGAACAAATCCCCTAAAGCACACATGTGAGGAGAAGTAAGTTAGAACATAATAATTTTCCTCAGATAAACAATGTAAATTGGACCTAAATATCCAAATGTTTAAGAGAAACTATTTATAAAATTCCAGTTGTGCAATTGCCGTCAATCGACACAGTACACTAGCTTCAACTAATAAATAAAAAGATTAAATGATAAGCAAAATGTGAAAAGGTAACACGAGATGATATAAAATTCAAAATCTTATGGATTTAGATCAATTTAATCTCAATGAATAAACTGATATTTATATCTTTCTAGACAAAAAGTTTGCATAAGAAATCAATAAAGTAAAATATAATTTCACCCTTGCAGCCAATAACTTTTCAAAATAACCAAAATCAACTAAAACAAATTCATATCAAGCTCGTCATTGGCAGTTTGGTATATTCTGAATTTATGGTCCTCGATATAAGAAGAGTTAAAAAAAAGGTTTTCTCCAAAACTTTTGGGTCAAGTCAAGAACTTATCAATACGAATTACAGGTTTTTATTATTATTTTTTTAATACTCTTAGAATAACCCACTGAACTCCCCAACAAGCTCAGAGTTCTCTTATACTTACCCTTCAACTTAGGAACAATCAAGATTTACAACCTCAAAAGCAATAGAAAAAGAGTTTACTTGTTTATAATTTCTATAACATAAACCTCAGAAATCAACTAAAAAGCATGCATTTTTATTTAAAGGGTCTTAATAAATTCACCTTATCCTTCAGCTCAAAACATAGAAAAACAAAAAACAAACTAAAAAAGAGAGACTCATCAACCCAAAACTGAAGCAAAAATGTCATATCTTGTACACATCAATAAAAGAAAGCACATTGCAAAGATCTAAGGAGAACAAACAATATATAAGCAAGGAAAACTAAAAAAAAAGTAATAAGAGTAACAAAAAAAGCTACGAACTTTAAAGTAAAAAAGAAAAAGAAAATACCCGAAGAAAGAGCTCCAAGCAAAGCCGTTTTGGTTGAATATCTCTCTAGGTCTCTGGAGAGCAAAACGAGTGGAGAGTGTTTCAGTGAGAGAGTGTAAAGACTTCTAGAGACATTGGCTTTACATTGGAAGGAGTAACTTAGGAAGAGTCGAGGTTGAGGAGATGCTGTGTTCTGTTTGATTCATTCCAACGTTCAAAATGGGCAAATGGTTTTATAAATGACTCCTGTGGTTGGAAGACTCAGAACGAAGGATTTTAAACTTGATTTCCTATTTTTTTTAATTTGAAAATATCAAAGAAAAACGTTTGAAGGGATGAGTAAATATACGAAGACGGACACAGAACACCCAGGCTGGCATTGCGTTTGGCAAATACTAGTACGGATCCCTTTAGCGACCGACCTTGAATGTATATACGAGTATTATTTAAAAACTAAAAAATAAAATAAAACGAGGCATCCCTCTAGAGTCATATATATAATTCAATGATTTTTTAATATACTTGAACTTTTAAGTTAAACCTATCTTTGAAATTAAAAATAATTTTATGATTTAATAAATACTTAACATCCTTCTAATTAATATATTTGACCACTATGCTTAGTATAAATAACTAATAATTATAAATTTAAAATTTAACTCAATTGAAATAAATAACTACAATCCCTTTTAAAAAATGAAATATAATAAATTTAAATTCGAATATTAGTATTTATAATTTTTTTTTCATATTCCACGAGACTAAAACTATAGCCTATCTCATATTCTCAATCCGTAACATACTTTATAAAAAATGTGCTCAATATCTAATGCAATTCAGTAAAAAATGTCACAAAAAAAAAAAAAAAACAAATTCCCCCTTAACTCTGTTCGATGCAACAAGCCTCTGCAATACTACAGGACAGCTGGATGGAGGATTGGTACAATAAGCTTAACAATGAAATTAAAATCAACAGAAGAAAACAGCTTTTTAAGTAAGTTCCATTTTGTCTCACCAACATTAGGCTTTGGTAAAAAAATTACGGCACTTCTTAATTTCCCACTTGACATATTCCGTCTCCTATCTGCTTGAGTGGTATTCTGCGAAAAAAAATTCATTTAAGCATCGCAGCTCCTTAAAATCCCTTAAAATATTTCCACTGATAACCTTGCGTTAGGGATTTCGCATTCCAACCCTACAATAAAAGACTATCTCAGCGTGTTATAAAATAAAACGATCACATTTACCGTAGATGCTGCTAAGGATAAGTCCATCCACTATAAGTTATTGATGTAATCGTACAGACAGGAATCATCTAGGACATATATGGCTATCTGATTCAATGGAGCTGAAAAAAATCCAATAGCTTCACCTGTAAAAGATATGGTGGATTCAGTAATGCAGGCATAAAGTAGGAGATTATCTTCTTCCTAGAGTTATGCCCTCAACAATTGATGTGGTAATTAAGCTATCAATAGTATTCACAGAAATCTTTAATGGTAATGTCAAGGTTTTTCTGTTACCTCTAACTAAACCCCAAGCCTCAGATATTTTTGTTCTTTTCCTTACTTTGTGATGCTAGCATGCGGCATTGATTCAAAATCAACAACTACCTTCCTTGGGTCAAAGTAAACAGACTGATTATTATTAGAATATAAAATCTCTTAGATTTTATTGTATCATCCAAAATATTGTACTCCTCAATACAACTAATTCCTGCAATCCAAGAACACCAATATAGTGCACAATTTGAAGCTTGAGATATTAAGCCTAAAGAGGCCTGATGCCAGTGGTATACATATTCAGTTCAGTATACCACTATTCTGAAATCCTTGGTCAGCATTCCACATTTCTGATAGCTTTCTCAATGATACAATGAAAATGCAACAACATTAAAATTATTTCAGGGTTATCTTTAACGGCTTAATGAATTGGAATATTATATAAACATGTAGAAGGTAAGTTGTTGATTAGCACAATGACTAGATTGACATGTACATCTAGTACCTTTTCCCACAACAGTAACAATTAGCTCCACTGCATGGAGTCCTGTGCAAATTGAACATCATAGTAATATTAGGGAATATGCAAAAAAGTAAAAGGAAGGAGAAAAAGAGAACAGATAGATTAGCACAGGGTTCATTAAAGAAATACAAATATTATTCTTATGTACTGGGGAGTCGACTATAAAGACAAATATTTCACTCCAGTGAGCCAATTCAATATCAGAAGACAAGTAACTTGAGATGCATCCACATGTGCGGGTTCACTTCAAAATGGTCAAGGGAAGGCGAACAGCTACAGCTTATTGGTGAGAAGTCAACCCTTCAACTCTGGGTAACTGCATCACAAATGCATGCCAAGAGACCATGAAAATGAACAAATTATTTGTCACGTTATAGATAATTATAATAGAAAATTGAAATGAAGATAAATGAGTGAACTTAAATTGTTTCACTCACTAGTTCCATTTCCTTCCTGCTGTTATTGCAAAAAACCCAAGACATTCATCAAGTTTAATAACTGATTTGATAAGAAATTTTACACATGTAAACTGATATATATATATATATAATATTTGTGTGTGTGTGTGCGCGCGCGTGTGTTTCCAGCATTTGTAAGTCAGACAAGGCATTAAAGGGTACAAAAAGATAATGGATCTCAAAAAGATGTCAATAGTTATAATTTAATTCCCAAAATAAGACTGATGAACATAGCAACATAACAATTCCTCACTAAATTTATAGACTACCATGAAACCCCAAAGAACTTGAAGAACAAATTAGAAAAACATCATCAACTTTATCATATATAGCCCTTAAATCAGTTTAAAAACAACTAAGTATGTCTCTAATTTCTTGAGGTTCAATCTTTATTCTTTTAACATTGTTTATCTATGTCAAAAGAAGTTGTGAGATTGCAAAAGCACTCAATAAGGTTAACCAAAACAATAGGAAAATTAAATTTTCTTTAAAAAGACGAAATTTGTCTATTAAACATTTTCCTTCTTTATAAATAAACTCATAAATCAAAACTACGACCTAACGTGATTCCTTTTTTTGGTCTTTTATCCGGCCAACCCCAAAGTTATGGGATATAAGGGTTAATTTGTTGTTGTACAAATAAACTCATAAATCAATCACAAAGCTTGTAAAAAAGGACGAAGAAAGTGATATCCTCCATCATTAGAGTGAAAGAGACCAAAAGACTGTACATACAATTGCATCCGCTATAATGATAGTCAACATTGTTCTAATTTCCTCCACAGCTTTCATTTCAAGTGAGAGTACAACATATATTTTTTTGAACAGGAGCTTTTATAGGCTTCATATCCCCAGATGGCATTCTAACAAGATCTAAAACTCTCTCGTCTAAGTGGCTCGAATAAAAATGTCCTGACCAAGTTTATTTTGAGGGATGATATAATAACTTCTCTTGTAGTGGACATCAGCAATAGATCTTGTAGCAGAGATTGGAGAATATGCTTACTATTTAAAGTAATGTAAATGACAAGTTCAGAAGTTTTCAATGCCAAAAATCAAGACAAAAGGAAAATTACAGAAGTGAAAAAGATAAAAGATATGAAAAAGAACAATGATATCAACATCAATACACGTCATGCACTTAAAAATAAGTAGTACCACAACATATCAAGCAATTGCAAAAATTACCTGTCTTTTATGATATTGATGAATATCACTAAGATTATTCCAGCTTGCATAAGCTATTAATAATCATATTAGCATTAGACACTGAAATATTCAAGTTGAGATCCCTGTGGAGGTGAAATGTAACTGAGTAGCTGCACCAGGGCCATTAGGATCATACTGATACCTGAAAGTTACCTTATATTAGGCCAGAAGAGTTAATGCGAAACACTAAAAAAGGGTTGAGAAAAAGCATTAGAAACAGATGAAAGTTAATATAAAGCCAAAAGAAACTAAGGATCATTTATTTGATAACTACATGGCTGGATAAAGATATCAATCCCCAAAAAAAATTTCAGCAAGTTTTTTCTATTCCCCAAAAAACTTTAGCAAGCTATGAGTATTTAAATTTCACACTTTCAACCTTCAAGATAAGTTTACTCCAAGATATCAATTGCCAAGCATAATTGCTCTTCCAACTACAACACAGAAGTTCTATAGAGTTTGAAATATATTATCATTGCCGTAATCAGTTTGCATCAAGAAACCAACATTCCAAACCAAGCTTAAGCAAATATTAACCTTCAGTGAAGTGAAAAAAATGAAAATAAAAAACTCAAACGTTTAATCAAAGGAAATTATTTAAGCATCCGTTTTTCTTAATTCTACAATGGATGTTTTAGTTGCACGCTATTCAAAACACAAGAAAATATAAAACAGAGGCCAAAAACTACTCTTTTTTTCCATTAATGAACTAAACAAGCCAAACATAATTGAGGGGAGCCAACCCACATTTTTACATTTAAAAAAATCATAAGATAATTACCTTAAAAACCCATCTCGAATGTCTTCAATATTGGCCAAAAAAATGTCTCCAATAAATGATTGCCCCATCAAGAGGGAATACTTATGCTTGGAGATGAATGGTGGGTTTTGCATCATTACTCATCAGAATCAACAAAAGTGAGACAAATCTAATCAATTGTGCCTTTATATATAATAATATGCAACAAAAACTACACTAGTTCCCAAGAAAGTGTTGAACATGGTTGGCACAAGAAAGTTAAATAAAGTACCAATAAGAACCTCAAACAGATGATGACTTAAAGAGAGTTTATCGTATCTAAGTTATAGAAGGGAAAAACCATCAATGAGTTCATGCCACTTCTACTCTAATTTCTAGATCTACTAAGCTAGCCTAGCAATGGACAATCTAGTTATGATCCATACCAGAATTGTCATTATTTTGAAGTGTACAGCATTCAAGTAATTTTTAGTGCCAGAGAACCATTGGAAGATATTCTCACCCTAATATGAACATCACTGTCATAGAAAATTTGAAACAATTAATATAACATGTCATGATCACTGACAAACATAAGATAGCTTACATATACAACTTACATATGCAAAAAGTCAATTATGAAAAATCAAAACTGATTAAAGCTGTATTCAAGTATTAACATACTCAAGGCTCTGTTTTGCGAGCCATCAGCATTTTAGGTTTCCTAAGCAAAAGATCCAACTTTAAAGCAGGTGATCCTTCAATTTCACTAGTCACGATCCTTCAATGTAAATCCTTGGGAACAACATCCATAAAATAAATCAAATTCCAGACACATGAAAAATAAACTAAAACTGCACTAATTAATTATTAATAATTGAAATTTTTGTTACCTCCTGCACAATGTGATTTAATTAAACAATGCACACTTCTGATAGTTGGCCAAAGAGGTTACGTTCCTAACCTTCACAATCTTCATCATCAATGCTTAATGAAGTAAAAATCAGCCAAGCACAGGCCAAAAGGAAAAGAATGAATTTTTGTAGCATTAAACTAAATTCTGACAAATACAACAAAGAGGAAAATATGAGTACACACGTTGCAGAGAAGCTGTTGTTTAGGAAATCTCCAAACAAAACTAGTTACCCTTGAATAGACAAGGGATCTTGTAGCAAACTTGAGTAACACATCCACAAATCTAAACAAGTGAAGAATTTTCTTTGCAGGGTTAGTAAAATAGAATGGTAAAACTAAATACCTCAACAAATGAAGTGCCTCCAGGATCTCTCATATCACAGATCCAGAAATACATATGGCTGCTAGGGAGACTATCATCATTTACTCTCAAATTTCCCAATGCTGCGTTTATACAAAAAGAGGATGGGAACACCTTCGAACAGAAGAAAACTTTTAACATTTCGAGAAAATGTAATTTTGTTTCACAAAAACAAAAATGCAGAGGCTGAGGCAAGAAAAGGGAAGGAATTAAAAATAAAAACTATTTTTTTTTTTATGAGGGAAAGGGCAAAGAGATAAACAGCTAAGGCAGACCTTTACATCCGTAAGCAGATTTTGTTGCGACAAAGTAGGGAGCTTAGTTTCAATTAATTCATCAACAAAACTTAAGCATGAGCCATACTTTGTTTTATATTGAATATAATTCTGGATTTCCCTTTTTCTAACAGACCTTTGACCACAGGCTCCTCAATGCTGTTTGATTTTGATTGTTAGCAGGATCTTCACTAGAAAATCATGTTTCACACCAACAGAAGAAGAAATATCACTGAAAGATTCACAGCTTTCATTGTCAATAGTAACAGCATTAGCAAATTCCATAATGGCAAGGATTGTTGGCCTACAACAGAAAAATGACAATATATCCAGAGTCACTGTGACCTGAAAATAGCAATTTTATTACTTCAATAAAATATAAAAGAAGATAAGATGATGAAGAATCATGACCAGCAAATAACAATCACAATTTCAAAAGTACTATATTGATCATCTCAATAATACCATTTCAGACTTCAACCGATGCATCCTCTCTAACAGCTTCATTTCCATTTCCTATCACCAACAAAAATTAAATTGATAAATAAATAAATTCAATATTCAAACACATCTAATATGGTTAACACACATACTGCTCACCTGGTCTTACCCACACTCAGCTTTTCTTAGCTTCACGGAAAGCATCCTCATCATTGTGCCAGGATCCGCAGATGTTGCATGCTCAACAGTAGAAATAAATATCTTCTGAGTGTCAAAAAATACAATAAAATGAAAGAAATAAAATTGAAAGGAAATAAGCTGAGAACGTTACTGAGATTATTGAATTAAGTAATTTGTTATCAAGAGTTCAAGACCAATGACACAAATAAGTATAACAGACAAAGGAAGAAAAATGGTAACTCAGCTATAGGGTACCACAGACCTGGAACCTGCTAGCTTGACGAGGAAAATTAAGTTGTTTTTCCTTACTGTTACACCAACTCTAAGGACAATATATACAATCCAATAAGCATGAAACCATATAATAAGCTTTAATTTAATATTAACATGGGACAATAACTATTTTGTCAATTCTTGTCAATTAGAAAAGCTTACCCAATTATTAATTATCATTACCACAAATTAGACCAACCCGTTAAAAGACTACAATATATCATAATGAAATAAGGAAAACTGGTTTTGTTTATATCGACGCTTACAAATTCTAAATGCAAAAAGTAAAGAATGGAACATACATAAAGGTGGCCATGTGTAAATGCAGGCTTTTGGCAAGAACAAACCAACAACATCTAGTGTTTAGCCTTGAAAACAATAAGGGAATCTAGTCCTACAAACAGTTAGTTATAGCAAATATCACATCTTGAAAATTAGTTAATAGAAATCTTAAAGCTAAAATCACAATAAGAAAAATCGCAAAATTACATGATTTAACACATGCAACAGGATACCAAGGCACATAATCTAGCATTCATAACCATTGTGGTCTATATGAAGCAAAAGAAGAATTAAAGTTCAAATCAATAAAAATTAAGCGATAAAAAGGGGATATACCCAGTTTTATTCAAGGATTGCTGAAAATTGCATCTTCAAGTAAGTGTAAGGACAGGTTATAAACAATACTACAATTTCACGAATGAAAGTTAAAGAGTCCTGACCAAAATTTGAAACAATATGCACATGAAAAAAGAAAATTATTCAATGATTTCAATTAAAAGAAGAAACTTGTTACCTAATCTCAGAATGTTTGTCGAATCCCTATATGTGAGTAAACCCTAAACCCTAAATGTTTGTTGAATTCTTCAGTGACCTTGTCCACAACAGATGGATCTGCATATATAACAAATCCAAAATCACTAGACTGATCCACGTATTAATCGTTCATAATTACAGAATAGATTATCTCCCCATACCTTCCAAAGTGCTTATTAAACTGAGCTGAAGATCCATCAATTCAATAGCATCAGAAGGAAAATAATGAATTTAGCAAATGAACTGTCTCCAGGAATGCAATGCATACATGCAAGCCATTTTAATCGTTT
Source organism: Durio zibethinus (assembly GCF_002303985.1). The sequence goes on from NW_019168381.1 coordinate 1,359,029, forward strand.
GGTTTCTGTAGTTTGCATTACATAAAAAGAATCCCATTGTAGCAGCATGACTTCATCACTTGCATTAAAGATTAATAATTTTCAGAAACCAAAACCATCAACCAAAACCATTAATCACTAATCTTATCAAAGCACTAATGAAATGGGTTCATCATTAACGGTTTCAGAAACAAAATTATCATCAAACCACTAATCTTAGTAATAGTTATTATCTCCTCTTGTGCTTCTTATAAAAGACAGGATGTAAATTAACAAAAAGATAAAAAGAGAGAGGGTATTTTCTTTAGTAGTGGCTATCAATTTTTCCTGCCAAAAAAATACACAAAAAAAAATTAGAAAAGAAATCTAATTATGCTAAGAAGAAACAATCCCTAAACATTTTTATAGGTAGTTATCCCAACCAAACTTCAGAAAATTTCCTAAATAAACAAAACCCATAAAAAATAGACTTGAGAGGGAAAAACAGACCTTGAGAGGGAGGCTCATGAAATCTCAGAAGGATTGGATTGCATCTCCTTAACCTCTTGTAAGATCCTATTCACCGCCGGATTCTTGAAGTTGTACTTGTCTTCAGCCATTGGATCACGATCTCGTCGAATATCGAACCGCTACGACTACCGCCGCTACATCCGCTACGAAAATCTTCCCATCTACGTATTTTCGAATGTTAAACAAATCAGACACAAAAACGGGAGCAAGAAAAAGGAATTTAGTAAAAAAAAAAAGAACCCCAAAATTTAAGAATTTTTTACAGTATAAAATAACTAAACCGCTAAAAATTCAGACCCAAAAACAAGAAAAAAGACATGATTCAAACCCTAAAAAAAGAGGAAATTGGAAAACTTTTGAACCTGACATTCGACTTCAAGATTGATGTAAGCCGTTTGATCAGCGGGCTTTTGTGGTCACTCCTGACATCTTCTTCGTCTACTTCTGGGCTTTTTCCTCCCTAATTAATATGGAAAAGGAAAGAAAAAAAAAATAGAGAGGCGGAGGACGCCGATTTTCTCTCTCGATCTCTCTCTTTGGATATGCATTTTTTTCATGCTTTTCTTTTTTCTTTCAAGATACAGAGAAGAGTAATTAAAATCATAACGGCTATTTTTGTTTTAGTTGGATTTATTTAGATTTTTTACCCGAATTTGGGTTATTTGACTTAGTCAATAAAAATATAGCGTGACTTTTAAGCAAAGTGTTTTGATTGGTTGAATACAAGTTACCATGCAAAATTTACGGCGATTTCAACTGATTTTTTATTCTTTTCCGCTTTTATTTCCTATTATCACATTGAATAATTTTCATAATTTCTTTTTGACCGTTAATTCATTTTTTCTTTAAAATGAGAAATTGGGCATGCAGTCCATGTGTAGACGAGGGCCAAAAACAAGAAAAAAAAATTTGACCATACAACGATGGGATTGAATATAATATGAATATAAAATATAAAAATAATATAATTTAAAATTTTAATAATTATTATATTTAAATTTAATAAAATTATTAATATATATTTTATATTTTTATATGAATATAAATTATAATATATAATTTTTATATAAAACATAATATGATTACACAGATACATTAACTGTAATTGAACTCGTGGACTTATAAATTCTAAAGATAGTGTAACTCGTATCTCACTGAAATCCATGGCCTGGTTTGGTCCATATAAATCCAGGCGTCGGATAGAATCCAGACATAAAACTTGGACACTGAAATCCATGGCCTGGTTTGGTCCATATATAAATCCATGTGTCAGATAGAATCCAGACATAAAACTTGGACAGTGAAGTCCAAATTCAATTATTCCCCCACCTATCTGACTTGTACAGGCTTCTTCCTTCGGCTGCTGCATCTGCATGTTTCATTTCAAATTCAAGAATCACAAAATGCTAATTGAATATACAGCGTTGAGCTGCTTTTAGGCTGATACCACATGCCTAACTGCCTTTTTTTTTTTTTTTGTTTCTTTATTTACTCTATTATTGATTCCCACCATCAATCAAATAGAAAAATAAATAAATAAATAACACAACTTTATAAATTTAATGTGATGTAATTCCAAATAAATGTTTATCTCTATTTTTTTTTCTTAAAATAACTTTCACTATATTTTAATTAAAAATAAGATAATACCATTTGAGTTTTTTTTTAAAAAAAATTTGTGGTGTAAATAAATTATTTAATTTCTTATATTAAAGTAAAATATAATTTATCTGATAATTTTAAAAATAAGATAATATTATTTGAGAGTTTTTGTTTAATTCAAGTTAAATAGATTATTTAATTTTTTAAGTTAAGATAAAATATATTATATTTAATAATTTAAAATAAATAATTACAAATCATACATTCGAGATAATTTTAATAAATGATAATTAATAAAATTCAAACTTAAAATTTTTTGATAAAAAAAAACGAACTTAACCGATTCAATCGACCATATGTTAGTTAATTTTCGTTACTATATTTTTTGGACTATTCTCTAATATAAATGTAGTCTGTTCTGTAGCTGTACTCAGAAAAACACCCAAATTCTTAGATTCCTTCAGTCAAAACCCTAATCTTCCCAAATTTTCATTAACACTCTCTACCCAGATCAACCACCCCTGGTAAAGTATTCGAAATTCTGGTTTCTTTGTCTTTGTTGGTTATATTTGCATGGAATTGTACCTGGAATTCAACTCAATTGTTCTTTTACAGAAATAAATTAATTTTATGAAAGTTTGAATTTTCTTGGGTCCATAGTAGAATTCAGTTTTTGGGTGTTCCTTTCTTGGGTTTTAATGAGATTCAACGAAATGAATGTATAACTTCTAAAGGATGGGACTTGAAAAGAACTTAACATGAGATCTACTTCAAAAAAAAAAAAAAAGATAAGAAAATTCTTTTCTTTAAGCTGTTAAGCATTAAGAAAGGAAATGTCTCACACTGATATATGTAGTTTTCTTTGTGGTTAAATTTTGAATGATGTATGGGAAACCCCATAATCAATTTTAGTTATGTTATTAGCTAATCTTTTAAATTTATGATTGGTTTTTTTTTTTTTTTTTGCAAGAAAATTGTGGAACTAATTGATGCAAAGTGAGTAGTATGAAAATATGATTGCCGTACTATATATTTGCTGGTAGCTTATGATTTTTCCAGTGTTAGATGAGAATTGTCTAGCTTATTGTTTTCAGGGCTGGGGAGTGAAACAGAGAATTCATTCATTTCAGGTGTTATCTATGAGGTGAGACAAGTTGAATGATGGCGGACTTACCAGGTTATATGCGCAACTGCTCGCACACTGGAAAACTTGCAGTTTTGGCAATATTAGTTTCAGGAGGAATTGTATTGCAAATCTTGGTTAGTAATGAATTTCTCTGTTAATTAATTACCTTTGCATTGTTTTTCCCTAAGTTTTCGTACCATTTCTTCGCTCTGATTCCTTGTGCATGATGTGTTAGGCATGTGCTCTGTACAATAATTGGTGGCCAATGCTGACTGGTAAGCAGATGTGAAGGTTGTGATCTTGGTTTTCTGTTCCTGACAATTGAGCTACTTATTCTCAAATGAATTTTGTTAGTTTCTTTCCAAGTTTAAGATTTAAAATTTCAGTTTTGTAACTCATTCAAGGCTGTCTATTACTGATTGAGTTGTTAATGGTACATGTCCTTGTACATCTACCTCAAAAGCTGATGCTTATAATTCAGTTCGTTGTTCCTATGATTTCAAGAAGACAATTGCTCTTGAATCTACAAAGTTATGTATCATAGGATTCAATTGAAGTGAGCATGTAGGGACATGCATTACGCATGTTAAAATCTCTTGCCAGTTTGCTGCTTAAATGCACATTAGAGGCAATGTCTGAGTAAGTGTGAAGTTTGTGACTGCATGTGCGAGTGTGTGTATAAGCAAGGAGGGCTTGAGATCTTCATGTCACTTCTTTTGTTTGATTAAGATAGAACCTCCAAGCGGTTGATCATGTTACTTCGTTAAAGCATTAGAACCTCCAAGTAGTTGATCATATTACTTCATTTAAGCATGCTGACATGGGTCATTGCTGTTGCAGTAATAATGTATGTCCTTCTTCCAATGCCTTTGATGCTCTTTGCTGGCTCTGATGGTTCTTCTCTTTTATCTGAATCAGACAATAGGTAAAATTTTTTTGCCTTAAACTTGTTCATATACAAGATCTGATCCTCGTTTTCAGTTTAAACTTGAGAATTAGAATACTCTTTATTTTCTTGCCAATGAACAGTTGGGTCAATGCAACCAAATTCTTGACTGGAGCTTCTGCGGTTGGAAGCATAGCTATACCAGCTATCCTAAAGCATGCTGGAGTTATTGGTTGGGGCGCCCTGGCCATGGAACTTTCATCATATTTCATATTTGTTCTAGCCATAATGTGTTGTATTCGAATGAATGATGATGATGATTACAGTTTCCTCTGAAAGATGACTGATTATCAAAGTTAGTTCAGATTAGGCTAAATATTTCCTGTTTTGATGAGCCTCATTTCCATGTTTGTTCATGCCGATTGATCAGTTGATTTTTTCTTTTCCTTTGTAATGAGTGCCATTATTGTGTTCAAAAATTTGCTCTAACATTTGAGAGATTGATCTTGATTTAACATTTATAAAGTGATGGGTGGAATAAAGAATCTGCAGGCATGCTTGTTTTCTTGAGAAAACCTACTTTGCATTCCCATAATTGTCTTAAACAGTGATCAAAAGTCATCTTTAAAAAAAAAACAATAACCTGATTCAACTGGCTAGTACCTTGCAATTAAAACTATACCATTTCCTTATCATTTGCTTCATATATATTGCTCATTGTCAGAGTCTGTGGAATACATTCAATGAAGTTTGTTTGTTCAAGTAAGATGCAATGGCGTGCCTGTGAAACCAATACTCAAGAAACAAATGAATATGATGAATTTGAAGAGCCATTTAATATAGCAGAGAGAATGTGGCGGCCCTCGTATTTTACATGGGGGACTTGAATCTTCTGAAATGTATGATTAAAATGTTTTTAATTTAAAAAAAAAAAACGAAGTAAATGATGGCATAACCATACTTTTCTTAACCACAAAACAAGTTATAACCTTGGTTTAGCTTTGAATTGACCAACAGCTTCCATGATTAAAAGCCAAAAATCGTTTTTGTTACGAGGCTCTATTTGACATTGTGTTTACAATCAAAAGCCTTTTTCAAGTTAAAAAAGTTACATGAAGCTTAACAGATAAAGATTTTGGCTTATGTGCAGTAAAAGATAACAATCAAACGCAAAACCAGGACAAGACCTTCCTCTCTGGTGAGAAAAGTATGACATTGTGCCACAGTAACACTTCAATCACCAAAATGCCAAGGGCTCACCTAACCATAATTTTTCATACAAATTTTGACCAAAAATTTCAACTATACATAAGACTTAGCAGAATGAGATAAGCTAATGATTTTGATCAGTGCATTGAAAATTACCGATTGAAATAACTTAATGAGAATACATAATAATTTGGGCATTTTTCTACCCTAAATTAACTTAAATTCTTAAAATAAAAATAAAACAATCAAAATTCATAAGAAAAATGTACTTCTTATTAACCGAAAAACAATAGTCTATAAAAACAAGTCTATTTTAAGGTTCGACTTTCTTATAATCAAATTTTTTTTTACCGAATTACAACAGATTTTTCATTGTCAAAAGACGATGCGAAACTGAGGAGCGTCGGATCCATTCGCGGGCAGAATTTCCCAGCGGCAAGGCTCGAGCTCGTCGGACACGGGGCAGAATCCGGCTAACGTAACCTTATCTGTAGTAGCAGCTACAGACCCGAATTCGAACACCGTAACACTCTCGGGTCTGGGCACTTCAACGGCGCCGTTCATTCCCGGAACGGGTTTCGGAGTCTCGTTGGACTTGGGTATGGTTTGGGTTTGAGGTTTGGAGTCACCTCTGAACCAAGAGAGAAGACCCATGGTTGATTGTGCGAGTTCTTCGGGGGCTTGTAGGGTTTTTGGAGAAAGGTAACTAGAGAGGATGACCTCGTGTTTATGAAATTTCAGATGGTGTTAGAACAGAACGCTGCGTTTTGGCAAGAAGGTCAGCTTTTTGGGTATACCAGGCCACCTGGACCCAAGAAAATGTAGTGCAGCCCACTCAAACATTGAGTTTAATTTTAGTACACAAATGACCAGAACATTCAAGCAAAATCTCCAACATTCGTGAATAAGTCAAAAGTTTTCTTGAGGCTCGAGACACATGTACGAGAAAGAACTAGATTCCTCTTCAGCTTCTTATATATACCCAACATTTCCTACCTTAACGACATCAAGAACAAAGCAACAGATTTTGAGAGATCTTGCCAGCAAATAAAGAGCTTGCCATTTCATCCAGTTCTACATCAAAGTCCTTAGATTTCATTAGAAAAAAGAAAAAATGGCGATGATCCCAAGTTTCTTTGGCAACCGAAGGAGCAGCATCTTCGATCCGTTCTCTCTTGACTTATTGGATCCTTTTAACGACCTTCCTTTCTCTTCTTCACTTAGCACACGTATACCCGAAACTCGTGCTTTTATTAACACCAGAATCGACTGGAAGGAAACCCCGGAAGCTCACGTCTTTAAGGCTGACCTTCCCGGTCTCAAGAAAGAAGAAGTGAAAGTGGAGATTGAAGACGACAGGGTGCTTCAAATCAGTGGAGAGAGGAACGTTGAGAAGGAAGACAAGAACAACACTTGGCATCGGGTTGAACGTAGCAGTGGGAAGTTCATGAGGAGGTTCAGGTTGCCTGAGAATGTGAAGATGGATCAGATAAAAGCTTCCATGGAAAATGGGGTTCTTACTGTTACTGTTCCCAAGGAGGAAGTGAAGAAGCCTGATGTCAAAGCCATTGAGATTTCTGGTTGAAAACTTGAAAGGCTTGAAACGTTTTTATATGCATCATCTTTGGATGCAATTATATATTATTACTACTATATCATATACACATCGTTGTAAAATCAATATTGTAATATACTAATGTCAAGTTTCTTTATTTTAATGTAATTCTCTATATTTTGCATTTGCTGATTTGCAGAAAGCTTCACGAGGGTGCTAGAATTGAACTTTATAGAGCAAGAAAAAGTTCATTAACAAGATCAAAATTTTATGAGTTTATACATGCAAGTATAGACAAAATAATATAAGCAAAATTCTACGTTGAATTATAACTACAAACATTCGACTCAAGCTTATTAACTGCAAATCACAACACAATCAATAGATTAAAGAGTTTACCCAGAATTATAAAATTAAATTATCAGTAGCCAAATCTCTAACAAGTAACAACCAATAAAACCATTGATGAACTTGAATAGCATATAATTTTTATTAATATAAAACAATGTCAATAAAACTAAAAGAGAGTAATCTCATTGCCATGTCTCAATTAAATTTCGCCATTGTGAAAGGTTAAGCCTCTAATAACAAACAAATCTATCAATGAACTCAAATTCATATCAAATACATGCAGGAAAATGGATCCTCTCAAAACAGGAATTCAATTGGAGAACATCAGTTACCTCTACCTTCAAATCAAAATTTCCTAAAAGACAAGAACCTTTAATTCCCTTCATTGCTAGCTTTTGAGCTCCTAAAATCTCTTTTCAGCTCAGCAACTCTCTTCATACAAGCTGCCTTTGATTTCCCAGAGACAGCAGCAGCAATCTTCTCCCATCTCATTGGCACATCCTTCGGAAACGCTTTCAAAGCATTAAGCAAAGCAATGTCTTCCCCTGAACTCCAGCCTATTACTTCAGCATTATTGTCAACATTGCCATTTCCTTGATTTTCCATTATCACACCTTCGTTTCCACCACTAATTCTCATATCCATTGGCTTCCTATTCTTCAAAAACTTCGCATATGAATCAGCATCATCCACTTTCTTCTCTCCAAGTTCTTTTGCTTTCTTTATCACACTCTCCATTTTATGTTTCCCCTTGAAGGCTGCAGCTATAGCCTCCCATCTACCCGGCTTCCCAACTGGATTCTTCACCATTTGTTTCTTCAAAATCTCCAGATCTGCCCCACTCCACTCCTTTTCCTCCCCATCAAAACCACGCCCAATATCTTCTTTTTTCACCGCTAAACTCGATAACCCATTTGAATTTTTACTTTTCACCTCTAAATTCGAAAACCCATTTGCATTTTCCACTAAAGAACCACGATTTCCACTCAATTCGTCTATTTTATCAGGCTTTGACCGCCTCTGGGAAGATTTTTTCTTGGACTCAGGCTCAGGTGGGGGTTCTTGATCGACGGGATCAGGGATGATTGGTCCATGACCAACACGAATATCACCGCCGGTGAGCAAAGGAGGAGCAAAAGGGCCGAGAAGGAAGGACGAAGAGAGCCAAAAGAGGAGGGATTTGAAGGGCTCATTCTGGAGTGAGAAGAGGGAAAGAGAAAGAAAAAGGGAAGATATTGAAAGGGAAATGAAAAGTAAGGTTTTGGCAGGTTTTTGTGGGGTTTTTTCTTGGGATGAAGAGGAGGGTTGAGGGCGTGACTGGAAGAGAAATCTGGGTCTCGCGTCCTCGTCCAAGAACTCCATATTCTAGTGTATTTTCACAGGCTAAAATGGGAATGGCGATGGCTAAATCAGAAAACCGGCGACAACTCTGACTTTGTCAATTTATATTTTCCTTTTCTTAATTAACATTATTATTTTTTATTTTTAACCTACCTTAAATCCTTAACTAATTAGATATATATAACTGAGAGTGATATTATGCATTTAAAATTTTTTAAATTTGTAAATTTAAATATCAATTTTAATTGTAATGATACATCAATGAATTTAAAAATATATTAATTAATTAACATTAATTAAATAATTATTAATACTTTAATCGTGTTATACCGGTCAAACGAAAATCCTTAACAAATAAAATTAATTTAGAAATAATGAGATGATAAAATTACTCAAAATTTATTCATAAGCATAGGAAAATACTTAAAATTTTAAATTAAAAACCAATCAATGCTTTTTCCTTTAAATGGGATTCCACATCATTTGAAAGTTTTTGAGGGTGAAATGAGAAGTCTGAGATTTGTAGTTAAGAATTAACTTATGTTATAAGTAAACCTTTAATCTCACAAATATCTTCATATTTAATCATATTACGTACAAAATTTAATAAACTTTCTTACGCGTATGCATAATAAAAGTAATATTATTGTATAACCTTTTTTACAACTATTATCATATCATTTATTTTTATATTTTTTTTCCAAATTTAAGATGTATGTTAAACAAGCAATATACAACAACTCTTAATTGATGTTAAACATTATTTTTTTTTAAATTATAATCTTAAAATAAAATAAGAGATTACATATCAAATAATAAATATTAGAATACAAGGCATATAATAGGAAAAGTGGTAATTGGATGGTGGCATTAAGCTTTATTCATCGAAGGAATCCAAAAGTGGTAATTGGATTCCAGTTTATTTCGAGTACAAAATAGTTAAGCTTCCATGAAAGGAGGATTTTCCTGCTCTTCCTTGAGGCCGCTTTATGTTTCAACCGACCCTGCAAAAGGATACCACCATGAAAAAACTTGAACCAATCAAACTTAAAAGTGGTAATAATTTGGCTCGAATAGAATTTGATTCGATTTTTTTATAATATATAATATTATAAAATTTTAAAATTTAATTTAAATTTGAATAATATTTTTTATAATTAATTTGATGTAAATAAAATTTAATCGATTCGATTTAATTTAATTCATTAATTTTTAAATTTTAATTTTTTATATATTATTTTAATAAAATTTTGATATATTTAAATAGATTTTTATATATAACAATTATTTTTATTTCATAAAAAATTAAAATATATATAATTGATAAAAATATAAATTTTGTTTTGATTTTTTTTTTTATTTTTTACGTTTTCATTCAAAATTTAATTCGAATTTAATATATACATTTAATATCTTATTTTAATCTGAATCAAATAAAAAAATAATTCAAATCAAATTAAATATTATAATTTTAAATCAATTTTTAATTTTTTCTATTTTTTTTCTGGCCTTTAACTAAAATGTTACTTACCAAAACGACAAGAAAAGCAAAATTTTTTGATGGATTACGTAATTGGAACAATCCACGGTTGGTGAAACGGTGACAGGCAAATTGATTCCACAATTAGAAGGAAGAGCCTGGGCTAACTGGGATTTTGGGTTTATGTTCTTAGCTACTGATTTAATGCATTCACAAGCAGCTTTCTTGTCAGCGGAGGATGACGCGGCGGAGGCTCCAGCACAACAAGCGGCGGGTGGTTTCCCAGTTCCATTCACAAGGTAATTCACACAAGGTCTCAAGTCCTTGATTACATCACTGCACGAAATCGCTGCATTTGAAGCTGAAGCAAGCAAGAGAAGAAGCATAACAGCAACCAGAGCAAGGATTCTGATTCTCGAAGCCATCATTCTCCAAAAGAACAAGAGAAACCTTAATTTGAGGTGGTCAGAACTGGTTCTTGTCTGCTTTTATAGGAAGATCGAAAGGCTCATTAGTCCAAGAAAAGAGTGAATATTTTAAACTAGAACAAATACGGGATTAGTGATTTTCTTGTTTCTTACACCCAAGCTAGGTGTGATTGATGAATTATTTTGGAATAAACCAAAGAAGGTTCGCCATGTCAATTTGTGCATCCTATACGAAATGATTCCAGCATTAAGAAATCACTAATTATATGAATCTTGAAAGAGAACTTTTTTTTTTATGAGATTTTGTGGTATTTAATAATCATTTTGAACTTTAATTAATTTAAAATCGAATGGGATCGAATTTTATAAAAAAAACAAATTCCCTTAAATTTTTTTTTCATTCATAAAATTCGAAATCGAAATTTTACTTAAAGGAAATTAAATTTTTTATCACTCGAATCAACATACGTTGATAATTTTAAAATATATATATTATTTAATTAAATTTAGAGTTTAATTTAATTTATTTATATAATATTATTAAAAAATAACATTCAATAAATTTAATTTAAATCAAAACCCATACAATCTTTTCTTTTCTCTTTAAATTACATTTTTCTATTTGCACCTAACAAATGTCCTCCAACTAATTGCGGAGTGAAATGGTTCTAATACTCCATGAAAGCTTCCTTTAAATTGCTATTAAGGTAAAGTAACGGGTTTGGTTCAGAATTAGAGCTAGTGGAATTTATACAATCAAATACGGCAAGATTACTTCCTTTAGAAGAGTCCAGCATATTGAAAATCTATTGCTAATGTCTTGCCATGAATGGACATCTGAACCCAACTAAATATTAATATGTATAAAACTAGAACTATAGAACTTTACTTTGGTTTGCTTGGTAAAGCTAATTACCATTTCCATTAAGTTTCTTAATTTGCTCGTTTAAATTGGATTTAAATAAATCAGTCAAACATAATGTTAATGCTACTTAACAATATAAATCCAATATATTTGCTTAAAAATTCTACCTGAATACTTTGTTCTATTAAAGATTCAGATTCACTAACATTTTTAATAAATTTAAAATTTACGTTTCAACGTGCACAATTTTTAATATTTTTTAATCTCTAATACTTTTATTACTATCAGTTATATTTAGAGTATTTATATGGGATGAAATTCTACTAATAAAATCTATCTATTAAAAGTTTTTCAATTTAATTATTTTGTCAGTATAATTAAATTAGTTTAACATAGAATGCAAAATATTGACCAATTATATTTATAGTTTTAAATTGTCATTTTTGTTCATTAACGACTCCTTTGCAAAGTAACGGCTAATGCGCTCGCTCTCTTCTTCAAAACCCTTACTTTCTCTTGGTCGATATTATCTCCTCCATGTTCGTTCCTTCGAATCCCAACCCACTTTCTTAAATACCTATTACTCAAAACTCACTTTCAATGACTCCCAACTCATTCATCTCCTGTCCGATCACCGTTTCAGGGAAGCCCGTAACCTGCTCGACAGAATGCCTCAAAGAAGCAACCATGGCCGTGTTATTCACTTAACTTCTCTTATCTCAAAGTTCTCAAGAAATGGTTTTATTAATGAAGCCAAAGCGCTTTTTGAAATCATGCCTGAGAGGAACATTGTCAGTTATAATGCCATGTTGTCGGGTTTTGTGCAGTGTGGGAGGATTAGTGAAGCGAGGAGGTTTTTTGAGGAAATGCCCGAAAGGAATGTGGTTTCGTGGACTTCCATGTTATGTGGGTTGTTGGAAAGTGGTCGAGTTTGTGAGGGAAAGAGATTTTTTGAAGATATGCCTGAAAAGAATGTTGTGTCATGGAATTCTATGATTGGTGGGCTGATTAAGAATGGGGATTTGGAGGAGGCAAGGTTGGTTTTTGATATAATGCCGGTCCGCAACATAATTTCATTGAATACCATGATTTCTGGATATGCTGAGAATTGTAGAATGAAAGAAGCTAGAGTTTTGTTTGAGGAAATGGAGGATAGGAATGTGGTTAGTTGGACTAGTATGATGGCAGGTTATTGCAGAGCTGGTGATGTGAATGAAGGGTATTGTTTGTTTTGTAGAATGCCTGAGAGGAATATTGTTTCTTGGACAGCCATGATTGGAGGGTTTACTTGGAATGGTTTCTATGAAGAAGCGCTATTGCTTTTTCTAGAAATGGCTAACTATGAAATAAGACCAAATAGTGAGACTTTTATATCGCTTGCTTATGCTTGTGCTGGCATGGGATTTCCTTATCTTGGCAAGCAGTTACATGCTCAAGTTATCGTTGCTGGCTTGGAGTATGATGATTATGATGGCAGGTTATCTAGGAGCCTCATTCAGATGTATTCAGTATTTGGTATCATGAACTTTGCATGTTATATATTTAACAAGAACTTGAATAACTCTTCAGTTCAATCTTGTAATTCCATGATCACTGGTTATGTTCGTATTGGACAGTTGGAAAAGGCTCAATATATGTTTGATATATCACCTATTAGAGATAAGATCTCATGGACTTCAATGATTGATGGTTATTTGAGCACTGGACAAGTATCACAGGCTTGTCATCTATTTAACAATATGCCAGAAAAGGATGCAGTTGCATGGACAGCAATGATTTCAGGTTATGTCCAAAATGAACTTTTTATAGAAGCTACCTCTTTATTTTTGGAGATGTGGGCGCAAGGTGTTTTCCCTTTGAATGCCACATATTCTGTTCTTTTTGCGGCTGCTGGAGCAACAGCAAATCTTGATCAGGGGAGACAACTCCATTGCATGCTAGTGAAAACACAATATGAATTTGATTTGATTCTTGAGAATTCTCTTATCACCATGTATGCAAAATGCGGGTTAATAGATAATGCATATAGCATATTCTCAACTATGGTCTTTCGAGATCTGATTTCATGGAATTCAATGATCATGGGATTTTCACATCATGGGCTAGCAAATGAAGCTCTAAAGATTTTTGAAGCCATGTTGAAATCTGGAAGTCACCCAAATTCGGTTACCTTGTTGGGTATCCTATCAGCATGTAGTCATGTAGGCTTTATTAGTAAAGCATTGGGATTTTTTAAATCAATGAGAGATATTTATCGAATTCAACCTGGTTTAGAGCATTATGTTTCTATAGTCAGTCTGTTGGGCAGAGCAGGGAGAGTAGAGGAAGCAGAAGAGTTTGTCATGAGTCTACCTTTTGAACCAGGTTGTGCTATTTGGGGGGCATTACTTGGTGTATGTGGCTTCAGTGAGACAGGTGTTGAGATTGCTAAACATGCTGCCAAGAAACTGCTTGAGCTGGACCCAACGAATGCACCAGCCCATGTGGTTCTCTGCAATATATATGCAGCAAGAGGTCTGCACATGGAAGAGCAAAAGTTAAGAAAAGAAATGGGTTTGAAAGGAGTAAGAAAAGTCCCTGGGTGTAGTTGGATACAGCTGAATGGGAGAGTCCATGAGTTCAAGTCAGGAGATAAACCTCATCCACAAGCAGCTGAAGTTTTATCACTTTTATTTGGGATTTCTGATAAATGACAACAACATACTGCACAAACAGTGATTCTTTTCTTAGTTACTCTGCATTCTGACAGGATATCATCACCCTTCAAAATCATTGTTGATTGGAGTAAGAGTAGGCTGATACAACAAAAGTTTTATTACTGTTTTCATCTAGCACTGTACTTTTATACCTATAGCAAAAGAGTTAAACGATCTGTTATCCTTTTCTTTATTAGCTGTTGAAATTGGGCAAAGGTGAGAGACAAAAAGCAAGATGCCGACTTTGTAAGAATTAGAACTTTAGAAGAACAAACCATTTGCTTGAGCTATGTGAGAAAGATGACATAGGACTCAATGAAAAATGTTGAAGGCAAGATGCGGTGGTCCCATGGCACATATGGTCAAGGTAATTAATTTGACTTGTTTGTCAGTGACCTGAATTACAGATAGTTCAGTGCTTACTTTGGTACATTGCTTTAAAACTATTGCAGAAAATTCATACTTCCGATTTAAAAAACAGTCATCCTTTGATCACTCAGAGATTCTTGTGCCAGTGAACGTGTAACAAGAAAATGATGAACAAACAGAGTTTGCCCGAAGTGGAATGACGTCCAACAGTGCCAGCCACGGAGAGGATTCACTCAAATAGTTAGCTTCTTTCTTTCTTGGACTGCTAGATGATGTACTTATTGCAACAGTTTTCAAAGTAGAATATGGATACAAATATGAGTTTTTATTTATTTATTTTTTTGATAGGAATGTTTTGTACATTTTGGTGTGGCCGTTGGTTTTTCTTCTTCCACCGAAAGTTGTTGCCCTTGTTTCTTCATTATGATCACATATATATGGCTAGCTGTATACATTTATTTATTTCCTGATCAATGGTTCCGCATAGATAATTAATGTGGATGCTAATAACCAGCCTTTTTCATTCGTTAACTAAAATCAACTTAAATGTTTATTTATGGTATTACTTTCTGAACTTCTTTATTTTTTATCACAACAATCTGAGTATTTGCATTCTACCTATATATTTGGAAGCCATACCCTTCCCGCCAAATAACGGAAACCAGAAACAGCAATGACTGTCGGCGTCAACTTACCCAAGCCAGCTTCAGTACGCTTATCCTCACTCACTCTCGACAAATTCCTGAAATCCCAGAAAAACCTCTCTAAACCCCCGCCAAAGCTGTGGCCCAACGAATCCCAACTCCTAATCCCACCGTCAGAAAACAACCAACAATGGCCACCACCCATTTTAACTCTAACCCACCCCATTTTACAAGCCTTAGAATCATGCACCAATTTCAACCAATTCAACCAAATCCACACTCAACTCCTCATCTCTGGCCTCCTCCAACACCCTCCCGTGGCGAGTCGGGTGATAAGAAAGCTTTGCAACTCTTTAAACTCAGTTTCTCATGCCGTTGTGGTATTTGATTGTATCAAAGAACCTGATACGTTTCTTTGTAATATTATATTGAAGGGTTTTTTGAACTTTGATGACCCATTTAGTGCTTTGAGTTTTTACTATGAAAAAATGGTGGGTAAATTTGTTGAGCATAATGAGTATACTTTTCCATTGTTAGGGAAAATTTGTGCTGAGATTAGGTCTTTGAAAGTAGGGGAAAAGGTTCATGCCCGGGTTTTGAAACTTGGCTTCGAGTCTAATTTGTTTGTTAAGAACTCATTGATTCGCTTGTATTCGGTTTGTGGGCAGATTGGGAGTGCCCGTGAGGTGTTTGATGATGGGTTTGTGTTGGATTTAGTGAGTTGGAATTCGATGATAGATGGCTATGTGAAGAATGGGCAGGTTGGTGTTGCGCGTGGGCTGTTTGATGAGATGCCTCACAGGGATACTTTTAGTTGGAATTCAATCATTGCAGGATACGTGGGTGTTGGGAAAATGGAGTTGGCGAGAGAGTTGTTTGAAAAGATGCCATTTAGAGATGTTGTTTCTTGGAATTGTATGATTGATGGGTATGCTAGGATTGAAAATGTTTCAGAGGCTCGTAAGCTTTTCGATCGGATGCCTGCAAGGAATGTTGTTTCTTGGAACACCATGTTGGCTTTATATGTTCGATCTAAGAAGTATGTCACCCAGGCTTTAATCTTGTTTGATAGGATGATGGAAAGAGGGGAGGTTCGGCCTAACAGTGCTTCTCTTGTTAGTATCTTGACAGCATGTGCAAAGTTGGGGAGGCTTGATAAGGGCTTGTGGGTTCATTCTTTTATTGAAAATAACAAGATTAAATGTGATACGTTACTTTCGACTGCTCTCTTAACAATGTATGCAAAATGTGGTGCTATGGATTTGGCTAGAGATGTTTTTAATAACATGCCTGACAAAAATGTGGTGTCATGGAATTCCATGATCATGGGATATGGTGTGCATGGCCTTGTCGAGAAAGCCTTGGATATGTTCATCAATATGGAAAAGAGTGGTCAAACGCCAAATGCTGCTACTTTTGTCAGTTGTTTATCTGCATGCAAGCATGCAGGAAAGGTTTTAGAGGGTTGGTGGTGCTTTGATATAATGTGCCGAGTTTATGAAATTGAACCCAAGGTGGAGCACTTTGGTTGCATGTTTCATCTACTTAATCAGGTTGGTTTGATGGAACATTCAGACGGGCTTAAGAGTGAGATGTCTGCGGAAGGAGGATCAACCCTGTGGAGAGCTCTGCTTTCTACATGTAGGACCCCCTCAAATTTAGAGCTTGGAGAGGTTGTAGCCACGTGGCTAATTGACTTGGAACCAATGGATGTTGGACCCTATTTATTATTATCTTACATATATTCTCTGAAAGGGAAATGGGGTGAAGTAGAAAGCATTAGAAAGCTTATCAAGGATAGGGGATTGTCAGAAAGAAGTGAGTCACCACATCGGAGAACCATGGTATACTCTATGTTGATGGAGTTGGGTGTTCAGCTGAAACTGTCTTGTGGAAATTCTATTGGGGTTTGAGATTTTAGGAATGATGGACTAATTGGAAAACTGCACAAAGGGAATTTTATAGCCGATCAAGAATAAAAATTCCAAGAAAACGTCTCTGGAAAATGCCACAGTTAAGGCAGTGGCTACTATTCTATAAACATCAGAACTGGATAGGCTTAGAATATCCAACTGCAATTTATTAGGATAAGGCAATGACAACATAAAGCAAGCTGAAGAGGTGTGTTGAGCCACTTCTTCTTGTTTCAATATTTATTTTGAATTTTTTTTTATAGGTCATAGATCACTGAGATATAAATCTCTATGAAGTTGATTCAGCAGGTTCAGCTTATGTTATGCTATTTTAGAATCTAGTTGAAGAGCTTTCCTTCTTTCTCCACCCTCTTCAAGTGGAGATAATCACCAAATCATGTCATCTTACTTTGCTATTTTTTGCATTCATAAAATAATTCATTTTCATTACCTTAACCTTAAACCTTCAAGTTTTTTCCTTTTTTTGCCCTTGCGCTTATGATGAATACTGAAGTTCATACTTTTAGGTTATTGTTTATGGTTTGTTCAGATTTTACTAAGGCTTTTCAGCCAAGGATGTTTGGCAATCTATTCTGAGCTGATATTTGTGGTGCTTCTGATTATCATCATTATAAGGCACTGTATTATTGTTGATATTAATTAGATTTATCCATACCTTATCTATTGGAAACTAGTAGAATTAAGAAGCATTATGATGATGAATACAAGGTCATCTTTGTTATTTGGTCTTTGAGAACTGCTGAAGGATTTGCTGCCTGAACAAACAGGGTATGTTGAATTCTCATGAAAATTATGAAATTTGTCTTGTTTAGTTAAGTAATGGAATACTATGTGTGTGGATAAAACCAGGAAACTGGCTAAAAATGGAAATGGACTGAAAAGAGTAAAACTTGAAAAATATGTTTAGAAGAAAAAAGTCAAGGTCTTTTCCTTGACTATATGGATAGTGCTGTTTTCTACGATGACTGCTTTGAGAAATTTAAATCTTTATTAAGAAACATAAAATTTCATTCAATATTAGAAAGATTACATAAGATTTTCTCTTACTAAAGTTTGTCATCCCTTCCTTGACACAAAATAATAAAATATATACTAATCCATAAAACATAATGAAAGAAGACATTTGAAGAAAGCTAGGAACTTATTCTTTTAGTTTTATTGCTAAAACAAAGAAATGAATGACTCTGATGTATATCTCTAGACATTAATTTGAACTCCTGTGTCATATGTCTCTCCACCTTTCCAATTTTCTGGTATGTTATTAACAGGAACAATCCATGACTCATCTCCATCCTCTCCGCTCAATAACATCCTTAAAGACAATGCACCACTTGGGGGTGAAGTGGTTGTCCATACTGCTCCATAACTCCTATCCAAGAGCTTGCATACAAAGCTTTGAGTCTGCACATATTAGAAGTATCCGTTAGTAAGTATTGTACTGGCTCTTGTAGATTTGGCCACCAAATTTATTCTCCTTTTACAACTCTGCAGTTAATCCATACCGGTTGAGACTAAATAGAATGTTAGGTTCGGAAAAAGCATAATACCTCACATAGCTGTACAGCTGTGATATCCTTGTCACCTTGTTGATACCATAGAACAAATGCCAAATAATGGGGGTAGTTGCTGTTCTCATCAATCTTGATAGTAATATTTTTGTTGGGGTAGCTGCATGGAACACTGTATAAACAGAGGAATAGGGTAAGAGATCCATGATCTTGTCTTATCATTATGTGGTATACTCCTTGTTTCTTGTGACTACGGGGGATAAAAGCAAACAACAGCAAAAATAATAAAAGAGAACTTTTGTTACATTCTTTTTTATGATTTTTTTTTTTGAGAGAAAAGGGGGGTTTTTTGAAAATTTCATGTAAGAAGAGTGTTGAAGACTGAAAAAAAAAAAAAAAAGATTAAGATCTCCCTTTTCCCTCTACTTATAGAACAACATTCATTATCGTTTTTCCTGAAGTTGCTTCTATCTCATCCGTGATCCTCAATATCGAGAAATCTTACCGCCTATATTCAATGTCGACCACTCCAAGGGCTAATAGAGATGCAGCTGCATCTGTTGTCTGAGCCATCCTACCGAAGGCTTGTTTGCTCAGGATAAAGTCAGTGTTGTGACCTGAACCTTGATCAGTTATAACCACAGTCACACCTTTGTCCGAGCAATAGTTGCTGTTGGTGCACCTCACCTTGCAAAGTAAGAATTGGTTCAATGTATATTGAAAGTTCCATTTGCATTATTCAAGAGCATGTTTAGTATTATTTAAGCATTATACATAAAAATTTCATGACATGTGCCAGGGCATATCTTTCTTTAATACCTGGTAGCAAGCACCACAGCCAACGCCATTTCGGTAGAGGTCAGATGCTGCTGATACATCTCCACCGTTTATTGTTGCTCCAAAAGAACCAAAACCGCATGCACCTACTGGAATTCAGTTAAGAAAATTAGTGAGCATTTATGTTTGTGTTATGCACAATACATGGTATCTGCAGTCCCTGTCTCTCTTACCATCTGTTCCCTTTTCATCAGAGTTTGGATAGTATGCTGCTCTCGAATGGGTGAAACAGTTGCTACACGTTGCCGCCTCTGCCAGAGTTTGTATCAGAAGCAAAGTTGTGAAAAGGATCAAAAGGGATTGAAGAGAGAAAGCCATTGAGGATTCAATGAGCAAAGATTACAATGAAAGCAAAGAAGATAAGGTGGTAGTGCATGGAATAACAGGGTCTGTAGCTCGTATTTATAGTGAAACAAGCAGCCAAAATATCTTAGTTTGGTAAACCTTGCCAACTTTGACATTCCATAAATAATATTGAGTGGAATTCTGTTAGGATTGTATTTCCGAGCTATCTTTTTAGACTTAAGAAGTATTTGATATGAAATTATGTGGAAACATCCCTCTTGACTTTTGAATTCTAAAGCACTTTTCCTTCCTTTATTGAAATCTCTGACGAGTTTTTAGACAACAGTCATGCAGCTAGACTTTATTGTAGTGTGAAATGTTGTGTATAAGAATAATGTGGTAAATTTGTTTGATTCTCAAAACGTTTTCTAATTCTTAGATTCAAGCTATTCGACCATGACAGGTTATTGATCCTCACCTAACAAGAGAAGAGGGTGGGGGGTTGCAAGTAGGTTGAAAGTTGAAATGATGACCAATTAAGTACTTTGAATGAGAATATGTGAAATGGTTTTGTTTCGAGCCACAAGTTTAATCAGATGGAGGAGAGTTTGGTGCTTTTGCACTAAAGAACCCTAGCTTGGTGAGTCATTTTTCTTGGTGTTCCCATTAGCTATGGGCTGCGATTTTCTTGGGGGGGGGAAGGTGTAAGTGAAACGCCCATCTCTACTTTTGTCCAACATCGTGTTGCTTCAACTATGTTTCTATGTTATTTTAGCGTCAATTCAAATAGCTATACACTACAGTAGTGTGTTTTTTAAGCATATGATATAATATTTTTCTATCATATAAACAATTCTATCTTTACTTTCTTTTGATTAGCCTTTCTTGTGGATTTTAGATTAGACTTTCTTGTGGATATTGATGATAACTCATTTCTCAAGTTGATTTCAAAAGATTACTTTGGCTTGTCAATCCCAAATAGACGTTTCACCTCAGTATCATCAACTATCAGATAAGGTGTGCTAACCCCAGCAATCCATTGGGAGCCTGCTGAAATTGATAGCAGCTGACTGAGTACCCAAGCTGGCTGGAAATTTTGTTCGGAGGGGTCGAAGAAATGACGCTTACACAGCACGCCGACGTAGACCGACGTGAAAGAAATCCAGTGAACCACATCAGCTGTGACATGGAAACCATTTTGGCAAAGGGACCCCCTCTGTTGGCGTCAATTTCCATTAGTGGAAATTAAATTGGAATAAATTAACCTTTGCCTTCATAAAGACAAATCATGTAGTTGCTCTCATACAAATGAAACTATAGGTCTAAGAGTTATATTCTAAGATTTTGGTGCATTACAGTTACCATAACAATTATTTTTAATATCAATCATTCTTTATTTAAATGTTTATGATGCATCACTTATTTTTTTATTCGAAGTTAAAAAGTTTTCAATCATAATTATTTAAATTAAATATTTAATATTTTATTAATAGATTAAGCGATGTTTGAAAAGGAAAGACTAACATCTTGAAAAGTAAAATCCGGTTAGTTTAAATTTAACTCAAAATAATGCTTATAAAGTTCTATTGGATGGATAAAGTATTTTGAAATTTTCTTGCAATGTTTTAATGTACACCCAACAAAGCACTCGAACCATGGAAGACAATGAGTTTTACCATGATCCAGGTATTGCTCTTGTGCTAATCTCGTTAATTTCACTCTTAACTTTTTGTCAAAAGCAGCCGGACAAAGAGAATTTCTCATCTTGGAGAGGTACGTACTTCTGTGATTCTCCCACGTTTGAGTTGAAGCTATAGTTGTAGAAAGAAAGAAAGCAACTGGAGCATGTTGAAATTTGAAAGCAACAAAGCCAAGTCCTCCACTCACTTCTAGGTATCAGATTTTCTTTTTTTTTTTTCCCATCTAAGTAACAAGAGATGTACCAAAGTTACTTTGCATTTCTCCATTTATATATTTTGAAGTTTTTGATTGTTTATGTCATTAAACAGCAACAAGTTATTTTGGGGAAGTGTGGGATGACTGTAGTTCTGTGAATTCTTTGTTACTAATTCTGTTTCAAAAGTCAAATTAAAACAGTATTTATGGAACAGAAAGAATAGTAATTATTCCTCCAAGATTTCAAAAGCATTTCCTAAATTCTATGTACAAGTAGATCTCTAACACCCTTTTCAACTTTTTGGATCACTTTGAATAGTTGAAATCCCCACAATTTGGTGCCTCTCCAACTTCAATTCTTAACTTTTTGCCACCATGTTTAGTAGTGGTTTTGGATGTAGACACAATATGATCAGATGCATTTCTGGGAAACCAAACAATGGGAAAGAATGAATGCAACAAGTTTGTAGCATATAATTGTCAACTGTCAGTTAAAGTAAAAGATGATAATTCCTTGCAAGTTGAAAGTTATGCAGGTATTCAACCAAATGTGTATTGTCCCAATCAAACACAAATTTTAAGACTTGTCAAACAATAATAGCAATAAATCTTTTTTTTTTAGTTCATGCAATCATTTTTAAAAAAATTATATAAAATTTAAAATTTAAATCTTAACACTTTTAGATTGTAGGTATAAAAAATTTAATTAAAAAATATTTGAATAGTAAAAAAAAAAAATCCTGGAGGAGAAGGCTCATCAATCAAACTTGTTTCTTTCCTTTTCTTTTCTGTATATCATATATTTAAGACAAGCCCATCCAATCCACCAAAGGGCTTTTTTTAAAACCAAAATGAGTTCAACTCTGCAGGCCTGGTCTCAATGTTGGCTAAAGCTCCGACTAATAGATGTTTCTAGCTACATGTTGGACAGCTGAAAGTAGGTGGCTAAACTTTTCCAAGGCCATCACTGCTCTAAACAAAGCATGAAATATGTTAAATCTAAATTCCATCCAATTTTTTAAGCTTAATTTCTTTTATCAATGCAAGCCAAAGCCTTGCCAAAATTATGAAACTATGAAATGGTTAATTGTTGAAATTTTGTTCAATAACTCTACTGTAGATTACATTACATTACATGGACTCAAATTTACCTTTAACCCTTTTTTTTTTTAACAATTTTATGGCCTCTTTTGTTCCAATAACATGGGCTATTTTTTCGAAAAGAAAAAGAAAGTGCAAGAGGACGTTGCCAACTTTGATTTTACCACACTTTTTTCTATATAATCGTCTATGAACTTTGCTAAGATTTAATTGAAAAATACACAACAAGCCGAAACGTGATCAAGGAGGAGAGAGAAAATATAGTCATGGGGTGGTGTGTTGCGTAGCACTAGCAGCCAAGTGCCAAGCTGGTTGGCATGGACGACCCCAAGTTTCCAGGAAAGTTGAAAAGTAAATGTGTTGGTGGCCATTAAAAATGTGAAACTTCCTAAAAAGTGTGGAAGAACCTGATGCCTTTTGTAAATAACAAAAGCACCCCCACTTGTTTTGCCCTTTTTCAAGCACCTAGAAATGAAATTGGAATATTCTTTTTATTATTCTATATTTTTGTTTAACACCTATAACATTTGATATGAAGTATAATTTAATTCATAAATGGAAAGTGAATTGTGAGATATTATCATAACAAAATTAAAATTTTGATAAATTGTTGAGATTGGGTTATCTAGATTATAACAATAAATTTATCTCCAAGTTTTAAATGATATATCCAATTACACCATAATTTTTTAAAATTCTACTATAAAATTAATAAATTGATACATATTCTTTAAAATATAAGAAAAATAAAAAAATAATTGTAAAAGTGAGATGTATTATAATTTATTAATCTCACTTATGAAATTAAAAATATTTACTATTAATATATAAAAAAATTCTTATTATAATTAATATCTTTTAATTGGACATTAATCTTATATATTATTATTATTATTATAGAAAATTAAGATGAATAAATATATAAGTTGTCCAATTAAAATTTCAGGGTCTTATAAAAAATGTCAAAGAACCTTGGCGGACCCAACTGAAATTATTGAATAATAAATGGGTTATTGGCAAATTGGTAAGACTTTCATGCATATTTAATTGAAGTGCAAAAAAACTAACAAAAGAAATTGTGAGTGCCAATTTTCTGCCGGTCTTGGATTCTTTGGTACATTCCTTCTCTCAAAAATTTATTCTTTATATTCGTCGCCACCTTCTTTTCGATCTCCAACTCAATACTCAATCACTTCGAAACCAGATTTTGCCTAACAAAATTCATTGACAATGACGACTGGTGAAAATTCTGTGCAGAGGTATGCAAATTCAAATGCGATTTCCTTTCGTTTTTTTTTTTGTGCTTTGATTTTATATATGGTCGAAGATTTGTATTGGATTTGAGATGAGTTGTTCTCAATTTTTCCTTTTTCTAAAGTTTTGTACACAAACAACCATTGAGTAATTGAACCTGTAAGCAATCTGGATTCTTTTTTCTTTATGCCGATATTCTTATGGGGCTCATGCATGGCTAAAAGCTGGAAGTACATTGATTTTCTTTCATATATTTCGTGCTGGATGATCTTTCTCTTTATTTTATAATTTTTTTTGTGAGAATTCTTTATATTCTACAACTGATCATTTAAAAGTCTATTTATGTATGTTCATTGCTTCTCTGTTTAAGCATTTATTTTCCCCTGAGGCCAAAATCTCTTTTTCTATGAGGGGATTTGGTTGTTCTTGTGAGTTCATGTTTATTTTCCTTCCTATGCTTTTGATTGTTTAGGTAAATCCATACTTCCTTTTCTGATTTAGTTCATTTCTTCAACTACTTCAAGTCATGGGTCTTCTATAGCTGGTTTTTTGCTGTCAGACTTGTGATTTAAGCCTTCCTTGTTACTTGATCTAAGAAGCTACCATAAATCATTTTATATTCCCTGGTTATGTTTTTGTGAGGAAGAACATCATCAGTAATTTGAACACCTTTATCTTTTTGGAATGCAGCAAGAAATCTATTCCTGATCTTGCTCCTGTGGAAGCAGTATTGTTTGATGTTGATGGAACTTTATGTGATTCAGATCCTCTCCACCATTATGCCTTTCGCGAAATGCTCCAAGAGGTAATTGTTTCTTCCCTCTTTCTATCTCTCAAATAAAGAATCGGTTCTTACTCCGGAGTTTTCTGTTTAACTAAATCATCATCCTATACAATTTCAGTTTCTGTCAAGCTCAAGCATTTTCTTTTGTTTAATTCACAGTCGATTACCTGAATGTGTTTAACAGATTGGTTTCAATAATGGAGTTCCAATCGATGAAGAATTCTTTGTCAAAAATATTGCAGGGAAGCACAATCATGATATTGCTATGCTTCTCTTCCCTGATGATATACCAAAGGGCACAAAGTTCGTGGAAGATAAGGAAGCAATGTTTCGGAGGTAAAATGGTTTTCACCCCTTTTGCAAACTATTCAAGTTTCCAATTTGCCATATATATATACAAGGTTTTCACTCCTTTGTATGGATGAACAGGTTGGCCTCAGAAAACTTACCACCTGTAAAGGGCCTGTACAAATTAACGAAATGGATTGAAGATCGTGGGTTGAAGCGAGCAGCTGTTACAAATGCTCCAAAACCGAATGCTGAGCTCATGATCTCAAAACTTGGTCTCAAAGATTTTTTTGATGTTGTGATTTTAGGAAGTGATTGCGAGCATGCCAAACCATACCCAGACCCATACTTGAAGGCACTTGAAGCACTGAATGTGTCAAAGGATCACACATTTGTGTGTGAGGTGTGCCTTTCTTTCCAAACCATGTTTTTGGCATAATGAACTGATGAATAAGAACATGATTCTGAAAACTAGCTCTGTTTTTTGATTGTCCAGGACTCTGTATCAGGGATAAGAGCAGGAGTTGCAGCTGGAATGCCTGTTGTGGGGTTAACTACCAGAAATCCTGAAAATCTGCTTATGGAAGCAGATCCTACTATTCTCATAAAGGATTATGAGGATCCAAAGTTATGGGCGGCCTTAGAGGAGCTTGATAAGAGAGGAGGTTCTTTTAAAACAGCAGCTTGAATTCCATAGAAATTTAGAACTTTATTCGAATAAACTGTGCAGGCACTCTCATGCCCTCACATGTACCACGTAATATTCGAAGAGCATTGGCTGTATATATCTATACTCATTTTAATCACCAGTCAATGATGAGGTTAATTACTTTCGTTGCATGACTTCATTCTTCATTCCTGGAGTGTAGTGACATGATGGTTCTTCTCATTTCAATTTCTGACGCCATATTTTCAGAAAGAGATTATGGGAAGAAAATAGGAACAGAAACATTCCAGATTCACTAAAGGGATGCCATACACATGGATAGAGAAGCTATTTACGTCACACTTCTACAAAAGGATTACATTAACGACTCTGATTCAAGAAAACAATAAGCAAGCATAGACCAATATTCAGGAAATTTTTAGGTTTGGCGGGTTGAAAACAGGAGCTGCACAGAAAATGCAACAAATGAAAGTGAACAATCAACAACTTAAACCTTTTTTCAGCACCTCCCTTGTGCTTTAGTTTGTGATAAGGACGATTTTTTATCAAGCACTCGGGTAGTTTCATCTGGCCCATGAGACTGAATCAATCTCATCCCTTGCAGATTTGTATAACTCAAGCCTCTTGGCGCATTGCTGCCTCCTTTCCATCAATGCAGCATCCTCATCCAACAACTGTGCAAGCTGTTTGCCCTACAAGAAAATATGAAAATAGTCAGCAAAGAAGTATCTGTTTCTCTCTATCCAACCAGCATGCCTCCCCCTCCGTGGGCAATGCAACAGTTTGAAGGGAATTCCTTTCACATTCGAATTTCCTAGTGCACAGAAACATGAATGTGTCCAAATGCATGTACATACACGAGAATGAAGAAGAAATTATAATGCGGTGGGTACCTCCTTTTTGCCCACTTGTATATAGAAGTGATCAAGTAACGATTGCTTGGCCTCCCTCACTTGGCAATAAACCACCGCCTTAGGGATGGTATTTCTAAGTGTATCAGACACCATCCCCACATAAGAAGAAACATTTGATCCTATTCTGCGAAAGTGGCCCTCTGCGTATCTATCTGCAGATAAAGAAGTTGGATTTCCACCTTTCTCCACTTCTTGAGGGAGTTTCCGAAAGAAATCCACTGTCAAATATGAGGACTCCATGTCAACCAATCTCAAAGTTGTCTTCTTACTCTCTTCACGAAACCTCTCCAATGCTTCATTCGCAGCTGCTGCTATTTCAGCTTGGAGAGTAGGAAAGCGCTTCAACTCCTGTTCAATTCCAAAAGACCAGCTTAAGTTCTTTTTTTGTCCCTAAAGTATCATTAGGTCTTCCAGGAAGCTAGTAAGGTTTCAAAATTCCTAACCTGAGTTTCTGCAATTGACCTTCTTACAAGCTCTTTTAAAAGAAAGTGAACCTGCAATAAAGATCACCATTCACTAAAGACAAATTTCGTGTCTAGTGCTTTTAATGCGTGAAAATGCAAGAAATATTTATTTTTATTTTAAAGCCAGCAAACAGCATTCGGTGAACCCTTAGTAAAGAAAACACCTATAATACCCTCTTCATTTCACCCACCTCCAAGAAGCAGTCAGAGGCCCTATACCAACTAATAACAGAGAACTGGCCAGATGACTAGAAAATGCCACCTTGCAAAGGGAACTTACAGCATCAACAGAAGCTTCAGCTGGGCCTCTGAAGTAATTAAGTGCACCATCAATGAGGCGTCGATAACCTTGCTCAGGAGCTATTAAATGAGGTTGGTACCCATCTGCCTCTGAAACTACCTTCCTTATGTTTTGCAGTGACAAATGACGGTCAAATGGAAGCTTCCTTAAAGCAGCAGGCAGCTGGTGGTCAAAAACTCCATAAATGCGGTCTCCACCTGGCCGCCTAGAAAAAGATTGGAAACATGATAATAAAGTGTTATGATTGTATAAGATTATATCTTTAATTTGTGCTGTGTTTTCTTCAGAAATGGAAGTGAGAAGAAAAGGAGCTAAAATATACCCTCCCTCCAAATGCTCCTTGAATATCCGATCAAATGCTCGACATAACTCTAGGATCGTGTATAACTGGGCCTGATACATGAAAGCAAAAGAATCTAAAATGATAAATGAAACTGATGGATATCCCAATATCACGGAGTAAGACAGCAATTTAGTGGCTCCTCACCCCAGCATCAACGGCAACAGGTCTACCAAGATGGGACAACTCTGCTTCAAGTTCATCAATGCTTCTGTTAATTAAAGAAGTAATGCCAGGAAGGCGGGCTCTAATTACAGACTCCAAATGCTGACACCAAGGAAACATTCTAATAAGTAGACAGACATGCTATAAAGAAATACTTATGCAAATAACTAGGAAACAAAACCTTTGAGAGAAGTTTTGCAAGATATTCTGAGCCCATTTTGCTGGCTAAATGTCCATAATCAGGACTAGTGGCAAAATATTCACGCTCCTTCCGCCTAGCAGCAATCATGTCGATGTTTTTGTTAATATCAGCTTGTGAACGGTTCACGATTCCAACCCAAGGGTGCTGAAGCGGATAAGCTCTTCCCTCAAGAACCTTTAATTAAAAATAAAAACAAACATGTACACTGGGTAAGGAGAAATAAATCAGATGTATCAATGCCCGTCAATGTTTAACAAAAAACATAATTGGTTAGGCTTTATACGCCGCAGCACATGCCCAGTCAAGTCACAAACCTATTATTAATGCATATTAAAATAGGAAGAAAGCTTACATCTACAGCATTTGTTCCCTTGTCCATCAAGTCAAGCTTGGTTAATACACCAAATGTCCTTTCACCTGGGAAAGAAACACCAAATATTTAACCTCTGGTGCAATTAACAATGACTATGATAATATATTATTACAAGCCAGTCAAACTGCACTATAACCAGATATGATAAGCAGAGAGATACCCGTTGGATCAACTTCTCTAGACAGCTTCATAGCATCAGATGTTGCTATATCCTGATTAGCTGGAGTTATGGCCAGAATGATGCAGTTTGGCTGCGATTGAATATAAAAAAAAATTAGTCATTTGAATCCCCAAAGATCTAATTGTTTTTCTCTCTGCCCCCTCCCCTCTTTTAAAGCTTGTTTCTATTCTTAGATGGTAAACTGATTATTCCTTGAACAAACTACAAAGGGAAATCATAAAATAAATCTTTACCCACAAACTCAGGATATGGAAAAGCAGATACTGGATGGTGGAGTAATCATAAAGATAAACTTTTTCCCAAATCATTAACCTAGCAATTGGGTTCTAGGGGTCTGATGGGAACAATCTTTAGTCATATTACATAAATCCAGGAAGCATGCCACTAACTTCCCTCTTGCAGCCATCCAACACAAATTATTGTGAAAAAGGAAAAAAGTTTCAATTACCTTTTCAACATAGGAGCGAACCATGCTTTCTATGTCTTGAACAATACTATCTGGCTGTCCCTCTACCAATAACAAAGACTTTTATTTACAATCTAAAAAATGAAAAGAAAGGGGAATGACTTTAGGAGGCAAGTGGGAAGCATACCTACAGCAACCTTTGTCAAACCAGGCAAATCTATTAGAGTTAAGTTGACAACTGCCAAAACATAAACCAGAATTGTCAGATGATAGAAGGCAAGATTACACGAAATGTAAGGACACCAAAGAATGAACCTAGGCAGGCAAGTTTTCAAAGTCTAAAAGCTGTTACCATTTGGTGAGTAGATACTGAGGTGAATGGGTACAGGAGAAATCTGTTTTGACTTCCCAGTCATCCTATCAGTTTCGTCTTGGATTTCCCTCCGAACCATGGCTGCATCACGAAACAGGAAAATCACACATATCAATTCCAACTGGATAAATGCATCATTATAAACACTTATGAACAAGCTGTGAAAGCAAGGAAATGAAGTCAGAAATCATTACAAGACAGTTTCTTACAATGACAACAGATAATCATGAACAAATTAATAGGTTGCCAGATAAATTGCATGAACAGAAAACTAGCACCAAATCCGAATATGTGAAATAGTTGATCATGTTTGTAGAATTTCATACAAAGGTGAACAAATCTGAAAGTTTCGAAACTAAATCAACAATAAATAGGTTCATATAACAAATTACATACAAAAGTCTGTGAATTTTTTCTTGGGCAAGTGAAGAAACTCTCCATATTCTTGTACCCATTGTTCTGTTTTGTGTAGCTGCAACACTAGAGGTCTCCTCGTCACAATCCCTGAAATTTCAAATACAGACATAAAGGAATAGACAGCATTTAAGCTTCTCTGCTTACTAACAAACGAAAACATTTGCATAATATTTTATTTATCCATCTTTCCAATGAAACCGAATTAAGCATGCCACACAAATTTGACTTTTGTTGACGAGGAGTTGAAGGATCAATTAGAAAATTCTTAAATCAGTATTGACTTTAGATTGACCTTTTTTACTTGAATTTCCAGTCTAGTAAATCAACAACAAAAGAAAACATAAAGACGCTTCTCCTTCCTTTCTTTTTTATTTTTAAACTTTTCTTTTCGATTTTCTCGCCCGCCAGACAGATTTCAAAGCGGAAAATTCAACAAACAAGCATAGAATTTTTTTTTTTTTTTAAAAGAAAGAATCATAACCTGATCCCCTGGGAAGGAAGTCGCGTCCTACAATGCTCTCCAACACCGATGACTTTCCCGAACTCTACATTCAGATCAAAATATAAATTAACAGAGAGAGAAGCAGCAAAGTCACAACACGTTATTCGTACACACACTCAGAGAAAAAGAAAACCTGGCCTCCGACGACGACGACAGAGGGAAGAGCTTCCCAAAGAGTAGGCAAAGCGGTGTCGCCACCGTGATCACCGAGTACCGTACAAGCTCTCTGTATCCTATTAACCGTCACAATCAAGCTCTCCATTGTCGCCATTCCACCACCTTTCTCTCCTTTTTCCTCTAATTTTTTAGAAACCCTAACAGATGAAGAATCGAGGCCGGATTTCAAGTTCAGACGGATAGAAATTGCAATAACGGATGAAACGAAAGAGATTGAGAGGAAACAGTACAGGAAGAGGAAGAAGTAGGGAAGTAGAAAAGCTATCTTCGCTATTTTTTTTTTTTTGGAGTGGGCCTTAGAGTTGATAATGATGAGATAATGGGAGATGGTATATAAATGCGCCACGTAAGCAGATATTTCTTGTTACCGTTTCAGGAGTTTGTTGGTTTCTGCTTTTTGCAGGCGGCATTGCGACCGTTACTAAAAAACTGAAGCTGGGCATGGAAAGCTAGTGATTTGAATAATTTTGAATTTTAGGCGGAGTTCCTATCCCACACACACGTGTTGGCCAACTTACTCTTTAATTTTAATCCCCTAGAAACCTTAATGGCAATTACTATGTAATTTCTTATGCAAATCGATTAAGATTTTGAATAAGTGATAAAATTGATTTTGGTGAAATTAAAAATAATATTAAAAATTATTGTATCTTTGATTAAAAAAATTACTATACTTGTCATTGAAAATAAAAATTTATAAAAAAATTTATATTAAATAAATTTCATTAAAATTAATATTTAAATTCAATTAATGATGTGAGCTCAATTATAATGTACTAAAATGCAATGAAATTCAAATCTCTACTAAAATTATGAAAAAAAATTTTAAAATAAAAATAAAATAAAATTATCCACAGTCTAAATAAACAATTTTTCATTGTCCATTTAAATGAACATTTTCATCAATCATTCTAGTAAATTCAATGGCACATTGCAATCTTTAGACCTTATCTATAATAGCCAAAGAAACCTCATTGGAATTTGCCTTCTTCTTCAACTTGTATTTAGAGCCGTCCAAGTAGTGCTGATAGATGTAAGAAAGGAAACCCCAGATGGCCAACAACATAGCCATCACCTTAACTCCATCCATCTTATCATGAAAGAATATCACAGCGAGAATGGGGACGACAGGCAGACCCAATGTACTAATGACATTGGAGAACAGAGAAGATACTTCAAAAATCAATCCCAGCAAACCTATTGATGAAACCTGCCATGTCACTGCCGTCCAAATCAAAGTCATCAGATATGATATTTTTCCTTCCTGGTCTTCCTTCATTTCCTTTGACAAACTTTTCCATTCCCCGCTTGCAAATAACCCAACCACGCACCCACAGGTTGCAACAAATGAAGGGTATATTTGCATATCCAAGACAGCAGAAAAAGTCTCTCTTTTGATAACTTTTTCAACAGACAATTGCACCAGGGAAAGGTACAAAGAGTAAGTCGCGGATGCCCCAACAGTGCATAGGAATCCGATTGCATACTTTCCTTTGGAGACTGTTGAGGTGTTCTCGGAGTCTGCATTGACTGCTAGCAGAGCAGCTGAGATGGTTAGGAGGATGATGGAGTTGATTATAAGAGGAGTGAACTTTTGGGAGTTGAGGAAGAAGGAAAAGACAGCATTGAAGGCCAATTGAGTTGCGCAAAGTAGAGAATATGTAGAGACTGGAAGGTATAGAAGGCCATAAGAGTACATCATGTTATCACCTGTCAAGAGTAAGCCAAAGGCAACATAGAGAAAAACAAGGTTCGAAGTCTTTGGTTGGCTTGTGATCCAGGAACTGATGGGGGTGTCAGTGGTGATTGATTTGGTGGATGGTGAGAAGAAAAACAAGAGGGGGAGTAAAATTGGGAAGCCAGCTGATTGAACAAATGTTGCCATCCATTTGCTATTCCCACCTTTGTCATAGTATAATCTTCCCAAGAGAGTAGCTGTTGATTGGCCAGCAAGAAGAAACAGGATGTAAATAATTACACGAATCCACCGCCTGTAACTTTTGAATCTTGAAAGTTGAGGCTGATTTGTAAAAGGAGCGTCTCCATGTGAGTTTTGCTCCCTCTCATCAACAGCTGAAGAAAAAAAAATCGGCTCTGGTCAAGAACAAAGCTACAACAGCAACTACAGAAAATTTGCAGTCAAAAGTCAGAGCCAAAAAAAGAAAAAAAAATTCTGGTTAAGAACTGTTAGTAAAACAAAGATAGAAGTTGAACAACAAATTTAGGATAAAATCAATGTTGAATAAAAACCTTGTTCTCTATAACCCAAAAAGACTTGAGATTCGAATCCAAATATGTGTAATCTCTTTTTTATCCTAGACTATGACCTTCTTTATAAAAAATAACAAAGAAAAGTTGGGCACTATCATTAGAAAATCAGTATGGAATAAAAAAGACCTGTTATCAATGTTGTTAGAGTCTAAACTCGCTTCAAGAAAATAGATAAGCACAGGTATGCGAGTAACTAACCTCTTCTTTGCAGTTCAGCCATTTGAGCCTCTTCCATGAAGATACAGATGATTGTAAGCCAATGGTTAAACAAAAGATAATATGTTTCTTTCCCTTTTGTGGAAAGGAGGAGGAGCAGAAAGAACTAAAAGAGATCTTGAATAAGTCAACTCATATAAGCTGATCAGTCATGTTCACAGCACTCTGGAATAACGACCTTTGTTTCTAAAAGTCAAGCTAAATACATATATATTTCGGTTCGTTGCGGAATTGAGTGGCAAGTTGTTTGAACTTGGCTGGTTGAGGATATGCTTACTTGACCTACTTGAAAATCATAAGGCTAAGAGTTACGTCTTTGTGTTGCATACCTCAAATACATGTTAAATTCAGTCAAAATCTTTATTTTGGTCTAAATTGTCTGCCTATTGCCTTTCCCCTGCATTGCAAGAGATTAACCTTCAAATTTGGATCATTCGACATCGTTTTTGTTTTATATTTTTTGTTTTGGATTTTCGGTTTTTTTTTTTAACACAACAACAGAAAATATGTTTTTTTTTTTAAATAAAGCAAAATTTCAAAATTATTAGAATAAAATTTTTCTTCTTTTTAAAAATATTTTTTTGCTTTTGACTCTCTCAATGAGCGAGTGAATAGTATATAAGTATTCAAATAATATTATATATTTACAATAAAAAATATAAGTGAAATTAACTAATTTATATATACAATATTTATTAAATTTAATACAAAACAATAATGAATTAAAAATTAAATACTTCAAAATTAACATTTAGTTTATTTCAATATAAAGTGTTAGAGAAAAATATAAAATATTGAAGATAAATTATATCTAATATATTAAAATATAATATTATTTACTCTACTAGATATAATTTATAGATTATCATTTAATATAGTCACTCTGAATGTTTCGAAGTAGCAGAAAGATCCATATGGTTGGGTAAACCATCCATTTGCCAAGACGTCAAATGCAAAAGAAAAGGTTCCCTAGAATCCCCGCGAAACCATGCTCACGTACTAAAACATTTTAAATATCACGCTCGAAAGAAATTTTGTGTGATTCTGTGATTTATATTGGCACGGTTATCATTTGCTCGCGTTCATATTACATAATTGTATGAATAAATAAATAGATAAATAATACCTTGCTCAAGTTCGCGCGAACAAAATTGAAAGCATTTTTCTTTTTCTCTCGTTTTTTGTTTTTTACAACACGCCACTCAATTTTGCAATGAATCGAAATATACACATATATATGTATATATGTATGTATGTAGCTTGACTTTTAGAAACAAATAGGTCGTTATTCCAGATTGCTGTGAACATGACTGATCAGCCTATATGAGTTGGCTTATTCAAGATCTGTTTTGATTCTTTCTGCTCCTACTTGTCCTTTCCCCAAAAGGGAAAGAAATATATTATCTCTTGCTTAACTATTGGCTTATCATCATCTGTATCTTCATGGAAGAGACTCAAATGGCTGAACTGCAAAGAAGAGGTCAGTTACTCGCATACCTTTGCGTATCTGTTTTCTTGAAACAAGTTGAGACTCCAATAACATTGACAACAGGGTTTTTTATTCCATACTGATTTTCTAATGCCCAACTTCTGTTTGTTTCTAAAAGTCAAGCTAAATACATATTTCGATTCATTGCAAAATTGAGTGGCGAGTTGTTTAACTTCTCTGTTTCGACGCATATTTCGATTCTTTGTTTCTAAAAGTCAAGCTAAATACATATTTTCAAACCATCTCTGTTTCTCTGCCCCGGCCGTTCTTTCAACTTCTATTCAACACAGCTCAAAAAACCTGAGATGCTAACAGTCTATGGAGACAAATTTTTTGTGGAGACCAAAGAATATCAATGGGACTCTAGTTTTTAGATGTCAGATTTGACCGAAACTTCACCGAGTCATTAATACAATTTTAACTGAAACTAAAACTGATTTGTATGCAAGCAAAAGCTTAATCTTATTTCAACGAGCTCCACGGAAACATTGTCACCATCATGAATTTTTCGATGCTTCCTCTGAGAGTTCAAATGGAGACCTCCATAAAAATAAATAAGAGAGAGAACTGCTCTTTTTTAAAAATTGAAGTTAAAAAATTTAATTTGGCGGTTTCATATGTAGGATGAAAAGATAAACATCTCTTAACACATTAGTTAAAATTCATCAACTCATTATAAATTTAAATGTAAAATTAATTCGAGATCACAATTAAAATTATTCTACATAATTGGGTACGTCACAATATAATATCACTATAATTATTCATAATTTGATGTTAATTAACTTAAATCCATGTTAATTAGCTGTGTTAGTTTACAATATGAGATAAATGCAACATTTAATTCCAAAGCCAACCAATACTGGAAACTTCTGGTAATGTAATCCCCTTTTCAGTTCTAATAAATACGTCAATGTTATCTATTTTGGGAAAGAAATGCCAAGAGAGAGTTTGGGAAGCAACCATTTTTTTTTTAATAAAGTAGGTTGCTGAATAGAAAACATAATTGTAAATGATAGGATTTAAATTTTAGACATATTATACATCACGTTTTAAAATTTGTTATATGAATCAATTAAATTAATGATTAATTTAATATTATTATTACAGTTGAAAAAAATATAGATTAGAAAAAGTATTTTTAATAAAATATGAATAAAAATTTTAAATATTTAGTATTACTTTAAAAAAGTATTATAAGTAATTGAAGTATTTAAAAATATATATACAATAATAAAATAAAAAATATATAAAAATAATATAGTGTTTTTTTTTTATCTCCAAACGTATTTTTTAAAGCAAAACTCCTATTGAATTTTTTTATTTGGATTTAAAAACTAAACTTTTAAATTAAAAAGTTAAATTTTTTTTATTTAACACTGAAAGTTAAATAAAAAAAATTTTTACCTACAAAAATTATTTTTAACAATAATGCTAAACTAAAGAAACTGGATATAAAGCCCGTGAGGTCTATTTTTATAAATCAAACTATAAAGTAGTAATTAGTTAAGAAATTAATTATTTAAAAGCAATAAAAAATTTTTGCGCGCACCGTATTAGTATTACATTCTCTCAAATCTTGCGCTCTTTCAGCAAAACAAAAATGAAAAAGATAATTCTATTCCTGCGCCCCGCGGACCAACTTGAAAAACATATTTCCTCTTTGCTCGTGCTAACCGTTGACTCTATGCAACTAAGCGCCATCTCTCACTAAATCCGTCCCTGAAGACTGAAGCTGATTTTCACAGTTTTTGCTGCCTACAATTCTATTTTAGTACCTTAGTTCTCAGATCTACAATTACAAAGCATGGAAGCTTCCGATGATGCAAATTCTGAAAGGATGGAAGGCTCGGGTGAACCTTCTAAGGGAAATAGAAAAAGAGGTCGACCTCCTCAACCTTCAGAAGGCGATCGAAATTCAAGGAAGAGAGTCACTGATAAACAATCTCGGCAAGAGAACAGGGTTTGTTGCTTTGCATCCTTTTTTTTTTTTTTAATTTCGTGATTTATCTATGCTTATAATTATTTTTTTTTTGGCTTGCCGTGATATTGAAATTAAGAAAAAATATATATCTTGAATGAAG
This sequence comes from Durio zibethinus, assembly GCF_002303985.1. The sequence continues at coordinate 1,395,499 of NW_019168381.1, forward strand.
AAAAATAAATTAAATATACAAAAATGAAATGCTTTCTGTACTCTATTGCAACTGATAAAATTTTGCTCTATGTTTTATAATAACAAAGGAAGTAATCGTGGGACTTACGAAGATAGCACCGGTTCTCAAACAACTAGTGGAAGCGGTATCCAACAACAATCTAAGCGAGGTAATGATCTCAATTTGTGAGAGATCTATTTACGATTTACACACACAGACGTAGTACTTTGTTTTAGGTTTTTCATGTTAACATTGGATCTGCATGAATGCTAAGACTTTAACTATTAGTTGGATGTAAGCTAAAATAACTTATCAAACCGAATCATTTTAGTTTTGAAAATAAACAAAAATCAAAATAGTTAAATTACCTAATTTAGTAAATATATATATTTAATGAATTTATATTTGATATATTGTCAGTGTATATACTCTATACACTATTAATAAATTAGATAATATTATCTTATTAATTAATAAATATCAATTCTTAAATAAATATACAAAAATTAATATTTTTAAAAAAATTTACTTATTAATGATGTGATATTATCTGATTTATTTTATTAATAAGATAATATCATTTAATTTACTAATAGTGTATAAAATTTATATACTGATAATACAAATATAAATCCATATTTAATATGGTGTCAATGAATCTTGATATTTCATAAAAAAAAATTAATTTTACATATATTTTTAGAATTAAGAATATTTATTTTTAAGATTTTAAAATTAATTTTTAATGAAGTGTTATTTTATAATTTACTAACTATGAATAGTATTTGTACACTAATAATACATTAAATATAAATTTTATATATTTATTTATTTATTTATTAAAGCATGTATGATTATTATCTATATTAAAATCACATTTCTTTTCAAAAACTGAGTCTTTGCTTTCTTTTTTCTATAAACAAAGGATGCCATCGAGAGATTTAAGGAAGTAGCACCGGCGCTTTCGCAACTAGAGGAATCGCTTAGGCAAAGCAATCCAGGGGAGTTGATGATTCAGATCAGACAGAGTGCTCAAGAGACAAAGGTGCAAGCAATTTGCGAGAGGACCAATTCAATTACTTTGTTTAAGGTTGTTTTGTAAGGAAAAAAAATATGATTCAAAACTAACAACTAATAAATTTTTGCTCTCTGATTTATAAAATGAAGGACGCGGTGACAGAATTAAGGGAAGTAGTGCCACTTCTTCAACTGTTGCAAAATGATGGGCAGAATCTTACACAAAACTTAAAGGTGCGTGCTAATTATGACAAGACTTATTCATAGGCACACGCACTTACTTTGGTTTAGATTTTGATGTAATTGGATTTTATGGGATTATTTTGTCACGATACATCATAATTAATCAACTGATTCAATTAACAAATTTTAATTTTAATTTTAACATTTGTAGTTTTTTTTTTATTTTTAATTTTTCTTATAAAGAAAAAATATTTTAACTCAATATTTTATTTTCTTTTTATGAACAAAGGCCGTGATCGATGGATCAGTGGCGTCGGCTATGGCCCACGTAGTGCCCCAAATAGTGTCGTTGGTTAACGGATGCCAAACAATGGTCGTGATACCAAATAATCAGCATATTACGGAGGCAGCTGAAGCGACAGCATTTGCTAAACAGGTACTAGCAATAATATGACAAATTCAAAAACTGAGATATATTCTCGTAAACTCAAGTTTTTTAAAATGATCACAAAATCTTGACATCTCACTTGCCTGTATTTCTAGTTGAGTCTAATACTTATGGGTTGAATTACTATTGTTATTTTAAAATTTAGGTGGGAATATACCCTATTAAAGATTATGATAGTGATTTTTTTTAATATTATGGGAGCTCATGCATATTTTATAAATCATGATTTGATAGTTTGTTATGTGTTTGATAAATGTTCTTGTTAATGGATTGAAGGTAATGGCGCCGGTTATGCCCGAACACGATACAACGGTCACGATGCCAAATGATCAGAATATTATACAGACAGATCAAGGAATGCCATTGGTTGAACAGGTGCCAGCAATAATATGACAAAATCACACACTGAGATATACTGTCATTAACTCAAGTTTTTTAAAGTGATCACAAAATCTTGACATCTCACATGCATGTATTTCTAGTTGAGTCTAATACTTAGGGGTTGAATTGCCATTGTTATTTTAAAATTTGGGTGGGAATATACCCTATTAAAGATTATGATAGTGGTTTTTTTTACTATTATAGGAGCTCATGCATATTTCATAAATCATGATTTGGTAATTTGTTATGTGTTTGATAAATGTTCTTGTTAATAAAAATAGTTTTTTAGATACTTTCTAAGTATTTGAAGAAATTTTTTTTAAAAAAAAATATTGTAAGAATTTTCTAAATGTTTGATGAAATGAAAATATGATCTTTTATCATGTTTTTCAAGTGTTTGTGAAATTATCTTTTTCATGTAATTGCATGATAGCCTAATTGCATTCATCATTTGCATATAATTTAATTTCATGATTAACAATTAATTATTATAAGCATTTGCATAAGAAAAAGTAAGAATTATGTTAATTGAACTTGCTTTAAAAATTTATCTAAATATTAAAGATTTATAAAGAGATTTTAATTATTATTGATGCTTTTTTTTTTCTAACTCTAAAACTTAAATCAAAACATAAACCTAACTGAAATCTTGAAAGTTAACCTTATATCTATTTTCATGCATTTGCATTTCTTGATAAATTGTTACGTTCATTAATATTTATAAATTATTATTGCATTCTTACATTTATATTTATTATTCATATTTTAATTGTCATACATATATTACATACTTGGCTTAAAACTTATATAAAAAACAAATTCTGATAAATTTTAGTAAAAATAAAAAGTTAGTACTGTTTATCTCAATCATTAATTTTTTTTAATTTCTCTTAAATTGCAGCAAAATAACGAAAGTGACTTGCTTTTAACTGATGAGGTATGGAATCCTACTTTGAGTATACAATATTTGTTGATTTTTTCTTTTTTATTTTGTATTTTAATTTTTATCATCACTTGCATTTTCAGTATCAAAATGAAAGTATTGTAGGCATGGTAGCCAACTTACGATCAAGTTCAAGTCCAACAGCGCATTTCATGGAAAACTTGGCAACTAGTGAGCCTATTACTGAAATTTCTAACAATTCTGATCAGAATGGTGAAAGTTTTGATGATGAGCAAGTGAATGATTTTTTTGAGCAATGTGATGGCAATGGCAATGTCAAGAGACAAGTACAGTATTCAGACTTCAACGGATTAGAAGAGGAATTGGGCAAACTTGGGCACAATCATTTTCCTTCTTCTCTTGCTCCTATAGCTAAGAAAATCAAGGAGGCGCATGGTAATATTACTGAAACTAGCAATCAGAGCGACTGTGCAGCTTACCCTACTATTATTATGTTCTACGCCTCAATAAAAGAGATGAATGAGCTGAAAGATCTCGAGGATGTTTCTGAGTCTAAATTGGGAAAGTGGAGAGATGTAATCCTTGATGCCCAGCAAATCAAACTCAATGTGCAATTTGCCATGGTACACTTGAAGAAAATTGCTCTTGCTTATTTTGGTTCAAAAGCTTCTGATTCAAAGCTTTCTGATAAAGAGAAGAGATTAAAGGCTGAATTGGATGCAGTGAGAAAGAAAGTTCAACTGCGTCAACAATGTCTAGATCAAGCAGCATATTTCAGTGACAAACCTCTTAACACTGATCTCTTCTAAGTCTCATAATCATTGTTGTGTTTATTTATGTATTTAAATTGAGTGTAGTCAAAGGAAAGGAGGGAAGAGACGATTTCAACTACTATTGGTAATGACTTATGTATTCAAGTTTTTGGTTTTAAATCTCATGAACTTCCCCAAAATATTCACTTTCTCTTTTGTCAACAACATTTTCATTTTCCTTTTTTTGTTGTCAAATATATTAAAAATACCAAATTCATTTTTCACTGCAATTAAACATTGAAAATTTACACCAAGGATTTCCTCGCACTTTCACTTTCTTCAATTCTCATATAATTTCTCGTCTAATTTTTTAATTACAAATTCAAGAATGACATGAATAACTAGGTTTTCATAAATTCAAATATATCCAAACCTCATTATTTTCATCTATGAAATTTTTAAAAATCTCAATATTATCCCCATCAAAAGCATCTTTTTTACTCTTAATCTTGAACTCTTAACCTTTTAAGTTTATGGATTAGAGTAGCCTCAATTAAGCTATTTAAATTTTAGTCTAAAATTCATTTAGACCTATTACTATTTAACATATCATTAAAATATTAAACAATGTTTTATATTAATATTTAAAATTTTAAAATAAAAATTAAATAAAATATAATTTTTTAGTTGATAAATCAGAAATTGTATAATTGCCGTTGGAGGTCGTGGAAATTCTTGAAGGCAAGCCAATCAATTCGCACGAAAATTAGTCTTATAATGAACACGATGAAGGTTACGTGAACAATGTTTACTAATTATGTTCCTATAAAGATCAAAATTATTCAAGGAGGATTGTTAATTTCTTGCATTGCCATAATTGAATCAGAGTCAAGAATAAAATAGCGACAACAAACGCAACACTTTGTTTTTTATTTTTTTAAATTATAATTAAGAATTGAATTTAAAATTTTTAATTTTAAAATTGATTGAAATGTCTCTTAAATATTATTTTCCTTTTAAGTTTGTTATGCAACCATATTTGCTCAGTTTTATTATTAGTTTGTGTTCATATTTTGGTTAAAGCTAATATAATGGATCAAAATTTTATTTTATTTTTTAAAATTGAAAATATGAACTAAGTAAATCATCTAATATATTTATTTATTTATTTATCAAACAAATGTTTTCAACTATTTTTATTATATTAAAAACATTAAATGGTATATAATTATAATTACAATTTTTTTTTGTTATTAAACATTAATCTCGTAATTCTTATAAATGATAAAAAAAAAAGTGATGATATTTCTTTTTGTTTGAATTAATTTTTTTTTTCACTTATAAAAAAAAAACCATAATACTACTCCACCGCAAAAACAAGTGCCAGTACGCAACGGCCGAACAAAGCGAGCGCAGGGTTTAGCGAGGATTTACTCCCTTACAGCAGGGGAGAAAGCGGTTTTATTTTAGGGCTCTTCAATTCTTTCAAGTAAGAACTTAAAATCTTATTCTCTTATGATTTTCATTTGTCACTTCAATTGAGTTTTCAAACTTTCCATTAACGTGTTTTTCACTTTTGCACTTTCTTCAATTCCCTTTGTGATTTCTCGTCGATTGTTGTTCAATTACAATGAAGAATGATCGTGAATTATTAGCTGAGTTTCATAATCCCCAAATGCATCAAGAAATCACTATTTTTACCCATCAAATTCTCAGAAATTCCAGTTTTATCCCCATCAAAAGCACCTTTTTAACTCCAATTTAATTGCTGTACCCATAAAGCAAATGGGTTTGCTTTGTTTCGCTTATTTTCATTTACTCCGGTGCACCGGCTGTGTACCTGATCCCAATGAGCCTGCAAACCTAATGAAAGAAGATGGTGTATCAGTTTGTTCACAGTTGTGGATTGAGAATTTTAGAGAACCTGATAGGATAGTCACCAATTAGACCTCTTATCTTCGTAGATTCGAATTATGGGTATTGGCTCATCAGAAAGTTTGTGCCTATGAAATAGGATCATATATGCCCCCGTAGTTCGATCACTAGGTCTACTTTGGAAGATTTGTTAGCCTTAAGAAATGCTGTTCTTGATAATAGGTTTAAGTGGGGTGCCAGGTTAGAATTCTTTATAAAATCACCTGAAGACAAGACAGATTATGAATCTTTGTCAAAGAGGAAGATTAAGGCTATTTTAACCACTACTCAGCCTGGCCCATTTCAAGATAAGTTAGTGCAAGAGGTTTTGTTTATGATTTTGGAGCCTATATATGAGGCTCGGTTCTCACAGAAGTTATTTTCCTTTAGGCCAGGGAGGAATGCGCATACAGTGTTGAGGGTGATTAGGAAAAGTTTTGCTGGTTATTTATGGTATATAAATGGTGATTTAAGTGCAATTTTGGTTGGACTGAAGGTGGGGTTGGTGATAATTGCTTTGATAAGGGATGTGAGGGATAAGAAGGTTATTGATTTAATCAAGTTGGCATTAGTTGCGCCTGTGATAACTAGTCCGGTTGATGGGGAGGAAAAGAAGAAAAAGAAAAAAGAGGAAGTATTAGAAGAAGAAGTTGTTGGCAGAGGATGAGCCAAAGCCTGATCCTTATTGGTTGGAGAATTTTTTTGGATTTGCTCCAGAGGAGGCAGAGAAATTTCCTTAATGGGGAAATTGTGGGATTATTAGTCCCCTTTTAGCTAATATATGTCTTGATGAATTGGACTGGTGGATGGAAGATAAGATTAAGGAGTTCTATCGTCCATCAAAGAGTGATGTCATATGGAATAGTCCCTAAGGGGAAGCAGAACAGGCGAACACATCTTGGCCAGAATTTGTGCCAACAATTGGGCCAGATAAGACCCGGAAGATGGACTATTTACACTGTGGAGGTCACATTTTGATTGGTATCTGTGGACCAAGGGCAGATGCAGCAATGCTGAGAAAACAGTTAATTGAGTTTTGTGATCAGAAATATACGATGAAGCATGATAATGAGAGCCTTCCAATTGAACACATAACCAAAGGTATAATGTTTCTTGACCATGTACTATGTCAAAGAGTGGTGTATCCAACTCTTCAGTACCCATCTACTGGTGGTAAGAATATTACTGAGAAAGGTGTTGGCACCCTTTGTCGGTCATGGCTAGTTTGAAACAATGAATCAAGCAATTTAGGAAGTTAAACTTTCTTAACGGTGATAGGGAACCAGACCCCAACCATGTTTTAGAATGTTTCATCTACTCAAGCTCACACCAATGCCCAGATGAACAAGTTCTTGTCAACAATGGTTGAGTGGTATAGATATGCAGACAATCGGAGAAAAGTTGTTAATTTTTATTCTTATGTTATTAGGGGTTCACTGGCAAAGCTCTATGCTGCAAAGTACAAACTTCATTCACAAGCAAAGGTTTATAAAATTGGTGCAAGAAATCTGAGCCGTCCTCTTAAGGAGAGGAAAGGACACTCACCGGAGTACCAGAATCTGCTGAGAATGGGACTTGTTGAGTCAATTGATGGCCTTCAGTATACCAGGATGTCTCTCATTCCCGAGACTGATTATACACCCTTCCCTAGCAATTGGAGGCCAGATCATGGGAAAGCACTAGTTGAATATATAAGGCTTGATGATCCAAAAACTCTGGAAGAGCAAAGAAGTTGCATTGGAGAGCAGGGTCTTGTTTCAGCACTGGACTACATATTAATGCCAGCGTGGAACTACAAAAGAAATGCAATTGTGATGGATCAGCTTTCCCTGGTAAAAAGTGCTGGAGGTAACACAAAAGGAGATCATCAATTGTCGTTGAGTTCAAATCGTGAGAACTATGATCCCAATAGCAAGGAAGAGGAAGAATCCGAAGAAGGGCTTCATGCTTCACAAATTTAAGACAGATTTTGTAACCAGTGCTTAAAAATTTTGAGCTCCTTTGTTAGTGGAATTTGTATTGGTTAAAGGAAGCAGATAAAAACAGATTTGCTGCTTCAATAAAGATTTAAAAGATTTCCAATTACCTTGTATAATAGTGATATATTTATCAAATTTGAAATTTCAGAAGAATTTTCAATTCAGTGGCTTCAATTCTTGGTCATTTGACAAGTTTATTTTCCATCTCTGCATAGTATTTCCAGTTTCATTGATTTTTTCTTTAAATCTTTTTGAGAGTTTCTCAGAAAATGAAGTTGGAGGTTTCAAACGGATTAGACTTCTTGCTTTTGCATTTTGTTCGTTTCCAGTTAGTCTTGTCATAATAATGGCCACATGTTCGTTGCCAAAAGCAATATAAATCAGCCAAGCAACAGGAAAATTGGAATTGTAAGTTAAAGACGACGTAGCAGTCAAGATTTTTCTATCAAAACAATAAGCGAAAAGAGTTTAGATTTAAGAGGATAAACATCTGAAGCAAGTAAGTTCATGATGCATAAAACAACATCACATAAGTAGAAAAGACTGTAATTCTGTTTTGTCAATGGAGACACTTCTTCCATATCTTGAAACCCTTTCTCACATGTAGTCATTCCTCCTATCAATGCAGTCAGCCAGGTATCAACATTTCCATACTGCCCTGTCAAAAATGCTCAATTAGTATCCACCAGTGTCACAACCCATTATATATTCATGTATTCAAATAGTATTATATATTCATAATAAAAAATATAAATGAAGTTAACTAAGTTATATATATAATATTTATTAAATATAATAATAATAATAATAATAATAATAAGAAGAAGAAGAAGAAGAAGAAGAAACTAAAAATAAAATACTTCAAAATAACATTTAATTTATTTCAATATAAAGTGTTAGAGAAATATATAAAACATTGAATATAAATTATATCTAATATATTAAATAATATTATATTTCATTTATAGATTATCGTTTAATATAATCACTATAAATGTTTCAAAATAGCAAAAAATCCATATGGTTCGGTAAACCACCCAACCTGCCAAGAAAAAGTACCAATTCCCCTAGAGTCCCCAGAAAACAACGCGCGCTCGAGGACTAAAAGTTTTTCCATAAAACAACGCACGCTCGTGTACTAAATTTTTTGCGCGATCGTGTATTGGTCCTGTCCTCATATTCTTGCGTTCGTATCACATAACTGCGCAAGTAAATAAATAAATAAATAATACTTCACTCACGTTCGCGCGAACAAAATTGAAGCTTTTTTCTTTCTCTCTCTCTCTCTCTCTCTCTTTTTCTTTTTTTTTTTGTTGTCTTTAGTTGACCCGTTGCAAAGAGCTTGCTTAAAAAGACGAAATTCGCCTTGGTTTCTCTGCAAGATGAATTAGCTCCAAATTTCAGTTCACGTCGGTGATTTCGCTCTTATTTTCCACCATTGATTCTTTGACTAAGTATGGTTTATTCTTATAATGAAATCGTTTTAAATTTTGATTTTCCATAAATTCACTTACCTGCTTTATTCATCGTTTCTGCGCAATACTGCTTTGATGTTCTTGTTTCACTTAATTTTTTGTTTAGTTTCCTGCAGTTTTACTAACATTTCTAGAAAAATATTCTTGTTAAATCAGGGTTCAGTTTGTTTTGATTGTAGTAGCTTTGACTTGGCCTGTCAACAGTATCTGTATTGTTTATAATCTATTCCGTTTACAAGATTTTTTCTGCGGATTACCCAAAGGTGACAAAGATCTCTTCATTGAATTGGGCCAGTTCTGTCTGAATATTTTTCTTTTCAATTTGTATTAAATCTTTTGATTTTCGCACCGTTTGCAGCGGTAGATCTACATATAAAGATATGGAGTGTACATCAATAGCTGATGGAGTGGGTCGAACCGGACAACAATGGAAATTTTCGGTTGATGAAACACAAGGTGAGTTTCCATTAAGAGATTCAGCTTCTAGAAAATTAGCCTGGGATCGGCCATCCCCAATTGAGAAGATTGAGAAAAGGCTGTCAGATCTGGTTGATAAAACAAAATCTAATTATCTTGGTGACCTGCCATCAACAGATTTGACTTCTGAAACTACAAAATTAGCCTCGGACCTTTTAGTGCAAATTCACGGCAAGAAGATTCAGAAAAAAACGGACAGGATGCATGGGATGAAAAAGTTAGAGGAACGCATGGCAAAATTGGAAAACGAGAGGAGGAGATTGAGAAAAAAAATTAAAAAATTGGAAGCCGAGTTTAGGAGAATGAGGGAAGAAAACGCAAAAAGGGAAACGCTGCTTGAAGCATTATCGAGAGATAAAGGGATATCTGCCTCAAAAGTTAAATCGGTACTCTGTCTCTTCTTCCCTATCTTCAAAATTTTTTTTTTAAAAGAAGTTATATTGGTTAATTGGTTGCTAGGGTAATTATTAACCAGGTCTTCCCTGCAGCTAGTTTCATATTTTTGGTCTTATTTACATTTTTATTTGCTTTAACCTATGTTATTCTTTTGAACCCTCTCTTTTTTGCCGGTTGAAATGCCTTTTAGTTTTAGTCCTTATTAAAAATGGCTTGAAGGCTTCTGGGTTCATGATTTTACTTGAAGAAAGCTGATTCTCTTTCCTTCTTGCGCTATCCATACAGGAGACAAATAGATCCTTGCATTCTCTTCGATTTGTTGTCATAACTGGGTTCATGTTATGATAATCCCTTTGTGTAACATCAAGCACAGCTAAGATTCAAGGGTCATTACTTTTATTCTTTCTGGGAAAAAGATGAACCAAAATTAAATTATGTTTCTACTGCGTTCTTAAGTAAGATATGATATATCAGCGCAGATACTAGTTTTCTAACTGGGAAGTAGATATCTAATTATGGATCATCAAAGGCCAAGTGATTTCAATGTTCTTTCTTATCTTCCAATCATGCATTTATTTGTTCCTCTTAAATTGCAGGGTGTTGAGCTTGTGGAAAGTTTTCTTGAGCAACTTGATGCCAATGTCAAGAGTCAAGTAGACTATTCGGACTTTAAAATCTTAGAAAAGGATTTACGAAAGGATTTGAGAATGGTTGGGAGATTCAATGTTCCATTATCCCTGGCTCCTATTTCAGAGAGAATCTATGACACTTATGGTGATATTACTTCAGAAAGCTCACAGAGCGACTGTGCAGCTATGCCTAGCTATTTTCTGTTCTGTGCTGCAATCCAAGAGATGGATGATCTGAAACTTGAGCAAGTCAACAAGACTAAGATGTTGTTGTGGAGAGATGCAATTAATAGTGCCCTGAATGTCCAATTCAAAGTGGACTTTGCCAAAAAACAGTTGAAGAAAATTGCTCGTGCATATTTTGGTTTAAAAGCAATGGAGGAAATAAACAATGAAAAGCTTAAGAACATAGATGGAACAGTGAAGAAAATAGAGTTGCCTGAAAATTGTTTATGCGGAGCTATTTATTTTGGGGGCAATGAAGAGCTCAAGAATATAGATAGAACAGTGAGGAAAATAGAGGTGCCTGAGTATCGTTTACCTGAAGCTAAATATATCTGGGGCAGCGAGGGGATCGACATTGAAGAGTTCAAGAACATAGATGGAACAGTGAGTAAAATAGAGATGCCTGAGGATTGTTTACCTGAAGCTCAATATTTCTGGGGCAAGGAGGAGATCGACATTGAAGAGTTCAAGAACATAGATGGAACAGTGAGTAAAATAGAGGTGCCAGAGGATTGTTTACGTGAAGCTAAATATTTTTGGGGCAAGGAGGAGATAAACAACGAAGAGCTCAAGAACATAGATGGAACAGTGAGGAAAAAAAAGGTGCTTGAGGATTGTTTATGTGAAGCTAAATATTTTTGGGGCAAGCCTCTTAGCACTGGTCTGTTCTATTAGTATATTTCTAGCATAAGCCATCGCACCTTGTCTTTCTCACTTTACGTTTTCTGGCTGTGTTTTGTTTTTTTTTGCTTAGTCACTGTAAGCAATTATGTTATTAAATTTATTCCTCAAATAGTTTTATTACCATAAATTGCATGTAGTAATATTTCTTCCTTTTGAAACTTATTTCTCTTTCTCCGCCCCTCTTTAACTTCAGCTCAAAAAACCTGAGATGCCAACAGTCTATGGAGACAAATTTTCTGTGGAGACTGAAGGATATCAATGGGACTATAGTTTGCAGATGTTATAGTATTTCCAGTTTCATTGATTTTTTCTTTTAATCTTTTAAGAGTTTCTCAGAAAATGTAGTTGGAGGTTTCAACGGGTTAGACTTTCTTGCTTTTGCATTTTGTTCGTTTCCAATATCCATTTTCAGGAAGTGAGGGAAAATACTTGGCTTTAGGGAGGTTCTCATACGTCATGGGACAAGGAGAATGACTGGAAAAATTATTGGTATGCAGCTTTGTCTGCTGGTGTGCATGGTATTGAATTTTGTGAATTTTTCTGTATTATGGCCCAATGTTGACCTTCATAATAATAATGGCAGCACGTAAGCATGCATAAAAAATTTGCCAAAAGTAAAAAAAAAATGTGCATTTAGCAACATAAATCAGCCAGAAACAGGAAAATTGAAATTGTGAGTTCAAGTAGGCATAGCAGTTAAGATTTTTCTATCAAAACAGCAAGGGAATAGAGTTAAGATTCAAGAAGATAAACATCTGAAGCAAGTAAGTTCATGATGCATAAAGCAACATCACATAACTGGAAAAGACTGTAATTCTGTTTTGTCAATGGAGACACTTCTTCCATATCTTGAAACCCTTCCTCACATGTTGTCGTTCCTTCCATCACTGCACTCATCCAGGCACCGGCATTTCCATACTGCCCTGTCAAAAATGCTCCAATAGTATCCACCAGTGTCTCAACCCCATCAGAGTAAAGCAGAGAGCAATCCTCAAGCATGCCGAAGAAGGACCCAAACTTTCGTTGTTCAGTAACTCTTTTATGATTGAAAGTGTGTTGGTCGCATTTTGTAAAACTAGCTCCTTTGCAACAATTGCTAGACCTTGAAGGTTTGTCATGCGGCTGACAGGAATTTCCTGGAGAGATGCCAAGCAGAAGCTGTAGTTAAAGATACTGGACTTGTCTGAGCATGCTTTACAGGTTTTGTTGATTACATCAACAGACAACATGCTTGTTGCAGATATTTCATCTTTAATATTGAACAGAAAGAAGAAGAAAAATAAGAAGAAGAAGAAGCAGCGAATGATGAGAAAGAGACATGCTGCTTTTTTTCTTCTTGGTATTGTAATTTGTTATCGATCTTACTGCAACATGCAACAAAATCTTTATATAATATAATCATGTAAGCTTTTATAATGATACGAGTTTTCTCATACCAAGGAAGCTTCCTAGACCGAAAGAATTTGATTCTAAAATTTTTGAATAAGTTAATTTTTAGGTGGAAGCAAAAAAAAAAAGTCAAAATTAGGTCAAATTCGAGTCATTTCGAGAGAATTGAACTAAATTTTAGATTCTTAAAGATTTTAAAATAAATTTTGAGTTTTAAGCAAAAATAAACATTTTAACCAAAATACACATGATCTAAAATTGGGTAAAAGTTGGCTAGTTTTACTTAGATTTGATCAAGTTTTGTCAAAGCCTAATGTTTAAAAAGAAAATACTTGGAAAAACTAAAAATTGAACTAAAATGACCAAAATGCTCCTTAATCAAACTTGATCAAACCCGGATTAACCTTTGAAATTCATGATTGAAGAGCACCATTAAGGCTTAATATTAATAAAATTATGATTTGGATCCCTTAAAAGTCATGTTGGATCTCAAAAGAGATATGAAAATAGAAAAATATCTTTAAAAGTATTTTTATAATTTAGCCTTTGGTGGTCAATTTTTTTGGAAAAAGTTCCCAATCATGACTAGAGATTATTTCATGAATTTTGGTTCAATAAAATCATAAAAATCATCATTAAATCACAAAATTAAAAAGAAAAAAGCATGAAAAAAAAAAGACATTTTATCAAGGGCTAGTTTGGCAAATTTGCATGTTATTAAGGGACATTTATGTAAGTTTCTAGAAGATGTATTGTAATTTCTTGGAGCCATAGGATTTGAAGGTACAATAATCCAAAGACCCTCATTGCAAGTTTTAGGCATCAAGTTTGAAGAAAAAGATAAATGAATTACTAGTCTTTGATGCATTTTGATCTAATGATTAAGATGGGTGCTTTGGCTCTTTAAATTGACATGTATGGGGCTATAGAAAGGGTCTATTTTTTAGTAACCAAAACTCCACCATTAAAAAGTTTTTCAAAAAAAAAAAAAAGAACTCTCTTGTGGAAGAAAACTTTTCTTTGGTAGTTTTCTTACTTTTTATGTATTTTTCATCTTAATCCATGTGGTTGTTTTCATTCCTTCGATGATTTGTTGGTTGTCATTATGTGTTTTAAGAGTTTTTAGTGATACAATCATATGATTATATATTTCTTTGCTTTGCGATTTATTTGCTATATGGTTTGTGATTTAAAAAAAAATGTTTTCTTCAACTATTTATTTTAGAAGTGTGTTATGTGTTTCAAAATATTCTTGTTTGTAAAAATGGTTTTTTTACATATACTTTCTTAGTTTTTATGAAAATTTTCAAAAAAAAAAAAAGTTGTATTGTAAGAATTTTTTAAATGTTTGTTGAAATAAAAATGTGATCTTTTATCATATTTTTCGAGTGTTTGTGAAATTGTCTGTGTCATGTAATTGCATGTTAGCCTAATTGTATTCATCATTTGCATATAGTTAAATTTTATTATTAGCATTTAATTATCATAAGTATTCGTATAAAAATTTTATGATCACCTCTCCGTTAAAATATTTATTTTATATATCAAAGTATTCGTATACTTAATTATCAGTTGAAAAAGCTAATACTGTTTTTCTCGATCATTAATTTTTTTTTTATTTCTCTTAAATTATAGTAAAATAAGGAAAATGACATCACAACGATCCCTTTTGACTTGTCTTTAATTGATGGGGTATGGAATCCTACTTTGAGTGTTTGATTTTTTTTTTATTTTGGATGTTGATTTTTATCATCACTTGCAGCTTCAGTATGAAAATGGAAGTAATGTGAACATGGTATCCAACTTACCATCATGTTTAAGTCTAATCACGTGTTACATGGAAGAATGGTAAATAGTAAGGCTATTACTTAAATTTCTTGCAATTCTGATAAAAATGATGAAAGGTTTGATGATGAAAAAATGAACGATTTTTTTAAGCAATATGATGGCGATGGCGATGGCGATGGCGGAGAGATGCAATCCTTGATGCCCAACAAATCAAACTCAATTTGTAATGTGTAATTTGATATGGTAAATTGCATATGCTTATTTTGGTTTAAGAGCTCATCATCAAAAGGATCAAAAGAAGAGATTATAAGTTGAATTGAATGTAGTGACAAAAAACTTTCAATTGCGTGAATGGTGTCAAGCTGACACAATATATTTTAGTAACAAGCCTCTTAACACTGATCTCTTCTAAATTCTATAGTTGGTTTTTACGTATGTAAATTAAAAGGATAGGAAATTTTGGAAGCATCAATAGAAGGTAATTAAGGATAAGACCATTCCATGCGATGCCTTAATCTTTTGTTTAGCTTCTATTTCTTTTATCATTATTGTGTTATATTTTATCCCTACTAATAAAGTTGATTTATCTTGTTAATTAATGTTAAATTATGAGTAATTTTATCTATACTGATTTTAATGATACTTGAACTAAATAATATGATTTTAATCAAGTGTAATGTTATTTAAGTGATATTACAATCCAAATTTTTAATTTTAAAATTGATTGCAATATCACTTAACTATTATTTTTTTTTAAATTTGTTATGCAATCATATTTGCTTAGCTTTATTATTAATATGTGTTCATATTTTGGTTAAAGCTAATATAATGGATCAAAAAATTATTTTAGTTTTTAAAATTGAAAATATGAACTAAGTAAATTGTTGGGAGCATTTGGTAGTAAAAAAAGAATAGTGGCTTTTTTCCTCATTACGTGTCTTCAACAGATAGCCAGGGGCAATTCGGATATTTATGTCGACCTGACATGTCAAGTCAGCTTGACACACTCAATACCACATCAGCTCAACCACGTTATTATTGTCCCTTATTGGCCCTTACCTTTCATCTATAAATACAAACATCCAGGCATCACTAAGGCAAGTTCTATCTATTCATAATCTTTTACGTTATTTTCTATTTGACCTCACTTATTCTAATTTATGCGTTGGAGTGCAAACGCAAGTAACATTCTCTGTCTTTGCATTAAACCGCTCTCTTTCAGTCTTTTATTCTTTTAAGAATACCTCTACGTCAAAGCTCGGTATAAACATTTGGTGCACCAGGTAAGGGCTTTTTCTATTCATTAGCTGAGCACAAAATAATGTCACATAGGAAGAGAACTTTGGAAGAAGGAGAAATGATTGCTCCTATCGAAACGAAAACACACAATAGCCAGCATTTGGATCGACCTACCCCACAATAAACTAGTCTAACCATAGAGCAGTTTTAGGCTTTGACCGTGCAGATACAAGCCTTCAAATAAATGTTGTAGACCATAACCTCACCACAAGCTTCAAAAGTGTTAGATTTAGTTACCCACGATCGATAAGCTATGGAAAGATAGCCAAGTTACGAAAAAATGAAGGCTTTCTTAGACTCAAAAGAAGAAAAGCATAACACCCTAGCTTGCCATTACTTCAATCATTACACAACACACCATGACCTAAAAATTCAAACAAACAAATATCGAGCCCCAACTAATAAAAAACTTGAAAGCTTGGATACAAGCTTTGGAAACAGAGCTGAAGGCAAAGGTAATGAATTTTAAGGACAAACTTAAATTTTTGGAAACCTTACCCTTTATTGAAGAGATTGATAAAGCCATACCTTCTAATGGGTTCAAAATAGCGACCTTAGAAACCTATGAAGATACTTTTGACCCTTTCGATTATCTATAACTTTATAGAACTAACATAATGATGCAAGGCATTTATGAAGCTTTGATATGTAAAAGCCTTATTGCCACCTTAAGGGCATAGCTTGATCCTAGTATAACAATTGGGAACTGAGGTCAATCACTACATTTAAATAGCTTAGTCACTCATTTTTGTCCCGATTTGTCAATAGCTGAAGAACAAAGAAGACAAGATTGAGTTTTATGACAATCCACTAAGGTTGTAACAAATCTCTAAAAAGTTATGTCATGTATTTTAATACAAAAGCTCTCCAGGTAAAAGACCTAGAACAAATGGTCATGGTAGTCACCTTGACAAGTGGACTCAATGATCAAAAGTACCACTTGAAGTTGACTTTGTCATTATAACAACCTAAGACTCTAGCCAATGTCCTACTTATAGCCAAAAAGTATATAAATACCAAAGTTATAATAAGAAATAACTGAAGTGAGAGAGGCTCATCCCCTCATCTTAGTGGTCAAGGTGAGAGAGGCTTATTCCCCTCATCGATTATAAAAAAAATAAAAAAATTTTATGATTATTCCCTAAGAGGGAGACGACATAGGGTTAGAAGCTTTAGTGAAGAAATAAATTATACAACACTAAATATCTCTCTCGAGAGGATTCTAATATAAATTGAAAAGAATCCAGAGCTCATATTGTCAAAGCCACTAAAATAAAACATGAAAAGAGATCCAACCAAAAGATGTGCTTTCTATAGGGTAATACTTAAAATGATGTTCACTTAAAAAATGAGATTAAAGCTTTGATTAGGAAAGGTCAGGTGATGAGGTTTATGGAATAGTGAAGACAAAGGCCATTTGATCGAACTACATACAGAACCGAGAAAAACCCATCAGGGATAAAGAAAATAGGCCAGAAGAAAACAAAAGGGAAAAGTCAGAAGATGTTAGCCAAGTGAGAAAAAGGTTGAACTAATAATAATAAGCCAATCACTTTAGTAATTAATGTGATTACTAGAGGGAGCTTAACCTTGGCCAAAAAAAAATTCAACCCAGAAATGATCATGATCGTGGGTTTTTTGACAAAAAAAGAAAAAGAATAGAAAAATGAATGATCTTGTTCAGCTTGAAAGATTTGGAAGGAATCCAATACCCATATGATGATATTATAGTAATTACAAATATGGTATATAATTATGTAGTCAAGAGAATCTTATTCAACAACAGGAGCTCTGCCAACATCATGTACTACAGCACTATGAAGATGATGGGAATTAATGAAGACGAGTTATAATTTATCACTGCAACATTAATAGGATTGAAACGAGTAGGTGCCAGTAAAAGAAATTATTAAGCTACCAATCTTTTTGGGTACAGAACCAAAAAAGGTCACTTTTGTCATAGAGTTCATGATTGTGGATGTTCTATTTGCCTACAATATGATATTAGATCGACCTAACTACTATGTTATGCAGTTTATAAGCTCAATTCTCCATCTAAAAGTGAAATTTCCAACACCTCATGGGATTGGAAATGTAAAAAGAAACCAATCCACAACACAATATGTTATGTCACAATAATGAAAGAGAGGACTGGGAAGCAGATTGGTAGTTCGAACGAGACTGAGAATGCCAAAAAAAAGCAAGTAACTGAAACTAAGGAAAAGTAAGAAAGCATGAGCAAGAACATACAACGTAACATAACCTTATTGAAATGCGCTCTTCAGCCACTTCGAGCTCTTAAACTCAAATAAAAAGACATTTTTTCTTCTATCTTTTGAATTTTTAAAATAATTCTAAAGATGTTTGAGCTCTCAAGCTGATACAAATAATTACATATCATTTGAACCAATCTAATAAGTTAACCAAAATATAATTTAAAATGAAAAATACATATTGATTCAACCAAATATTTCAATAAGTTATCAATGACATACGAATCATCACTTCAAGATCTGTCTTCGCAAGAAATGATCCTAACCTAATTGAATAAAAAGAGATAATTGACCAAAGGCATGACTCGAATGAAAACCAACTTGAATCACAGAGGATCTCATTGCTATACCATTCTGGGATAACATCCCTGAAAAACATATACAGATCAAAATTAAACTTCAACACAAAAATTAGTTAATTCAATTTTTGAGAAATAATGCTGACGTGTTTGCTTGGACACCATCTGATATACCTGAAATTGATATCAAGATAATAGTCCATAAGCTATATACTAACCCTAATGTAAAACCAATTTGGCAAAAAAAGATACCTTTGCCCCAAAAAGATAAAAGGATATCGATGATGAGGTCGATAGATTATTACAAGCAAGCTCTATCAGGGAGGTTTATTACCCTAAATGAATAACCAATGTGATCATGGTAAAAAAATACAGCAAAAAATGAAAGATGTGTGTTGACTTTATTGACTTGAACAAAGCATTACCAAAATATAATTTTTCTTCCCTAGCATTTTTCTTCCCTAGCATAAATTGTTTAGTGGTTGATAATGCCAAGCACGACCTTTTTAACTTTATAAATGCCTACCATGGCTACAACCAAATTAAAATGTTGAAGGATAATGAGAAAAAATGGTTTTTATTATCAAGAAATACCTTTATTGCTACAAGATAGTGCCTTTCATATTGAAAAACACGGGGGTGACCTATCAAAGGTTGGTCATCAAGGTTTTTAAACATCAAATTGACTGAACATAAAAGTATATGTGGATGACATGATGTCAAAAGCAAAAGTTTGGTAAAGCATTTAAAAGATCTCGAAGAGACTTTTAACATTTTAAAAAAATATAATATGAAGCTTAACCTAAGCAAATATTCTTTTGGAGTCACGTCAAAAAAATTGTTCGGTTATATGATTAATAAGAGAGGGATAAAGGTGAACCCAAAAAAAGTTCAAGCAATCTTAAACATAAAAGCACCAATTTTAGTAAAAAAGGTGCAAAGGCTAACTAAAAGAATAATCACCCTAAGTAGGTTCATGTCTAAGTCAATAGAACGATGTTTGCCATTCTTCAAAATTTTTAAAAACATCACTGATATCAGGTGGATCCCTCAATGCCAAAAAACTTTTACGATGAAACTTTGTACTTATACATGGCCACTACAAATTAAGCCATCAGTTTAGTTTTAGTTCAAGAAGAAAAAAGAAAGCAAATTTTGGTTTAGTTTGTGAGCAAGGTGTTGACAGTGCCAGAAAACACTACAGTAGTACAAAAAAATTAGTTTATGCAGTTTTCACTTCAAATAAAAAGCTCAGGTCATATTTTCAAACTCATGTGGTCCATACACTGAATGATCAACCACTGAGATAGGTCTAATAGAAGCTAAAATTATCAGAAAGATTAATAAAGTGGGTAATAAAGCTCAATGAATTTTATATATACTATTTATATTGGCCATCAAATCTCAACTGTTAACAGAGTTTGTTGAATAGCTTACCTTAGCCCATTCTGAAAGATAACCTGAAAAAAATGAAGAAACTCCAGATAAAGAAAAATAGAAGTTTTTTGTTAATGGATCAGCCACGAATCATAGTAGAGGAGTCAGTCTCATTCTGATTATCCTAGAAAGACTGTAATACCAATATGTCTTGAGGTTTAGTTTCAAGGTATCTAATAATGAGATGAAATATGAGACATTGATAGCTGACTTTAGATTAATAACCAAGCTAAATGTCTAACATATAACCATCTATAGCGATTCTTAATTAATGGTCAGTTAGATCAATGAAGATTTTGGAGCTAAAAAAAAGGGATTCAAAAATATTTGGATAAAGTACTAACCTGGATTGTTAATTTTAAGAAAATCAAGGTAAAAAAGATACTAAGGTTCAAAAACTCACTAATAGATTTCCTATCTAAGTTGGCTTCAAGAATAATAATAGATAGTTTGGATCAAGTCCTTGTAAAAGAACTAGTACAAAAAAACACCAAAGAAAAGCTTATAGGACAAATCGTAAAAAAAAAAAAAAAACTTTGATGACATCGAAAGTGCTACTTGAAGATAGGGTCTGAGCTAAAACATTAATGAAGAAAGATCCTTAATACATGATGATCAATAAAAAATTATATAAAAAATCTTTTAGTTTACTTTATTTGAGATTTGTAGATGATGAATGGATGTCTTCAGACCATTCACCTCAGCCATAGGTAAGAAAAAGTTCATTTTAGTAGTGATAAACTATTTCATGAAATGTTGTAAAGCTGAAGCCTTGGCCACTACAACAGAGGTCTAAGTCTAGAAATTTGTGTGAAAGAACATAGTCTATAGATTCGACCTATCTTAGTCTATAATAACAAAAAATGGTAAATAATTCAAAAACCTATGGTTCAAGGAATGATGTTCAAACCTTCACATCAATTAGATATTCATATTGGTCATCCACCTTTAATCTAATGGACAAGTTGAAGCAATGAATAAGACAATATTAGAAGCCTTGAAAAAGAAATTGGATGCAACAGAAATAAAATAGGTCGATAAACTTTCTAGGGTATTATGGGCACTGAGAACGACTACTAAAATACTAACAAAAGAAATCCTATTTCACTTGGCATTTGAAATGAAAGTCGTGGTGCCCATCGAGATCAACTTTCCAAACATAAAAGTTGAATTAGGTTCAGAAGAAAAAAATGATGAGGCTTTAAGGGCTGACCTAAACCTCATTGAAAAATAAAAAAATGTGACCTTAACACGAATAGTAGTTTATTAACAGAAGATATCCAACTATTATAATAAAAAGGTCTGACGTAAGAACATCTTGAAAGATGACCTGGTACTTAAAAAAGTTGAAGCCTAAGAATTGATGATCGAGGTGACAAACTAGCTCTGATCTGGAAAGGACCATATGTAATTAAGAAGATCATCCATGACATGACCTACAAACTACGAGATATGAATAGTAATACCATCCCAAAGACATGAAACGTGAATAACTAAAAGGTTTTTTACCAATAGCTCGACTAAATCGAACTCGTACTTGTAACCCAAAAATCAATGAAGTCAAAACAAATTATATTCATCCGATAGGGCTCACGTTTATTATCAACCCCTTAACTGATGCATCCGACCAAAAACATGTTAATATACCAATATTTTACTCCGAGCTTCGAACCCAACCAATGTAATAAAATTCGATCTCAAGTTAATTTAAGCTCACTTTCAACTCACTTTAACTGAGCTTAAACTTGCGATTAATTTCAATCAAATCAAATATTGGCTTATTTATTTTGATTACTTTGAGGTAAATCTACAGAATTCATGTCATAACGTCAGTTAATTGAGCTTAAACTTGTTTGAGTAAAGGAAAAAATAAAAATGAAACTTCAACCAAATGAATTCGGTCTTCTATTAAATGATCACATCAATACAATAATTATCATCGTATGATTTTTATTTGAGGTCGTAACAAAAACTGACCTCACACATCAACAATTCTAAACAAAAAATTTACAAAACTAAAAAATAAATTAAAAAAAGTCAGTAATCAATAACAGTAATAACAACAGTGGCACCTAAATCATCAGGAGCAATAGCAATAACCTCAGCCTGAACCTCTTCAGCCTTAACCCTTAAAGCGACCTTGAGCTCAACATCTAGTGCCCTATCTTCATTTTCTTTCTCTTCTTCCTCTTCAAACTTATTTGGAGGAAATCTTGATTTGATATTATTGATATCAATATCAATGAGATAGAGGTTGAGGTTGACAAATTTGAATTGCACTTTGTCTTTGGCCAGTTCGAAGGCACCGAGCATGTTATCCCTAGAAAATTCTACCTAAAGCCTGATAAATTCACCTAAAGCCTTGAAGTCCTCAATAGCATACTTTTTTAGCTCTTTTTTTTTTCTTTTTCATTTTCAACTCAGACCTCAACCTAGCTATTTCTGCCTAAATGCCATTAAGTTTCAGCTTGACTACTCCCTTCTTGACTTTACTTAGGTCTTCTCAATATGGATGGTCTCTAATTTGGTCATCAACTCATCTATTCTCTTTATTTACTTGATCTTCTTTTTGTAAGACCCATTAAGGCTAGACCTAACATTGCTTAGAGCATCCGAGCTCTTCTTATGCTCTTTACTTAGGGCAGTCACATCTTTCTCGACCCTAAGTAAGTGAGCCATAGCAAGGTAAGTATGGTAAAAAGCTTGACTAGTGTTGTCAAAGGGCTAAGGTAAGAGCTTTTAATGAACTACATAAAACAAACCTCTGACTTAACCAAAAATAAAAAAGAAAAACAATGAAAATTTGAATTAGAGTTAAACAATGCTTACCAATGGGAAGGACTGTGACCTTGCAAAATCTTCTCGCTTCATCGAGATTTTCTATGGGATAATCAGTTGGGGTATACTTTTACCGTATGTAGATTTTTTCTAAGTTGGGTTTTAACACCTTTGACTTGAGATTCTCTAAGGTAGAAGATGAGACATTGATATTTAACTTCTTGATAGGAGAAGATACTATCAAAAAAAGCTCTTGATGAGCTGTTGACTTTATTTTTGACCAATGGAGGAGTGCTAGGCTGAGATGCTTAGTGGTATACCCACTATGGGATTGATAAGCTTATTTTCCCTATGAGAGAGGGCCCCGATCTAAATCTTCTTATTTTGGGCCTTTTTGGGCATCAATTTATGTTAAAATATGGAAAAGTTAAAATCTTTGTTAGTAAAAATCTATGTAAAACTAAACTAAGAGTTAGATAAAAATCAAATTAAAATAAAATCCTATGAAGTTATCTTATACCTACCTTAGTATTGTGACTCATTTATTATTTTAGGGTCAACTTGTAGACATTGATGACAAGCTCCTTCTATGAGTGTACTCTATTATTTTATCTCGATCTAATAAGTCTAGGACAAATAAAGCAATTAGCATATCTATAAATTTGTCAGGCTTATTTATTATCTTCATAGCTCAACTTTGACCTTGGGCTCGACTTCAGTCTCACCATACTTATTTATTTTTTGTTTTTGAAGGTAAAGAAAGAGCAACTTCCAATTTTTTATAGAGCTTGAGCAATCAACGAATAATTTTTTATTGGGCTATGCTGTTATGTAATATCACCTCTATCACTAGGGTGTTTTTTAATGAAAAAAATTTCTTAAATAAAAGAATATCGAAAAAAATATTTAAGTGTTGGCAAATAATGATAAAGCATACTATATACCATATAGAGTTAGGAGTGAGCTGTGTGATATTTAAATTATAAGAATTAAAAATTGAAACAAATAAAAAGAGAAATGGAAACTTCAGACCAGCCACAAATAAATCTCAATACATGCAGAGCCGATGTGGCTTTAGTTTATCTGTTACCCAATCTGAGGAGTTCGACATTAGTATATTGTATCTTTTTACTGAAAAATAAAAGTTCATTGTTAGAGCATGTATGTGATGAGCTAAACATAAGTTAGGATAGTCTTCAAGATTAGCCTTGTCTTTTAGTTCCTTCATCATATCTTTGGATATCATACCGAAGTCATAAAGAGTATATATCAAAACCTTGGCCAACTCATCCTACTCTAAGGGATTCTTCTCTTCTCGTCAGTTACCCTAGCTGGGGTACCCCTTCCTCCTATTCTTTCTCAGAACCCTCCTCATCGTTAGAATTTTCACTACCAGAAGACTCTGACTTTGAACAAGAGCAGGATTCCGAGATAGAATAGTGGCTGAGAGCATTACAACTACAGGAGAAGAAAGGCGAGGTGAAGATCCCTTGAAAAAAGAAATAATCTCAATGAGAGTTGATCAAGGGGGAATAAAAGTGACAATAAGAGCATTTATAGGTGACAGAGCAAAAAAAAAATTAACAAGATTTTATCCTGATAGGGGGAACAGCCAAAGACGAATGAAGGTCGACTAAAGAAGATGAATTGACCTAAGAGACAAGATAATGAAGTGGAGGTGGATTTTCTAAATCAAAATTTATCTTAGCATATAGCTCCTCTGTGTTCAGAACACGTTCTTTTCTTGCTCAAGTATTATCATCATTTTGTTGTTACCTTTTCTTAGACATAGGGTTGAACTAATAGGCCATCCTCTTATAGTCTTGACCTTCGATGACTGGTGAAATTAGGTCATCATCGTCTTCCTTAAGCTAACCTCCCTTAGGTTCTACCCTGAAACTCCTGGCCTCCCAAAAACTAAAACTAGAAGACATAATGGAAAGTACGTACTAAAAAAAATGGAGAGAATAGATGAAAATAATAAGAACTACAAGGCTAAAAAGCTTTTAAAGTTAAAAAATTTAGGTCAAATTGAAAGCAATGAAAGCAAAAAGGTTGAACATGAAGGCTCAACGACCCTTTATATAATCGCCATTTAGATAAGATAAATGGTTTAGATTACCCCACGTGTCAGAGCATAGATAGGAAGACGTGTTCTAGATTTTTCTATTTAAGTTACCTCTTTCCTTATTTAATGCCATCAGATTGACTAGACCAGATAGCCCCCAAGGTCAAACAAGCCAGACCAAATAGCTCTCCAGTACATACCAGGCAGAGCCCTCAGCCCAAACTAACCTGATGAACTGATGTCTAGTTTTTCATCAAAATTCAAAATAGAGATCCAATTCAAACTTTCAAAAAAAAAAAAACGTTTTAGTCCCACATTGACTAGATGAACTCTCACCAAATCTTAGATCATCCCGAATAATTAATACTTAGCAACCCTCAAGCTAGCTATGCACTCAGCCCAAGGCACACGCATGAAATCGAACCCCCCATTAAGTCAGACTATAGCTCAAAGCCAATTGTCTTTCAATGTTGACCTCCATGATGACATCAGCTACAAAGGATCAAATTTCACATCATCCTCCTTCATCTGTCTAGCGTGCATGAAATGTGTTAACCACATACCTAGTAGTCTGATACTCAAACTGCTCAATGAAAGGATAGAATGTCGAAAGCATTTGGTGATAAAAAATGTATAATAGTTTTTTTCTCATTAGAAGGCCTTAATAGATAGCCATGGGTAATTTAAATATTTGTTCCGATCTGACATAACACACTCAATGCCACATCAGTTTAGCCATATAATTATTGTCCCCTATTAGCCCCTTACATCTTATCTATAAATATAAATATCCAGACATCACTAAAGCAAGTTCATCTACTACTAATCCTTTACATTACTCTTTTTTTTACCTCATTTATTTTGACTTGTACGTTAAAATACAAACGTAAAAAATACTTCATATTTTTACATCTAATCGTTCTCTTTCAGTCTTCTGTTCTTTCAAGAATACCTTACGTTGGAGCTCAGCACAAACATAAATCATCTAATATATTTATTTATTTATTTATCAAACAAATATTTTCAACTATTTTTATTATATTAAAAAATATTAAATGGTATAATTATAATTACATTTTTTTTGTTATTATTGACGTAATTTCTTATAAATGGTAAAAAAAAGTGATAATACTTTTTTTTTTTGAATTACATCTTTTTCTCACATTAAAAAAAATAATAAACGATAATGCTACTTTTTAAGTTTACATTTATTTGTCACAAAACATAAAATATTAATATTCAATAAATTAGTAGTGAAAAGAAAGGAGGGGGACACAAATGTAATTGTTGCAAAAGCAAGGGGCAGTACGCAACATCAGAACAAAACAAGCACAGGGTTTAGTGAGGGTTTGCTCAAACCAACTCCTCCCTCAACTGAAGAGAAAGGGTTTTATTTAAGGGCTCTTCAATTCTTTCAAGTAAGAACTCAAAATCTTCTTTCTCTTATGATTTTCATTTTTCACTTCAGTTGTTCTTTCAAACTTCCATTATCCTGTTTCACTTTTGCACTTTCTTCAATTGCCTTTATGATTTCTCGTCAATAATTCTTTAATTACGAAAAATGACCGTGAATTACTAGCTTAGTTTCGTAATTCACAAATGCATCGAGGAATCACTATTTTAACCTATCAAATTCGTAGAAATCCCAATGTTATCCCCATCAAAAGTACCCTTTTTTACTCCCCAGTTAATCCCTTTACGCGTAGAGCAAATGGGTTTGCTTTGTTTCGCTTACTTTCATTTACTCCGGTGCACCGGCGTGTACCCGATCCCGATGACCCTGCAAACCTAATGAAAGAAGATGGTGTATCAGTTTGTTCACAGATGTGGATTGAGAATTTTAGAGAACCTGATAGGATAGTCACCAATTTGACCTCTTATCTTCGTAGATTTGAATTATGGGTATTGGCTTATCAGAAAGTTTGTGCTGATGAAATAGGATCGTATATGCCCCGTAGTTCGATCACTAGGTCTGCTTTGGAAGATTTGTTAGCCTTAAGAAATGCCGTTCTTGATAATAGGTTTAAGTGGGGTGCCAGGTTAGAATTCTTTATAAAATCACCTAAGGACAAGACCGATTATGAATCTTTGTCGAAGAGGAAGATTAAGGCCATTTTAACCACTACTCAGCCCGCCCCATTTCAAGATAAGTTAGTGCAAGAGGTTTTGTTTATGATTTTGGAGCCTATATATGAGGCTCGGTTTTCACAGAAGTCATATTCCTTTAGGCCAGGGAGGAATGCGCATACAGTGTTGAGGGTGATTAGGAAAAGTTTTGCTGGTTATTTATGGTATATAAAGGGTAATTTAAGTGCAATTTTGGATGGACTGAAGGTGGGGTTGGTGATAAGTGCTTTGATGAGGGATGTGAGGGATAAGAAGGTTATTGATTTAATCAAGTTGGCATTAGTTACGCCTGTGATAACTAGTCCAGTTGATGGGGAGGAAAAGAAGAAAAAGAAAAAGAGGAAGTATCAGAAGAAGAAGGTGTTGGCAGAGGATGAGCCAAAGCCTGATCCTTATTGGTTGGAGACTTTTTTTGGATTTGCTCCAGAGGAGGCAGAGAAACTTCCTTCATGGGGGCATTGTGGGATTATTAGTCCCCTTTTAGCTAATATATGTCTTGATGAATTGGACCAGTGGATGGAAGGTAAGATTAAGGAGTTCTATCGTCCATCAAAGAGTGATGTCATATGGAATAGTCCTGAAGGGGAAGCGGAACAGGGGAACACATCTTGGCCAGAATTTGTGCCAACAAGTGGGCCAGATAAGACCCGGAAGATGGACTGTATACGCTATGGAGGTCACATTTTGATCGGTATCCGTGGACCAAGGGCAGATGCAGCAACGCTGAGAAAACAGTTAATTGAGTTTTGTGATCAGAAATATATGATCAAGCTTGATAATGAGAGCCTCCCAATTGAACACATAACCAAAGGTATAATGTTTCTTGACCATGTACTGTGTCGAAGAGTGGTGTATCCAACTCTTCGGTACACAGCTACTGGTGGTAAGATTATTAGTGAGAAAGGTGTTGGCACCCTTTTGTCGGTCACAGCTAGTTTGAAACAATGCATCAAGCAATTTAGGAAGTTAAACTTTCTTAAGGGTGATAGAGAACCAGACCCACAACCATGTTTTAGAATGTTTCATGCTACTCAAGCTCACACCAATGCCCAGATGAACAAGTTCTTGTCAACAATGGTTGAGTGGTATAGATATGCAGACAATCGGAAAAAAGTTGTTAATTTTGGTTCTTATATTATTAGGGGTTCACTGGCAAAGCTCTATGCTGCAAAGTACAAACTTCGTTCACGAGCAAAGGTTTATAAAATTGGTGCAAGAAATTTGAGCCGTCCTCTGAAGGAGAGGAAAGGACAGTCACCTGAGTACCAGAATCTGCTGAGAATGGGACTTGTTGAGTCAATTGATGGCCTTCAGTATACCAGGATGTCTCTCATTCCTGAGACTGATTATACACCCTTCCCTAGCAATTGGAGGCCAGATCATGAGAAGGCACTAGTTGAATATATAAGGCTTGATGATCCAAAAACTCTGGAAGAGCAAAGA
This sequence comes from Durio zibethinus, assembly GCF_002303985.1. The sequence continues at coordinate 1,423,864 of NW_019168381.1, forward strand.
AGTTGCATTGGAGAGCAGGGACTTGTTTCACCACAGGACTACATATCAATGCTAGTGTGGAACTACAAAAGAAATGCAATTGTGATGGATCAGCTTTCCCTGGTAAAAAGTGCTGGAAGTAATACAGAAGGAGATCATCGGTTGTTGTTGAGTTCAAATCGTGAGAACTATGATCCCAATAGCAAGGAGGAGGAAGAATCTGAAGAAGGGCTTCATGCTTCACAAATTTAAGACAGATTTTGTAACCAGTGCTTAAAAATTTTGAGCTTCTTTGTTAGTGGAATTTCTATTGGTTAAATGAAGCAGATGAAAACAGATTTGTTGCTTCAATAAAGATTTAAAAGATTTCCAACTACCTTGTATAATATTGACATATTTATCAAATTTGAAATTTCAGAAGAATTTTCAATTCAATGACTTCAAGTACTGGGTCTTTTGACAAGCTTATTTTCCATCTCCACTTAGTATTTCCAGTTTCATCAAATTTTTCTTTTAATCTTTTAAGAGTTTCTCAGAAAATGAAGTTGGAGGTTTCAACGGATTAGACTTTCTTGCTTTTGCATTTTGTTCGTTTCCAATATCCATTTTCTCGAAGTGAGGGAAAATACTTGGCTTTAGGGTGGTTCTCATAAGACATGGGACAAGGAGAATTATTGGAAAAATTATTGGTATGCGGCTATGTCTGCTGGTATGCATGGCATTGAATTTTGTGAATTTTTCTGTATTATGGCCCCATGTTGACCTTCATAATAATGGCAGCATAGAAGCATGCATAAAGATTTGCCAAAAGTCCAAAACATGTGCATTTAGCAACATAAATCAGCCAAGAAACAGGAAAATTAGAATTGTGAGTTCAATAAGACATAGCAGTTAAGATTTTTCTATCAAAACAATAAGTGAAAAGAGTTAAGATTTAAGAAGATATACATCCGAAGCAAGTAAGTTCATGATGCAGAAAGCAGCATCACATAACTGGAAAAGACTGTAATTCTGTTTTGTCAATGGAGACACTTCTTCCATATCTTGAAACCCTTCCTCACATGTTGTCGTTCCTTCCATCACTACACTCATCCAGGCACCAGCATTTCCATACTGCCCTGTCAAAAATGCTCCAATGGTATCCACCAGTGTTTCAACTCCATCAGAGTAAAGCAGAGAGCAATCCCGCAAGCAAGCCGAAGAAGGAATCAAACTTTCGTTGTTCAGTAACTCTTTTATGATTGAAAGTGTGTTGGTCGCATTTTGTAAAGCTAGCTCCATTGCAACAATTGCTAGACCTTGAAGGTTTGTCGTGCGGCTGACAGGAATTTCCTGGAGAGATGCCAAGCAGAAGCTGTAGTTAAAGACACTGGACTTGTCCGAGCATGTTTGACAGGTTTTGTTGATAACATCAACAGACAACATGGTTGTTGCAGAGATTTCATCTTTAGGAGTGAACAGAAAGAAGATGAAAACCAAGAAGAAGCAGCAGAATGATGAGAAAGAGACATGCTGCATTTTTTTCTTCTTGGTATTGTAATTTGTTATCGATCTTACTGCAACTTGCAACAAAATCTTTATATACATATAATCATGTAAGCTTTTATAATGATACGAGTTTTCTCATACCAAGGAAGCTTCCTAGACCGAAAGAATTTGATTCTTTTTGTAAAAGAAAACCAGAGAAAAATTATTCTTGATTAAGAACTTTTCTCTTTTGGTCTTATAGGGTAGTACATGGTAAACCATAAATGCATCCACTGAGGTAGGAAAAGAAAGAAAAATGAAAAAGCTTGAGATATGGTAGTTGATTAAGATCACATGTCCATTTCTTATCAAAAAAAAAAAAAAAAAACAATCCACTGATACAAGATCATGTAATTTTTGGTTGCAAGTATAATTATAGTGGCAAGTGAAGGAAGCTTCCAAGAAGATTACCAAAGATTTGCCTGGGTGATCTATTACCTTCCAAAAACAGTAATTAAAGCCCCTAAGAAAGATCTTTACTGAAGCAACAGAGATGAATTTTGTCGAGAGTATTCCATTTTTAATAATACTGGTGTGGTGAGAAATTTTATTTTTAATGGGCCGAGTCATTCCCCCTTCTGCATACTGTTGGGCTGAAGATTTAGTGCCTGTGGCTGTTAGCAGATGGTCCGTTCTTATTCTTAACTCACTAAGGCCATCAGTTCAGCAATTTTTTATATGGCTAAGATACAAAAACCTTAACCAAAAAACATCATTAATTAAATGTCATTAAATTATAAAAAAAATTATACCATTATTTTTTGCTCTATAGACTTTTTTTTTTAAGTTGTAGTAGCTGAGTTTTGATCCAACATGTGTACTATCTGAATTCTGAGCTGATGCTCAGTTTTAATGTTGCATAGTTTTCTAATTTATATTTTTAGGAGATTTCCTCACTTTTTTTTTTTGGCTGAATTAATTTCCTCACCTTTAAGAAACTCAGGAAACAGAAGAAAAACAAGGAAAGTTCAGTACGTACCCATAGAAAATATACAAGTTAGCAAATTAATTTGCTACATCCAGATGGAATATATATCGCATTAAAAGCATGAATTATTCACACAGAGATAGACAAATTGTGCTTAATTATTGGGGCGACTGACTGTGTGGTGACATCAAATACAAAGCCACGAAGAAACGTTGGTATTATCATCCTTATTGGACCATGGTTATGAAGGCAAGAAGGGTTGCTGTCAGCTGGAAGAAATTGTTGTTCTCCTTTTTCAATGGAAACACCAACCCTTGCTTCTCCTTGAACCCATCTTCACATGTAACCGGGACATCCAGGGCAGCGCTTATTTTCACGTTAGCTGTTTCATAATCTTTAGCCTTAAAAGCCTGGCCACCACTTTGTAAATCAGACCCTACATCTGAGTAAAGTTCAGAGCAAGCTTCCAAGCAGCTCCTTGTGTACTTTTCAATATTTTTGTTCTTCAAAAGCTTGGAAACAATGGAGCTGATGCTTTTTGCATTAGATATGGCTATCTCAATTGAGATGGGAACCAAATCTTGAGTGCTGGTGGCAGTTTTGGTTTTGGGATTCGCTTCAAGGCTTGCAACACAAAAGTCGAAGTTTATATTGGGGTCACCCTTTGCAGCTTTGCCGCAAGATTCCTGAATGACATCGGAGCTTACTGAAACAAACAAGAGAAAGAAGAAAGCAAGAAAAGTGTAGTCCAATGGGAAGGAATTCTTCATCTTTTGGTTCATTATTGTAGCTAGTAATTGGTTTCCCGATGGAATTTGATGAAAAGGAAAGGTTGAAATGAAACTTTTGTGAGGAAATGAGATATCAATGGAAACTTATTTACGAGGACTATCTGTCATTTACACTGCCCGTTTCTGTTGTGATTTCTGTAAAATTTTGGAAGAATGACGGGCGTTTTCATCTTTAGCTTATTTTGGCAAGCAATCCATCTGTATTTGGCTGACCATTTTCAGAAAGTGAATATATATACACATATTGATAAAAAAGATTGGTCTTTGCATTTTTGATTAACCAACAAAAAACCAGGCTGGATTTTTTCGCTTTAACATGTATGCATGTCTAAATCCATATATCATTTGAAAAATCAATTTACTTTCATCGATAGTTTAAAATAACCAACCATCCCGTGATCTATTAATAAAATACTATACTTTTAATTTTAATGATATGAAATTAAACCTTGATAATTTCAAATATAAAAAATATATGTATATAGTTTAAACTAACTATTTGTTAAGCATCTTTTTTTTTTTTTTCTTTTAGACAAAAGATTAAGGTTCTATACAAACTATAATCTCTTAAATTTAGTTTGGGGTCAGTTTTATATATCTTAATAATCAAACTTAATCATTAATTGAATAATTAAGAGAAATATTCTTTACAAGTTATACTATCTACTTTCTTGCAGGTGATTAATCAGTACAGCTCTTTTTAACATATATAATAGCAGTACACAGTTATAATCACTAACTATTAGTAGATTAACTTTAGGAAACGAATATATGATGATATCAATTTTCTAGTAGTGTTCACTCATTATAAGTTCGTAACACTTTTTTTTATGTTCCATGTTATAAATATTAGCATCTTAATTATCTAATTTAATCCCTATTTATAGTTTATCCATAGTCTGTTCATCTATATCAAATGCATTAACAAAATAAAACAAATAAATCTAAATTCTATAAATAAATAATGAAAAAGGATAGTAAAATTATTTAATTTTATATTTTTTAATAACTTCATGAACAATTAATATTTTAACAAATTGATCTTATGATTTAACAACATAATTATATCTATCATGCATGTAAAATTTTTATCATGTCAATTGAGAACACTGTCTTTTTCATATATATATATTTGTTATATCAAACAAATATGTAAAAAATTTTAGTGGACTCGAAATTTGATGCGTGATCCATACGAATAGAGTATAAAATAGAATGGTTGGATTAAACAAATTAAAAATATATAAAAAATTATAAAAGGATAAAAAAATAAATTAATTTTATATTAATATAAGTGAATTCAAATTTTCATAAATAATAATGAATTTAGTATTCTTTTTCAGTTACTTATGATTGAAATTCTAATAATGGCCCCTAAAGTTAACCATGTTAACTAGTTTTAATAATCAAAACTTCTCCAACAAAACCTTGTTATTGTTGAAAAAAAAATGAATACAATACCATATACATATACAAGTCGAAGTGCAAAGAACAAGAAAAACGAAGGAGATACAAACCAAATTCTTTTAGAAGAACATAAGGCCAACAAACCCAACATGTGAGTGGCACAGAGGGATTAAGGCTTTATTTTGATAAAATGGGGATTAATTCTAAATCCTCCTTCATGTGAAAACTCTCCTATTTCCGTCCAATTAGTTAGCTTAGCAGGGGTTACATCCTTTCCATTATTCTTCACTTAATTTGAGGGGGAAAAAAGAACACATAAAAGACATGAAGTTGCCTTTAGTATCCCCTTTGGCATGCATATGTGGGATCGATTTTATCAAGTTCTAGGGTTTTTCATATCATTTCATCATTATCTTCATGTTTTTAAAATTCTATCTTTTTTTTTCTAAATCCATATACTACCCCTTTTTCAATAGATGATTTTCTTTTCAGATACACCCAAAAAGCAAAAAAAAAAAAAAAAGTTAAAGATTGTTCATATATAAAAATTGTTACATATCTTGGCGTTGACGTTGTGAATCATTTTGCCTGCAAAGTTTTTTTGTGTGCTCCTTCAATACGTAGAGAGAGGGAATTAGGGTTTCTTTAGCCCTACATATGAGTCGTGACTTCGTAAAACTATTCTACATATGATTTTTTTTAATAAAAAGGAGGTCGAAATCCATGGATATAAGAGAAGAAGAATTATGAAAGTTGGAATTGAACTTCAATCTTATAAGTAGGTGAATCATTTAGATTAAACTCCAAATTTGTTTTTATTGAATGAATGTATAGTACTTCTTCTTATGTCATTCTTCGACTATATAAATTAAGATTAAAATAATAAAAAATCTTTTAATTTTATCAATTTATTTAGATAAATCTTTATATTTTTATTACATTAAAATATATCTTTAACCTTTACTTTGCATCCAAATAAATTTTTAACCTTTAATTTATATTCAAATAAATTTTTAACTTTTAATTTGTATGTAAATAAACTTTTAACATAAATTAATATTTTGTTTAAAATAAGTGCTTACTTTGATACAAATAAAAAATGAAGACTTATTTAAATATAAAAGTATAAGAGCTTATTTAAATAATATGATAAAGTTCATGAATTTTTTTAGTATTTTAGCCATAAATTAACATTAGGGTTGGTGCATTGAATGATATCAGCTGGAATTATAATAATTTTGGTGAAGAAAAATAACTGAAAATTTGTTTCAGTTTAGCACACTATGACAACTATAGGTTGCATTTGCTTGCACGGTGCTAGGACCTTGACCTTTGCAAAACATGGCATATGCAATTTTCATCCCATTATTTTGACTAAGTGGAAACGGCATGCACATGCCATACCTCCCCATTCACTATTTTTGGAATTTCAATCTAATTGAGATTTCAAATGATTATTGATATTAAAAATTTATATAAAACCTAAAATTTTATATAACATTAGTTGAATTGGTATCACGAGTTAAATGATATTAATTTAATTAGTGAATAAATAAAAAATAAATTATAAACTAAAAAATGAATATTAATAAAATTAAAATCATAATTTACTTTTTTTTTGAAATAGAGAGAGAATCCAATTTTAAAATTCAATTTTTTAATTTCTTCTTCATTATAAAATTCTGTATATGCAAAAAAAAAAATTTGTACGAATATTTATTTCATTTATTTATTTCTTTTACATTTTAAAATAATTAAAAATATTTTTTTATTGTTATTTAAATTTTATTTCACTCGGATGTCTATGAGACTGGTTCATATGACTAGATTTATTTCAAGCCTTTAATGTTTGTTCCATGGGCAGAGACGAAGGGCCAGCATCCAATAGGTCCAAGCGGATGGCTACCCTCTGACTCATGAGAAAGGAAGAAGGACCCAGGGTCATTAGACTCGTGAGTCGTCACCTTTGTCGTTCACGCTTTCAGAGCCCGTCCAATCTTTGAATCTTCTTCAACCTTCGTGGTTTTGCAGGTCCATCCCCCAATGTTCACCCAATATCAAAACATAAATTAAAAAAAAAAAAAAACTCAATTTATTAATGATAGTGAAAGAAAAAAAATCGAAAAATCAAAAATTAATTTAAAATTATAATATTTAATTCAATTCAAATTAGATTTTTTATTTAATTTGAATTAAAATCATATTAAATATATAAATCAAAATTTTGAAATATGAAATTTTAAATCGAATTAAATTATATATTTTTATTAATTTTTATATATTTTAAAATTTTTTTAAAATAAAATAATTATTTTATATGAATCTATTTAAATATATTAAAATTGATATTAAAATAATATATAAAAATAATAAAATAATAAAATTTGAAAATTGATTAATTAAATCAATTTAATAAATTTAAATTTAAATTAATTTCAAAAAATTAAATTCAAATTAAGAGTATATTTTAAAAATTATATAATATTATATATTATCTAAAAAAATCTTATCCGAATCGTAATTATCTTTAATTATCAGATAACTCTAACAGAAAAACAGACTTGTTTAGTCATGGAAAGCTGTAACCACCCACAGCAAAGACACATCACTACCCTAGCAATGGCACAAGTGTCTCCTTTATTACTACGTGTCTTTATCCCATGGTTGTACCCATCAAAATACTAATCATATATATAACCCATTGATGAAACAAAATGCTATGGAAAGTACTTATAATAAACGTATATTCCAGCAAAATTTGGGACATTAATCAGTACTTGGGAAGTGAATTGTTAGCCATGTCGGTTGCTTCCATAATGACCGAATTACATAACCTAAAAGTTTATTTTTGTTATAATTGAGGTTTTATTTTTTATTTTTATAATTAACACTATCAGAATAAATTAAGAATTTCATATTTTATAAATCATGTAATTATTGATAAAAATTTAAGGTAATATTATTCTTTCTTTTTTTTCAGTTAAGTGGTAATTTAATGTAAAAAATTATGGTAATTTGTGGTTGATTTTGTATTATATTATAATTAAATTTATCAGCATAAATTAAAAGTTTAATATTTATTAGATCATGTTATTATTGATAAAAAATTAAAGCTATATTACTCTTTTTTTTTTTTCAACAAGTGGTAATTTAATGTAAAAAAATTGTGATACTTTGTGATTGATTTTGTATTATGATAAGGTGTTTTCAATTTTCATGCGATGTTTAATTAAATAAAAGAAATTACGATAATTTGTTGTTATGATAAGGTATTTTCAAGTTTAATTTAGTAATTAATTAATAATAATAAAATTCAGGTGATAAAAATGGATTTTTTTATGATTTTTTTATATTGGATGGGCTTAATTTTTTTTTTATAAAAAAAATTTGACATAGATAAACTGTTCAATTTTTTAAGTTATGATAAAATATATTGTATTTGATAATTTAAGATAAATAATTATAAGTTGTGCATTCAAATGACTCCAATAAATGATTATCAATAAAATTCAAAAGTAAAATTTTATCATGAAAAAAAAGAATTTTAATTAATTAAACTAATTACTTATTAGATGAACTTAATTTATAAGGAAAATAGAAGATAAAAACTAACACTTTAAAAATTTGAGGGCAGAGATAATTATAATTAAAATATAAATATTAGAATTTAAAACAAACTTACTATATTTTATCACTTCTACCAAAAATCAAATATAAATCATCAACATTACATCCAGAAATTTAGCTTAGTTTGCAAGCAAGAGCAGTTAAACGCCAACAAAAGTTAAACAAAAGCAGTTAAACGCGCTACTTCGTCCCCCTACCCAATAGAAACGCGCGTTACCAAGGCGTGGAGAATGTTCTCCGTTACATCAGCGTTTTTTTCCACGCGCTCGATCTTCGCCTCTACGGCGCTTATACACACTCTCTCGGGCAAATCCCAACATCAACACAAATTCCACCTGTTTCTCTCTCTCTCTCTCTGAGCTCATTTTTTCTATTTTTTTCACCAAACCCTAACCCTAACTCAGAAAACAACACCAAAACCCTGGCCCTAATCTTCAAAATAACGATTCGGCACTGAAATTTTCCTTGTATGGATTCTCAATTCGAGACGGCCTCGCAGCCCGATCCCGCCACTGACGCTTACACCTTCCTCGAATTCAACACCCAAGGCGAGTCCGATTTCGAGTACACCGACTTCCGCCACCCGATTCGTTCTTGGCCGACAGCCTCCGATGCTAACGCCGCTGATCGCTCCAGCTCCGACCACCACTTGGACTCTGCTGCCTCCCCTTCTTCCTCTAGTGCTCCGAAAGTCGCTGGGCGTGGGGCAACGAGCAATAACAACAGCAATAGCAATAATATTAGCAATAGTGTAGCCGTGGTTGATGCGTTAGCGACGGGGATTAGTGGATTGAATTTTGAGGAGACAGTTGGCGATGAGGATGGCGGTTATGAGTACGGAAAAGGGAATTTCGCTGAGCACGCTTGTCGGTATTGTGGGGTTTCGAACCCGGCTTGCGTGGTTCGCTGTAACGTTCCTTCCTGTAGAAAGTGGTTTTGTAATTCAAGAGGGAATACATCGGGCTCGCATATTGTTAATCATCTCGTGAGTTTTCTCCTTCTATTCATAATTTTGGTTTTTTAAAATATGCTGATTAAGTTTTAATGAACATTACATTGATGTTCATAGTATGTTTTGGATTTAGGTGGAATTATGGAAGGCATGTGTTAGGGAGAGAGTGCGTTAAGTAGGGTGTTGACTTTGAGATTTTGTTGAACTTAATATATGTATATAAAGATGGAGAAAGGAGATGATTAATATAATTGTTTATGATACTTATTAAACGGTTAGATTTTCCTACCAAGTTCATAAATGCAGTTTTGAAGGTTTTAATTGGGTAATTCTGCTAGAAAATTTGACTCAATAGTGAATTGCAAGCTTCTTGAACAGAAGATATGTTTCAGTTAGGGGTGAATAGGTACATGAAATTATGGCATAATTCAGTGCCTTCCCTTCCTATTATAGAGTTTCTTTTGATTTAATTGAAGACAGTTATTTTCTTCATTTCTTTGAGGTTGTTGGGAAGCTATTACAGTTAGTATCACGCTCCTGATGCTAATACCTAGAGAAACTTTTTTTTCCTTAATAAAGGGTTTGCTTATAAGGCAATCAGAAAAAGTGTGACAAATATCATCAGAGAGATCTTTACTTTATGTTCGATTATGGCTAGTACATGATTCTGTCGGATCTGAGTTGATTGTTGTTGAAAGAAAGGGATACTAGAAGGCAATCGGAAGTCAGGCTTTCATTCTAGATGGCATGGCACTTATTTCTTGTTGGACTTGCTACATGATTACCATGTTGCTTCACTTTAGGAATCAATTTTGTTTGATTCATTCACACATGTTGAGGATCAGTGTTGATTGTTGCCACTGAAGCATACCTGTGCTTTTCTTATGCTTTCATCACATCATCCTATTGCTTGGAGCTTTTGTTGATCTACTGGTCTTGCACTATGCCATGCTTTTTGTTCTCTTTTCTCATCCAATATAACTTGCATTCATGAACCCAGAAGACCTGACTACAGAAACTGCAATCTAAAAGTTTTAAATTTTTATGTGAACAAAACAATTGTTTGCTGGTTGCTTAACTGAGTAAGTTTTCAAAATGTGCCTTATTACTCAAGGTTGCCTAAGAAAGTACTTTCACGTATCCATGGTGTTATTCTGTTTGAAAAAGTTTCCTTTTGCACTTGCCATAGCTTGTTGCACATCTGTTTGTATGCTCAAACCTGTATTGCACCTGATTTGCTTTTAGTAAATATATATGCTATTAACTGAGATTAATGAATTGGGTATTAACAAGTGTAGTAGATTATCCAGTTGGGGATGGTCACTGGATGCTGTTGATTACTGAGTTTGCTTTTTGTTCCTTTCTAGGTACGAGCTAAACACAAGGAAGTCTGCCTTCATAAGGATAGTCCTTTGGGAGAAACAATTCTTGAATGCTACAACTGTGGATGCAGAAATGTTTTCCTTCTTGGTTTTATATCTGCTAAGACTGAGAGCGTTGTCGTTCTTCTTTGTAGAGAACCTTGTTTGAATGTTAATGCTTTGAAGGACATGAATTGGGACTTGAGTCAGTGGTGTCCCCTTATTGATGATAGGTGCTTTTTACAGTGGCTGGTTAAGGTTGGTGTTTCTTCAATCACATGAAAATGACCTATTTATCTGAGGACTTCCTAATATATATCACTTCTACAGATCCCATCTGAACAAGAGCAGTTAAGGGCACGGCAAATAAGTGCCCAACAAATAAACAAGGTAGAAGAGCTTTGGAAGACAAATCCTGATGCCTCCCTTGAAGATCTTGAGAAGCCTGGTGTAGATGATGAACCTCAGCCTGTGGCCTTGAAGTATGAAGATGCTTATCAGGTGCCCACATTTGCAATTATTGCACCATTTTTTTGTGCTTTATTATTGTGAAAAGACAAGAAGTTTCATACTGTAATGTGGTTTACTAATTAAGTTGATGCTTTCCTTTGCAGTATCAAAATGTTTTTGCTCCACTTATCAAGCTTGAAGCTGACTATGATAAAGTATGTATAATCATGTTCATACTCCTTTTCTCCACCCAACTGCCCTCTGTTTAATTGTTTTTGCGATATTCTTGTATTTTTTAAAATGTAATTTTCATGTCTAAATCAAAATTTTGTTTTCCGGCAGATGATGAAAGAATCTCAAAGCAAGGACAATGTCACAATGCGATGGGATATTGGGTTAAACAAGAAACGTATTGCATATTTTGTCTTTCCAAAGGTGCTTTATTAATTATTTTCTCTTAATTTATTCCATCACCTAATTGTGTTCTTGGTTTATCGCCCCCTCCTTCCCCTCTGTATGACAAGGTATCTTTTTATTTTGTAAAGATAAATGTTAAACCTGATTTTGTGGTGCTGTAGGAAGACAATGAGCTGCGTCTAGTGCCTGGTGATGAGTTGCGTTTACGTTATTCAGGAGATGCTGCTCATCCAGCTTGGCAGGCTGTTGGGCATGTGGTATGTGTCCTTTATGAGCTTACCCATTTAATTATGGTTTAAATGTTTGCCTGTACATGTGACATTGATTCTATGTATTGTTTCTGGAAAACCGGATTTTGTGGTATTCCTCGATAAAGTTTATGCATTTGGTGCACCTCTGAGAACTGTACTTAGAAATTATCTTTCTGTTATTTCAGATCAAGCTAACGGCACAAGAGGAGGTTGCGCTTGAGCTCCGTGTTAGTCAGGTAGTTTTGATATTTCATTGTTTTGTTAGTTGATTTTGGATTTTGGGAGGTCCTAAAATTTGGTGCTTATCGTTGTGCAGGGAGCTCCTGTTGACGTGAACCATGGGTTCAGTGTTGATTTTGTCTGGAAGAGTACAAGTTTTGACCGGATGCAGGGGGCAATGAAAACATTTGCAGTCGATGAAACAAGTGTTAGTGGGTAGGTTTGCTGACTTGTTTTCTTCGCATTTGCCTGTTGTTCTAGATTGTTATGGCACCATAATTTTTTTCTTTTTTTTTTCCAAATTTCAGGTTAGTATTTTCATTTCCTTCACATACCATGATAGCTTTTTTAATAAATCAATAAAGGAAGTAAAAGATTTTTTTTTTTTGAAAAAAAAAAAGGATGGTTTTATTTAACTGATTGACATGCAATATACACAATGCTTTTGAGGGTCTATGTATGGTATAATTTTCTGGGTATAGATTCTTGTGCATATTTTAGGATGGGTTAGATGTAGGTCAGGCATGGGTTGAAACACATTTCTTTTATCACATTAAGTTTTTAGCCTAAAAAATTTATTCTGTTCAGTAAGATTCTGGGATGGCTTCATTGATTTTATTCTCTCTTTATTCAAGGCTAAGTTGGCCACTTTAATTTCAGCTATCTGTTTAGCGTTGGAAACTTTATGTTATTTGTCCCAAAGGTCATATATTTGCTGAACTTGAATTGTTAGTCCCTTCTAAGTAAATTAATTGGTTTATTTCTTGCAGATATATTTACCATCACCTGCTTGGCCATGAGGTTGAGGTTCAGATGGTTCGCAATGCACTGCCTCGTCGTTTTGGTGCACCTGGTCTGCCAGAATTGAATGCATCTCAAGTATGGCAGTTTTGTCATTTGGTCGGCTTTATATGATTTTTTCTATATAATGGTTTTTTTTGTGCATCAAGTTGTGTTGATCTTACTTTGTTGGACAGGTTTTTGCCGTAAAGAGTGTTCTTCAGAAGCCTATAAGCTTGATTCAAGGGCCCCCTGGCACAGGAAAAACTGTTACTTCTGCTGCCATTGTATATCACATGGCTAAACAGGGTCAGGGGCAGGTAAGAAATTCTTATAGTTCATATTTTTTATTGTCTGTGTTTCTGATATTTCATTCTCTTATCAGGTTCTGGTCTGTGCTCCAAGTAATGTGGCTGTTGATCAGCTAGCTGAAAAGATAAGTGCCACTGGGTTAAAGGTAGAGAAGTTGAACTCTGCTTGTGGTTATGCTGATTGTCATTGGCATTGTTGGGTCTTATGATTGTGGTAAATTTAGGGTTTTCTTTGTCATCTTCCTTTTGCATGCTTGTTCTATTTTTAGTGTTAGCTATATAGGTGTGGGTTGTTACGATACGATACAATATAAATATCCAGACAAAAAGTATTGCTGGTAAAGAAGCCAAATTATAGGAAGCTTTTTTCTGCATCATTCTTTTTCTTTGCTATAATTAATTAATACAGAACTGTGATGAGCTTTTTCTTCCTTTTTCCCCAATTAAATGACGTCCCTCATTTGCATTACATTCCTAGTTGTAGCATTTCTAGCCTTTTCAGTTGACAATTTAAGTTATGCTTTTCTTTAAACTAGTTTCAATATCACCAAATTAATGTGATTTCTCACAATTGGATGGCTGGTGTTATTTTCTATTTTCCATTTTCTAGGAGGGGGGTTGATGGATTAGTAACATAACGTGATAGTATGTATGAAGTTAAAACATTTCAGCAACTGCTAAGGTGCTTTGGAAGCTAGAAACTGTTAGAAACATTGCACTTATATTCTTATTTCTTTGAAGGTGTATCTTATGATGCATTACTTATTTATTTTCTGGGCAAAGATAATTAAATATCTTGAAGCTTTAACTTGTATATATCTGTAAATCGATACTTGTTCACCAATGTGTCTTTTGTCTGAAGGTTGTAAGGCTTTGTGCGAAATCAAGGGAAGCTGTGAGTTCTCCTGTTGAACATTTGACCCTGCATTATCAGGTTTGTGGTGTCTACTGTCTAATTCTTCTATGTGTTACTGTTCTGCATTTGTTGTTCATGGCACTATTCATATTTGCAATTACGACATGCAGGTCCGACATCTTGACACATCTGAGAAGAGTGAACTTCACAAGTTACAACTATTGAAAGATGAACAAGGTTGTGATAATTTTCCAGTTGTCAATGAAAAAATTAATTGGATGGATTTTTTTTTTTTTAATGAAACTCTTCCCGGTTAGAGTTTACCGTGACATGACCCTGATTAAACTGGGATGAAAAGGAACTGTTCTATTAACTTACAGAGTGACAATGAATGTGCATTTATTAATCTTCTTTTCAGAAATTGAAAATTTTTACTTCCACTGGATTTTGTTTAATCCTACTTCTTTCAGGTGAGTTGTCAAGCAGTGATGAGAAAAAGTACAAAGCACTGAAGCGAGCAACAGAGAGGGAAATATCCCAAAGTGCTGATGTCATTTGTTGCACTTGTGTCGGGGCTGGAGATCCTAGATTGGCTAATTTTAGGTTCCGCCAGGTTGAATACATCTGATATGTAATATTCAATGATCAATAAACAAATGAAAGCACTTACAATCTTATTTTCTCTTTCTTTAGGTACTTATTGATGAGTCTACTCAGGCGACAGAACCTGAGTGTCTCATTCCTTTAGTTCTTGGAGCAAAGCAGGTAATGAAGGAACAAACTTATCAAGATATGATTTCTCTCACTCCCATTGAATATCTCTTGTTTGGTATTCCAATGTCTATATTTTTTTATTTTAGGTTGTTCTTGTTGGTGATCATTGCCAACTTGGTCCTGTTATTATGTGCAAGAAAGCAGCTCGTGCTGGGCTAGCACAGTCTCTGTTTGAACGTCTTGTTTTACTTGGTGTTAAACCAATTAGATTGCAGGTAACGTCCCTATATGTTTGTTGATTTTGACCTTCATGTGAATGAAATTGCTGGTAGAAAACATGTCTTTTATCTGATAGTAAATGTTTCTGTTCTAATTTAGGTTCAATATCGTATGCACCCATGTTTGTCGGAGTTTCCTTCTAACAGCTTCTATGAAGGCACATTACAAAATGGAGTGACAATCAATGAAAGGCAATTATTGGGCATTGATTTCCCTTGGCCTGTGCCTAATCGTCCCATGTTGTTTTATGTACAGGTATTGAAATGGTGGTTAGGATTGTAATAACCCAAATATAAATTATCTTTTGTCCCCCATTCATATTCTTCTATCCATTGCTCTCTATGTGCTGGTGGGGGAGGGACGAGATGGGGAAGGACATCATATACAATTTAATTTGCCTACAGTCCAGTTCTTTATATATTCCATGGTTATGTTTCATGATTACATAGTTTTGTTTTAGATGGGACAAGAGGAGATTAGTGCTAGTGGAACATCATATCTTAATAGAACTGAAGCTGCAAATGTTGAAAAGATTGTTACCACATTCTTGAGGAGTGGTGTTGTTCCTAGTCAGGTGATTTTTCTGGACTTCCCTTTTTTTCTTCTATTCGGACTGATATCAGGCACTATTATAACTTTTGGTTTAACAACTGTTTCAATATATTACAGATTGGGGTCATAACACCTTATGAGGGACAAAGGGCATATATTGTGAATTATATGTCAAGAAATGGTGCTTTGAGACAGCAGCTTTACAAGGAAATTGAGGTACTGTGTGGATTTGGATTCTAAGAATAAATGCTGTTATGATATTTAGCCTTAATGTAATATTTGGCCTTAATGTAATTATTTATTATTTAATTTGTGGGGTTTATATCAGGTTGCAAGCGTTGATTCGTTCCAAGGACGGGAAAAAGATTACATCATCTTGTCTTGTGTGAGAAGTAATGAACATCAGGTTAGTTAACATATCTATGTAAGATGTGAAATAACATTTGCAGCAGCTTCATGAGTGAATTTTCAACCTGACTGAATTTTTCAGTCTTTTAGTCTTATGTCAAACTAATTTTCAATTTCTTGACCATCCATAAGTTTGTTAAAAGGGTTAGATGTGCTCTAATATTTCTCGTGTTTGACATATTAGCCTCTAGTTACGGTGTTCATTCTAAGTCTAATCCTAATATTTAACCCTCTTTGCCTGTCTCTTTATGCTTTTATATGAGAAAAACTAACGTAATGTGCTTAACTTTTTTATCCAATTTTTTAGGGTATTGGATTTTTAAATGATCCTCGCAGGCTTAATGTTGCCCTAACACGAGCTCGATATGGTATTGTAATTCTTGGAAACCCAAAAGTTCTTAGCAAACAACCTCTGTGGAATGGTTTATTGACACATTACAAGGTATCTTGCTACGTATCTTTGTAACACCTTGCTATTGGTAGTGTATGCAAATGTTAAAGGTATCTTACTGTTCATTGTGCCTCAAAGAATCTTGCTATCATTGTCACTGATTGGTTTCTGCTAAAATTTGCAGGAACACGAGTGCCTGGTTGAAGGACCCCTCAATAACTTGAAGCAAAGTATGGTTCAATTCCAAAAGCCAAAAAAGGTTTGTGTATGGAATGAAAGGATGGTGCCTGTTATCTGTTTAAATTTCAAGCTTTTGCTTTTGCTCATTGCCTGTCCCAATTACTTTTTAGTCATTAGAGGTTGTCAAGGATAATGTGAATTCATATAATGTTTGTTTGTGTTTCTTATAGATCTACAATGATAGGAGACTTTTCTTTGGTGGTGGACCTGGGATTGTGCCTAACGATAATTTTGGGTCTGCTGCCTCATCTAGTCCAAATGCTGATAGAAGAAGCAGTCGTGCTCAGGGTAGGCTCTTGAGCATCTTGAGTCTGCGAGTTAGATGTCTTTCATATAATCACTTTGGGGACTTGCAAGTGATGTGGCTTATACTGACATTTACATAAGAGTAGAATATGTCATTGGCACTTGTATTAAAGTTGACAGGGATTAATATAATGTGAGCCTTCTCATGTTGCCAATTGCAGGTGCTTATATGCCTCCAGGTCCACCCAATGGCACTCACAAGTCTGGAATGCACCCTACTGGGTACCCAATGCCTCGGCTTTCACTTCCACCATTTCCTGGTCCTCCTTCTCAGCCTTATGCTATTCCGACTCGTGGAGTTGTACATGGACCAGTGGGAGCCGTTCCTCAGGTCCCTCAACCAGGAAGTCGAGGCTTTGGGGCTGGGCGTGGTAATACTGGTGCTCCTATTGGCAGTCATCTCCCGCACCAGCAAGGCACGCAGCAAAATGTTGGAACTATTGGATCTACTTTTAACTTCCCTCCCCTGGAGAATCCAAACAGCCAGCCATCTGTGGGTGGTCCATTATCTCAACCTGGACTTGTTAACAATGTTCGTACTTTATCTTTTCCTTTTATTGTTGTTTTAGTTTTTGTAACTTTAATCCTTTCTTTGACCGCGTGGAATTTTGAGTATGTTTATCATCTATAATAGATGCCTGTCCAAGGGCCAGGCCAAACATTTCGTGATGGATTTTCAATGGGGGGAATGTCCCAGGTATTAAATCTTCTATTTTCCTTCAATAATTGCGATTTATGTTCTTGATAACAACTTGTAATTGGTTTGTTTGACCATCCCACAGGACTTCTTGGGTGATGACTTCAAAAGCCAAGGCTCACATGTCCCTTATAACATTGCAGATTTTTCAACGCAGGTATAGGCTCTTGACTTCTTGTATTTTTATTGTATTAATAATATCTTCTATTCTTCTCAATCCCATATGACATACATCAGATAGCGGGGTTTGCGTGGTATTTGCTTGGAATTTTATTGGAGAGATTGCATCAGTGGGTCATTGCCAACTTTTCAAACCTCAATGTTATGGTCTAAAATAAGTAGAAGGGGCAAGAAAAGGTTAAAAACCACCGAGTATCATGGCAATGTAGCTAGATGTGTACTGAGGGCCTTAAAGCATTAGAGGGGGTGTTGAATATGTTTAGAATAATCTGTTTTCCATAAGTTTCTCTTCTTTTTGTATTTTTCTGTAAATAGAACAAGAAAGTTTTTTTTTATGTTTTGACTTTTGGTTTGATACTGTGGGTTGCTTGATTATGCATTTGCTTGCAGGCTTCTCAGAGTGGGTATGCTGTTGATTATGTTACTCAAGGAGCACAGAGTGGGTTTCCAGGGAACTTCCTAAATCAGAATTCTCAAGCTGGATTTTCTCGTTTTGGTTCTGGAAATGATTTCATGTCTCAGGTTTGCCCAAAGTGCTTTGGTGTGATGAGTTTATATTTTCTCCCAGTTATTCTTCTGACAATTCTTTTTTTACAGGACTACATGAATCATGGATCACAAGGCCTGTTTACACAGGTTGGCTTTAATGACCCTTCACATGATGATGCATCACAGAGCCACTTTGGTGTGGCTAATCCCAATCAGATTCAGTCTCAGGTTGCTTCTTATACCATTACTTATTGATAGAGAATTATTGTTGATAAAATTGTCAAATTGGCAAGATTTAAAATATATTTTCTAACTAGAAAGTTGCCTGTTAATGCTTGTAAAATTGAACCTCTATTGTAGTAGTCTTAAGTCCTTGTCTATCTGGTTAGAAAACTGTCATAATGCAAGATCGTTACATTACCTATTTTCTGACTTGTTTTTTTTGGGCCATACATTTGTGACCTTATTAACGTCTTTCCTGAATTAAAAGGGAGTATATGGCTATCTATTTGCAGGGCATGACGAATTCTCCCTACTCCCAGCCCTTTGCTCACTACAACACACAGCGACTAAACTTGCAGGCTCCTCAACAGCAGCAGCCTCAGCAAGGCCAGGGCACCCAAAACCAGAAACTTCACTATAATGGTTAAGAATAAGGATGCATTTCGCTTTGATGGGTTATAGCCTTTGCAATCAGCAACTTGGTTTGTGCTGTCCTTGTGTGCCCAAATATATCCTGCTCTAAAGGGCAAAATGTTTGCCGGTTTGAGGTCAGTTTAATTCTGTCCATAACCCTTAAGATGATTCCTGATAATGGGAATAAATATAATTGGAGCAAGGGTATGACGGCTATGAGGCTACGTGCGAACAGTGGCAGAAAGAAAAGGATAACCTCAAATACCTGCTTGGAAGTTTTGCTTTGTTTTGAAGAAAGTTCTTTGATTCGAGAGAGCATTACATGACAAGGTTTTGTCGAAAGGGCTTGATTGATAAAAGACGGCTTTGTTTGACTTAACGGGATAAACCCATTATGGATACAGAGAAGCAGTTACAGGTGAAAATTTTTGTACAGCATGCTGAGGAAAATCGCCTGACCCTTTCAGCTCTTCCTGACATGTAATTATACTCTTCACTATTGTTAGTAGACGACGGCGATATGTTAGAAGTGTTCCTGGTGCATGTAGACATAACTGGTATATAAACTGTTGATGGCTTTGATGTGAGAAATTGGGTTTGTTTGACATAGAATTGTTTTCCCTGGTATATAAAAATGTCATAATGGTTTCATGCGATTTGTTTGAGCCTGCAGTATCTGTTATTCTAAATTTTTGTTTGAACCGACTGTTTCTGTCATTCTAAAGCTGGAACGACTCAAAACTTTCATTAAAACTCTGTTACGGTGAGATTGCGAATTCTCTGTAAGTAGTTGCATTATTCGAAAGATGGCAATGACGCGTTAGTCGTCCACACCCTCTTGAACACAAAGTTGACTAGTCAGAAACTCAACAACTTGGGAGCCTCGAGCCATCAACTCGTTCATGCATTAACCGGTCCATGGCCTCAACTCGCTAGCCGCCCAAACTTTAGTTCCCTGTTAGCAGATCCTTTTGAGTGTCCTACCCAGCGGCCTGCCAACCATATCTTCCGGATCAAACAACACATCACTCATCAAAACAACATCAAACGTGCTTGGCTCAGTGATTCCACTCATTGACTCGTTCGCTCACTTCGATTCTTTCTTTGAACCCGTTAACTTCAACGTTCCTCGAGAGTCCAGCAAGGAGCTTCTGTACGTCGATGAGCAATACTCGGCTGGCGCCAATCAAAGCCGCTGTCAAGCCAGGGAGGCCTGCGCCAGCTCCGAGCTCGAGGACAAACTTGCCTTGAAAACGAGTGCTAAGTCCCACAACCATGAGCCATTGACTCGTGATGGAGTCATAGATATCGTCGGGTTCATGGACTATATGGTTGTGGTTGTGTGTGGCTGCTATTTGTATTTCTCTTTTGCCCATGCCTTATAGAGGCTAGCTTGCCTCACCTCACCGTCTGTTTTGGCGGTCCGTTCCTTACATGTATCGTAAGTAGTTTTTTTGTTCTGGTACAAGGTTGGTTTTTTTTGCTGGGCAAGGAAGAGTGGAACTGTGGAAGACAAGTTGCTGAGGAAGGTTGGGGATTCCTCTGAATATTGCCTTTGTTCCCGATTCGTCTCGGATGCTCAAATTTAACTACTACTCATTGAGGTTTAGGTCATTGTTAGAAGTTCTAACAAAGCAGAAGCAAATGTAGACCTTGAAAACCCAAAAAAGGAACCCAACCCGATAGTATATCAGAGTTGAGCCCAAAACCCAATTTTCTTGTAAGTGATTACTATAAGTTTCTTACTTAGACGCGAGAGTAGGGTTTGTGTTCCCCTCTGTTTCGTCTTCTGTGTTTCCTACTCTGGTTTATGATGGCAGGAAGAGACGAGAAGAAGGCCAAGAATCATGAAGACGAAGAAGAGGCGAAGGATAGACTGAGCGATCTGCCGGATTGCGTCCTCCTTCACATCCTTTCGTTTCTACCAGAAACCAAGTGGTCAGTTCGAACCAGTGTCCTATCCAAGAGATGGAAATGCTTGTGGGCTTCTCTTCCTGACCTCATCTTTAACGGATGGGGCTGCGACACTTCATTTTTTAAGAAGTTTGTGCGTCGTGTCTTGTCTGGCCGCAACAATTTACCTGTCTCCAAATTCTTTTTCCATTACCTTGGGGCAGATAAGTCACTCGTCACTAGAATAATCAACTATTCCGTGTCCCATAATGTGCAGCATTTTAGCATCGGCTTAAAGTTCACGTCCATTAGAATCCTATTCCCTCTTTTCAGCCGCTGTCGATCGTTGAAAACCCTGGAGTTAGAATATTTTAGGGAATTAATTCTACTAAGGGATTTCAGTCTTCCCACCTTGACCACTTTGCACATCTGTTCATGCTCCTTTTGTTCTCATGGATCGACCCGTTCCATCGATCCTTTTCTTAGCCTTGTCAATTTGAAGAGTTTACAACTAAAGGATTGTAACATGGCTGGCGTCACAAGTTTTAAAATATCAGGACCCCAACTCCATAGCTTGGCCATACGCCAGCACTGTTTATGGAATGGCTGTAAGGTTGAGATATTTGCCCCAAAACTCCATTCATTCCTTTTTATAGATACAATGCCTGTGGAATTCTCCAACCTTGACTTTCCTCTCTTGGAAATTGCTGAAATTGATGCTTATTTACCGGATTCCGAGGAGCTATTTGAAAAATCCCATTTGAATTTAATCAATTTGTTTCGAGGGCTTTATCATGCCGAATCTCTCCATGTTTCTTCCAACACCATTGAGGTACATTTATTTTTTCTTGGATTGACCTCTGTATACTTTTATAGGTGGAATTGACACGCTTTTATTCCTATAAAAAATGCTTGTCATGTCTCTCACTCTCGTCTAATTTATTTATTTAATTTTACTAACTACATAGGTTCTCATGGAGTTGCCTGTTGTACTAGAAGCCCAAGCTTCTCCCTTTGGCAGGTTAAAGACTTTGAATATCGAATGCTGTATTAAATCATTCATTATACCTGATAACGTGATGAACTACTTTGTTAGTGGCTCTACTTTTGGTGAAAACGTTAGCATTGAGATTCAAGAGGTACGTGCACTTTAGTCCTAATTTGTTAGTAGTTTTTATTCTTAACATGTTATTCCTAGATATTGGCAGCATTACAATTCTTGAAAATTTCCTTACTATGGCTTCTGAGTTCTAGTTATCTACAATGGAGTGTAAACCGAAGAATAAACAGGAGTTGTCAGATGATATGTTGGGGCTCTCGGTGATTTTCACTCAACTAACTTAATTTTTAAAACAAGTTTGACTATCTTGTCATAGTTTATTGGTGCTCCCCACCGGTTCTGTTTTGTTGATTACTTGGTCTCTTTGGGGGCTTGGAATAAGGTTAAGTTATCAAATTCTCTAAAGCTGTTAAAGAATTTCAAGCCTATTAAGTCTCGTCTCTCTAAATTTATATGCAACGCCCTTGTCAGTTATGAGTATGAGGTTATGAGGTTAGAGATTTCATTGGCTTAGGCTGGAAGATCCCCATTAGATATTTCTCTTCTATACTAAATGTTGATGATCTAGCAATTATTCTTTATGAAATTTTGTTTCATTTACCCTGCTAAATTGTTGAGAATCACATCTGCATTTTTTATTCACCTCTTATTTCCATGCAGCTGTCTGATTTTGAGGATTGATGGCTTGTAATATATGCAAAGATGTTTAGGTAAATGAAACTCATGGCTTCATCTATTGCACCCCCTTTACACATCTTCCATTTTCTTATCTTTATTTTCCCCATTTTTTTCTGTGATAAAAGTGGCTTATTTTGGTGGGTCTTGCTGTCCTTGTTGCGGGAGCCAAAGGCAGGAATCGTGAAGTTTTATAAGACACAGAACAATGTTGGTCCTTTTAGTTAAATAGCTGGTTTTATTTGTCCTCTACAGTCCTTGTAGTAATGAACTGGATTATAATTAGCATGTCTAAACAACATGCTATTATGTTTTCAGCATTTTCTGCATTAGTAGTTTTTTTTTTTTTTTTTTAATATTCTGTGTTGGTTATTTTGTGTAAATGAGCACATGCTATTAATTGAAAAGATATGTAAGTTGAAAGTTAATTGTTTTTTATGGGCTAAGACTAAAAATAATAGCAGGTGGAAGCCTTCAAAGAAGATGTTGAATTATTTACTTTGTGAAAATAATTCCCAATTCCATGTCCCAAGCAATGTCAGCTCCTTCAAATTTTCATCAGGAAACTCTAACTTTAATTTTATCGGCTCATAATCTTCAACAATATAATTTACGAAAAATTCGATTATAACACTTCTTTTAATTGTCTTTTGACTCACGTATACGATATTATATTCTGAAAACATTGAAAAATAAGAGTTGAAAATTATTTACTAATAAAATTATTTAAAACAGAGAAAAACAACTTAATTAACGTGTAAGGAAAAAATGAGATACTTGAAAATTATTTAACAATAAAATTATTTAAAAGAAAAAAAATCAATTTCAATAAACGAATAATTTATAAAATAAAAATTAATTGTCTTATAAAAAAAATTAAGATATAAACCAATTTCGATAAGTATAATTCAAAAGTATTAATATATTCACATTTAAGAATTAAGCAAGTTGTTATTTTATAAAATTTATTATAAAATGAAAATTTGCTTGTAAAACTAAAAGTTCATAAAAAAATTATTTTATTGATGATCACTTTGAGGTTATCTTTATGACAAATTTTTTGTGTATCATTTTCATCATTTTAGATGAGCCTATAAAACGTTTTCATAAATTTGGATGAGATTTAAATCACCGATAATGTAATAATTTAATTAATTTAATTATGTAAATAAGTGTCATATATTTCAAATTATCATCAAATAATACTAAAAATTTGGAGAAAAGTATATTTTATTGAGTACAATGAATTTATCTTAAAATTATATTAAAAATCATTTTCTCTCAATGATAAAACTTTTTTCATCATTTTAGATGAAATTTAAATCACCCGCAACCTAATAGTTTAATTAATTTTGATGATGTAAATCACTGTCACCAAAATTTTTCAAATTATTATCAATTATGGTGATTTAATAAATAAATCTATCTTTAATTTTAAAGAAATTATCCTTATCAAACATCACTTAAATAATATTTAATATTATTTTCAAAATTATCACGATGATTTAATAACCATGATGATAAGATCATTAAAAGTGATTTGATAATGAGTAATTTTAAATTACTATATTTGATATAATATTAATGATTTTAAATCACTATATTTGATATTGTATGAAAAAAAATTGAGTATAACAATATCCAAAGTAACCTTACAAAAAAAATTTAATATTCATTAAATGAACAATTTTATAAGATACTAATATGTCATTTTTATAAAAAAGTACAAAATATAAACTAATTTTGATAAAAGAATATTTTAAAAATATTATTAAAAAAATTTATTGGTTTCTTTAGTAGTAGTTCCAAAAATAATGCACATAAATTGTAAAATGAATTAAGCTAATGAACTAAAACTTGAACACTCAGTTCTTTAAAAAATTTATTTTTTATTAAAAAACAAATTCATTGATTTTTTGGTACATAATTTCATTGAATTTTCATGAATAAATATAATTTAATAAGTTTTTTTTCTACGAATTAAGATATATACCAAAGAATGATTCCATATTTTAATTTTAATATTATAAAAGAATTCATAATATTTTATTAATTTTAATCATATATACTAAAGGCATAAATCATATTAGAGATTAAAAGGAATGATTGATATTTTCACATTCTATTTGTAAAGACTAAATTTAGAAGTAACAATATATTTATTTCCACTACCCTTATCATAAATTAATTCAAAAAATATTAAAAATTACTTCATCACACGATAATAAATTTTTTATCATTTAAAATAAAAATTAGATTATTCTCCAATTATCCTATTGTTTATCATATGTGTAAATGATCTGAAGCAAACAACGGTTGAGAGGGACGCCAATCATGCCTAGGCCTAGCAATATGCATCAGTGGGCCATGTCTAACAACGCTGGCCATGTGTGAACCGTGAAGCCATTTTCGTCGCTTTATAAAACAAAAAAAAAAAAACTAAAAAAATCCGGCCAGTACGAAACTGTCTAAAAAAGTAAAAACGACATTCAGCAGCTCGGATCCTGGAATATGGGACCCACCTGCACAAAAAGAAAAAGAAGAGGAATAAACGGTTGGAACTGTAGTCCATGGCTTCAGAGTAAAACTCCCTCGTTTTCCATTAAATTTCATCTTTACCCTTCATTTCTTAACCTCTTTCTTTCTACAAGTATTTATTACGTGTGTACTGCAAAAGCTCGTATCTAACTGCCGTCCGTCCGTTGGTTCTGTTTTTCATTTATTTCACTTAAAGATAATATAAAAAATTTTGATCACTGTCTGTTATTCGTATTGCCACGTGTTAGATTGTTGTTATTTGTTTCCTTATAGCTATTGTTCAGCATTAGCTCTTTCCGTTTTTATATCCTAAAATTTATTCAAAAAATTTATTTTTATTTAATTATTAGAATTAAAATTTTAATATTTTATCGATGTATTACATAAATATTATGATAAAATATTTAGTGATTGTTAAAACGGATTTAAAATGACACTATATTTGATGTTTGAATTGTTATATTAAAAAAATGTTAGTAATAAAAGTTTTCACTTAAAAGAAGTATTAGACAATTTATTTTATAAAAAATATTTTAAATATAGGGTATAAATTATGTATGTGGAATATTAAGAAAATTCTATAACAAACATTTTCTCATAGTATTGATTAATGTTTTCTATTTCATTTGATTATATACATAATTATTAAGATTGAAAAAAAAAAGAAAAAAATTGAAAATTGATTTAAAATTATAATATTCAATTCACTTTGAATTAATTTTTTATTTAATTTAGATATTAAATGTAAATATTAAATTTGAATGAGATTTTGAATTGAAATGTAAAAAATTTAAAAAAATAATGGAATTGAATTATATATTTTTATTAATTTTTATAAATATTTTAAATTTTGTAAAGTAAAAATAATTATTATATATAAAAATCTATATAAATTTATTAAAAATTTATTAAAATAATATATAAAAATTAAAATTTTAAAAATCAATAAATCGAATAAAATTAATAAAATTTGATTTGAATTGAATCAATTTTAAAAAAATAATTTAGATTTTGATCAAAATTTAAAAATTTATAATATTATATATTATCCAAAAAATTAATCAAATCAAATTTAATTTGAATCATAATTACCTATAATAATTATAAGAAGGATCACACTATGCATCATGTAGTGAAAATAAAAAAAACTATTGATAACATATATTCTTTAACACATATCAGGCTGACAATTTGTTTTAAAAATAACATTGATATGATAGCAGTGAAAAAAAACGGTTTTTCTTGACTATGAATAATAATAAAAAAAGTTAATAAAAGAGAAATGTGTGTTCACATTTTCGTCTTTATATTCGCAGGGGCAATCCCGAAATTAAATGCAAAACAGAAGGCAATATGGGAGCAAGAGTCCTGATTATACAAAATAGCACACGCGTAAATCTCTATCGTTATCGGAGTCCAGCTATACGAAAACGTAGCTTGGACTCGTATGAGACTTTCCTCTTCTCCTTCTCCGCTTCACTCTTCAGCCTTCCGCTCTCTCTCCCCAAACAGGTACTGATTTAATTTTTAATCTTTAACAAAAAGGGGGAAAAAGCAGGGGAAAGATAAATTAAAAAGAAAAGAAAAGCGAAGAGACAAAGCAGAGACAATTTCTGACTCAGAGAGGGTGAAAATACAGTAAAGTTTTGTTGGAGAGCGAAATTGTGACTAAAAGGGAAGCTTCACTCAAGATTTGACTAGGTAATTTCTTTCGCTTTCCTTCTCTTTTCTCTCTTGCCAAACGGTACTCTATCGCTCTCGCACTCACTCTTTGTTTCTTTTTTTTTTTTTAGAATTCGAAATTCAATTGTGATGGGACCTGTTTTCTATAATTTTAGTTTGTTTCTTTCAGTTCTCGATGCCTGAAATGTGAAATTTGTAACCGAAATGACAGATCGTGTCGGATTTTGACTTTGAAAAATAAACAAGAAAAAGGATTAATATATATATTTTTTGGAAATATTTTATTTGATATTAAAAGTGAGCTTGCGATCTGCATTGCATGATATGATTGCATTGTTAATTAACTTGCGTGTATTTGTGGATTTTTTTGGTGGTCGATTTTAATGGAAAGACATTAATCGTGAAAGTGAAAGTTGTTTTAATTACTGTGTCGTGAATTTGACATAATTAGTAAGTAATTTTAATTGGTGGATTATATTGGTGCTGATAAGATTCTTGGAAGCAGTTCAAAGAGAATGTAAACTAAGATTGATTGATACTGTTTAATCTAATGGGTTGGTTGAACTAGGAAGAACTGAGCTTTATATTTATCAAGAAGAGACAAAGATAAGGACAGTAGACAATTACATATACACTGCATTCCATATTCAGTACAATCATTTTTTATTCTTATAAATAAGGTTCTGTTGACCGTAAGAAGCGTCTGCTTAGCTGGACTTCAAGGGGTATTTTGCTCTCTTTGTGTTCTAATGTATCAGAGATCTTTTTAAGTTAATCTTGTTCCATTTAAGTAGTCCTGTCTAGTTATGTATGTTATGCTGTGTGTTCTCTATTTAATATTTCATTATTATGCCCTTTTATGAATTTAAATGTATGGTCTCTCTGGCAGGATAGCATTGATGATTGTTGTTATACGAGTTTCAGTTTTAAGAAAGGAGCATATTTCTGAACATTTGGAATGAAGGACCCCTGAAGATGGTTTCAAGTACATGATCTTCTATAAATAAGTGTAAGATGATAAAAGTCTATGGTAGAGTGGGAAGCTAAAATTTTGTGCAGTATTACATGCTTGCAACTTTATCTAATGGTCAGCTGCAGTGGATGGTAATGCATCCATTGCTAATGCAGGGTTACCTCTGCTTGTGCATTCTGTTTGGGTATCTTTACACATCTGGTCTTTGTCTTAGTTTGAAGCAGAAGTCCGAAAATATTTTAGAGAAACCTGGATTAGTTTTGAGTGATGAATCTGTAAGTGGCACCCCTATCCACGGTAAGAAATCAAATTCATTACCACTGAATGGTTTTCTATCTTGCGAGGACTTGGGAGGTGTTGGATCATTCAATACTACCTGCTTGCTAAACTCAAACTTGAATTTGAGTTCTGATCTTTACATTTATGGTACGGGAAACTTGGAGATACTTCCCCATGTTTCAATCAAGTGCGCTACAGAAGGCTGTATGGTTACCTTTAATATGTCTGGCAATGTAAATGTGGGTCAATATGTTGCCATTGTTGCTGGTTCAGTGGTAATTTATGGTGCCAATTTGAACATTGGTCACAATTCAGCTATTAATACAACTTCCTTAGCTGGTCTACCTCCTCCTCAAACTAGTGGTACACCTGTTGGCATCGAAGGAGCTGGTGGAGGACATGGTGGCCGGGGTGCTTCATGTCTGAAAAATAATAAGACGAGCTTTTGGGGTGGTGATGTTTATGCTTGGTCAACTTTGTCTGAGCCATGGAGTTATGGGAGTAAAGGTGGTAGTAAGGGTAATGGTACTTCCCATGGACCTTGGTTCGGAGGGAAGGGTGGAGGACGAGTTAAGCTCATAGTAAAGGACATGCTATATCTGAATGGCTCTGTAACTGCAGAAGGTGGGGATGGAGGCCTAAAAGGGGGAGGGGGTTCTGGTGGAAGTATCTACATTAGAGCTGTGAAGCTGTGAGTACATGCTACCTGAACTAACTAATTTCATTTCTAGTTTTCTGCATTTTGCATTGTCTGTTAGGCATTAGCATTTGATATTAATGCCTACTGATTGAGCACTTGTACAAAAATCTATTAACGGTACCCATCATTTCTTACATTATCAATGCACTCACCAATGCTTACCCTTCCTGCTAATGCACAGACATCATATATAAAGGTTCTATATGTAATATATTAATTTTGATGTAACATCAAGTATACAGTTGCAATTTTAATCTGCTAATGAATTACTGTATTTCTCATGGTTGGTAGTACAATGTCTCTGTTGCTGTAGTTTATTTGAATATGAATGGATATACTGAAAGGGGCTGCATGCATCTGCTATGGTGGCAAGTTATATCGGAATTATCTTTATAATGATGAACTTGATGAAAATACCTCAGCAGACTAAATTATGAATGCATTTTGTAACATTTTTCATTGATAATAGTTAAGATTTGAGCCCAAAAAATTTGTTTGAGTTTCTCTTTGCCAATTTCCTTTTGGCCAGTTTCTCACTATTTTCTGTGGTAGCATCAGTTGTAGGCTTTTGTGTCATCAATTCAAATGGATGGGAGTTTATAATTTGTTGAATGAAATCTATTGCTTGATTAGTTGATGGAGCAATTGGAAAGATCTTATCCTAAAAGCTTCAAAGCGAATCACGTAATGTAATTTACTTCTGTTTTGACTTATTTCTTCCTGGTTTGAAGGGAGTGAGATACATTCTGATTCATGATTTTTCTTTTACCATGACTTTTCAAGATAATACAATCTTTTTTGGTACTCAAAAAGCTTGCTTATGAGTGACAAAACAATGGCGTCATAGCCTGTTGACCACTTTGGGGCATTAATTTTGAACATCTTACAAATTTAAAAACGGTAAATTAGATTATAATTCTTGACTATATGTTTGCTTCGTGATCTGATTACGTAGGAAGGGATATGGTATTATAAGTGCAGCTGGTGGGATGGGATGGGGTGGTGGTGGTGGTGGACGAGTATCTTTAGATTGCTACAGCATACAAGAAGATGTCAAGGTTTCTGTGCATGGTTTGTACTGATCATACCCATAAAGGCTAGAAATTTCATACATTACTTTAAAATAACAAATTACTGTGGTTAGATCACCAGCGTTATATGCTTCAATTTTTGGCAGGTGGTTTCAGTTTTGGTTGTCCTGGAAATTCTGGAGCAGCTGGTACATATTTCAATGCTGATTTACTGAGTCTAAGAGTTGGCAATGACAATGTCACCACAGAAACTGAAACTCCTCTGCTTGATTTCCCTACTAGACCATTATGGTCAAATGTTTTTGTGGAGAATAATGCAAAAGTTTTGGTTCCTCTTCTTTGGACCAGGGTTCAGGTTGCGTAATTTCTTTCTTCTTCCAAATACTCTACTCTTTTTCATAGATTTATCACTTTATTCTGTTCTTTTATATTTCATAGCTTCCCAGCACAATTGCTTTTATCTAAATACATTGCCCTTCGGAGCATTTGATCTCTGGAATAGGGGTGAGTGGTCATATTCCAATTGCATGCTGATTTCTTTCTATTCCTTTTAACTGTAAAGGTGAGAGGCCAAATTAGTCTATATCGTGGGGGAACAATTGTCTTTGGGTTGTCTGCATACCCGGTGTCAGAATTTGAACTTGTTGCAGAAGAACTTTTAATGAGTGATTCCATCATAAAGGTATGTTACATTTATTGATTTTTTATGTTTTCTAAGGGAAACATTAAAATGTTTTATATTTAATATTATTTAGTTTAGATTGAGCTGAACTGCAAAATTTAGTGGCTGTATCTGATGTTAGATAGTTAGGGTATGAGTTCTCTTAAGCAAGGTTGAGTACATTTGAAAGATGAGCATTTATTGCTTGAGTTAGCATGAGTTCCCAACCAAGATTTTGGTTCTTACCAGAAGATTAAAGAAGCATAGAGGATTAATAATAGATTTTGCTTTGTTAATATTTCTTTGAAGCCATTCCCTTCCAAAACTGTGTTTGGGACAATTACTAGTAAGTTTTCATATGATACTCTTATTGAAGTTTTAAAGATTTATGTTCTTTTTAATTTTTGAATTTCTTGTGAAGCATCAGTCTTGTTTAACCTCTATGAAGGCATGGGTCATTTTTATCATTGTTAGTCTAAATAATTCCCTTTCAAAAATGAAGGTATTTGGCGCATTTAGGGTTTCTGTCAAAATGCTACTCATGTGGAACTCCAAAATTCAAATAGACGGGGGTGGAAATACTGTTGTCACTGTATCTATCCTTGAAGTAAGGAATCTGGTTGTTCTAAGGGTACGACGCTTGAACTTCATCATGAATTTCATTTTTATTTCTTGTTCTTAATGCTCAATTTTATCCTGGTTGATTATAAGTTTTAGATATTTTTGATGTCTTTGTAGGAGAACTCTGTCATTAGTTCAAACGCAAACTTGGGTGTATATGGTCAAGGACTGCTGATGTTAACTGGTCAGGGTGATGCAATTAAAGGCCAACGGCTTTCCTTGTCTTTGTTTTATAACATAACAGTAAGTTATTACTGACATGAATGACTGTTTTTCTGCCCTTTATACTTATTAAGGGTATGTTATAGTTTAACGGCACTGCAATTTTTGTATGAGTGTATCTTAAAGATGCTTATCTGTGTGTGTATATATTTGTGTATGCATGTATATCTGTGCAAGTTCTGCACAGGTGGCTCTAGAGAAATACTATGATGTTGTGGTATTATGCTATGTATGGGTGATATAAAAGGTATGTAAAATGTCTAAGCTTCTCTATATTATAACTGAGATTCTTCGGGGGAAGCCTGTCTTGATAAATATGAGAACCTTATGTAACATCTCAGTCTTTCTGTTTTATAACTTGAAAAGCATATGAGGGACTAAATACTATTGGAGTGACCTATAAAGCATCTTTTTCTCCCCGCTCGACATGTGCTGCACTTACTTTAACTTGTATAGTGGAATTGAGGTAATGTTTTGTGAGAATCTATGTCTTGATCAATATCCCTACAAAAATGTATTGACCAATATTATTGGCACTTGCAGACAATAAAGTTTTTGCTGGTACTGTGCCTCGAGTCCATCAGAATCTGATTAATAAACTTAGTTTTACTTGGTTTTATGGAACTGTCTCTTTCTTTTTCCCCTTTCTTTTTCCTTTTTCTCTCTGAGTTTTCTATTATTGTTCTGATATTTCTGACATCCTTTTATTTCTGTTGAGCTAAATTTAACTTTTTCCTTCATTTTATACCCTGTGTTATTTACAAGTCCTTGCATGTCACAGGTTGGGCCAGGCTCTTTACTTCAAGCTCCGATGGATGATGATGCTAGCAGAAGTGTGTGAGTATGAATTTGAATTCTTTTTAATAGATTTTCATAACGTTGAGCATCAGAGTGAAGTTTCTTTCATCTTTAAATCCTCATTTGTTTTTGTAGGGTTACAAATTCCCTTTGTGAGAGCCAAACATGCCCAATAGATTTGATAACTCCTCCAGATGATTGCCATGTTAATTATACACTATCCTTTTCTCTCCAGGTAGAAATCATATTTTAATTCGAATTATTTGGTGACTCCAATTCGTTCACTTTTTTTTCATTATTTATAAGAATTGTGCTAATATATACCATAGAGGTTGCTTTCATGATCAATTGATATCATTCTATTAGATTATTAAAAAGTCTTACTTAACAGAATAACCGTATTTGAAATGCTAACTTTTATCTGGTCAAACATTGTAAGTACAAAGGAAATAATGTATTGAAAGTATTTGGGAAAGTGACAATCTTCAGAGTTAGAATTTGAGATTGGCATGCATATCACAGTTGGTCATGCTTTCTATAACATTTGGGTGAAGCATGATAGATCCAATATAATCCATCTGTTCTTTTGGTTACAAGGTTTGAACTGATTTTGATACAATGAGAATGTATAGCAAATAAGAGGTGCCATCTTGTAAATTCATTCCAGTTTATCAAAAAAAGAAAATTTTTCTTTCTTAAGAGGAATTGTTTTGATACCGTGGACTTGGGGAAGGAAGAACATGCACCTTATTGCTTTAAGTGATTTTCTTCATGGCTCACTCACAGTGTTAGGATGCTATTGTGAGTGTGGCATAGTTCAATTTCTAACTGGTTATATTTGACCTATTCGCAGATTTGTAGGGTTGAGGACCTTCTTGTTAATGGGATCGTTAAGGGAAGTATAATTCACATTCATGGGGCAAGGACAGTCACCGTTGATGCTAATGGCCTGATCACTGCATCTGAATTAGGTAACAAAGAGTATAACCAGCAATGTTGATATTTGATCCAATGTTGTCTACAAGGCGTTCAAAATAATCTGTTAATTTCTGTGAAGTAGGAATCACGCTTTTGTTAACATTTCTAATTTTAAGGAGACCCTTTTTTTAGGTTGCAGCAAAGGTATAGGAAAAGGAAATTATCTTAATGGAGCTGGTAGTGGTGCTGGGCATGGCGGACGAGGAGGTGCTGGATATTTCAATGGAAGAGTTAGCAATGGTGGTCATGAATATGGAAATGCTGATCTTCCTTGTGAGTTGGGAAGTGGAACAGAGGGTCCCACTCAGTCATTTGGACGTGTAGTTGGAGGAGGAATGATTGGTGAGTTTTTCAGTTTATGAGCTGCCAGAATGTTCTATCTTATTAGGTTGTTATTTTAAGTATTTAACATGTAATGGGAGCTACTAATCTTTCAAGAATTAGTGTGTTAGTAAATATGTCCACAATATTCTTAGTGCTTTCACCATTTTTTATATTCTCTGACATTATGCATTGATTATTTTAACTGACTTATGGTTGCCTCTTCACTAGTAATGGGCTCAACCCAATGGCCTCTCCTAATGCTCAGCATTTATGGGTCTTTGAGGGCTGATGGTCAAAGCTTTGGTAAAGCAACAATAAATGGTAATGGATCATTATTCGGTGGACTTGGTGGAGGTTCTGGTGGGACAGTTCTTCTATTCCTTCAAGAGCTTATGCTTGCTGAAAATTCATCTTTATCAACTGTTGGGGGAAATGGTGGTCCTCTTGGTGGTGGTGGGGGTGGGGGTGGAAGAGTGCATTTTCACTGGTCCAAGATAGGCATTGAGGATGAATATGTTCCAGTTGCTACTATCAGTGGTTTCATCAATAGTAGGTATGACTCTTTAATGGAACAAATGTCATAATTTCCCAATAGTGCTAAGTGAAGTGACCTGTAACTAACTACTTGGTTGATCATGTAATTCTTTTATAAACAGATAATGTCACAAACATTTTAGGGTATTCCTGATTTTGGCTATTTGCACTATGATATTCAGTATTTAGTATCAGATTAAGGAGTTAACCAACTGCTAATACATCAAATATTGGATGAAGTTTTTTTCCTGTAAGGCTATTTGCACTTACTATTAATTTTTTATTATCAGATTATTTGGAGTAAACTAACAGGTAATATGAAAAATACTTTCCGCTAAGGCTTGGAAAGATTTATTACTTAATGTCTCCACCGATACACTCACCAATAATGTGTAGTGTTAAATAGATTGTTGCCTTAAGAAACTATTACAATTTTGACATAGAAGCTTTTCCGAAAGAAAATTTGTTAAGTAGCTGCTTATTACTTCAATCATGATGGATGACAGTGGAGGTGCTGGGGATAATGGTGGACTCCTTGGAGACGAGGGCACAGTAACTGGGAAAAAATGTCCAAAAGGCCTCTATGGTACATTCTGCAGGGTAAGGTTTCACTTACTTTTGAAATAGTTACAATTACCTTTAAAATTTTGTTGAAGACGTCATGTGTTGTAGCAAAGCCTTATGCCGTTATGCATCACATTGATGGGGTTATGTTGCAAGAATACATACGGATAATTCTTGCAATTTGCACTAAATGCCTAATCCCCCTAGAAGTTCATTAAAATCTCACTGCTACTTGTACCACCCTCCATCCCAACTCAAAATTTCCTCTGAAAACATCTCATGATAGTATTTCTTCGTAGGTTGCTATGGAGGGATATTGATACTGCTAAATGGTTTTTTTTAGTCCTAATGCCATCGTTTTTCTTTGTTCTATGAGGAGAAGCACCTAATCTTAGTTACTAGAGTTTGCTTCAAGTCCAAAATTACTTCCCAGACTATAGTCTGATTTGTCTGATGCTACTCAAGTCTACTTCTAGATTATAATGAGAAATTAGGACTTGGTTTGCTTTGCTAATTGGCTATGGTTATGCATGCACAGATATCTTAATTTGTGCATCATGTTGGTATGAACCGTT
This sequence comes from Durio zibethinus, assembly GCF_002303985.1. The sequence continues at coordinate 1,458,721 of NW_019168381.1, forward strand.
CGACTCTTCTTACCTGTTAACTTTACATCAACATAGATGCGAAACTATTGTCTTTCTGTTTTAGATTTAGAATTTTGGTTATCAGTTCTATCCATCATCTCAGCTATTGACAATCAAAACTTGTGAGATTTCAACTAATTTGGATTTCTTTAAAATTATAATGGAATTCATTCACAGGAATGCCCCGTTGGCACTTATAAAGATATTGATGGCTCTGATGAAGATCTTTGCACTCCTTGCCCTTTGGAGCTTCTTCCAAATCGTGCAAATTTCATATATGTACGAGGTACTTGTCAAAAGTGTGATTTACATTTTATTCTTATCCACAGTCTTCCATACCATGTTCTTTTTCCCTCGATTCTTTCTCATATATATGGTCTTCTATACACTTTTCGTTCTCACCATAGGGTGTGTATTTTCTCCAGGAGGAGTCTGTCGGCCTTTTTGCCCCTATAAATGCATATCTGACAAATATAGAATGCCAAATTGCTATACACCTCTTGAGGAGTTGATGTATACATTTGGAGGTCCTTGGCCTTTTGCACTTCTTCTGTCTGGCATTTTGGTGCTTCTAGCTGTATTGTTAAGCACTTTAAGAATCAAATTGGTCGAATCAAGCTCTTATGCTGCTAATATTGAACATCAGAGCAGTCATCATTTCCCATACCTTCTTTCCCTGTCAGAGGTATATTGTTGAAAGCCATATTTTATCTTCTTGCTTATTGGTATGCAGTTATGACTGGATGCAGTTTCATCATTTTATGACATTCCTTTGTGGACTACATATATTTTTTCACTCTAGGTACGGGGAACCAGAGCTGAAGAAACTCAGAGTCATGTTTACAGAATGTACTTCATGGGTCCCAATACTTTTAGAGAACCATGGCACCTTCCTTACTCTCCTCCTGATACAATCATTGAGATCGTGTAAGAAAATAACTTAGATCAAAATGATGGCTCTTTTTTATGCTAATGTAGTATTATGATCATTGCTGAACTCAAAATTTATCCCCCTCCCCCATCCCCAAAAAAAGGATTATTGCTATGCTCTAAATATTTTGTCCCTAGCATAGTAAACCAAAATTTTAATACCCTGCTGGCTACTTGAGAATAGTTGTCTATTTATATATTTATATTTATATTTTTGGAGGGTGGGTGGGGGTAGTGGGAGGGGTAGAAGGAATTGCCTAATGTACATGGAAGTAGACGCAAAGAACCCTTTACAAGAAAGAATCCATGAGAGAATAGCAGTAATCTTGTGCATCACCTGTTTACTAGCTCTTGATGCAAGACACATGTCATATTGAAGCCTGCCAATTATAGAGATGCAATGAATATCTTGTACTGTAGATAATTATCTTGCTTAATAGAATTTTGTTTATTTAACCCCTTTTTATGTTAGAATCCTGCTTTTCGATTTTTTTTTTGGTCTTAAAATAGTATTCATTTATCATAATAAACAAACTTCATTGAGCTGTAGGTATGAAGATGCTTTTAACAGATTCATTGATGAGATCAATTCAGTTGCTGCATATGATTGGTGGGAAGGGTCAGTGCACAGTATATTGTCAGTGCTTGCATATCCTTGTGCCTGGTCTTGGAAACAGTGGCGGCGGAGGAAAAAGGTACATCGGCTTCAGGAATATGTCAAATCAGAATATGACCATTCATGTCTCCGCTCTTGCAGATCACGTGCTCTATACAAGGGGATGAAGGTTATACTTCTAATTTCATTCTTTTGGAGCCATTTTATTCCCTGGGTGCCAAACTTTATCTGCTCAAAACCATTTCCTTAATGTTAGCTTGAGATTTATTTCTGAAATTATTCTGATGCCATGTTTGATTACTGTCTTAATGGTGCTTATGACTTTGAAGAAGATGCTAGTTTCTATATCATCAGGATTTAACTACCATGATATGTTTACCAAGTGACATTATCCTTTATGCAAATTCAGCAAACGGAAGTCAAACCTATCCGCACATTCATTGGCTTATATACACAGTTACATAGATTTTTTTTTTTTTTCAAGGTTTGTATTCATTTTGTCTTTTCTATCATGTCTTTATACATGTACCTAATTTTTGCAGGTTGGAGCTACACCTGATTTGATGGTTGCATACATTGATTTTTTCCTTGGTGGCGATGAGAAGCGTGTGGACATGGTAACGATCATACAAAAGAGATTCCCCATGTGCATAATATTTGGTGGGGATGGAAGCTATATGTCACCATACAATCTTCATAGTGATGCATTGTTGACTAATCTTCTTGGCCAGGTGTCTTGCTGTCTTATAAATTTTCAGTAGCTTTATCATAACTTGATTTAATATTCATCTGACTTAAAGAAATATGCTATCCTCAGCACATACCACCAACTGTTTGGAATCGTTTGGTGGCTGGTTTGAATGCTCAGTTGAGGACTGTAAGACATGGATCCATCCGTTCTGCATTGGTTCCTGTTATAGATTGGATAGCTAGTCATGGAAATCCCCAGCTTGAATTCCATGGGGTTAAAATTGAGTTAGGCTGGTTTCAAGCAACAGCTTCTGGTTACTATCAGCTGGGCATCTTGGTAGTGGTTGGTGACTATACTTTTCAAAATTTGCAGCAACCTGATTTGTTAGATAGAAGCAATGATGGATACCCAAGGTAACCTCAAGTAACTGTCTGTTAGATTGCTCTAACTGTCAAAATAAAACATAGTAACATAATCACTGATCCTTAACTGGATGGTAAAATGTAGAAAGCCAGTGGAAGAAATATGAATTAAATCTTCTATGGAAACAGCTGAAGCATGTGGATGCTATTAAATATTAGTTATAAATTACAATATTAACATCCTTTGTGGCAGAGCATTTGGCAAAATGGTTTTAATTTATTTGCCTGGCCCTTCATTTCCAATAACTGCTGTTGATTGGAACTTACTTTACTGATTGAATATATGAAGAAACTTATTTTCCCTTTTTAGCACTCTAGTGAATGAGCATGAGCAGGTTTCCAATATTTGAATGGTTTCTTTTTGAGCTCTGTAAATTATTATATGCTCATTGGCTGTTTGTGTATTATTGATTCAGGAAAGATGCTGCATCTGCAGGCAAAAGCCTTAAACAGCTCCAAAAATGTTGGCCATGCCCAAGTCATGCATTATCTCGTAAGAAGATCACAGGGGGAATTAATGGAGGTCTTATAAATGATGCTACATTGAGATCCTTGGAATTTAAAAGAGACTTTCTCTTCCCATTTTCTCTCTTATTGCACAATACTAGACCCATTGGTCGTCAGGTGATTCAGAGATCTTACTTGTATAACCTCACTCCTATGTCTGATATTTTGAATTATTCAGCTTGTAACGCTTAAATTTTGTGTTTCAGGACTCCCTTCAGCTCCTGATTACTACTATGCTTTTGGCAGATCTCTCTGTTACCCTTCTTACTTTGCTTCAGTTCTATTGGATATCTCTTGGGGTATTCCTTGCTGTCCTGCTTATTCTTCCTTTATCTCTGCTTTCTCCAATCCCAGCTGGCTTGAATGCCTTGTTCAGTAAAGAGCCTCGGAGAGCTTCACTTGCTCGTATATATTCCCTGTGGAATGCTACATCTCTGTCAAATATTGTAAGTAACGCCAAATTCTGAGTACTTATTACCAGAGATAGTTATTCCACTCTTGACATTAGCACGAGTCAGATATAACTCTTTTGGGTTTTCTATTACTTTTCTCATTCTGTGAAATATAGTTTAGTGATGCAATAAACTAAAGTGTACTGTTATGCCAATTTATTCCTTCATGCTTATAGTTTAGTCACCTAAAATTTCTTAAGGATGTTATGTTGTCTATGAGGCACTACACAATTTAGAGAAATAATTTAAGATAAAGATAGATTTTTCTCCTCCAATTGGCTTTTTCTTAAAACTACACATGGCTCACATGTGGATGATTAACATACAAATATCAATGAATTTTTATATTAAAATTTTATTTTTTAGTAATAAAAATAATATTGTAATAAGTACTAATATGAATAAAGCGTATTATATAGATAACTATCACATTAATCATTATATCTATCAATTAAGAAAAACATTACATATATTTTTAACGCATCATGTTTTCTTAGTTGGATGTCAAATTAATTGAAACTCACCATAGTCAATAATGGATGTTATAATATTTGAATTATATGAATTCTAAACTATGTAATATCTGAATTATATGAATTCTAAACTATATTTAACTGGCTTCTTTATATTTGTACAATTGAAAAATGCAACATTTATCCTTAATAGTTATAATTGAAGATAATTGGCCACATTAATGATAACATAATAAAGTACAATTAAGCATTAGTTATAATCTACCATTTTTACCTTTATGTAGAATCCTTTCCTTAATACTTCTACTCTTTATAAAGGTACACTTCTATTATCAAGATAATTATTCTCTTTTGTTACTTATAAGGACACTATAAGAGACATAATGTGCCTATTTAATAATGTAGCTCAATACCATGTTGACCATTATATTACCTTTAATGGATAGCCACATTAAAAAAATCTTTACATAGAATTCAAGGTTAATAAGGAAATAAATTGCGAAAGTAGGTCAATATTTAATTTAATAATAAAACTATGAATTAAGGAAAGTTTACTTTAATAATTAAGAAATTCAATGTTATAAGAAATTAATAAATTTCTGTTTATATTTTACTTTAATAAAAAAATCATTAAGGATAAAATAGTTAATTTAATAAATTGTCAAAATTCAAAGGTATCTATGTATTCATTATATGCACTTTTGAAGTTGGTACTTTTATATATATATATAGGATATAGATGATTGGCAATAGCAATATGGCATAAGGGAGGAATTTTGCAATTTGTGTAATTAATAAATCACTGAGTCTGATATTACCTCTGAATAAGACATTATTAATCGATTTTGAGCTTTAAATATCTGTGCCAGTGTCATGTGCCTAGTTTTCTTTTCTTGTAGGCTGTGGCTTTCATTTGCGGCATTATTCATTACGGATTCTCCTCTTTCCGGCCGCCTGACAAGGAAAATTCTTGGAACACTAGAAGGTGAGGATATTAATACTTACTAGTCTGATGGAACTCTAGGAAGCTTATCTAAATTTCAGGGTGATTAAAAAATGCAATTTTTTTTGTAGTTTGCATCTATAGTGTTACACATTATACTACTATATCATGCAGTGTTAGTGGAACAGCAGCGATTAGGAAACTATTTATCAGGTCCATTAACGAGGCTGGAGTAGAAAATTTTGTCAAGTTAGTTTTTGAGCTTGGATGTTCGTAATAGAGTCCTTGTTTCTTCCTTAAGAAATGGATATAGAGGAAATTTTACAGGCTTCATCTGTGGATAGTATCATTTTTACTAGTTGACAGAAATTTTTATTGCAAAAAGGTAGTGGAATCATTTTTACTAATTGAAAGAAAACTTTCCTGCATAAAAGTTGATTTAACTCTAGATAATCATCATTCTTGTGGACTTTCTTATTTGTGCATAAATTTGTCCACATCGGAGGACTTCGTTATGGCTGTCTGAACCTGTGCATTTATAGGGTTTTCAAAACTTTTTCTTTTCTACCTAGATGCTTAATAGCTCTTTGAATTGCATTTGCCAACAGGGAAGATGACAAATGGTGGCTCTTGCCAACCATCCTTCTGCTATTCAAGTCAATACAAGCTCGTTTTGTTGATTGGCACATTGCTAATCTGGAAATCCAAGATTTCTCCCTCTTCTGTCCAGATCCAGATGCTTTCTGGGCCCATGAACCTTCTTCTTGACTTATCGGAGACTGCCCCTCCAATCCATCAACCACCAGAGGCCCACCTTCTGCTATGGCTCTGGTAGCGGCAGTGCTTTCCACTGTAAATTTTGTTCAAAGTTGTACAAAGCATCGGGTTTAGGCTTTTGCATTTTTGCGCTTTTATGGGGTATAGTTGCAGAAAATGATTTGAGAGTTTTGTGAATCAGTGAATAGATATATCTTGGTTCTTTATTTATTATAATTATTTTTCAGAATATAAGATGCAAAAAGGTTTTGGTTCTTTATATATTAGAATTAGCTGCATCATGCATGCGATTTTGGATTTTGAATTCAAATCTTAGTATTTACAATTTTTTAGAATTATAAAAAAAAAAAAAAGTTGTTGGAAGTCTTTGAATGACTTTCATAGTAAATTTGATTGTCTTTCCGTTCTTTCAATAATATAGTTATTAATCCTTATGGAAGCTTGTCCACTAAGTTTGCCTAGCACTAGCATGGATCGAAACGTGCGGGACCGAGGAGGTGCAAGAGGACGCAGTCTCTAGTGCCAAATTATACATATGGCAGTAGCAGAGGAAGCGTTGAGGGTTATGGGCCCACAACCAGGCTTTGATATTCCATAGAAACACAGGCTTCCCAAATTGTTTTTGCTCTTTTTTTGGATTTCAAGATGTGGGCCAATCTGGGCTCATATTTGTTTGGGCATGAAAGAGCAATGGGCCGTTGATTCGTTTTAGATTTTATTTAATTTGATTTGTTAAAATTATCTTCACATAATTTTACTATTTTTTTCTTATACGTAATTCGAAATGGGATCAACATATTAAAAAGAACGGTAAGTATTACTATTAGCTATTATAAAAAGATAATAAAAAGAGAGATTAACTTCTTGTTGAATAATGTATAAGGATTAAAGATGAACTAGTCACTTACAGCCCTTTTATTTTTATAAAAGTAAATGAACTCTAAGTTTCTTAAATTTAAAAAAAAAAAGTAATATCAAATTGTTATTATTTTTTTGAAATTTGTAATCTAACTTAATCTCTCAACTTTTATTTTATCAAGAAAAATATTATATGTTTAAATCTTTTGAATTCCGTAACCTTTAAAAATCTAATCCAAATATTTATATTGCCTAAATTAATACTTAATTAACTCCATAATGTTAAATTGTAAAATAAATATTACTAATATATGATAATTGGAAAATAAAATTAATATAAATGAAATTGGAAAAGTAACAGTAAAATAAAAAGGAAAGAATAAACTACTAGTAATGAAGAGTGAAGAAAACAAAGTAAAAATACAAACAAGTAAACACTAGTAAACAAATTTTTTTAAAAAAAAAGTCAAAATAAACGCCCACATTTCGCAATTTCCAAACCCCAAGCCACCGCCACCAAAGGAAAGCAAAAGGACTCTGATCTGACGATGTTCCGCCAAACGTCACGCCTGTTGGCTCGAACCACCGGGGCCGCCACATCGAGGAGGAGTCGAGCTTTCTCCACAGACGTACCAGCCACACCCGCACAAGATTCAAACTTCATCGAATCATGGAAGAAAGTGATACCCAACATAGATCCTCCCAAGACTCCATCTTCCTTCATGACCCCTCGCCCCGCAACCCCTGCTTCTATCCCTTCGAAAATCACTGTCAACTTCGTGCTTCCTTATGCATCTGAGCTCTCCGCAAAAGAGGTTTGTTTTGATCTTCAAAAAAATGGTTTTTTTTCTTGGATCGGGGTTTGCTTGGTTCTTTTTAGTATGATTAATGCCTAGGGTTTTGGCGCCTGGAATTGGCTTGGATTTGGATTTTGTGGATTGTTTTGATTGATTTATGTTTTATTTTTAATTTGATTAATCATTTTAACACTTTTATTTAGAAGGTCATAAAAAAATTAAAATTGGAGTGTAGTATTTGATTGGCTGTTTTAGCTTGGATTTTTTTTTTATTTCTCTTTGTAATTTGGGCTTTTTTTTTTTAATTTAATCAATTTGGTGATTAGTTTACGAATAAAAAAAGGAACTAAAAATGGTTACTTTTACACATTTAGTGAGAAATTTATTTTGTCTGTTTAATTTGAGGTTTTTATTTGATTCTATGAACGGGCATACTGAATCAATTATCTATCAAGAATTCCACATAGAATCCAATAGCTTTTCTCTACTTAACTTCTGTGGGTAATAGGATTGTAGTTATTTTGCTTGTTTAGTTCAAATGTATCTTCTATTTCTAAGACAACATTTGTTTGGAGTTACAGCTTATGGATTATTTGAATCATGGAATGTCTTTAGCATGGTGATTATATCAGTTGGAGTCTTTTGCATATTATTTATCATTCAGTTAATTTATCTAAATGCACTTAGAAAAGCACATAGATTGAGGAATGTTTATATACCAAAGCATTTTTAAGCCTTTTATGCATAGGGTTGGGTGTTATCATCAAGAATCTTCTGAATCAAAGAAACTATTATCCCATTTACTATTCCTTCTCTTCCTTTTCCACTTTTCTCATTAGTTGATGCAAAAAGAAGCAATGAAGGTAAACTATATTATTTGGGGGTGTTTGAAAAAAAATGCTATTTTCGGAGACATTATATTCTTAAGTTTCTGAATTACAGTGCATCTAGTGTTTATCAGGTTGACATGGTAATAGTTCCAGCAACAACTGGACAGATGGGTGTTTTGCCTGGACATGTACCTACAATTGCTGAACTGAAACCTGGGGTCTTGTCAGTGCATGAAGGAAATGATGTAACAAAATATTTCCTTAGCAGTGGCTTTGCTCTTATCCATGCCAACTCTGTTGCTGATATTGTTGCTGTGGAAGCTGTGCCGCTTGATCACATTGACCCTGCCTTGGTCCAGAAGGGTCTGGCAGAATTTACCCAAAAGCTTGGCTCAGCTACAACTGATTTGGAGAAAGCTGAAGCCCAAATAGGTGTTGATGTTCACAGTGCAATGAACTCTGCAATTACAGGCTAATTGTTTTCTTAATCAATTCTGCCCAATCCTCAGGCTTTCTCATAATGCTTTCCATTTTGTTCGTCGTCAACTTTTTGAATGTCTTCAAGATCAACAAACGACTGAGATCTGTCAAGATACCTACGATGTTGATTTTCTGAGTTTGAAATAAAATTTTCAGAAACAAGAACCTTGTAATCGCTCTTTGTTTCCTATTGATGCTTTTTATGCATTAGAAGTTGGTTTGATGATACCAACATAATTCTGCTTTGCATAATATTTGGAAATCAGTTTATGGTGTTTGGTTTTAGATCAAAAATATAAATGACTTGTAAACAGTCGATGTCTTGTATTGAGCATGTCCAGAGATCAGATGGAATCCTATGGTTGCAGCATTTGATACTGAATTGATACTAGTGACAGCAGATTTTGGCTAATTGTTTATTGGATGAATCGCCAGAAGCGTGAGTAACACAAGTGATCGTGTTCAGCCAGTCTGGTCCTTAAATTTCAGGTTACGTTTCTAGCACTGTAAGATAAATGGGACTGGCATATACAGACTTATCGTTAAGGTCCATACTCCAATTGTCGTGCTTTTAGGTTGCATTTGATCTACTAGATAATGAATAATATGAAATGGGGTAAGACAATGTTGACAAGTGAGTTGCCTTCATTAGAATCACTTACATCTCATCCTATGTTCATCTTATTATCTCAATTTAATCATTTTTGTTCCTATGTATATGGTTCGAAAGCACGAACTTATTTTACTCCGCATGGATTTACGTCTTTCCATCTTTTTTTTATAGGGCAAAGCATCAGTTTCACAATTTGCACAAACACGATTTTTTTCAAGGCACTGAACGATCCCACCACAATCTCAATAATTGAATGGTAAGAAAAAACTCTTAATTGAAAAGTATTATACATTGCGGGGCTATTAAATTATACAGGAAAAAAATGAGCAAAAGGAAAAACATGAATAGGTTAGAAGGAATAGGAGCAAAAAAAAAAAGACATACCAGCAGTTTCCACCGGAAATATGCAAAAACAACCTATATAAGCTCCATTTGCAAATGGTTAAACAGTCTTTGATGGACCATGACAGCTGAGCTCATGTACATGTCTTGGATCCTCAATTGCCAAAGGCAGCTGCTGAATAAATATTGGGACTGTATGTTCTAACTCAGAGAAGAGGCTAGCCAAACAATCCAGTTACCGGAAACACGTTAGATGTGCCTTTGAGGGCTGTCATAATTTAGAGTGTTGTCTCCAAGGGGATCCCCCATCAAATGCATGCTCCAACACATCTTCCATTCGCTTTGCCAGCAGAATCTGGCGAAACAATAAATATAGATATTAAAGTCCAACATAGCATATATAATTTACGATTTCAGTAATATAGATGTAATGCCATGAGTAATATTTTTGCTTCAAATAAAAGCAAGAAAAAAATTTACCTCCACACTGGAGAGTACAGTTGCAGGTACTTCAACCAAGTTCTTCACATTTCTTTCTGGCAGAATAACTCTCTTGATACCGTAACGGTGTGCTGCTAGTATCTACATATTTCATATACAAAAGAATGTTGAAAAAGATGAGAAGCAAAAGCGTTGCCAGTAAATCTGTTTGTTACTGAGTATTCTCCGAATCAAAGATGAGATGTAATCAAACACATGAAAATACCTATTATTGCTTATGATGAATATATTATCTCTGGCAACAAAGGAAAAGAAGAGGACTAGCTCATGAAACGCACCTTTTCCTTGACACCACCAACGGGTAACACAAGACCCCTCAGCGTCATTTCCCCTGTCATTGCTGTATCTGCTCTTACATTTTTCTGACTAAACAGTGAAACCAACGCCGTTACAAGGGTCACACCAGCTGAAGGCCCATCCTTCGGTACAGCCCCAGCAGGAAAATGTATATGAATACCTCTACCCTGCAGCAGATTGGTTTCCTCAGCAGCTGCCAACTTAAGATCCGCCGCCCTGGCTCTTACCTGAAAAATAGGAAACTATTTCAAACCGACCCTTAAAAGAAGATAGATTTTTCAATTACTATACAATGGTTTGACAATTCCAGCAAGCATGGTGAGCTATGACAACCACACCAGCAATTAAAGCATGATTAATGACAAAGAAGCAGAAGTGACGAAAGTGTAGATCGTGAGCAGCATCCATATGACATCTGTTTATGAAATAAGAAGAAAGTCGACAGGAAATGCTCTATTGCAACTTCAAATAATTAAAGTCAATTTGTAAAGTTGAAAGATTGGGTAGCAGCATGGTGAACTATGACAACCACACAAGCAATTAAAACATGATTAATGACAAAGAAGCAGAAGTGATGAAAGTTAAGATCGTAAGCAGCATCCATATGACGTCTGTTTATGGAATAAAAAGAAAGTTGACAGGAAGTGCTCTATTTCAACTTTAAATAATTCAAGTCAATTTGTAAAGTTGAAAGATTGGGTAGCAATTTGTAGAAAATGTGTGATCCAAGAGATTATACCCATACCACCAGCTATTCTGTTAGCAATTTTTAAATGACCAGCAGAAGCATTCATATTGATGAATTTTACACCAGACAAATGTAGAAAATATGTGATCCAAGAAAGTATACCCATGTCAGTGCTATTTGTGCTGATTCTTTAATAACATCACCAAGTTGCCCAGTAAGATGCAATTCACCATTCCCAGCCATTGCTGTAGCCTCCACAAACTGAACCTCTCCTCCAAAAGTGGTCCAAACAAGCCCAACAGATACTCCAGGAGTGGCAACACGATCTGCAGCTTCTTGGTCATCAAACATAGGAGGCTGTATTACAAAGCAAATAAGCACCCTCAGAAATGTTAAGAAATAATATTAAACTCAAGCCACTGTCAACATAAGCCTACTCAAGTCTTTGGACCATATCATACATGAAGAGCTTATGCCTGAAGCAGCAGTAAAGGACAAACTCAAAACCAAAAAATCTTAGTCAGCTCATTTTTAGTTTTCAAAAACTTTCACACCATGACAGGTGTGCCCCCTCCCCAGTATTGAAGTTAAAAGGGTGGACCGATGCCCAACCACATTAAGATGTATGCAAATTAGGAACACCAATTCTAAAGATTTACTAAAGTGAATCATCACACTTGGCCCCCCAAAAAAGTGAATATCCATAAAAGAAAGAGTTAATACATGGAATTATTACCCCCAATATTTTTTCCAGCATAGCCTCATCAACAACCAAAGGTGAGGCAATTCTGAATGCATTTGATATCTCATGATTATTTACACCCATTGGAATGACTTCCATTTCCATCTCAGCTTCCTCAACAAGCCTGTTATCCAGCAGTGGAGAAGCTAGCTTATGAACATCTTTGCTAACTGAGACAGCCTGTTCTTGCTCAGCAACTCCTACTGCAGCAGCACGAGCCAAGGCAGCCAAGTTCCTCTCCAGATTACGAACACCGGCTTCCCTGGTGTACCTCTGAATGACAAGTTTAACCATGTCCTACCACAATGGTAAAGGCATTAAGAAAAGATTACCAAATTTAAGGTGTTGGATTGCAAAGAAATAAATAAAATGGAATGTATAACACAGCATAATTCAATTCTTATATTCTGAACAAATTTGCTTCTTTTGTCTTGCATCCTACTCAGACATGTAAATCTAAATCCTAAACAGAAGAGTTGAAGAAATGAATGCAGCTTCATTTTGTTATATATTGAAAATGAAACAGTTTAGAGATCTTGCATGGAGGAAATCAAAAATACCATACAGTAAGCTTAGCCTTCAAAACGAAATGGAACAGACTTTGGGCTATGTTTGGTGCATAGGATGATCAATATGATAGGATGATAATCATCTTATACCATGTTTGGTTTGTATCTAAAAAAGGGGATAGGAATGCAAGGAGGATTAATCATCCTCTTGGCATAGGATGAATCCTCCCAAAGTGGACAGGATTATTTTTAATCCATAGGATTAAACTTAGATGTGCTATTATACCCTTAAAAATTACATCAATAATTTAAATTGTATAAACTTTGAGGAAGGATAATTTTGACCAATAAATAAAATCATCTTATCCTAATCCCTGTACACATCAAATACAAAATAGGATGACATTATCTAATCTAATCCTATTCATAATATCATCTTATCCTATCATATCATAATCATGTGCCCCAAACACACCCTTAATACTTTATATTAGTTCCTACAATTGTTTATTCAACCATATGAGGTGATACGGATGCAAAGACCAGTTGACAAATTTCTCAAAACATCTCAATGCTCAGGGAGTCAGGACAAGAGATTTTAATGAACTTAGAGTGACAAGATACCTAATATAATCAAATACGGAAGCATAACCCTTAAAATGATGAAAAGATGTACAAATGATAAACACCTCTGGAATTTGAAGGAATGCAGAACTCAACCCATGCTTGTCCAAAACTCGTGGAATCAAATGTTGCATGGCTATTCTGAGCTTCTCTTCGACTGTATATCCAGGCAACTCAATGACTTCCATCCTGTCCAAGAGTGGAGGGGGAATAGGCTGCACGCAATTTGCAGTAGCCACAAAAATCACCTTTGAAAGGTCAAATGGCACATTCAAATAGCTATACAACCACGGTTAAAGAACCACAAGGGTTCCACTCATATTCACGAAATTGTTTAGAGTCATGAAGGTAATAGATGCAAATAAACATGTAAAATCTGCAGCAAAGTCATATAGATTTCAAAAAATGCCAGTGGAATAAATCTTAAATAAAAGCCATCTAGTAAAACAACAATGCAATTTTTTTTAAAGGATTTACTAATAAAAGGTCAATAAAGTTTATGCATATTTATCCAAAACCAAGGTTCACCATGATAATCTAGACCTAGAAGAAAGTAGGATACTGATCATTGAAAGATTTATTCTGCTCAGGATCAAGAACTTCCAGTAGAGCTGAAGCTGGATCACCACGCACATCAGAACCTGTCTTGTCAATCTCATCCAATAGCACGACTGGGTTGCACACACCTACTCTCTAGAAGGCAAAGTTAAAAAGATCATTAGAGTAAGACCAATAATCATTGATATATAAAATATAAATGCTCCCATGAAGATGTTGATAATCTTAATTTATGGGGATTCAGTTCTCCAAAATTCAAATTCTATATATTGTCCACATATGGTAGAAATGTGAACAATCATTCAGCCTGTGATATATCTGATATTGCAATCTACAAACTTAATCTCCATTTAGTTCTAAGCAACTGTTGGGTTCTTTAACTAATTAACGAGGCAAAATGCATCCTCACATACATTAATGAAGTAATGCGCAGCAGCATAATACCAACAGTAAGGTATAGAAAGCTACTATGCAGCACAAACACACAATGAAATGGTGGAAGACAAAAGCTGAATAAATCAAATTCAAGCATATTTAAAACTGGGAATTGACTACACAGATCAAAATTAAAGCAGCTTAAGAAGTTCAGAGTATAAAACATAATGTCCCTACAGACTAATAAATCATTTTAATGAGAAAGTAGACCAAGAGCATTTTCTTAAGAAGAATGAGAACAAATAGGTAGCTAAATGACGCTCTGTTAAAACAATCTAGAACTCTAATGGATATTCTTAACCAGTTTGGGCAAACAACATTCATAAAAGCAGTATGCAATAGAGCAGAATACAATGTCTAGAATCACATTCTAATTCAAGAAACCCGTTTTACCTTTAATCCATCAATAAGACGCCCTGGCATGCTTCCAATGTATGTTCTCCTATGTCCTCGGATATCAGCCTCATCCTTAACACCACCCAGGGATATACGCATAAATTTTCTGCCCAAAGAATCAGCAATCGATGATGCTAATGATGTTTTCCCAATACCTGGTGGGCCAACAAAGCACAGAACCGGACCTCTTGCATCTGGCTTAAGCTGAGTGCAAATAATTCAAAACAAATGAACATCAAAGTGAAAATATAAAATTTAGCCTTCAAGGCAACAAAGAATAAATAATTGGTCAACCTTGCGAACAGCCAGATATTCAATAATGCGTTGCTTGACCTTCACTAAACCATAATGGTCATAGTCGAGACGGTCTTTTGCGGCCTTTAGATCTAACTCTTGTTCTTCACTAGCCTTCTGCCAAGGCAGATCACCAAGAAGCTCCAAGTAAACACGTGAACTATTATATCCAGGTTGCTGCGGTTGCATTTTCTTAAGCCTCCTGAAATGAAAATAATAAACAAGCAACTTTGTTAAACATCATAGCCAATTAATATATAGGATGCCAACAAGTTCGGATCACATAAATTTCAAAAACTGAAGAGAGAAACAAGAAAGGCTAGGAAGTGATACCGTCACCAACAAATTAAATACTGTAATATAATTGCTGATAGCTTCCATTAATATCCCCAGGAAATAGAATGCTATGAACAACTATTATTGTGCCATTGGAAGATATTAGATGTGCAACCTCACAAGATTGTGTCAATTATACTGTTATCTCAAATAATAATACCTCAACTCCCTTTGTGCATGCTTCCAGATATTTGAAGGCATCCCAGCACTCTGCATCTTTCTTTCCACGGCAGCCAAATCATCCTCATCATCATCATTGTCTCCAAGCTCCTCTTTTATGGCCCTCATCTAGAATATATTAGAATAGCCAAACGACAAATCATTAGGCAGCTAAACTTAGAAAATAAAAGCATGCATGAAACAATCAAGTAAAGGTTTTTTCAGCAGCCAACACAGCTCCAACTATTAGACATGAGAAACCACCAAAAAAGATGTTTACATATGGACCATATCCACCCCTACTGGTGCTATATAAACAGCTGGACAACAACAAACATTATTAATTAGTTCATAACTACCAAAATCTGTAGCGCCCTCTGCTTTCCACTCCCTCCACAATACCTATATTTGAAGTAAGAAAGCTAACCTGCTGTCGCAAAAGAAATTCCTTCTGTGATTTTGACAATTGCCCTTCAACCTTTTGTGTAATCTTCTCTGCTACACGTATTGACTGCACAATTAATACATTAAATTATTGGATAAAGTCAGAAGAAGAATTAAATTGACACCATATTAACCATAAATAAATAACTCACCTGCAAATGCCTGTCAACTAACTCAGTTGCTTTTGAAAGCCTTACTTTAGGATCAATGGAATCCAACATAGAGAGCTGCTCTTCAAAACTCATCTCAAAGCTAGCAACAAATATGTCAGCCAACTTGTGAAAAGGAAGCGTCTCCAAAAGAACTTTTATCCTTCCACCAGTTTTTTGTTTCTACAAGCAGCACAGGAACATGAATTATCACTAGAATGACAACATACAAACATAGCAGACTCACAAGAGAACTAACAACCTTTATTGGATTTATGGCATAGGTCATAGTTACTAATAAGTGAAAAGAATAGATTACATAGTTTACCTGCTCAAGAACAGAAATAAGCTCCATGGCAGTTGCTTTGAACTGGCGAGACAATGTAACAAAATCCAGATCTTGCTCCACTTGCTCCATCTCTAAATATGATTAAAAGTAGAAGAAACTCAGTGTACAGATTATGACATAATGCCTAAAAACAGTGCGTGGTAGAATCATAAATAACATTCCAATTTTTTTAAAAGAATGTTAGTAACAAAAAAAAAAGAAGAATATAGCCCGGGTTCTATACATCCACTCTCAACCCATTTCTTTAGACAGATTTTTTCTGCTTTTCGGATGATAAATATTTTTCAGAACATGGAGCGCAAATCAAACCCATGTTTGAATTGAAATTGAGATACTAGTGCAAGTTCTTCTCCTCTAAAATAGATGGATTCATATCTGAAGAGGTTGACAACAAGTTCGTTCAAAATTAACTATTTTTCCCTCTGTTAGAGGTGTTCAGAAATGTCTGCAATCAATACACTAGATGGATCTAGAGTTAATTCTAGCCAAAGACCAAAGGACATACTTTTTATCCATGAACTAAAGAGAGACTTGTTGAAGAAAATATATGTGCAACAGAAACAGCACTACGCTTACAAATATTTTAAATGATTGTAGTTAAACAAGAAAGAACATGATGCAAACTTACCAGCTTTAGTCATCTCAATTGGAGATATCTTTGCAGTGCAATAAGGTCCTCGTGTGCTAAGTTCATCTACATTGAATCTGCATAAACCTTCGAGGACGACGATGTATGTGACCCTCCCACTCGGTTTCTCCACTCCTCTTGACAGATGCAAAGCACGTGCAGCCACTCCCCTAAGGATCAAACATAAGTACTATAAGTACAGAATCACATTCTGAGAAGAACTAAATGAGTAAATGACAAGGTCTTGAATATTGACATTAGCAAAATAGATACAGGGTTGACCCAACAGTATCTGAAAGAACAAAATAACAGTATATGGTTGATTGAAAAGCACCTGTTATGCCAATGAATAACTTCCGGGTGGTTTTTCCCATCAACCTTGTGAGCATCTGATGTGCTAACCTGAACTTTTGAGCTTCGCTCTCCAGATTCACTTCCTACACCTGAAAAACCGTTTAAAAACTCTCAATTAAAAAACTATACACATTTTTCTTGATAGCAAAACAAGTCCACAAACAACAACCTTGAGATAACACGGAATCCATTGAGGTAATCTCAGCAGCATCTCGAACAGGAAGAATCCCGATTAATCCTTTCTCTTCTCGCTGCCATAACTCTTGCTCCACCAATTTCACACTGCATTAGTCAAACCAATTCATTCTATAATATCCAAACTTCCACGCAGAATAAATAACGAACAAATCCGAGATTCTACTAGCTCCATTTTTATTATTTAGTTCAAATGAACATAATATATTAAATAAAGTCCAACAGTAACTGGAAAAAGAATAATTTGAGTAGAAGTTAAGAAGAAATCGCTTGAAGTTCCAAGAACCGAAAGAGAACGGTTAATATGAGTTCGAGTTACAAATTTTAAAGGCGCGTATGTTGCACGAGAAAAAACAGAGGAAAACAACGCCTGATATTATACGCCAGAAAACAAGGCAATAAACAAGCAAACAATTCGATTAGTTCAAGTTTCGAAAAAAGAGAGAATCAGAGAAACGATCCTAGTTCCAAATTAATTTTTGTTCCGTACTGTGATTTTCTTGGGAAACAAACAAGAGAAAGAAGATTCGTAACTCGTTAATTAAGTTTAGTCAAACATCAAAAAAAAAAAGAGACCTGCTATGCGAAGTGCAGCGAATTCGAATAAAGGCGCCAGGCAATAGAACTTTGTTTCTGAATGGAAGAATTGCTAAACGACCTGGCAACTCCACCGCCTCCGCCATTTTTAAAACCTTCGCTTCTCAGAGAAAATAGAAATGAATAAAACCAAAAGAAAGATGGAGAGATCACTAATTTGTTTAGTTGAGGATTAAATAGAAGAAAAAAATAGTAACGAAAAATTGAAAAATGAAAAAGTAACGGGAGACGGCATCAGCGATGGAAAAGCGCGTGGGTGCCCGCCTGGGCTGGCTGTGTTGCAGTGATGCGGGGCTTTGGTTTGGTTCGCTATTTTAATTGAACCGAACGGCGACCCCTGTTTTAAATTGTTGGCTCTTTTTATCTTATTTTTCAATTTTTTTGCCACATTTTTGGATTTCTTGGTTTCGTTGGACATCTAGTTAATGCTGGACTGACAAAATCCAGTCAAATATGCTCTCCTACTTTTATTTTCTTCTCACGATTATCTTGTACCTGGTGATTGTTTTCTACACTTATATATAATTATAAAAATCTAAAAAAAATGAATGAAAGAATCTAAAGATAAAAATAGAAAGTCTGAAGTTGCTTTTTTTGCTATGGGAGCATATATCATATATTGGATGATAAAATTTTATATAATTTACATTACGAAAAATGGTAATCAATGTCATTAAGTTAAGCTATATTGACAAAATAAATTAATTAATAAGATTCTATAGAATTACAACATGAATAAATCAATAAAAGAATTATTATATTTTAGATAAACGATAAAAAGTGCTAATTCATAATTATTGAGCGGACAATGAAAAATATATTTTCAAATCTTAGTCCAACATATTTGCAAATAAAACAAAAAAAATAATGAAAGTCGTTTGTACGCAACGAAAAATACGAGGAAAATATATTGTGAACTCCAGTGCTTGAAGCCTGCAGCGGGGTGGGGAAGGGGACCGTACAAGTATTAAAATGGAAAATATTTTCTAGCGTCCAATGGGGAGATGTCGGTTTCTGGGAGAGTTCTGATCCGTTGGATGTCGGGATAAGTTGGGAAAATAGCTTCAACACGTTGATGGATAGGATGATCAAATACTGCAGGCACTTCGTGTGAGTTGGTGGGCCTTAAGTTGCACCACGTGGTAATTTCTGATAGGATCGGAGGTCGTGTTTGGATTCTATTGGATGTACTTGATAGCCAATGTCATTAAGTTAAACATTTAAAAAGTAAAATTTTAATTAATATATTATATGCATTTGAATTTAATAAAAATAATATATTAAACAAAGCTTTTATAACATATACTAATAATCGATCATGATCATGAATGATAGTTCATGCAAAGGAATGGGTCATTAAAATATAAAAGAACAAAATAAATTTGTTTGAAGATAAAGAAATTGTCCCTGTTAAAAAGTGCTACTTATAGCATTGCTCTCCATTACAAAAAAAAAAAAAAAAAAAAAAAAAAACCTCTGCATTAATAAATCGGCCAATTATTGATCAAAAGATTCATATTTACCGACACATGTTAATTTTCTTGTAACATTATTTACATTTATTTATTTTTCATTGAACCATACAAGTTTTATGATTAAATAAACTAATTGGTTTAAAATCTTCAAAAACTTTTACATTAAAAAGATTTTTTTATTTATATTAAATATAAAAATAATATTTGATTTTCGGATAATATATAAAATATATATTGATAACATATCAAATATAAATTATAATTATAACAAATTTTATTATAATGTACATTAAAGACTTTTTTAAAGTTATTGTGCGGTGTTTTTTTTAATGCATCTTAATTCATCAAATTAATTACCATATTTAATATAAAAATATAAAAATAATATTTTAATTAATTTTCTAAGTTAACAAATTTCAGATATAAAATCATACAAAATAAATTAATTATTTTTTTGTCATAAATTGTTTGGGTGGTATTGATTTTCATGAAAATAAAAAAAAAGCTTTAATTTTAATTGATTTAATATTAAAATTAATTTGTTTATAAATTAAAGTTTTCAGATTTTTAATATCAAAAAATTTATTAAAAAATAAAAGTTTTAGACGTTCAAAAAAACATAATTTTGAAATATTCCAAAAAGTTATGGATAAAGAAAATGGTACAGAAGAAATAATAAATAAAATCTAAATTTTTAATAAAATATCTATAGAATTACAACATGAATAAATTAATAAATGAATTATTTTATTTTAGATAAACGATAAGTGCTAATTCATAATTCTTGAGCAGACAGTGAAAAATATGTTTTCAAATTTTTGTCAAACATATTTGCTAATAGAACAAAAAAATAATGTGTTTGTACGCAATGAAAAATACGAGGAAACTATAATGTGAACTCCAGTGCTTAAAGCCTGAAGAGGGCCCATACAAATATTAAAATGAAAAATATTATCTAGCGTCCGATGAGGAGACGTCTGTTTCTATACGAGTTCTGACCCGTTGGATGTAGGGATAAGTTGGGAAAATACGCTTCAGCACGCTGATGAATAGGATGATCAAATACCGCCGGCGCTTCGTGAGAGTTGGTGGGCCTGCACCGAGTTGCACCACGTGGCAATTTCTGATGGGATCGGAGGGTCGTGTTTGGATTCTATTGGATGTACTTGATAATCACTAGTAAATCTATTAAAAAAATAAAAACTATCGTATCAATGAAAGGAGAATTGGGTATATATTATATATGAAGAATAAAACTATATAATACTAACACGTTCCTAATTATTTTTATTAAACCTTCAAGCAAAAAAGCTAGGCAATGAAATGAGAATCGTGTATGTCATACATATGAAGTTGTCAAAGATTAACTTATGATAATTAAATAATTAAAAGTAAGAGTTAACGTTTTATTAATATATTACGCAATTCTTGATGTATTTATTAATTTTTTAGTAAAAAACAAATATATATTTAATTGTTTCTTCTTGTAAGAAAATAATAAAGCTTTGAGATTTATTTATTAAGGTTTTAATATGTTTTTAAAATACAATAAAATTTTATGCACTCGAAGCATAATAATGAAAATAAATTTATAAAATGTTCTTTATATAATAGATAAAAACACATGTCATTTTATAAGATTATTTTTTATGAACAAATGTAATTTTTAATCAATGAAAAACATTATTATTCTCGATTAATAATTGTAATATTTCATCAATGATTAAACATTATTATTGTTTGTGAACAATTGAAAATTTTCATTCATTATTAAACATTACTATTATTGGAGAACAAATGCTACTTCTTTTCACTTGATGAACAAATATATATTTTCATAACCTATATTTTATGAAAGCTAATTAGAATTTAGTACTTAATTAACCCACTAAAATTATTTCTAAAAAAAAATTAATGTGAAATAATAAAATTCCCTAATATTCGAAAATACCAAATAATAATAAGCGTTGTATACTTATATTGTTTCTTTTAGAATAGAAAGAAAGGGATGAGAATCGAAAGGCAAAAGTGAGTGGGATGGGTCTCCAAAGCCTAAAATATAATTTAAAAAAAAATCCGACGAGTAGTGACATCTAAAAATTTATTTCCTATAAAAAAAAGACGGGATTAATCGGGATTGTTCCTGTTCGATCCTTTCTAATGACCTAATGACAACAATAAAGATCCTTTATTTTTGTAACAGAATTTTATTAAAAAATATATATATATATAACAAATTAAAAGGAAAACAAAAATCTTCTGCAAAGTTCTACTAGTTTTTTTCTGCTCGAGAGAAAAAAAAAAGCATTCACTCATCATTTTCGTCTTACACGTAACCTTTGTCCTTAAACTCATCATTTTGACGCGTGATTGTTATTCAGAAAAAGTGTACAGTACAACCAAACCAAACTGCCAAAGTCTTTCTCCTAATAATTTTCAAATTGTTTGGTTAACTCTTTTCGTGAGCAGCCGGCGGTCTGGCGAATTGTCAGTCTGAAAAGCAACCAAAGATGTCGCGGAGTCAACTAAGCCAAATCGAGTCAATTGCGCGGGGCACATTGTGTGGTCGATTCACAACTGCATATTTGCGCCTTGCAAAACTAATCAACGAGTTTGGCAATCGGCAGATGGATGATATTTTTTCTAATTAAATTATGGGTATTTTACTCTTTTTTCTTTTTTGATAGTGGGTAGATGGGAACATTGAAGAAGCTCAATAATTTGCATTTATCCGGTTTCTCGTTGGCTGAATTAAATATCGTTTGGACGTGTTAAATGGTTTGATTTCGAAAATAAAAAGACAAAAATAATGATACGGTACATAAATAATACAAAATTCAATGGATTTGGACCCACTGTTCTAGATTTTTTAACATCTCTTGTATTATTTTTTTCTCAAATAACTTTTCTCTCCTTTTTTTTTTATCATATAAGAAAGTATTTATAACTTTTCAATCTTTATATATTTAATTCATCTGCAAAAGTATTACTAATTTAAATCTTTTCAAAATTATAATTTTTAAAAGTTTAATCAACATACATATAAGCTCATATAAAAAAATATTAATTAATCTTGATCGTGAAATTATTAAAAAATTAAAACGTTAAAAAGGACATACATTATAAACTTTTATAATTTTTCTTTCTTTTTTGTCAAGAAAAAGAGATGTAGACATGCCTCCCCATGGGCCTCCAATTCACGTGGATTGCTGATTTGATCCTCTTCAATAAACTAATGGGATTTGAATTTGCTATAACAAAACAAATAAGTTCTCAATTTTTCAACATCCTCAAATTAAAAAAAAAAAAATCCAATTTGGACATCCACCCCGTCATGCGTGACAAGAACCTTTTAAAAGTATGTTATTCCTTAAATAATGGCCTCGTTTGTCCTTTTCGAAAATTATTATTTCTTTCACGTTCAATTACTCGGAGGTATCTAAAAAGTCACTTCTTTTTTTTTTATTCAAAAAATTTAGAGATAAATAAATTATTCAATTTTTTAATTTAAAATAAATGTATTATATTTGATAATCTATGACAAATAATTATAGATCATACATTTGAAATAACTCTAACAAATAATTATTGATAAGACTCGAATTCAATATTTCATAATCTAAAAATATGAACCTATCGATTGAATCGATTATTTATTGATACTTTTATATTATTATATTTTTATGCACATATGCAAATACACATAAATATTTTATATATAATAAAAATTAAACTTGATAAATTATATGTCACCATCAACATGAATTCCGCATAAAGATAACTAAAAGATATAATTGAAAAATAAATCTTATCTTTTAACATTTAGTTTTATTATCACAAAATATTAATTTGTAATGCAAATAAAAAAAAGATTTAGAAATAATTAATTTTTTAATAAATAAAGGGTTAACATTTGATATTCTGTTAATTCAGATTAAAATATTATCACTTCTCTTAGTTATTATATTAATTTTGTAATTATTGAAAATTTGTTGAGGTGCATGATAACTCTTTAATTTTATTATTAGTAGAGTTTAAATATTTTAGCAATAATATAATTTTCATAATAAATTGTAAAAGGAGAAGGGGGAAAAAAAAGGTGGACCTGAAACACAACATAGGGCCTAAAGCTAGAGCCCAGACCATAATGTCAGTAGTTTTTAGCCGTTTAAGGTGCTTTCTTTGGACCTTCCGAGCCGTTCGGCCGTTTTCATCTTTTAACAAAATCGAATTCCAGCCGTTTGAACCACTTGGAAAGATGAAGAGAAAATCCACTTCTAAAGGCTCATTGAAAGATAACGTAAGAAAATAAATTCAATCATAAAACAAAATCACGATCCGATAAGAGTCTCCATCTTTCCATCGTATATCAAATATATATGATAAAAAATTTGATAATTTAAAATATGATATAGTGATACGATATGATTATGGTACAAAAATAAAATATAAAAATAATATAATTTAAAATTATAATTATATATGAATTTAATAAAATAAAAAATTTATATTTTATATTTTTATGTTAACATATATTATAATATATAATTTTTATGTAAAATATGATATAAATATATAAATTTTAATATTTTACAAAGTGGGCTAATCCCGTATTACTTGCATCCCATCTTATCAATACCCAGTCCAAAGTAGCCCATTCTCTTTTTGTTCTTAACATGTTGCCCCAAAAGCAACAACATGAAAGATCAGCTCACAAGATAAACTATTTTTGGTAAGTTGAAGAAAGCCCAACATGAAGATCTATACTCCTTGGTTGGATATGAAAGCCCTGTAATCACTTTCAACAGTTAAATCAGATATAAATCTTTGACAAATTGATAAGAAAATGGCGAGCATTTTCTTGGTTATTGGTGTATGTTGGCACTAAACTTTAATACCGTGGTAGTCCAAATCTTGACATCCTGCTTGTGAATATTAGGCTGGATTTTATGCCTTGAGCAGTGTTTGTGTCAAGCAAGTTTGTCGGATGATTTGAATTGGAAAGCCATTGGAATGATAGTAGCAAAGATTGGACTTCTTCCCAATGGCTAGTTTCTCGTGCAGAAGACTATAAAAATGAACCAGCTGGGACAGCCTAGAACTACTTTGGAGAAGATCCAACATTTGCTTCAAAACAGAAGGATCTTCTTTGGAATATAATGGCCGTCGTTAAATTTTCCTTGATCGAACAGGTTCGTTTTGTATTGACTTTTAATGTTTGACTTGCCATCGGCAGCCTGCCAAGACCACCAAAGGAAACAAAACAAAGAAAAGCCTGGTCATGGCAGCACTAGCAGCAGCCTCTTTGGGCCAAGGAAGCTGGCCGACTGCCTTAAATTATACATTATTCACTTTCTTCATATCTCATCTTATATTGTCAATTAATCTGTTAATTGTTAACCCTATACCTATATTAATGCAAAATATTATTCTTAAACCTTTTAAGAAACCCAGTTTAAAAAATTCGTGATTTTCCAATGATATCATGTCTTGATCAATCTGAACACTTAAACCATAGGGCAGGCTTTTTTTTTGTTTTTGTTTTCTTAGGTCATGATTAGCGGTTTGTTTGGATGCCTTAGCTCGAATCCACACTCCTTGAATACATTAACATCCCACAGGAAAAGAAGAAAAGCAAGATAAGGCCTAGGGGTGTTCAACAATGGGGTCATTTCAGATGTGCAATGAGATTGAAAATGAGAGAAGCAAATAATAATTATGAGACAATCAAACATGTTCTTATTCATTATTTATCTTTGAATCAAAGTCAGATTGGTTAGACAATCTACTGGAGCCTTCAAAGAAAGAATCCTAAATGGGGTTTAAAGGCACATCGCATTATGATTTATGACAAAGAAATTCTATCTTTTTCTGATTTTTGCTACTGAAAGACTCTGTTGAGCCATTAAGCTTTGTAGGTTTCTTAATGGGCATTGCCTTTTTATTGTTCTTTGCTTTATTCTCCTTCAACTTCTCAACCCACAAACTACTTTCTTGGTGGATATCAATCTTTCTAGGCCATTTCCCTTGAAACAAGGCTGTCAAATTCTTTCAATTTCTATGGCTATACTCATCTCAACATCACCTTTTTCAAGGACCTTTTGTATTTTTATCAACCCACCCCCCCATTATCATGGTCAGTGTGCTCTCAACCAGTTGATCTTAATCATGATTCCTCATCCTAATTGATTTTGATTCATTCAAAGACTAAATTATTAGCCCACCTAAAAAACGTAGCAAGTGTTTCATTAAAAGAACAAATGGGAGCCTAGAAATTGCCAAGGAGGATCTTGATAATGCTACTCCTAAGTGGGGAATTTTTATTGGATAATCAAAGCAAAACCCAACTTTTCCTAGTGATCAATTGTGAGACAGGTATTCAAAAAATTCCTACCTTGTAAATTATCAAAATCAAACTTGACAATATCCCTGCCTGCCATACATATTAGTCTTAATTAAAACACATGGAAGTTTCAGAAGCCAAATCAATTTCATGAACTATTCACCCCTCACGGACTTCAATTACTCTCACATGCTTTCCATCTGGACCTTCCTTGATTCAATCTAGCTCAATTGTTTAACCAAGGCCACACCAAGTATAACCCATAATTATGTTGGTGATAAGGATTAAATAAAAATGGAGATAAAATATTGTCCCTGGTGACTATCAAGAAAGCTCAGATTGAGAAGGAAGCATCATTTTCTGTTGATGTTTGGTTGGGTTATAAATATATATATTCCCCTTTTATAAAGTCTTCCCATGTGTATGTGCAGCCAAGAATCATGGCTTCTCTATAATTGTGTATTGGGGTACAGTTGGAGCTGTGATTGATGCCATTTCAATGCCACTGGTTTTCACTTTTCATGGCTTCAACTGTTTGCTGCCAAAGGTTTCCACTAGGGATCATGAGATTGGTTGTCAAAGTCCCACTTTACCACATGGGGTTAACATTATTCAACATGTGGAAAAGTTACAAATAAATTTATCAGCCTTATATACTTAACCTGGTTAATGCCTATGAATCAGAGTCACCCCAAATGTCAACAAAACTTGAGCTTTTCAATTGGGAAAATGAAGTGATTTAGTTTTCTTTTTGATTTCAAAGAATTTTTCTAGAGTACATGTAACAATCAGCACATTTTTGGCAGGGAAAGTCTCCTGAATTCATGATAGCAAAAGAATCTAAATCGCTACTAGCCAGAAAGCATAAAAATCAGCAACCAAAATTTTGTTCTCTACAGTCTGCACACATGTTTAATTCACAAAACTCAACATTTAGATTTTCTGTACCACCTAATCTTTTTGACTTTCCAAAGGCAGACTTCTGGTTTTAGATTGAAAAAATAACCAGGTCCATATTTGAGAATCAGTTGCTTCTCCATTTTTATTTCTGACCTGCTTAAAATTCCCATCAAACCTGATAACCAAGTCCTTGGTGCAGCCATACAGGTCATTTTAGATGGAATAAATAAAAATCTGTTCACTTGGTATGCTGATTGCTGAGGCAACTGCTGATAATTAAAATGAGTTGATGTATAATTATGCATTAGTTGAATAACTTGTATGCTGAGCCAACTAAATTTATCCAATTTCTTGGTCTAATATGATGGCTTTTTAATAAAATAAAATAAAATAAAATTCTGGGTAGAATTTTGTTGCTAACACAAACCTCCAAACCTTTTCCTGAGAGTGACCTATATACATACAATGAAAGTAAAAGGCAAGTTAGGCAAAGCTGAGGCGACAAGCGAAAGAAAGCCAATAATATTATTCAAGATTGGTGCCACCCAATGATCCTATTATGGCTGAAAACCCTCAAACAGCTACAATTGTCTGTCCCATGTACCATTAACCAAGAATATATTCCAATTAGTGTGGCTTATCTCTTTGCTCAAGAACAAAAAATTTGCTTCTTTGATTAATGCTTCATTGACTAAGCAATTGGGATTGTAGATAATAAATAGTCAATTGAGGCAGGTGAAGTCAATTGTTGTTTCTAATCACACATTGGAACGTGTTTCATAAGGGACAATAATGAGGCAACAAATCCAAACAAGTGACTACAAAACAAGAACCAAAAACCTAGCTTCAAGTTTGCTAAATCTTAGCCAATTTGGCGCATGGCCTAACCCCATTAGCCAACAACAATACTGGTTTCGATGACCAATTGATCCTAGAATATTTTGTTTCTTTATCTTTTGTCATTGAGCCATTTTTTCCTTGGAAGGTTATCATCTCTTAGATTATTTTATTAGAGATTAGGGTTTTTTCAACTTTTTGAACATCTACTAAGCTAATATAGGTCTGTTTAGAGGTGTACAAGAAAAGATATATGAGATAGGGACACCACCTTTTCTATAATGGATATGATTTTGAACAAATTACTAATAAAAATGTTGAAGGGAGAAGCTTAGAAAAGCGATTAGATATCATCAAGTTTTGTGTGAAGGGATCAACTTGGCAGGTGTACTGAAAGAAAAATTAAGCAACGTTTTTGGGCAAAGAAACAATTCAAATGAGGTTGGATAGCACATTGAAGTGAAAAGGATATTCTTTGGACAAACATGTAATAAATAGATGTTGTCGGCATTCACTGATTAAAGGCAAAAATTGCTCATATTTTATATAGAAAAAAAAATAGGCAAAAATTTTAAACTAAAAAGTTTAAAAACTTGACTGATCTATTTACATTATTTCCCTCGTACTAAAAAAAACCTTTCAATTTCTAACACGGAAATACAAGATTAATACTTTGTTAGTTTAGTTATATTGAAATCAATTTTAAGATTGAAGATTTTAAGTTTGAATCTTAATTATATATATTTTAAAAATGATTAATAAAAAAAAAGGAAAATTTTTTTTCTTTTCTTTTTTTTTTTTTTTTAATTTTTAAACTCCAGTTTCTCTTTTTTAAACCTTGTCAAGAATTTAATAAATAATAAGTTTAAAAAATGGACTTCTAGTTAAATATATATATATATATATATATATATATATATATGTGGCTGTCACAACAAACAGGCTGCTGAGAGATGGATATATTTTTATTCCACAAATTAGTTGTGAAATTAAACTATCCTTAATTATATTTGATTAAGACATTGAAGGATTCGTTCATGTTGAATTGCCGGTGCCTAAGTTGTCCACATATATATATTTTTATATATTGCGTTTTTAATTTCTTAAGTAAAACTATCATGTAATGATGTCTTGATGCCTGCTTCCATATATAATTATATGTCATATCCCTTTCACTATTTTAAACTATACAAAATTTTTGAGATAACCACCTTTGTTAAAGCTAAACATCTATAGGTGCATGATTAATAACTTTGTAGTACTCAAATTAAAATATTTTAAAAAAAATCAGTTATCCATTAAATAAATGTAATAAAGCAAAGCTGCCCTCAACTCAAAGTCATAACATTTAATTAATTAAATGCCCCCAATGTTCTTTTCACCTGGGTAATTGACATTATTTTATACGTTTATCTATTTATTAATTTGCAAATATCATCTCTTGTATGATCTAGTTAAGCCAAGGTCGTTTTAATTTTTAATTAATCTTCAATATTTTTTTTCTTTGTTACATGTATAGTTGGTGTAAGTCCAAACACATGAGATAAATAATTTTTAATTATGTTTTTACTATTTGGGTTGGTGTGAGTAAATTAATCACAAAAGATGCCAAAAAGATTGATAGTGGACTAGTGGGAAATTTTCTTAGAGAAAATCCATGTGTTTCTAGTGTTGATGATGCACATCAATTTTGAGATAGAAAGAGAGAAAGAGAGGGAATGGACCTAACCTAATCCAACTAAGAACCCAAAAAAAAATGCTTAATCTAAGCTTCAATTTTCTTCTAACTTAAAACCACCACCAAAAGAAGAGGACAAATTGATGAAATGTCAAATGTTCATTTTCTCATCATCTTTATTATCATTATTTTTTAAAATTATAAATGATGTAGGTCTTCTCATAATCTTCACAATTAAGAAAAACCCGCCTTCTAATTTGGGTTGTTGGTATTATCAAGTTGTAAGCAATGGCCTAATATATTATAGTCATACTCAAAAATCCGATTAAAAAATTTAATAAAATTTAGAGGGAGGAGATTAAGGCATGGGGATTAAAAAATTTATATGTATATCAAACATGAGAAGGGGATGGATGAATGGAACCAAATGAATTACTTTGGGATTTTCATGTGTCCCAACTCACTTGTGGAGCACATGATGTGCTTCATTTCAACTGTCATGATTTTTATAATTGTTGAAAAAGATCTGATTCAGATTTGGAAAGAGTTGGGGCCCCTTCCTAGGTGATGAGGACAAGTTAGCCCTAATCACAAAGGGACTCCTATGGGTCTGGTACTGGTGTACCTGCCCTTCTTCATACTATTTAGTTTAGCCCAACAAGGCCATGGGTGGGCCCAAACCTCCTTTCCTCTCTGACCACTTCATCTTGTCATGAAATATATAACAAATAAATAAAAAAAGAAAAGAGAAAGTTTAACAGAGATAGAAAAGAATTTACTTCAATTCATTTTTCTATCTAGAGTAATTAAGTGGTTGAAATTAATAAAAAAATTTTAAGAGAAATTTTCAATTTTAAGAAAATAATAAATTAAATATTTAAAATTGGGTAGTTGGCTTCTTTTTCAAATAATAGGGGTAGCTAGAAATTTAGATTCATGTATCATTCTTGATGTCACATGACAGCTGATCTTTCACAAAACAAAGATTTAGTACATTTTGAATTATATAGATGTTCAAGAGAAAGTAAATTAAAGAACTGCAAAAAAAAAAAAAAATCATGAATCATGGCAAAGGATGCAAAAGTTTGAAATAAAGAGATGCTTAAATAAAAATCTTGCAAAAGATTTTCAAAACTTCAAAATAAATAGTATAGCATATAAAATTCTACCATTCGAAAGGTGTACAATGTACTATCATTTTCTTATATGAAAAATGAAGAAATTTTCTATTTAGGTCAAGAGAGGTGAGAAAGAATGAAAGAGACTAGAAGACCAAATGGAGAATGTACAGGTCAAATTGTGCATGTTTTTCTCTAATTTAAACAGTTTCTTAACATTGAAATCAAGTTTTCAATGTCTGCCACTGCCACCTAATTTTCTATACAACAGTGCAAGAAAAGTTTGAGACCATTAAAGCAATCCAGTTTATTTTTCAGTTACAATTATTTATATTTTAAATCACACACACTTACATACAATATTCGAGTGAATTATTAATAAAGTATCGAATTAGTAGTTTTAGTTATTAAGATTCAAATTCTGACAATTTTAAATTTATAAAAAAAAATTTAATCTTGCTTAATTGCTTAGCTTTGACACTATTGTATGAAACCATCCATAAGTACTATTCTTGGTTATTTATATGTGGGACATAGGCAAATCTCTTTAATGTATCCCTCCCTTCACAATGTAGTACTCAATCAAAGAAGAGAGAGGGGTTTGAATTGTTTGAACTTGGAAGATAGGTAAAGAAAGAATGCATGGTGCATGTGATGGAGAGTTGGAACTGCCTTGGAAAAACCGATAAGAAAGTTGAAACATGAGTACCCCATTTAATGAATAACCCCATGGACTACAACATTTAGAAAGAGATTCTAGTAAAGCTAATTAAGTTTTCCCATCATCTCCATCTCCTTTCACCTTTTCCAAAATTTTATTTTATTTTTATCTAATTAGTTAGGTGAACTGGTGAAGATGAGAAAGGAGGGATCATTTCTAGCTAGGTGAGATTTGAAATGGGAATACGTGCCAAAAAAAAAAAAAACCAAGTGTGATAGATGAGGAGGAAAGCATGAATTATTATAGCAAGAAAGAGAGGGTCAATGAGAGATGAGGTAGCTGCCAAGGCAACGTGGTGGCAAAGGAAAGAAACAGTTGCCAGTACTGACAATATGCATCCATATACATGCCATGAGAGGTGGGGTGGTGTAGTAATGAGGGGAAGAGTTTTTCTTTTGATAGCCTCATCACTTAATAATGTTTGTTGAGGAGATGTGCAATTTGACCCAACACATCCCCCCATGCCTTCTCACATCATCTGCAAGCTATTCTTCCAATCTCCCTCCCCCAAAAAACTAACAAATGAAATAAATAAAGAAAGAAAAAAAATTATGTATATTATAGAGAAGAAACATCTTTGTCTCCTAAAAAGTTTATAAGCCCATTTCCTTTCTGTCCAAATCTCAATGAATCTATCTTTTATCTCAAGTTTCTCTCCACCTACAGTAAGGCATATCTAAGATTTACAGCTAAAGTTAAAGTTTCCAACATCTTTTCACAATATCACACCATGAATAGCTCTCTCTCTCTCTCTCTCTCTCTCTCTCTCTCTCATACACATACACACACGCACACTTAGATTAGCAAATACTTACAATTATGGTAACTTGTTTCATGAGTCGCTCTTTCACTACTTGCCTTTTTATTTTCTTCTCATATTTATTTATTTATTCATTTTAAATATTTTAATAACGACGCAACGAGTATTTAGTA
The DNA here is from genome assembly GCF_002303985.1 of Durio zibethinus. The sequence goes on from NW_019168381.1 coordinate 1,490,712, forward strand.
TTCCTCTGAATGGCTAAAAATAATAGATTTGAAAGTTAGATTTATTGTTATATATAGTTGTAGCTACATCTGACCTTAAATATTTGAAAAAAAATTTAGTTTCACCGTCCATGCCTTAGATTAGGGTAATTAATTTTGATTAGTCAAATTTTGGGTGATCACACCCCTTGAAAATGAAATGGGATGATAAGAACCACAATGATATATATAGCTTTATTTGAACTATTCTCCATCTCAAAACAATATATGTAGAAGTTGGGTCAATCGCTTTTGTTTTTGCATGACAAGTTTGAAAGAATTTAAAGAAATTCCCCCACTTGGCATTGTTCTATTTGTTTAGGACTTCAACTTGGGGAATGCATGTTTAATCTCCTAAAAACGTACTTTAATGCAAATTTTATTTAAAAAGAAATTAAAAAAAAAGGAGGGTTTCTTAAGAAAAAGGCCTAAACCAAACATGTCACTCTTGTAGACTTACCCCATTTTGAAAATGACTTGAGCAAAATGAATAGAAACCCTTTCCAATGAAGCCAAAATTCTTGGGAACAATCGATCGAAAACAAGCCTATCTCCAACAGAAAGAGCAACTCAACAAGAATCAAAGCAAAGAGAAAAAAAAAAAAACAAGATAGAATTGGAGATATGCTCTCACTTATTCCACCCAACTACACAAATATATATAACAATTTCACTTTTTCACATGCATGCCCAATTACCTAAAAGAACTGATGTGATTTAAAAAAAAAAAAAAACAATTCTATGAATAAAAATAAAAGATGCCAAGAAATATTTGCATGTACCCACCACAATAAGTTCTCTAGTGATTATTGTTTGTTTCGCTTGCCAATTGCTGTTGGATTCGAACAAGAAAAAAGCTGAGAGAGAGAGGGTTTTTTTTTTTTTTTTCCCCCTTTGTTGTTGCATTGTAAACGTTATAAATGCGTCTCGTTTTCCTAAGAGAGAGAGTGAAAGAGAAAGTGATGCATTTGTTGCAAATGAAGGGTACGTAAGATCGAGAGAGAGAGAGAGAAAAACAGTGAAAGTGAAAGAGTGTATTTTTGAACAATAATTCGAATAAATAAATTATTTAATCATTTAGATTAAGGTAAAATATATTATATTTGATAACATAAAATAAATAATTATAAATTTTATATTAAAAATGATCTCAATAAATAATTATCGATAAAATTTAAATTAAATTAACCACTTATTAAAACAGTAAAAGAGTTTCAACTTACAAAAAAAAACTTCACATCTAATTCATATCATACATCTTTTTTTCTGATATCCCACACACCCCCACAGCTATATCCTCATGAATTATTGTTATTATTATTATTGTTTTTGTTTCTTTGTTGATATGATTCCATCGTCAGAAGCCTCAAGATCATCCAAATTCCTTGTCCATTCAAAATTCGAAAAGATTGTTCATGATCAAGAATCTTTAAAGGCCAATTTCCCCCTAAAAAAAAGAATCTTAAAAGGGCAATGTTTTCTAGACCTAAACTTTATGGTTCTTTTCTTTCTTTTGATAATATATATGGAATATGCTTAGGGTATAATTTTACAAACAAAAACCAACCCTTCATTTTCATTATTTTGAAAGATTTTTCTGTATGTGCTTATACATGCCACACCCTTCAGTTTTATTGGATACTAATTCATGATTTGAAGAATTTTTCATATAATTTTATTATTTGGAATTTTCGTCTTTTGACTTTCACTAATTTTGAATCCCAATTTTATTCGCATCAAAATTCAATGTATAGAATCAGAAACTAAATAAAAAAAAATAATATGAATCATTGTTTAGAATCCCTAAAAAAGTTTAAAAAATTTACTTTTATTTTCCCATCAATTTCCATCTTTTTTTTTTTCTCTTTCAGATTTTAAACCAAATAGAGCCAAAAGTTTTTTTTCATCAAACTGACAACAGAAAAGATAATCCATTTTCCCCCTAAATTTAAAATAAAACAAGTGGGGCACATGCATGCATCACTTAAGAGAGAGGTTAGATTTTTATTTTTAGTGGAGAAAAAAAATAAAGAAAAAGAAAAAGAAGCTAAGGTAATCTTTTTGTTTATTTTGAATTGAATTAATATGAAGGACGAAAGGGGTCCACACAAACAGATGGGGCTAACCCATTTTTCTCTTGGTTTTTTTTTTTTTTTTTTATTAAACTACAAAGCTACAAAATGCAGAGAACTATTTTTCTATTCCTGAAATAGGCCAATCAAATCCCTGTCTGGAATCAGTAAAAATCATTACTCATCAAAGTTGGTCCCAAAATGCATCCCCAAATTGGAGCTACAGTGTCAGTTTAGGCAGAAGGGAAAAGGGCAAAATTTAAACTGAAAAAAAGAGAAAAAAAAAAAAAGAATAGAAAATAATAGTCTGCTCTGCCAATGGTAGCCTATACCAATATAGAAAATATACATTACCTATTTCACAGTTAAAGCCTTATGTGATTTCAAAATTTGTTAGTACTGTTATGTTGGATTAATGGACCACTGATTTTTTCCCCAGTATTTATGCCTTTTGTTCTTTAACCAAACTTGCTCAACATTCATTATGGAAGGTGCAATATTTTCAAGGATTTTTTTTTAATTTCATTTTCCCTTGCTGTCAAAAAATGTGATATTTTTTAATGTTTAATGATATGATTGTGAAATTATGATAAAATTCTAGCTGAATTATTGAATTTTTTTTTGTGGGCCACTAAGCATTAATAGGACATTTTCAAATAATTAAAATTGGGTTTCAAATTGCTTGAAATTATACATTGCGTGTTAAGCTTTAATGAACAGCATATTGTCATATTCCCCAAATTCCAATTATATTCCACATTTGAGGAAATTGGAATATCTAAAAGCTTAAAAGAAGAATAAAAAATCCATGTTTGTCATCCTTGTAGTGAGTAGCAAATTAATGAAAATACAACCATCCTTAATTGAGAAATGAAGAGTAATCTTTGATTATCATCAAGAAATTGCCTAAAATCTCCCATGTCAATGTCAAAAACAAAAAAAGAAAAAGAAAATATATATGTACAATTACAAAACAATGTTTAAGTACGAATAAATTAAGCAGAATCCCATACAAATGGGGCCTATAGATGACTCTGAAAATGTGCCCGCAATGAATATAGAGGGGGAAGGGTTGGTTTTGCAGCAAATGCAAAGCCCCACTCTTATATGATGTTTCCCCATAGATTAACTCCTTCAAGTCCTTTTTTTTTTTAATTTCCTTTCCTTTCCAATTTTTTTGTTTCTTCTTTTTTTCCCCCTTAGGCTGCTATTCCTTTTCTTGTGACTGACATTAACACTTGAAAGAAGAGATGCATGCCAATGAACTTAATTTCAAAGACTCTCATAAATTTTAGCACCATCCACCACCTCCTTCCTTACTGACATTATCATCATTTTTTTTTTCTATCTATCCCTCTTGCTTCTTTATTTTCTTCATTTCTCGTATTTTAATTCGAATCCATCTTCTCTTGCCATTTTCCTCTCCAAGAAAAGGGGTTATTGTTTGAATTTATATTGATAACAACCACAAGTGGTAGAGTTTGATATATAGTTGATTTTTTAATATATAAAGAAAGCAACAGCTTGAGAATATAGAAAAAGGATATAGGTGTTGAAATTTGAATATTAGATTTGTTGAATGTTATGTTTTAAATATAATTATATAAATCAACTTAATTAAGCTTTAAATTCTATATATAATTGATTTGAACCATCATAAATTGTTATTGTTTCAAGTTTTGTTTCCGTAAAAATGTTATGTGCCATATTTTTTTTACAAAAGTTAATGTTTTTTACCATTTTTAATTTTCAAATTTACCAATTCCATATATATTGCAAGAATTCTATGGATAAGCATACATCGAGAGGTAACTATTATTAAAAAGAATAGAATTAGGTATCCCACCACAACTCTCTCACCTTTTTTTTTTGGTGAGTTACAATTGGATTTGCTTAGAATGAAATTTATTCACTCTCTCCTTACTTTTTAGCAATGTTAAGCTCGTCAACCAATTAAATGAGTGGCAAACCTATGAGGTAATCCAATTAGCTTGATTTAGGTGTCAATCCTCAAACTTGATATTAAAAACAAATGTAGATCACTTATCCTCCATCCCCTCATTTGTTAGTTCGTAAGATACCCATGAATAATATCATAATAATATGCTATATATTGCATATTATATTGATGTTGTAATCATTTTGATAGGCACTTAATATTCCTTACTTTTCATCTCTCACAAAAGAGTTTTTTTTTTAATAAATTGCAAAAAATTTATATTAAATTCCCAATTATGTTTAGAATTTAATAGAATAAATAAAGAAATGCCTTTTGCTTTTGGTGAAGCCATTAGGTTTTAGTACTAACAATGAAAGCAAGCTAGAGCACTTAAAGATTTAAGGTGGGGTTATTGCATATATAGGGACATGGAAAATGATACATAAAATAAAGTGAAAATAAAGAATAGATGAAGCTGAAATATTTGTGGGTTGGAAATGGGATGGTTGGCAGTGATTTTGGTGTGAAGAAAGCCATAAGTAGTGGGTAGACTGTTGGGAAGTGGTGGAGGTTTGTGGGAATAAGGATGGTGACAATGTAAACAAAACAAAGTCCAAGGAATGCAAAGAAATAATGGAAAGAAGTTTTTATTTTTCAGAGGGTTTGTGGGGCAAGGAAATGGATGGGAAATGGTTGGATTAGCATTAAAGAAATGACTTAAGTAAAGTTGGTATGCCTTCAACCCAAGGAATAAATATGCCTGATTTCATGATACTTCTTGAAAATCATGATTCATATTAGACTTGCAAGTTTTATCCCATGAAAAGCACAAGGTAGAAAATTGCCTCAAATTTAGTATTAATTTAATGAATTGAAAATTAATTTAAACATAGACCTTTTAAATAAATTGTTTCAAATCAATGCATGATTATAGAAGACAAATGATTACTTGCATTATTCACTTGAAAGCTATAATGAATAACTTTGATCCTTGTAATATTGATGAGTTATATGGTACATAAAAACTTTATATAAAAGATGGTAAACAACACTATTTCAAGACTTTAATCTCAAATTTCTCTTTGTCAAACATCAATAATTCATTATGCCATTATTTTTTTTAAAGATTTTCCTAAGGGTATTCTTAAAAGTTATCATATAAAATAATATATTCACACAGCTCATTAAAAATTATTAATAAAAATCAATTAAGTATTAACTCAAATAGTATACATATTGATTATAATTCTGAAAATTACGAATTTGAAAGAATTTAAACACATAATACCCCTTCAAATACTGATTAACGAAATCCTTTTTTTTATTAACAAGAGGTAGAATTAAATCTCTTTTTTTTTTTTTATTTAGATAAGATTTTACTCAAACATTTTAACCAAAAGAACTTTTTCATAAAAATACCCAAAAAATCTTCCAAATTTGCATAACAAAGCTACCAAATTTAGATTATAAAATCAATATTTATATTGAAAGTGAAAACTTCTGCCTAGATTAGTCTCAATCATCATTGAAAATAAAACCAAAAAAAAAAGGAATACAAAATTTTTTTTGGTCGGAACAATAAAGAGATGGCGATTAATGAAGCTTCCTCTCTCATTACATTTTTGTGGTTAACTTCTCTATACAATTTACCGAATTTCGTGACCTTGTTTCATGGCCCAACCCCCCCATGTAAAAGCTTCAAGGAGACAAAGCTAACAGAGAATTCAAAAAAAGCATGTTGGAAAAAATAGCTTTGTGTTTGTTAAACCATTGCAATTTGATCATCCCCCAACCGTGTTGACTAGCCTGGCTGTTTTTTTTCCCTGTTTTGTATTGACTCAAAATATTTTATTATTGTTCTTATCAAACCAATGTTCAATCTTCACATCAATCTAGAATTTTTACTCAAATTTCAAACCTTAATTTAGTAGTAATCTACATTAACAAAAGACTAGAAGATACGTTAGTTAATTGTTGTTGTCCACTCAATGATAACCTCAATTTGATGTAACTATCGATGATTCTACATAATTTACCTAAATTTGTATGAAAATTATTAGATCATTACGAAGTAATTATCCAAGATGTTTATTTGTTAAAAAAAATTAAGGTTTTTGATTAAATTTAATTTTTTTCAAAGAAATAACGTAGGAAGATTGTAAGTATTAAAAGCGATTACATGAAATAATTAAATTAAATATCGATTTTAAATTTAATTTTAACCTACTACAAATTAATAAAACTAGCTAGGTGTAAGGTCAAGCAATTTGGCCTGCTGGTGTAACATTTTGATTTCATGAAACATTGGTTTCATACAATTCCATCAAAATCGAACCAGTCAACTTCAATTAAGTCTTCAATAATCTCGAAAGACCCATTTCATCTAAATCACTAATTTTCTCAAAACATTAAAAAAAAAATTATGGGTACGATTCTATATATATATATATATATATATATATATATAAAACACCCAGTTTCATGAATAAGCAAATGACCAAGTAAAAAAAGACAGGGTTGATGCCCTTTTGCATTAATTTCAAAGCAGTAATAAACAAAGAAAAAAACAAAGGAGAAGAGGATGGAAGGGAAAGGGTGGTGTGTTAGAGAAAGGGAGAAGAAAACAATGAGTAATGAGTTGGGTGTGAGAGAGTGAATAATATGCAAATGCCGTGCAGCTTTGTATGACTATGAGAGGAGAGTTTTGATTATGATTTCAATTGCTATAGGATGGGAATCGTGAGGGAAAGAGCCGACCCTTCCTAGTGGGACCAATGCCAAAGACAATTAATGTGTGACTGATTCCATTCCAAGCATTCTCTTTCACATCTCTGCAAAACCTTTCTCTCTTTTCTTTTTTTTTTGGGGGGGGTCTTCTTCCCTTTCCTTATCACCTTTATTTATTAAAGTTAAAAACCCTTCTTGGTTTTGTGGAAGATCACCAATTCCATGGTAACTTTTGTTGTGAGATTTAATTAAATTCTTTTTTTTTTTTATGATTTTACATTTCCTATACACTTAACTAACATAATTTGCATCATAAAAAGAGATTATTGAATAAAAATATATTAAAATCCTTCATTATTTTTTATACAAAAGATGTCAAAACTTTAGGAAATTGGGAAAAATTTTACAAGCTGAAATCCATCTCTTGACAAAAAATGAAAATAAAAAATAAAGATAAGAACATTACTACTTTGATTAAAATTTTTTACCTAAACCTATATTGGACTCGTTATTGCCATATGCACTAAGCATCTGTGTCCATGCCATTAATCATATGCATTAAGCCTCCACTTGATCTAGTTAGACTTAAAATTTATTAGCTCTAGTTAATTAGCAAAGGGTTGGTTGATCTATCCATGCAGGGAATATATGAAAGTCAACAAGTAGTAATTGAGAAAAGTTATACAACAAAATTTTGTAGTTTAAGATAAATCTAGGCAACATTTATATGAGGATGGTGTCACTCCTCTTCTTAAAATGGGAAATTAGTTTTCTTTAATGAAAACTTGTTTTCAAGGGACTTTAATGAAACCTTTGATTGAATTGATTGGTGATTCCCACTAATGAATTGAAAATTTTTGTAACATTAATCTTCTTTTTTGTAATTAATGATTAAAATGTATGATAGTAAAAAGGATAACGTATATTTCAAGAGTTGAAAAGTATTTTTTATTTTTTATCTTCAAATTGTTATATCACCGAAGGAAGGGTTTGGGAAGAGTACGACCTTAGCCATTTGATATAGACTCGATCTTGATCTAATGCCAACCTTTTTATCAAGAAAAATCAACCAACACCCACCAAAGCAATTAGATTACTTATCATCCATTTTTATGTATATTTCTTCTCTATTTTCTTAGATAATCAAGGAATGGAAAAAAAACAAACAAACAAACAAACAAACCGACTTATGTTGAACCTTCAAAACCACGTAATAAATAAATTTCAAAAGAAAAAAATTTCATAAATATGAAGAAATTATGAGGAAAATGGGTGGGATTGGGAACATAATTATGGAAAATCAGAGAGTGTGGGATTTTCCAATATAAAAATAGGAAATTAATAAAAAGAAAAAGAAAGCTGTCGAAAGATGCATGGGCCATGTTAACAATCCCAGCGGCAGCGGTACCGGCAGAGACCTGCACTGCACGCACTATAACACCAACCTTTCAACTTACCACTATATATTTCGTTTTACCAACGCCATTTAAAAATATATATTATTTTATTTATGGAAATTTTAAGTGTTTTAATTAAAAAATATTTTAATAATTAATTAAGGAAAATTAGAATAAGGGAAAAGATATGAGGCAGACGGAGGGGAGAGGTATTAATTGGAACACGAGACTCCGCCTGAAGAAAAGCCAACCCCACGCGAAGAAGAAGAGGAAGCAAAACCAACAAATACAAAAGTAAGAAAGAAGGAGCAGAATAAGCTGTCTCTCTCTTGGACTGATTCTTTCCAATCGCATCTCTCTCTCTCTCTCTCTCTCTCCCTTTCCTGTTCTACCTATATATCAAACAGAGGAAACAAACGAAGCAAAAAAAGAAGCATATCAAGCAAGGCAAAGGCAAAGGCAAAAAGTGGGTGAAAAACCAAAACCTAAGGGGCAAAAAAAAGAAACAAGGAAATGAGAAGATGGGTGATTTGGGATGTGCTCTACCAGCTTGTTCTTGAACTTATAATTCATTCTTGATTGCTTGATTCATTCCCTTATCTTCTTTTCTCTTTGTCTTCTTCAAAGTTCATTGCTTTCCCTTCACATTGCTGTATTAATGGCCGTTCAAGCTCAATACCCTTCAAATGTCCTCCTTTTAAACAGGTTCGTCTTTGCCTCTCCCTATCTCTCTCTTTCTCTGCCTGTTTATCATTTCTTATCATAGTTTTTTTTCTTCTTTTTTCTGCCTTTTGGCATTATATTTTCAGAAGTGGACAAGAGGGGCATGAGTTTTCATTGCAGCAACAAGCAGGAGGAGTTTTTCTTGATCAATCCCAAATGTTCTTCAACAATGGAAGCAACTATACCAATAATAACAATAATAATAATAATCCAAGGAAAAGAGGAAAAGAAGTTGCAGCAGAGGCAGCAATAACAGCACCAATCAATTCATTTTCTTTGCAAACGCAACCGCCACAGCTGATAGACCTTTCTCAACTCCACCAACCAAATGTAGTCTCCACCGGCCTCCGCTTATCTTTTGGCGACCAACAACAAAACTTACCGCAAAATCAAAATCAAAGTTATCAACATCAACAACACCACCACCTCCAACAGCAGAATCTTGTTTCCAACTCCTCTGCTTTTTTGTCGATAGTATCTGATGATTTGGGTACCCAAATCAAACGCCAGAGAGAAGAATTAGACCAATTTCTTCAAGCCCAGGTACCAGTTTTCTCTTTTATAAATTGGGTTTTGGTTAATTTTTTGTTTGGAAAAAGTAAAATTTTTTTTTGGATTCGTTTATTATTTATTATAGGGGGAGGAATTACGGCGTACGTTAGCAGAGAAAAGGCATAGGCACTACCGTGCACTACTGGGGGCAGCGGAGGAATCGGTGGCGAGGAGGTTAAGAGAGAAAGAAGCGGAAGTGGAGAAAGCAACGCGTCGAAACGCGGAGTTGGAGGCACGCGCAGCGCAACTTAGCGTGGAGGCGCAGGTTTGGCAGGCGAAAGCCAGGGCACAGGAGGCAACGGCGGCTTCATTACAAGCGCAGCTCCAACAGGCTATAATGAGCGGAGGCGCTGCCGTGACGCAGGATAGCAGGAGAGGGGAGAAGGGGCTAAAGTGCCCAGGGGGAGTGGAGGGCCAGGCTGAAGACGCCGAGTCGGCTTACGTGGACCCGGAGCGGGTGATCGCTTTGGGACCGGCTTGCAAGGCGTGTAGGACACGTGTCTCATCGGTGGTGCTTCTGCCGTGTCGGCATCTTTGCTTGTGTACGGAGTGTGATCGAGTGGCGCAAGCCTGCCCTCTTTGCCTCACCGTCAGGAATTCAAGCGTTGAGGTTTTTCTTTCTTGAATTAAAAAAAAAAAAAAAAGTCAAAAACAAAAAATGGTTTAAAAAAATATATAAGAAAAGAAAATCAAAATAACCTTTGATTATAATAATAAATTCTACATTTTTCTCAGTTTTTTTTTTTTTTTGGGTCTGATACTATGTTTGTTCATCCAAGACCCGTAGATTTAATCTTTTTTATCTTTTCTTTTTACTTGGTTCCCCCTCTCGGAGGTAATGTACATAGCCACGTGGGTGGTGGCATTGTTTTTCTCTGTCTCTTTCTTTTTTGTTTAATTTTTGGAAATTTAATTCATAATATAAATTCTTTTATTTGATAAATATCCTTTGCCCTTAATCAATATATCGGGAGTCATGTTGTTAAATATGTTCATGTTTATTGTTCTGCATGGTAATTGGAAGAATGCAATTACCTGCTACACAGCTTGTCCATTGCGATATAAAATGCAAATGCATTATGTTTAAAGCATCATCTTAGACATTTTAAAACAGGATTTAGCTTCTGATACGAGACATTAACAGATATAAGATTTAAATTTTAGTATTTATAATTTTATTTTCAAACTATGATCGCTTTTATTAAAAAAAAAAACATAAATTATCATCTTTAGGTTTTAGCAATCGTTTTCATCGAAAAAAAGCATCAAAAGTTTCATCTGCCTCCATTTGTACATGCTATAAAAGTGGTCAGTGATCAATTTACCCATAATTGATTAAGTTAGGAAGGGAAAACATGTTAGAGAACTTGTTAATGTTGTTGAAAACTCATGAATTTCATGTTTCTTATGGTTGTTTCATAGGCAGTATTGAGGTCCTTATCAACAGTTAATTCCTGACTTAAATCTCCTTAGATTTTTAAGCATTACTGCTGAAATCAGTGAAAGCTATGAAGATACATTTTGATGAATCATTGTATAGTTCAATGTTAGGATTTTTTTCCAACTAGTTTTTTACGTTACCCCTTAGCTCATCACTCTTCAAATTGGTGACTGTTATAGCATTCTTTGAATTCAATGAATTCAATTTTGTTGTTGTTGTGGTTAGTTTAGGAAATATAGGACAAATCAAGAACTTGTTGTTTGCTTAATGCCAAAAATATGAATCGACAATGTTCTAAGAATACAAAGTTAATCAAAAGATGAGCAATTGTTTCTGTGTTGGAAACTCTAAACTTTCTGCTTATTTTGGCATTTTGTATTAATTTTTCTGCATGGTTTCAAACTCCATCCAACATTTTCTTGTATCAATTGTGCAGTTTTTCTCCTTCTTTCTTTCTTTCCTTTTTTTAGAATGAAACTTCTTGTATTGCTTAATGCCAAAACAAGGATTAAACCTGTCCAATAATAATGAAATGGAAACCCAACTGAGCTATATGGTTCAAATTTGAAGCATAATCATATCATCCAAGTTATAACAGTCCATGTGTTGCTGAGATGCACAATGTCTTCATTATAGACATCAACCACCACTATAATGGGTTTTAATTATTGCATTTTGGAGGCAAATCCCTTAAAAACATACTACCTATTTCAAAAGGATATATATATATATAGGAGAAGAAATTATTTGTCAGTACTGTAGCTTGCTAATTGGAAACATTGGTGAATTTACTCTTGGGTTAAAAATCTTGTTTTCTGTTAAAATTTATTTAAATTTTCAGATTTATATGACGGTGTTTTGCTGCTTCAAGTTGAAGTCATTGCATGCACTATTGGGTTTGGTCCCATGGCAACTACTACTGAAGATGCTGAAACATTGCCAGTGGTCCCATAAAGGTAGTGATATATATATATATATATATATGCGCATTGGCCAATTTGATTGCTATAAAGTATATAGTTTGTTTCCATAACCACAGATGATATACCTGTAATATCTATTCCAACAATTCAACGAAATCTGAAGTCCATGCTTTGATATATAGATGAAAGAATGTAATAAGATTTGAGAAAATCACATATAATAACTGAAAGAAAGATCTAGCAGCTTGTTAAATGAATGGTAACAGCACATCACCAATATTTCCATTTCATTGGGTCAATTTTGGTGACAAAAATCCCGTGGATTATATACATGTCTTTTCTGCATGTTCAGAAAGCCTTTTTTCAAGTGGTATCAGGGCTAGCTTGACTAATCAAAAATCTTTTGGTGGTTTTTCCTTTTATCATGGATGGAGCAGAGTAAAGAAATTGGGAGGTAGAACTCAATTATTGTCAAGAATGCCTTGAAAAAAACAATATATATCCATTAAAGTCCACAGTCACATTGGTTGAGTTTTAAGCACAACCTGTTTCTCTTTTGAAAAGTAGGTTGGAGAGAATCGGGATTAATTTGTTAGATAATTTTCTTTACTCCAATAATTAGGCTTTATCTGGTCCTGTAATTCCTTTATAAATCCGGGAATAGAATTCCAAGTTCATGAATGGAGGAATTCCCTCTTTTGCCTTTGAAATTCTTGCAGCTGCTTTCCTTGCAATCTGCTAAACTTATAATACAAGCAAACATCTGCCTTGTAAACTAACTCCTGCATTACAATACAACTGATTCTTGGAATTCAGTTTAAAAATTTCCTTGAGATCCAAGAGACTCTGATTGATAGGCATCAAAATTGGCATCAAAGAAAGTGATCTTTCATGCCTTTAGCCTTGCAGTGTACACATCTGTACTCTGAATGCAAATCCTGACACACAAAGACAAGAAAATATAAAAGAAGCAAAGAAATTATAAATGGGAAATATATTTAAGTAACTTTGTTTTTCTTTTCTTATGGTTTAAGGCATATCAAAGTTTGATGAGGGTAAAATCCGAGGTTTAGCCAAGTTGCAATCAACCCCTTATGAGGTGGCATATCCGACAGGTTTAAAATTTAAATATCAGCACCTGCAATCCCTTCTCGTATCTTCACGTTACCATCTTTTTATGCCAAAAAAATTTTGATGAGGGCAGCTAATTTGATATCTAGAAAGTAAAACGAAGACTTTATTCTTTGAATATAATAAGCTGTCTGCAGTGATATATATCTAATTACTAGTACATATTATTATGCAACTTTAACTTTGTCTCTAACTTGCAGATAAGCTGGAATCTGATTGTGATCACATGCTCAGCATATTGCATTGTCCTATGCAGTTGCATATATTATGGATTTCTCAGGGCTGTGTGAACAAAAGCAAAAATAATTCCAAACACACACACACCAAAAAATTACAGTAGGAAATTGAAAGGAAGAAAAGAAAAAAGAGCTAGTTTCACACAAAGGGATCTGCTGTTAGATTTAGAGCTGTCATGTTTTGGAAACAATCTTGAATTGCCATGTAGTTAAGACAAACAAGATTCCTTGCATTAATTCAGGGAGAATCCTGATTTTCACTTGTTTAAACTTCCCTTTTACCAAAACCATATACATGGGAAGCATTTTCTTTCTGTTTTTTTTTTTTTTTCTCTTGAAGTACACCATTAGATTCTTTCTTCAAATTTGTCATGAATGGCACAAATTCATTCAGAAACTATTAGAAGAAAGAAAAAAATAATGACAACTTTCAGTTTGACCAACACATATGGAAACAAAGAAAAAATTACTCTGCCCTTCATTTCTTAGCTCTCATACTGTCAAACTCAAAGTCTTAGAAGATGTCTTAAGTGTTAAACATATATGTATACATATATATATATATATATATAAGATTCCAACATTAGACTTCATATTATTGAAGGATTTCCTATGTTTTTATTGAGAGTAGAACAGGATTTTTTTTTTTTTTTGTGAAAATAACTAGTAAACTTCTCAATGATTTCGAACTCTAGACTACGAATCAAAGGGACCATATATATGGTTTATAAGTCATCAAATGACCGTTTTCATGGCAACGAAATTAAACAGACAACATATGGATGTCAAGGTTGTCAAATGGGGCAACGAAGAGGACAAGATTTGTATAGTGCCCCATGTTCTGATGAATTACTCTCTCCCATGGCTTGTTAAAAAGACCTTGAAAAGTAAGTATGCGGACAATGTAGAAGTACCGACAGATGGTCTTTATTAATTTTTCCTGGGACCAAGATTAAAAAAAAGGTAGTGTATGAGAGTCATTGAACAACCACAGCCCTGGTAATTGAAAAAGACATGATAGACATTATAGGGTTTCCAATCAGACATGAATCTAGAGAGATGAAAATTGCAGTCCATGAGAGCAATTCCATAGCACTTGCTTTTACCCTTTGTTTTCAATCAATATTTAAGTGGAAGACAGACAATGTTGTCCCTTCTTCTCAGTCGTTATTATTGTTATTTATCACCCACATTATCCCCAGTCCTTATGAAATGTCTGTGACACTATTTGTCTAAACTCCTTGTCATAAACCACACTGATCTATTACTTCAACTCTTAATTTTTTTAAGTATATCCGTGTTCCACACGTATCTAATATCCAATAGACATGGATATGAGGTCGATCTATCCTTTAAATATATGAAAAAACTTTTTAAAAAAAGAATGCACCTCCATACATACCCAAATTCGACACGTACCCCTAAATCCGAATAACATAGCCATGCTCGTCTGTGATGGATGGATACATGCTTGCTTGTACCTGAATCCGAGGAAACTTGCAGTCCATGAGAGCAATACATAGCACTTGCTTTTACCCTTCGTTTTCAATCAATATTTGAAGTGGAGGACAGACAATACCGTCCTTCTGTATCGTTATTATTGTTATCACCTACACTCATCTATGATAGATGCATACTCTTTTGTTTTATTTTCATTGTAAATTTGTATTAACAACACACAAAAGTTTAATTCAGAATAGTAACAATAACATGTTAGGTTTGGTCCTGGATGAATAAAATGTCTCAAATTTGACACTCAGGGGCTTTTTTATTTTTTTATTTTTTTGCTTTTGTAATTGATCATAGCAATTAAACCAGTACAAGCTGTCTTGCCAGTTAAATCCAATGCTATATGAAGCCAAGTTGCCCAGAGATAATGTTGTGATAAAGCATTGTATGGAAGGGGGCCCTTGATATAATGCTCAATGGATGGCAGTTTGACAAAACAGAGACATGAAAGATCGATCCTGACGCCTATTTTTGTTACTCTTTATTGCTAACATGCATGCTTTTCAGTACAGGTTTTGGCCTTTCCTTCAATTTCGTTAGGTGTGGGAAACCACATCTCATTTTCTCCCCCCCATCATACTTGTCAACCAATAATAATAATAATAATAATAATGTTGTAGTAATCGACACTTTTTTTTTTCTTTTCTGCGGATAAACAAGATCTAAATGATTAAATATAATAAATCAGAAATAACAAATAGCTATATCAAAACCGCAAAGAAACTGTATTTATAAATCCTTTCCATTTCTGGCTGTGAAGACCTTTGAGATTTGAATCTGACATCAGTGGATCAGTAGAGTTAAAAATCCTGTGAACTCATCAAAACGTGAGGCTACAAGCCACCTGATTAACGATCAAGGAATATCTAAGGCCCTAATATTGAGCCCCAAGCGCTGATGATAGGGGCAGAGGATCTTTATAGGTAGGCATAGCTAGGCACATGATTTGGAAAACCCCAAAAAGAAGTTTTGGTTTTTCCAGGACTTGGATGCTTAAAAACGTAATCTGACGTGTTGGTTAAAGTGGTTGAAATGGATGAGTTTGAGTTCTAGTGAATGTATCTAACAAGTTAATAAAGTAAACAACCTACTTTGAATCACTAGATAATGCGTTATCCGTGAAGAAGCATGACTATAATCATATCCAAAACATGAACATAATCTCAGAGTTTTGGGGGTAATGGATAAATTCACGAGCAAAATGAACATGTAGTTTTGGGTATAATCAATTTTATTCCATCATACTATTCATTTCATCAATTACATGTCCAATGTGAAGATTTAAGTGAGTGTTGCTTTTAAATCATGCAATCATTTTTTTAATAATAACATTAAACAAATTAAAATTTAAATCTTTAACACTTATAATATTTTTTCCGTAACTTCTTGTTAAAAAAAAAGGTGGGTCTCGCTTCTCGCTTATATCTATCATTCGGATGAATTGGAAGAATTTGAATGGTAATGTCAAAGTTTTCACCCAATGTAACGGGTGTCAATGTAGGCGGATTTCATGACTACTGCGATGGGTGCCCATTCCTAGCTTTCTAGTAGGGCCTCCATTGCTTTGGCTTTTGTGCCAGTTCAGGAGAGTAGGGCCATCAGGATTCAGGAACCCTCTTTATTGTTGGTTCAAGGCATGATCATAGAATTCCCTGCCTTTGGTACATTTCTTGATCAATGATTTTAGGCATTTGATTTAAGCAAATCGTATCTGTTTGTTTTAGCTAAACAAGCCACGAAATCAACAAAAGTGAAGTTCATCGTATTTTCAAAAATGAAATGAATTAAAGAACCAGAAAAGGGTGTACTAGTCTTGCACTTTATCAATGACAATCCTAGTTACTTTTGCAGTACTAAAACAACATTCAACATCAACAATGACACTGAAGATGGTAATTCAGAGTCTTGAGTAAATTTGTGAATATCAGTCATCAGAGATGTACAGTGATACTTTTTTTTTAACGATTGCAGGTGAAGCAAAGTGTCTGGTACAAATGTTTTTTGTTTTTTTTTTTTTCTTTTACTCTTGTTTTGCACTATTGATTCTGTTAGGTACGAAGAAGCAATTATTTTTCTTTGCTTCTACCATTGAAAGTTGGCTCAGATGCCAGTCATCCCCGTATTCTCAAGACCCCAGGAGGGCATCCCTTTGGTCAAAAGGTTGGAAGGGTGGAGACCATCCATTGTACCTCAAATAATTCATTTCTTCGAAGTTTTTTTTTCCCTTTTTTACTTTTCACTTCTCGTTATATTCCCAACATTTCATTGTTGCAATAATTTTTTCAAGAAATCTCAATTTTGCAAGTAAATTGTCGATATTCAATGTGGGAAAATCTTTTCTATCCAAATTACGGGTTTGGGAAGAGCTACTCCAGAGTTACCATTGGGCCATAAGGCTAGACTATTATACCGAATTGCCTTTGCGCTAGGTGGTTTAAGAAGCACAACATTCGAAAAATGGGCTCAGGTCCAAAAATGAAAGAAATGGGTTGAATCAAAGAGGTTTTGGGCTTCTTTCTTCACCAGTCACCACATGGATATCTAAGGCAATTCTCATGATGCTGAGTGAAACAATATCTTATTAACTCAGCTTTTGATTGTCTAATCACATCTCGTAATGATGCTGAGTGAAATAATAACCTTATATTTAGAATCTAAGAATATAGTATTTAAGTTTTTAACACACTTCTTTACGATCAAGCCGGATGAATGATTTATAAACTTCCAACGTGAATCTAAGTAAAGAAAAAATGTGTTAGCTATTAAAATAACAAGATATATGTTCCATACTCAAATACAAGAGATGGGCAGTACGTTGCATATCTCGTGTTGCCCATCTCTCGTCCAGTGTGGCAAAATCTTGTTGGAACATTTGACATTATTTTAGAGGTTTTAGCATGTTTTTCCTTTATATATAGTAATTTTTTCTTTTGGCCAACCTGTTCTTTCTCCCCCCTTATAATGATGTTTGTAGAACAAAAGCAAAAGCCGCCCCATGCCATGCATCAAAGTCCAAAGACTAGCCCCAACTTTTGCACCCCTTTCAAAGCCATAGCTTCCTTTTCTTTTTCCTATTGGAATAACACGAATGAAACTGCTTGTGTTAAAACAACTAGACATTGCACATGCCTACTTACCAGTTCCAACTCCAATACAATTAAAACAAAAAAAAAAAAAAAGCTAGTGGAAGTGTTTGAGCTATGCTCAATATATAGGAGGGCCGTGGAGGAACCTCAATCAAACACATGTTTTATTCTCCTCCTTACGTCGGTCACTACATTTAATTAATGTTATTAGTTTAAAAATAACTCATTTTTTTATATATAAATTTTAAAAACGCAGGCCAACAAATTAAAATATCGCAAGAGAACAAAGGCAAAGGTTGCTTGGGAATTGGGTTGCCTCCTTAAGGGCTGCATCAAAAGCCTACAAAAGAAAGAAAAGAATTTTTGTAAAATTTATATTAAATAAATTATCAAAAAAAAAAGAAAAAGAGAAAATTTTAAAAATAGAGAGTGGTCTCATGATCTAGAACTGGAACATGCCAGTGCTCGGGAGACACACGTGGGACAAATTTATTGTAACACGTGGCTGAATCTTTGGTTTTTTTTCCAATAATATCTGTCGTTGTTGGATGCCTTGTAGTTTGGGCCAGAATCAGATCTTTTACTGTCCCCAGAAGCTAATGTTATATCCACGTGTAAAAATAAAGTGCAAACAATTTATTACGTGTGGTGATATCATGTACCCACGTGTCAACGAGCTGTCCTAAATAGAGAAAAATAATTTTGAAGTAGAGAAAATAACTATTGTTTTTCAATTCAGATGTTACATAAAATAAAATAAAATATTAAAAAAATAATAATAATAAACAAACTTATATTTTTATAATAAGCATTTCTTACCCTTAAATTAACATTTAACATAGTATGTGACAATTGAATGCGCCAAAAGAGAAGAGAAATTGTCAAAAGAAAAAAACTTAACAGTCAACGGTTATAATTTTTTTTTTTTTTTGGGTTGGTGATAAGATTGAAGGTGCCATTTGAATATTGATTGAGAATCACTATTTTTTTCCCGTGAAATAATTGAAAATATGCTTCATAATTTCGTCGGTAGCGAATGAATCTCACAAAAAAAAAAGCTAAAGTTACTTTCTTTTTCAAAGAAACTGTTATATGTTTTCAATTAAGATAAAAAATAAAATAAAACTTACCTTTCTCCCAACCAGCCTTCCGATGTCCCAAAAAAACGTAGCAATTTTCAAATGTTTTGTCGATTAGAAGCACAAAATAAAAAAATAATATTACCTGTCCAGAATCAGACTCGGCAGAGGAACTTGAAGACAAACTCAGAAAATTAGGTGGGCCATGAATTTGAGGGCCCGAATCCACTAAAACCAGGGGTCGTTACAACGGCACTCGCAGAATCAAGGAATAAACAAATTTTAAATTTTCTTTTTTGTCTTTATCGAAAGGTCAAGCATCGGCCATAGAAAAATGTAAAATTGCTGCGATGGAAATGTAAAAATTGAGCATTTTAAGGAGTATTTTCGTTTAATTAAATTTTTATTTAGCATCAAAATCACTAAAATTCATTAAAAATAATAATTTAATGTCATAATTAGTTAAAATTTATACTTTAAAAGTAATTTACACAACAATAATACTTTAAATTGAAAAAATATAAAAAGATTTTAGTATTTTACCCTTTTAAAATTTAGTAATTTCTATGTGTTTGGTATAACTTGTGGCTACTCATAATAATTAACCGATATGAATTTTGTATATTAAAATATATACTCATAAATGAGTTTTGGTGTTTATCGCAACAATCATAGACTTAAAGATGTTTACAAGATAAAACCATGATAAAATACATTTTAATGTGAAAAAGCAAGCACAGTTGACAGCACTAGCCAGAAAATAAAATTTTATTTTATGACAATTTGTATTTATTTATTAAAAAGGATGGGGTTAGATGCTTAGATGTTAGTACTTTTTAATTTTTAAAATTCATTTTATTATTATTTTTATATTTTTAACATACATATTTATTAAAAACTATTCAATGCCAATAAAGTGTATCATAATGCAATTAGACCATATGATATGATATAATATGAGCCGGCCTAATCAATGTTAGAAAGGTTCTAGCATGTCATTGAAGTTAAACAAGAAAAATGACTCCCACTTTTAAAAAGTCTTAATTAAAATATGGAGATTGTCAATAAAAAAAAAAATTGTCATTAGAATCAAATCACTCTTCAATGTCCTATTTTTAAATTATGATTAAATTCAAATTTAAAACCTTCCATTTTGAACTGGTTTCAATACCCTACTAAGGGCTCATCGATTTCTTGTTTGATCGAAAGCAACCAGAGAATGATAAACTTAATTATATTACTTTGTATTCTAATACAATTATTTTTATTTATATTTATTGAAATTTAATCCAATTCAATTGAGCTTTGATTGTAATTTTCAAATTTAAGTTTGATTTATGAATTATTTTATTGATAAATAAATAATTTTAAAATTTATTTTTAAAATATTAAAATATTGGTAAGTGGGTCTGACCGTGTCTATTACTGCGTGATGCACGTGAATCCATCCAACAAAGAATGAAGATTGGAACGTGAAAGCTTAACAATTAAGCAAAAGTTTTGAGTACCCAAGTTAAAACATTGGAGTAAAGTTCAGAAGAAGGGGGAAGAAAGGTTGTCTGCGTCTATAGGAACCTAAAGGAATGGCATGACCATTTCTAGCCCATATCAGCTGGTCCACAGATGGCCTGAACTGCCATTTTGTCAGAAGTCAAGTTCTGGAAATCTACCCACTGCCACGTTCTGCCCCCTCTTCTACTACAACAAATCTGGCTTCCTTTGTTTTTTTAGCATTAATGGCTCAATTCACATTAAATACTATTTAAAGTTTGTATTTAATTAGATTTGATTTTTTTAAATTATATACTATTATAAAAATTTAAAATTTAATTTAAATTCTAAGAAATAATTTATTCCATTTAAACATAATAAAATTAAAATTTATCGATTTAATTTATCATATTTTTAATTTAATTTTTTATTTCATAATTTTATTTTAATATAAAATTTTAATATATTTTAATATATTTTAATATAAATTTATTATTTTTATTTTATAAAAATTTAAAAAACATATAATTAAATTTAAATAAATTTTTTATTTTGTTTCTTTTGAATCAAAATTCGATTAAAATTTAATATATATTTAATGTATAAATTTAATTTAAACTAAATAAAAAATTACGATTTCAAATTAATTTTTAATTTTTCAATTTTTTTCTCCCATCTATTTATTTGGTTTCAAAAGTCATTGCCTATTCCCCATCTGAAATCATTTTATTTATGTCTTCAGAAAAACATAGAGCATGGTCCATGAGAGAAGATGCATTATCTTTTTGATTTGTCAGTTTTAGATTGTAAGATGGCTTAAAAAACAAATATTGCACGGTTCGAGAAGATCAGACATGCATGATCATAGTAACCAACAATCCTTGATGCAATCTCAACCGTCTTTCTTAGAATTCTCAAAGCGACAAACAACAACTTGGCGTACGGGATCACTGCTATTGGCACCGTCAAAATTGAATACTGCTCTGTCGCGTCAGAAACGTAATTAATTTTTGTCGTGCTTTTATGTGCCACGTGGAAGCAAGAGGAGATGTAGGTGATGCGGTGGTGACAAGAACTCAGCCACACGTGTACAGTCATATCTCGGGCAGGTGGTCAGCTCGGGCTGACAGGCATTCTTGGGCAGGAACTGCGGTTGGGGAAACATAACCTCGGAAAAAGTGGCAAGGTTAAAGTAATTACACCACATCATGCATTCATGTCGTTTAGCTCTCTCTTTTTTTTTTTTAATATATTAATTTATTTTTACTTTTTACATTGGTCACTGTTTTTTTTTCTCTTGGTTAACTATAGATAATACACTTGTGCCAGTAAATTATAATAAGATTTTCCAATATATATATATTTTAAGAAAAGAGAAGATGTCAATTGTATAAAAAAACGTCTTATCAAATTGCATCAAACTCGTGTGATCGATACGATAAATAAGAGTAAGCATTTGTCGGTATTGCGAGATATTTCTATAGCTTCAAAAAAATTTATTATGAAGTTCTAAATAAAGATT
Source organism: Durio zibethinus (assembly GCF_002303985.1). The sequence continues at coordinate 1,512,558 of NW_019168381.1, forward strand.
TTAATTACTAAGAAAAATGTTTTGTTTTGGAAATTTTTTAAATCTACAAATTTTCAAATATTTTATATTAATATATATGAAAAATTCATATTTATTAAAATAAAATAAATTTTATTATCAAAATTAGTATAATAAATTAATAATACATATTTTTAAAATATACTAAAAATAAAAAATATTTGATAAAGTTTAATTTTTAATATAAAATATTATAAATATATAAAAATAAATAAAATAAAATATTAATATAATAAATTATTTCATTAAATTATAATTATCAAATAATTAATTAACAAATTAAAATATTACCAAATAATCAAAGTTACACGATAAACCTTGATCTCAAAACCTTAAAATTTTATAACCTCCACTTTAATATTAAATCAAAGTCTCAATGATACATAAAAATGAACTCAACGTATTTTTTTACTATTTCAAAGCAAAAATATTATATTAATATGAAATATATTTTTTTTATTGAATGTAATATAAAACTTATTAGAAATACTTTGTCTAACTTTGTTGGCGGTCATTTTCGACGAGTGATGCAGGAGCAGGAATTAAAACGATTTGCTCCTTATAAAATGGGATTAAATCTTTTAATAAGGTTTAGTGATAAGAAAGACACGTTCAAAATTGATCAGTATTGGTACTGCACAAAACCATTTTCCCCGTAAAGCTACAAAAATTATTGATTCCGCAAATGGACAACAACTGGCAAAATAGGTCGTGAAGAAATTTTCCAAAAAATGTTTTTGATTTTTTATTTTTTAAAAGAGGCTCCTATCACAATCGAACAGCGAAGGCAAAACCATGGGACGATCATCATCATCATCAATGATACAAAAAAAAATGCTGTAGTGGTCCCCACTTTGGATGGTTTTGGAGGTGGGCCCGGCTAATTGCAGAAAGAAAAAAATGAAAACGATAGAAGAATGAGAGAAAAAGGGCGGGCGAGTGGGTTAAGACGTTGAGTGAAGAGAGCGTTGAGGAGCAAACGGAACCGTGGATTTTTTTTTTCTCTTTTTAGTCCAAAAAATATGATTATGCGAAAAAGAGTTTTAGAAGTATTTTAAATAAAAAAGCGAGTTTTTTAGAGTTTCTACAAGTCTTACTTGCATTTATAGCGCGTGGTTTACCCCACTATAATGATTTCAATTACCAGTATTATTTTTTAAAATGATTGATGGTGCGCTCTCATACTGACTTTTCCAAACTTTGTTGAAAGTGGGGCCTTAAATTTTTTTACCTTCTAAAACTATTTTAGGACTAATTTGATCAATTAACTTTTATTAACTACTACCTAAAGAAATTCAAGTATCTTAAAAAAATTTTATTTTGCAGCAATAAATTTATAATGATATTATTATTTTACCTTTTTTAATTTTAATATACATAATTATAAACTTTATAGCTCCACATTTTTTTTATAAATTTTGTATAGGAATAATATCAAAATAAGCTTTAAATTTTTTATCTTTTATGAAATAAAATTAAAACTATTAGCTTTCATTTTTTTGATTAAAACTTAGACAATATAAAGTATTTAATTTGATGATTTAACTTTTAGAATATTTAGATAAACTAGATCATAAATTTTTTAGAGAATTTTTTTATCAATTAGACATTATTTATTAATTTTTAAAATTTAATGAGTATAATTATAATAAAATAAATGTTTATAATCTTAAATTCATATAATAAAAAATAATGAGCTTGTTTGTATTTTTTAATAAAATTTAAAAATTTATTTGAATATTAAACCTACATATACTCGAAAGAATAACAAAATAACAGTATTACGGATAATTTGCATATTATTCTTGTTTTTATTTTTTATGAAAAATTCAAATAGTATTTGTTTAAGGGATTTAACTTGGCATACAATTACAGTATCTGACAAGATCAATGATTATATAAAAATAATTATTAAGTTAATACCCAATTAAGCAACCATTGCTTTGAATCCAAAAACTGGCCTACTTCCCCCAAGGTATTTGGTTTCTTCACCTTTGCTCACATGCTCTCAAAGACAACATTTTCTTTGGGGCCAAGGATGTTCAACACATTGAGATCCAGTTTCTTGGTATGTATGTGTCCCCCTTCCTCCATTATGAGAGATTGATCAATAATTAATTACCTAAAATATTTGGAATTTTTTTCTTGACCATTTATCTCAGTAAGTTTGGTTTTATAAAAAGTTACCATGCAATTTTGATGTGGTTTAATCATAAAATTTTAACTTATATTAATAGTTAAATATTTTTTAAAAAAGTTTTAATTAAATAAATATAATTTTAATAAAAATTTATAATTATAATTATATCGTATCAAAATTTGGTGATAATTTTTATGAAATTGAATCCAATCATAGCTGTAATTTTTTTTGTTCTCATTTAGATTTTATCGTAAATACGATTAAAATTATTATATTATTGGTGAATTATTGTTAAATTTATCGTATTATTAATTAAATTTAAATATAATTTATTTAATATAATATTTTTATTAAAAATTTTTAACTATAATAATAATAATTATTAATTTTAATTTACTACAATTAATTTTATCTTCCATTCAAATGTAGCGTTTGTCAACTTTTAAGAGTATTTAATTTCCTAAAAAGGCAAAAAAAAAAGTGCAAACCAAATTATTGAATTAGTATTTATTTCTTTCTTCAAATTATTGCTCTTCAGGGAAAAAAAAAAGTTGAAATCAACCTGTCCTACTAGTGGCTAAAGAGCCCAAAAATCTTTTTTACGAGTCTTTGGAGAGGGACCCACCACAATGCAGAGGAAAGGGGAAAACCAAACGGTCCTTGGACCCAAGATTATGGCGGTGTGGTCGTTACGTTAACGCGCACCTCACGAGCGTGGGGCCTGCCCTAGATATTGACTATGGAGTGTGTGGGGGCTTTGATTTTGAAGGTCTAGTCCTCAAATACGAAATTCCATTTCCTTCTTTTCGCCCCCTCATCTTTCCTAAACCACGAAATTGCCATTTCGTTTTACATTTCCCCATTTTTAATATTTGGAGTTATAAAAAGTTAAAATTTGGTTATTAAAAATAAAATTTCAGCTTTCAATTTTTAAACATGGATATTATCAAAATTAAAATATTATTAATTTATTAATAAATTATATGATTATAAATGAGCTTATTATTATCAGTAGTAAAATAAATTTTTATCATTAAATTGAACAGTTTTTATTGGTTTTTTATATAATTTTGTAAATTACTCCAACAATATTTTCGTTATTTTCAAATTTAATTGGGGTTTTATTTTGCAAAAAACAAAAACTACTTTTAATACTCTATTACATTAGTTTCTATTTATCACAAAACTTATGACAATTTTTTTCATTTTTCATTTTCTGAATCCAATGGCAATCCGATGGCATTTATGGCCTTTTGAGCCTAAATCAATGGCAACAAGGTCAACGGTGCACAACCAACCCTAAAAAATTTCTAACTTGGAGATGCAGGTACTTGTAGCCAATGGATTCACTAGCACGGATTCCTGAAACCTGCCGTTGTTTATAGCTTTTTCCTCGATACGGTACAAAGCTTTCCAGTTTCCCCTATTAAATCCACATTTCACCCCTGCACCCACTCAGCTTCCTTTCTTAACCATCTTCTTAACTTACTCTCTTCCTTCAAAGACCCCAAAGACCGGACCTTTTCTAACAGACCAGATGGACTACTCTGGACCGTCAAGGAGGCCTTGTATTATAGAAGAAGATGATGGGTTGGCTTCTCTTGTAGTTATGGAAGCTGGATACTTAGGAAGCCATTACCACAGTCATAAGCAAAATGGGTTTTTTTCAAGACCTTTTTGTTACTCTAGGAGGAGTAGTTTGAGGAATCTGTCTTGTTCTTTAGTTTCTTCTCCAAGGCCTTCCAGGCTTTATGATGCCAGATTTGAAGACCATCAACCCCATTTCTTGGATGCTTGTTTTCTTTGCAAGAAACCTCTGGGGGGTAACCGAGACATCTTCATGTACAGGTTAGTCCAGATTTTATGTGCATATCAATCTTTTTTAGATAGAAACATCCCATGAATCTATTAGGCTGCGTCTAAAAAAAACAGAGGAAATGCGCATGTGCTTAATGAATTTCCCCCTAAGATCCATTGAGATTCCATTTGCTGATGTTAGATACAAGATCTAGATGTTAGCAGAATAAGTTAAATAAAGTTTTTAGTCCAATTTTGAACTAAGGATTAATTTTGGATAACAAATTCCAGGCAACATGGAACTTGGGATAATGGATTTTATTATGTAACCTGTGGAGTTAATTCTTAAAGATGGTTTTATTTTCCCTGAAGTGTCTTTAAGTCTTTGAATTTCGCAGAAACCAAAACTGGTTTTTTGGCTTTAAACTTTGTAGCAAATATCGATTTGGTTGCTGATTGGTATATGGTTTGTTATGTTGAAATCTTGCAGAGGGGATACACCTTTCTGTAGTGAAGATTGCAGACAAGAACAAATAGATATAGATGAAGATAAGGAAAAGAACTGGAACCTTTCTTCCTCAATGAAAGCTTTGAGAAAGAAGGACCAAAGGAAATCTACATCTCCAACTAATGCCAAAGACTACTCTTTACAAAGAGGCACTGTTGCAGCTGCCTGAATCACCTCCCCAAAGGAAATAATATTAATATCTGCATATATAATATATAAGTTGAAAAAAAAAAAGGAAGGCAAAGAAAAAGAACATGGAGATCCATGAAGAGAAGGGCCAAGGAGAGAGAAGAGGAAGAAGAAGCCTACCTTGAGGGGATTTCTTCTCGGTTTTTTTTTTTCTTTCCTCACAAAATATATATATATATATATATATACTTGATTAACTGTGAATGTTATGTAGTACTATATAAGATTGTGAGATAGCATGGATCTACTCTAAGATGGGGCTCTTTTTTGGTTTTTTTTTTTTTTTTTGTTAATTAGATTTGATTTTTTGTTCTTTTTACTAACAAATGGTAATGAATAGATGAAGAATGATGATAAGGGAAACCTTTTAGGCTGCTCTTGGTCTATTATCGTACTAATTTCTTTTATATTTTCAGTATCACTAATGTTAAATGAGATTGACATAATTGGAACTTAGAAAGCTGTTTTCATCTGTTGATTTTAGTTTCATTGTTAAGCTTCTTCTTGTTGCACTTTCTATTCTTTTGCCTTTAGGCTTCTTTAGTAAGTTCAGGGAGAGTAAGAGGCAAAGTGGGTAGGTAAAAGGAAGAAAAAGTGCTTTCTTTTTTCCTGGTAAAATGCAATTGCTTCTCGGTTCAGGAATTTGTGGCTTGTGCAGTTACCTGCCACAGGCACAGGGACCACACAGCTCGCACTGGGGAAACCATGACTAGTTGCCATGTTAGGCTTCATCACCAATGCTCCACCCAGCTGTCCTGTAGTCTTGCAGAATCTTGTTGCATAGAACAGAGTTAACGGGGAATTCTTTTCTTTTTCCCTTTTCTTGTGGCCTTTTTTTTTATTGAATTGCTTTAGATATTGATGGCTCTTTCTGGATGGTTCAGACTTCTAGAAACCATAGAATACCGACAAAGATCTGTGTGGGAATTGGTGGACATCAATCATCAATGTTAAGACGAATGAAGGCCAGAACTCGAGAAGATTGTAAAACATACTTCAAAGTGAGCTAACGATTTTGATTATTTGAACTAATTCCTGTTTAACTAAAAGTGATTGGTGCCATTGTTTTGAATGAAGAACATAAGATTAATCATTTTAATCATCATTATTAGACTACAGAGTAAGTGATCCAATTTTTTCTCTTAAAAGTAAACACTCTAAAATCTGTATTTATCAAAGAATTATAATATTAATTACCAAATATAATTCTATATATCCTACTTTCGGTTAAGCACGTTTAAATTGTAAATCATAGCTGGTCAAACCGCTAGGCTTGGGCTTCTATTTGTGGGGTCCAAAGCCTTTAGAGCCAGATATGGGAATAATTGAATTTGGACTTCAAAGTCCAAAGTTCTAGCTCCGAAATCTGGACTGAAATCCAGTCATGGATTTGAATGGGATACGAGTCATGCTATCCTATGAATTTCTTATTAGTCCGTCAGTCCAAGTCACAGTGTTTGTTAAATCTCGGGCCTGGCCTGTTTGGAAAACCACGGTCTGCATGCCCACATTCTCATTCTAAATAAAACAAAAGAAATTAACGGTATCAAAATGAAACTACAAAAATTATTTTGGCGATAATAGATGAAAAAAAATAAAAATTTAATTCATTTATTTAAAAACGGAAAACGAGAATCAGCATAATCCATCTACATTTCTATAACTTCACAATTTTTATATAATCTAAATATTTTTATTTCTTTTATAATAGATCAAGTTAAAAGAATTATTCCTAAAGAACTTACAAATTCTTTTTCTCTAATTCATGAAAACAATTATTCATAATTAATCCAACGTGTGTTCACTAATATGAATTTTTTTAAAGATTTGTATATGATTTATTATCATTGTACGTATTTCATAACACAATCAATCAACGAATGCCACCATTTTATCAATAAGTAAATTAAAAAATTTAGAAACCTTTAAAAATAAATATTTTATATTTTAATTATTTAATTTAAAATTTATTTTTATTTTAAAATTTATCTTTATTTGTTAATAGAGTGTCAATCTCTAATTAAGTAAAACTGTATGAAGTGCGTACATTAGTAGTGCAAATTAGTTTCCTTTTCTTAAAAAAATGCTATTACAAATAAATAATAATAATAAATTTTAAAAAATATTTCTTGTAAGCAAAGAAATGTATCGCTTGAGCACGTGAGGAGTGAGTGCAATGTTCATTGTGCTGCGTTGCAATTAAAGACAGCCGGCGTTCTAGGAAAATTTCCGTTACAAGACAACTGCAAACGTCATCAATCTACGTGTCAATTTTGGGCTACAAGCCACCGCCTTTTTGAGTGGCACGATAGTAAATTGATGTAAAAAATAGTGGCTTTTATTGAATCCAAGTGGATGATAAGGTAACAATCCGCTGTAATGACGGTAAGTTTCGCATATTCTACTAATAAAGAATCACCACCCACACCGCTTAAAACTGATGCAATTTTGGTTGACCACATCAAGCAACGTACCTTTGGTTGATCAGGTCAAATAACCTAGACTTTACCCATAGATGTTAAGTAGATTATAACTACTCCCATACCTTCCCTTCGAATTGCGTCTGGCGTCTTAAAAAAAAAAACTTTGCTTTCTTGTAAAACCGCAATTGGTTTTTCTTCCAGAAAAAAACTGGCCAAATAATATGAACAACCAACATATTTGATTATTTTTTCTTCTTTATTCTTTCAAATTTTAGATTCTGATTAGTATCTTCATGATCAGATTTTAAGAATTGGAGAAGGAAAAAAATGTTGGAGGATCAAGTGGCTTACCTCTTACAGAGGTATTTGGGTAATTACGTGAGAGGTCTGAACAAAGAAGCTCTTAAGATCAGTGTTTGGCGAGGTTTGTGAAGTTTTCTTCACTTTTTTCCTTCTGGTTTCTGGGTTTGGGTAAAGTTCATTTTTTTTTTCATGTTGTTTGCTTTTTTATTGTTTGTAAGTATAATTTTTTATGTTTATTTTTAAAATATGCGTTATTTGGATACTTGGGTAGTTTGGGTTATGACTTTAAATAGTCGAGAGAGTAAACGTGAGTGGGCGTTTTTGAAATTGGTTTGTTTTGAATTAAATATAATTTTGTTGATTGGTGTACTCTCTTGCCTGCATAATCTTTGAATGTGGTGATATAAGTCTGATTATTTAGTCTTGGTTCCTAGTGATCATAAGCATGGCGGTCTATCGTAGACTGTTTATCCCATTTTGTTGGATTCGTCTGTGCGGTGTTATAAGCATGTTTGCACCATGTCTTTACTTCTGTTTTTATGTCTATTAAATCTTTTATACCCAAATGTTTAGGAAAATGAAAAAGGGGAAGATTAAAAGAGGGAAAAAACTGAAAAAAAGTAGAGGACATTGAGAGAAATCTAAGCAAGACAATATTTAGAATGCTTAATAAACTATATTGGACTGAGGAACACAGAACTGTTGAGGTTGCTCAACATAGGATTTGGAGATGCAAAATGGTTTCGATATTGATTTGTGAAAGGGTATGTCTGATGATGTTGAAGACTATCTTTTGAGTATTATGCAATTTTTTTATTTGATTAGGGGTTTATGGTGATGAGGAAAGTTTAATATTGTTTATACCTGTGAGGAGTTGTAAAAGGATAGGAATAGTGTTGATTTTGCTGCAAATAATCATCACGTATTAATAGGTTACTTCCCTTGGATTTTTTTGTTTTCTTGATGTCTTCACTTATTTTGTCAACTGTAAAACAGGTGATGTTGAACTAACAAACATGCAACTGAAGCCAGAGGCACTTAATGCATTAAAGTTGCCCGTGAAGGTCAAGGCAGGATTTCTTGGATCAGTTAAGCTCAAGGTTTGTGGTGTAAATATTGTTGTCTTAAAAAGTTTTATTCACTAATTGGGGCCATGCTTTATGTTCTTATTTTTATTATTTTTTCTTGCATTTGCTTGCAGCTGTTTGATAAAATCTAAAATATATATGGGAACAAATTATAATCCTAATTTCATGAGTGTGAAAACTATGAGTTTCAGAAACTAATGGAGTGATGAAGTAAGTGTTGAAGATGGTTGAGATGAAGTTGGTGATATGGTGACTGTTTGGCTGTGGTAACTGGCTGGTATTATATTACGCCTAACATATGCATGATAATATTGAAGTAAATTTAAGAAAATTGCTGTTTTGCATGCAACTTTTATTTTTGGTAAGTATGACGAAATCTAAAAGTGGAGAGGAGATTTGAACCTGGGTAAGTTAACCCTCCTAAAGAAGGGCAACAACCATTAGGCCAAGCTTGTGTTGCTAGTGCGACTTTTGTCTATCTTGCATTATTTATTCTTCTAAAGTTTGTTGCATTCATATAGAGTACCGATGTTTAACATGCCTGCTTCAGGTTCCATGGAGTAGGCTTGGTCAGGATCCAGTTTTGGTTTACTTGGATTCCATTTTTCTGTTAGCTGAACCTGCAACCCTAGTTGAAGGGTATAGCGAAGATGCCATCCAAGAAGCTAAGAAAAGTCGAGTACAGGTAAGACCGGGTGAGTTGTATGCATGTTGATATTGTTAACCATATAAAATTTGTTTGAATATTGATTTTTTTTTTAATTCATCAATTTAATTTTTGTTGGTGATAGGAAATGGAAATGAAGCTATTAGAGAGGATGCATCAGTTGAAGTCTGAAATGGTATTTTAATGAGATTGTCGATATAGTACTTTTGAATTGTGATTTTTATTTGTGGTTATGATTTTCCACATGGTTATATGTTTGAACAGTTAGGGTTTTACATTTTAGACTTTCTTTTACCATACATAAGCTTTCCCCTTATGATCCTTGATCTTTGTGGTTCTACGAATTTTGATTCCCCTTATGGTCCTTGAGCTTCTATGGTTTTAAGAAGTTTCCGTGTTTACACTTATTTTTCAATCATTAGAACTTCTGGTTCTATGAGATAGGGTAGACCAACAGGTGCCTTAGAACCTACTGGTGCTATGATGTAGGATAGACCAACAGGTACCTTAGAATCTACTGGTGCTATGATGTAGGGTAGACCAACAGGTATGATTGATCTTCTGTATTTGGAGCATAATTGTATTCCACTTATTTTTCCTTTATTCTGCATTTAGATTCTGAGATTTGCCAATATTCATTTCACATAAGTTAAAAAATTTTGGTGTTTTGAGTTTTCCTTTCCTAGACTTTATATTTGGTTATGATTATGATTTGAAAGTACCTTTGTCTTTGAAGAATAAATCATGGTTGGGATCCCTTATAAGCACAATAATTGGTAACTTGAAGCTCTCAATCTCAAATATTCACATCAGATATGAGGATCTTGAGAGGTAAAGAAAACCCTAAAGATTGATGCCCATTGTTTTTAGCAATTCATATGGAACTGACGAAGTGCTTTTTTCTCCCTTTCTGTTTTAGCAATCCTGGCCACCCTTTTGCAGGTGGTCTTACGTTGGAGAAACTTTCAGCTGTAACAGTTGATGACAGTGGGAAGGAGACTTTTGTTACAGGCGGTGGACTGGATTGTATACAGAAGGTTCCTCTTTTGTAAAACATTGAAATTTGATTTTTCATTGTTTCAATCACATTTGATGGAGAGAGGTTTACTGAAACATGGATCATCATAAAAAGACATTTTTTCTGATTGTTCCATCATGAATCTATTCCCTATGATTAATGGAAGAAATTTATTGGTTTTAGGTTGCTTCTTGATGCTGTACAGTTTTAGCAAAATCTACTGTTCCTTTTAAGTTTCATCAGAATTTAGTTTCTTTAGTAAGCACAGTATTATAAGCTACTTGATTATGAGATTTTGTGTTTGTTAATTTTCTTACTTATTAATGTGACATTACCACTTAAACTGGTAACTGCCTCTGGCAAGTCATTGTTAGTCATTGCAAATTGTACACATCATACCACTGGGACCGCTGGAGCTCCCCTTTCTTTTCGGAAACTCTCATACTTTAAATTCCCTGCTCCTCGAGTTCCTTTCCTTCTGAGTATTCTAGTTATTATTTTTGATGACCTATTTATGTTTTTATTCCCCTGTTTATAGTCTGTTGAACTGGATCGACTTGCTCTATATTTGGATTCTGATATATTGCCATGGCATATCAATAAGCCATGGGATGATTTGCTTCCTGCTGAGTGGGTTCAGGTATTCTCCTGTCACTTTATGAATTTAACGTGTTTATCAATGTCTGTTCATTCAGTTCTCAACCAAGATTGTCCTTGTTTCCCGTGAACTGTAGGTTTTCAGATTTGGTACAAAAGATGGTAGACCAGCTGATCATCCTATAGAAGAGCATGCTTACATCCTGCAACCTGTGACTGGGGACGCAAAGTACTTGAAGCTGCGGCCAAATGAATCATCTGATAGTGGTGAGCCTCTCCAGAAAGCAGCAGTGAGCTTGGATGATGTGACACTTTGTTTGTCAAAGGTTATTTCTAGTGTTTCTATCTCGGAAATGCTTTGATTATTGAATGTAGGTTTTTTAATGGTTTTATATCCTTGTACATGCAGGATGGGTACAGGGATGTTTTAAAGTTGGCTGACAACTTCTCTGCCTTCAATCAGAGGTTAAAATATGCCCATTACCGTCCATCTGTCTCTGTGAAGTCAGATCCAAGGTCTTGGTGGAAGTATGCTTATAAAGCTGTGTCTGATCAGATGAAGAAGGCTAGGTACCTAAACAAGTTCACTCTGTTTCTTTCTGTCCTGGCTATAATTTATTTTTTATTGCACAACATCTCATCATGTGATTAACCTACCAAAGATGGTTCATATCTTGGCTTTTCTGCTTTGTTTCTTGTTTTCTTTTTTATTGATGCTAGGGTCTAAAGGTTTATGCTAGTGGGGCACATTTGCCTTTTGTCTAAACACGATTTGAGTTTGACAGGATTTGCTTTTGGTTCTGCATTTTCTAAGAATCTAATTGTTGTGGCAGTGGAAAATTGTCGTGGGAGCAGGTTTTAAGATATACAAGGATGCGGAAGAAATATATATCCCTATATGCATCGCTGCTTAAATCTGATGTGAATCGGCCAGTAGTTGATGACAATAAAGAAATTGAGGAGCTTGATCGAGAACTTGATATTGAACTTATACTGCAATGGAGGTATTGTATTTTGCTTAAATATGTCTTACTATTAGTCATCAGTATGACTTTTGGTTTTGTTGTTGGTCATATAGTTTGTTATAACCTTTGACAATAAAAATAGCTATTTAACTAATATTATTTGGCTAATTACTCCCCTCTTTGGCTAATTGTTGCTCTATTGGCAAGTGTACCTTTTGGTTCCTCAGATTGATTTGCTATTGGATTTAACTACTTCCTCCTAAGTAGAGTGCTACACATCTACAGGAATCAAGGGTTTCTTACATCATATTGAACAATATCTTGCACATTCTAATTGCATAATGAGCTTAATGCTACTACTGTAATCTTGATCTCCTTAACATCATTCCAAACCTTGCCCTATCATTTTCTTTCCCAAAATTTTTAGGTATCTAACTTACCAAAGGGCAATAGATTGACTCTCTCTCATGTTTAGGCCCTGTACTAAGAACATCAGAAACCCCAAACCTAATCAATGTGGATAAAACACTTAATTCTAACATTATTAATGCTAGAAAGACAATCAGGAGAGTATACAGAAAGTGATAAGTTTGTAGACGCTTGTAGTCACATGCATAAGTATGCTGGACATGTTATATAGATGTGCATAACAATTATAAATTCTTAACACTTCACAACATTTTTGGTTCAGTGAAGTGGCTCTTCTGTGTAGATGACTTCTACTCTATCTTGGTATTATGCAGAATGTTGGCGCACAAGTTTGTTGAGCAGTCAATAGAGTCAGAAAACTACTTGAAGAAGCAGAAAGCTAAAAAATCATGGTGGTCGTTTGGATGGTAAGTGCTTGTGTGGAGAATGCCTTCTTACAATTTAACTAGTAATCTCTCATGATGCTGCAGAATTTACAAATGACCTTGTATATTTACAATTTCAGGGCCAGTCAATCTCCTAAAGATGAAAGTGAATCATTCCGTTTCAGTGAAGAGGACTGGGAGCAATTAAACAAAATTATAGGGTATAAGGAAGATGGTGATGGGCAGTCACTTATGATTAATGAAAAACCTGATTTTCTTCTGACTTTTTTGGAGATTCACATGAAACATAATGCTTCAAAGCTTTTGGATGGGGCCCATACATGTCTTGCTGAATTATCATGTGAAGGCCTTGATTGCTCCATCAAGCTTTATCCAGAGACAAAAGTGTTTGGTGTGAAACTGGGGTCATATCAATTATCATCTCCTAATGGTCTTCTTGCTCAGGTCTAATTTTCCTCTTGCATTATTCAAAAATTGCTTTTTTGATTGGTTACATTGGTATTCTTGCTGATGTCTAATTTTCCTCTTTTCATTCTTCACAATTTCTTTTTGATTTGTAACCCAACAGTAGTTGCACCTTAATTCTGCCTTTCTTCCTGCAGAGTGCAACTACATCAGACTCTTTAGTTGGTGTCTTCCGCTATAAGCCTTTTGATGCCAAAGTAGACTGGAGCATGGTTGCTAAAGCTTCTCCATGTTATGTGACTGTATGTAATTATTCCCTACTCTTGGCTTATAATTTTGTTGGACTATATATATATATAATGATTTGTTCATCCCATGTCTTTGGTCAGTATCTCAAGGATCCCCTTAATGAAGTTATCAAATTTTTTGAAAGCAATACAGCTGTCAGTCAGACAATTGCACTGGAAACTGCAACTGCTGTACAGGTTGTTATGCTTATGCTATCTTTTTTATTCTATTGAAGAGTACTTTCAGTAGCCAAGTCACTGAAAAGAGCTTTTATGACTGTTAAATGCTTTTGGGTATTGTATCATTGTGTCTACAGCTTATAATTCTGGTTTTAGAAGGGAAGCTAAATAATAAAGTTAGTGTATTTATGTGGATATATTTATTGTCATATTGTTGTAAGGGCACATTCTTTAAATAACTTTACTAAAGAAATTGGGATTAAAAATGAATTTGTTAACATAATTTTCTCCTGCTCCGCCATTAAGAATCAAGTTTATGATGATTTTAAATGCTTTATTCTTTAGAACAGTTACTATTACTACTACTAGCATATTTCTAGTGATGATGACAATTGCCCTGGAAACTGCAACTGCTGTACAGGTTTGGTTATGCTTATGCTATCATGTTTGTTCTATCGAAGAGTATTTTCAGTAGCTAAGTCACTGAAAAGAGCTTTTATGACTGTTAAATGCTTTTGGGCATATCATTGTGTCTACAGCATATAATTTTGGTTTTAAATGGGAAGCTAAATAATAAAGTTAGTGTATTTATGTGGGTATATTTATTGTCATATTGTTGTAAGGGCACATTCTCTAAATAACTTTACTGAAAAAATTGGGATTAAAAATGAATTTGTTAACATAAATTCCTCCTGCTACACCATTAAGAATAATCAAGTTTATCATGGTTTTATATGCTCCATTCTTTCAGAACAGTTACTATTACTACTGCTAGCATATTTCTAGTGATGATTGGTTCGCTAATGATGTATTTAAATTCTTATTAGATGACAATTGATGGAGTCAAACGGTCTGCTCAGCAACAAGTGAACAGGGCTTTGAAGGACCATACCAGGTTTGTTAACTTCTTTAGATTTAAAGTTGCACCGGGGACCATACTAGTGCCAGTCATAGTCTTTTAATGTTTGTTACTGCAGCTGATGTCTTTTTTCTCTCTTCTCCATCCAGAGGGGGGGGGGAGAATGTCTGTAATGGATGGTCTTGTATATTGCTAATAGTACATAGAACAAAGACTTACTGTGAAGCTTGATATTATGTCTCATTCGACTTTACTTTAATCAGCATATTTATCAAGGATTGACTAATTCTTGTATTGTATTTGTAACTGGAAATTTTGAAATCCGATTCACCTTACTGGTATTAATTATTTATCTTTCAATTTTCATTTATAGATTTCTTGGAAATGCACTTTTTTAGGTATGCAAACCATATAATCTTCGAATGTGGCTTTTTGGGTGATATAGGTTGACCACTTTTGGGTCTTACATATCATGTTTCGTGAACTCTTTTTGGTTTATTTGATCAATATATTTATTGCATTAACTTTGACAAGAAAATTTTTAATTATTCAAATAAGTTGTTACTATGCAGAAGTACTTTTACATGTTTGTAGGTTTTTGCTAGACTTGGATATTGCAGCTCCTAAGATTACAATTCCAACTGAATTTCAACCCGATAACAAGCATTCAACAAAACTTCTTCTTGATTTGGGAAATTTGATCATTCGTTCACAGGTTAGTGGATGAAGATAAGCCCCATCTTAATTGCTTAATTTGAAATGTATAATTTATATGGATTTTGCTGAATATCTGCAGGATGACCATGGACGTGCATCTTCTGAGGAGCTGGATTTGTATTTGCAGTTTGATTTGATTTTAAGTGATATATCTGCTTTTTTGGTTGATGGTGATTACCATTGGAGCCAAACCTCTCCAAAGAATTCTGCAGCTTCTACTGACATCGATGGTGTTAATTTCTTGCCTGTTGTTGACAAATGTGGGGTAATCTTAAAGCTTCAGCAGGTAAAATTGTAGACAATTTCCCTTAAATGTCTTTGCAACATTGTTGTGTTTTGAGGTCAATTATTTTATGTCATATACAGATTCGCTTAGAGAATCCATCATACCCATCAACAAGACTTGCTGTGCAGTTACCGTCTTTAGGGTTCCACTTTTCTCCTGCTCGGTACCATAGATTAATGCAAGTAATTAAAATCTTTCAAGAGGAGGAAAATGACAGCCCTGATCTCCTTCGCCCTTGGAATCAGGCTGACTTTGAGGGATGGTTGTCTGTTCTTAGTAGGAAGGTCTCTGTCTCTGTCTCTCTCTCTACATATATACATGTATCTGTTTTTGGTCTGTATTTATTTCTTAACAATTCTTTCTCCCTCCCCCAATTTTTATGTGATAGGGGGTTGGAAATAGGGAAGCTGTATGGCAGCGGCGATACTTGTGCTTAGTGGGGCCTTTTCTATATATACTTGAAAGTCATGGTTCTAAGTCATACAAGCAGTATATCAGGTTCGGTCACCAACTTCTCCAAATTGGTTTCCAATGGCATGATCATCTTATATAACTGAGTACATCTTCAAGATTTAGGAGGAATGAAAAATTCTACTAGCATGTTCATCTAATATAACTGGATAAGAAATTTTGAAGATTTAGAAGGTATGAATGAAGAAGACAACATCTAGCTAAGATACATGGCCACTATTTTAAACTTTGAAATATATAAGAATTTGTTTCTTTACTTAAAAGCTTGAAGTTGAATCAAAAAATTTTATTTAGTTTTAGTTTAGTTCTAGTAACGTCCTTTTTTTGAACTTCTAGCTACTTTAAATCAACATCACTAATGAGTGTTACATACTCAGTGATTTTAATAGATTATATTGGACATCTACTGCAAGAAATTGTACAAAAGTCCACCCTTTTGTATCCATGCCAGGCGAATATGCATTTCATGAGGATGAATGTGTTCAGATGGGTGGATAGACCAAAATTTTATTATGGCTAAGGTCTTAGAGGACTTGTGTTTTCAGAGCCACATCATCTAGTTTATTATGTGATATAGTGTTCCTTGTTCATTCAGTCTTCTCATTTGTACTTGAGGTTTCTAAATTTATGTCCTAATTTACTTGCTTTGTAGCTTGAGAGGAAAACAAGCGTACCCAGTTCCAGCAGAGTTGGTTGGTGATGTGGAATCTGTATTGGCTGTTTGTGATACAGCACGGTTAAATAGCAAGGCTGTAAGAGCATTTCTGTTATTAAAATACCAACTACTAAGGAATCAAATGAGATTATACCATAAATTCTGATTTTTGTGCAAATGTGATACACAACACCCCCCCTTGCACGAATATTGCTTTAATCGTGTTCTTTCTTACTAGGTGGTGGAAGATGTGAATGCACTAATATTATGGTGTGATAATGATGATTCAAGGAAAGCATGGCAAAGCCACCTGCAGAGAGCTATATATCATGCTTCAGTAGGTCCTTTGTTCCCAGTTTATTCTTTGAAAAATGTGTAGCAAGGGAAAAGTAGTAAAAGAGGAAGGAACAGGAAACTTAATGGCAAATTCTCAAAGAGCTGTCAGACCTCAGTAACTTGAGTCTTTAATAGATACCAACTATGCCATGTCTAGCAATACAAAGAGATATAAATATGCAAACTAAGGATCCTAAAACCATTAGAATTAGGTGAAACCTAATTCCCACAAACTAAAATTACCATAATATCCCTAGGATGCAGGAGTTGTGAAAATTATATTCTGCCTTTGTACATGAAATTAGCCAGACTGCAATAAGGTTTCTTCTAGCACGTTTGCATCATATTCTTTCAGGCTAATGCTAAATTACTGTAGCTGGCTCTGTAAAATCAAGATGCATTGTCAAGCACATTTTACTTGTTAAAAAGGAAGCATTTTATGTGGTTCACGTTATTTTCCTACTGTAAATTTATAATCTCCATGCAGGGATCTGCTCCCATTACTAGTCTATCTGAATCTTCATTGGACTCAGAAACAGAACCTAATGACAAGCATGATACAACTGATTTATCAAAGATAGAGAGTGTTTTTATAACTGGTGTTCTTGATGAGCTAAAGATCTGCTTTAGTTATAACCATCAGGTAAGCCTGACTTTTGCCCTAACTGTTTTGCCATGAACCTCAGCTGAAGTTGAAATGTTTAGGAATTTGACTGATGTGCCTCTCTTTTCTAGCATGAACGGAGTTTCATTAAGGTTCTTCTTGCTGAAGAGTATCCACTATTTGAATTCCGAGCAATCGGTGGTTTGGTAAGGTTAACATTATCATACTTATGTTAGTTCATATTTCTATTTGTTTTGATCTTATAAATTTTCCCTCCATCAAAACAGGTTGAGCTTTCAATAAAAGGGAATGATATGTTCATTGGCACTATGCTGAAATCTTTGGAAATTGAAGATTTGATTTGTTGCAATACTGTGTCTAAGCGTTGCTACTTGGCAAGATCTTTTATACGAAGTGCAGATGCACATTCATTATTGGATGATGCTGGGAATCATAGTTTTGGAAGCAATGATTTGTCCCCAAGTGAAGGAGATGACAAATTTTATGAAGCACCTGAAAATTTGGTTGATTCTGTTGAGTGCACAACACCTACACCTCGAAAGGCATCTGAATTAGTTAGTTTGCAAAGATTTCTCTCATCAGAAAAAGCCTCATTCACGACTCAGAGTTTTAGTCGTGTCACTGGTTTACTCCCTGATTGCAACCTTCTTCTGAGAAGGGAGGAAATTGAACTAAGTGATACATTAGGCAGTTTTATAAAAGCACAAATAGTTATTTATGACCAGAACTCTCCTCTATACAACAATATTGACATGAAGGTTGGTTCTTTTCTGGGTTTGAAATGGACCTTAGTTGTTGTCTTCATCATCATTATCTTTTATGTTTTGTTGGAAGTAATACAATTGCTGTTTTCAGGTCATAGTGACTCTGGCTACATTGTCATTTTTCTGTCGTAGACCAACAATCCTTGCCATTATGGAATTTGCTAATGCTGTTACTATTGAAGACGAAAGCCATGAATCTTTTAGTGATAATTCTTCCGCAGTTGGTGTGAAACATGATATTTCTAGTGAAGATCGTGCTGACAATCAACAATCAACCAGCATTGAGGAGCCTGTGGTCAAAGGTCTGCTAGGAAAAGGGAAATCCAGAATAATTTTCAATTTAAAATTAAATATGACTCATGCTCAGATTTTGTTGATGAATGAAAATGAAACTAAGCTCGCTACTTTGTCGCAAGAAAATCTGCTTACTGATATAAAGGTCTGTTTTAGGTGTTTCACACTTTTCCCTTTCTCTCCTTAAAAAAATAGTTCTTATTTTTAATTCCTTCCATTTTCTCATCTCAGCCTCTGCATTTTGTTTTATTAAACAAAAGTACATTTTCTTGAATTTGATGTTAAAAGCTTTCTTCTGTTTGAAGGTGTTCCCATCCTCTTTTAGTATAAACGCATCATTGGGAAATTTGAGAATAAGTGATGATAGTCTCCCTAGCAGCCATATGTATTTCTGGATCTGTGATATGAGAGATCCTGGAGGCACTTCATTTGTTGAGGTATTTAGCTTTACTATGATCTCTCACTAACCCTGCAAAGAAAATTCTTCATTTGTTTAGATTTGTGGATCTGTTGCTCAAGTTTGCTACAAGTCTAACTAGTTTTGTTTGGAGTTTTCTAAACTACAGCATCTTTGCAACATGTGTACTTCTCATATTTTCCTCTTTGTTAAATTTGTCTGAATTTAGTTTATAATGTTACAAAAATTTAATTATTGTTTTTCTTTTGGCTGGTGTGTAGCTGATTTTTACTTCATTCAGCATTGATGATGAAGATTATGAAGGTTACGAGTATAGTCTCTCTGGCCAACTTTCAGAAGTGCGCATTGTTTACTTAAATCGCTTTGTGCAAGAGGTAACAAAAATTCCAATTAGTAATAATTAATTAGGGCTTTTAGTTTATTTCTCATGTGTCTGAAATTTGAATGTAGGTTATTAGTTATTTTATGGGTCTTGTTCCCAAGGATTCAAAAGACGTTGTCAAATTGAAAGATCAAGTTACAAACTCAGAGAAGTGGTTCACGACTAGTGAAATTGAAGGATCACCTGCTTTAAAATTGGATCTTTCACTTAGGAAGCCTATAATTTTGATGCCTCGCAGAACAGACAGCCTTGAGTATGTTAATACTAGAATATAGCTGTAATGAGTTTTGATTTTTTTGTAATTGATTTTCTGCATATGTAAGCTATCTTATGTTTGTCAGCTATCATGACATGTTATATTAATTGTTTTAAATTTTCTGTGACAGTTATCTGAAGCTTGATGTTGTTCATATTACGGTGCAGAATACCTTCCAATGGTTCTCTGGCACTAAAGGTGACTTAAATGCTGTCCACTTCGAAATAATGACAATTCTGGTGAGGATCATAACTAGATTGTCCGTTGCTAGGCCAGCTTAGTAGATCTAAGAAATTGGAGTAGAAGTGGCATGAATCCATTGAGGGTTTTGCCTTTCTATAACTTAGATATGATGAGCTCTCTTTAAGTCATCATCTACTTGAGGTTTTTGTTGGTACTTTATTTAACTTTCTTATGCCAACATTGTTCATCGCTTTCTTGGAAACTAGTGTAGTTTTTGTCACACATTATCATATAAAAAGGGACAATGAATCAAAATTTGTCTCACGATTGTTCATTCTGATGAGCAATGATGCAAAGCCACCATTTTTGTCTGAGTATCTCCTCCTAACGTGGCAATAATTTATTGAAGAAATTCAAGCTGGGTCTACAAATTTATGGATGGGTCGGTAAATTTATAAATTAAATGTTTATAGTTGGACCAATAAATTATTACATTTACCATATTGGATGGGGCAAATAGTTTGGAAAATTTTGGTTTGATAAATAGCATAATTCAATTCTGAATCTGAATTACTTCATCTTTCACTTGAGTTTTCCTCCCTCTCTTTTCTCTAATGGGATGCAGGTTGAGGACATCAATTTAAATGTTGGTACTGAATCAGAATTAAGTGAAAGCATTATTAAGGATGTCAAGGGGGTTTCTATTGTCATCCGGAGGTCCCTTAGAGACTTAATGCATCAAATACCAAGTATTGAAGCTGCAATCAAGGTAATGCTTTGTGTTCATTGATACTTGTACATCAAGCAAGAATCTTTAAAGTCTTGTTGCTGTTTTTATGAAGAGGAATATTGAGGTATACTTGTCTTTGACGTTTTTTTTTTCAGATAGAGGAATTGAAAGCAGAGCTGTCAAACAGGGAGTACCAGATTGTTACTGAATGTGCACTGTCTAATATATCTGAGACCCCACATGTTGTGCCACCATTAAGCAGTGATTTTCTGACATCATCTGTAGATGTTGTCGAACATGTTATTCCTCAGAATATGGTTAGTATTGAGCCTAGAACTCCAAATGGTGAAACTTGGGCTGTGATGAAAGTTTCTGTTGTCATCAATCTAGTTGAATTGGGCTTATATGTTGGGGAGGAATGGCGTTCATCTCTGGCCACTATAAAGGTAAATTTCCTTTTTGTACATTTGTTTGTTACAGAGTGTGTAGTTTTATTCTGTTAATTTGTGCTTTCTGATGAATGGTTTGAGGTAGCATATCATGTCTTTCAGAACAAATCCTGATTGCATGCTTTTTAAGTTAATTGTTCATGGTATAATAAATTGTTTGCATGTGTTTCCAGGTCTTTAATTATTTGTTGCTGTTTGTTATGCAGGCAAGTGGTGCATGGCTTCTCTACAAGTCTAATACATTAGGTGAAGGTTTTCTCTCAGCAAGTCTTAAAGGTTTCTCTGTGATTGATGATCGTGTGGGAACTGAAGAAGAGTTTAGGTTGGCAATAGGGATGCCAAAGAACCCTCTAGTTGCTGTTGATGATACCCCCGGCCAGCTCATATCTAATGCAAATGCTATAAAAGAGAATAATATCAAACCATTTCCAACGATGCTTCTACTTGATGCAAAATTTGGTCAATTCTCAACATCTGTATCTATTTGTGTCCAGAGGCCACAACTGCTAGTAGCACTCGATTTTCTGCTGGCACTTGTTGAGTTTTTTGTTCCAACAGTTGGCAGTATGCTGTCAAATGAAGAAGATAAGAAGTCCTTACATATGGTAGATGCAATTATTCTGGACAAGCCAATATACACGCAAACATCTGCACAGTTCTCACTCTCTCCTCTGAAACCTTTAATTGCTGATGATGAAAAGTTTGATCATTTTATTTATGATGGTAATGGTGGAATATTGCATTTAAAAGATAGAAAAGGAGTTGATCTTTCTGCACCTAGTAATGAGGCTATGATATATGTGGGGAATGGGAAAAAGTTGATATTCAAGAATGTTCTTATCAAGGTATAATTTTTAACCACATTTGTTGTTGACCTAATGAATCAACGTCTTTTCCAACAATGGGCTCTGTTTATAGCTGCTATTATTTTGGTGCAGAATGGGCAATATTTAGATTCATGTATTTCACTGGGAACCAACAGTGGATACTCTGCTTCGATGGATGATCTGGTCTACTTAGAGGGAGAAAATGAAGGTCTGCAAGTGGATGCTTCAAGAGAAAATGCTAATGATATGGCCCCTCAAAGTGCTAATGTTGACAGCTCTGCTGAGTTTATCATTGAGTTTCAGGTTTGTTGGTTTCTTTATTTTCAAATATATTGTTCTATTTATATTTTGCATTTTCTTTAGTGTTTGTTATTGTTTATTCCTGAAGTTGGCAAGTTATGGAGGCGTGTTTTAGTCAGTGGTTTGCTGGGAAATTGAAAAGATACATATGTGCCAGGATTGTTACAAGTAAGACAGCAATGTGAAGGACATATTCCTGATAGCAAAGTTGGGTGGTACAAAAGCCATTTGCTTTTGCTCAAATGATAAGGATAGAGATCTTAGGTTTGAGCCTTAACGTTCTCTCTTTTTATGAAAAAAATGTGGGTGGTAGAAATAATATGAGATACAGGTCTTGACATATTTCTGGATTCTTGTCTGCTAAAGTTTCAAAAACTTCCAAAACAACTTGTTCCATGTTTGAGCCCTGTGCTTTAAGTGTATATGGTAACTTAATGGTTTCAATATGACTTGCTATTTTTATTCATCTTTAAAAAATTTTTTCCTCGTTAACTCTTTAACTTTGAGATTCTGAAATTGAAAATTTGAATTGGAGAAAACCCTTTTATGTATGTACATTTATTGTTTGATAATGTTTTTTCTTCATGTTTATTTCATTCTGACTGACTTAAATATGTTATTGGATATGAATCTTTTTAGTTCTCTATATGCTGTCTTGCTGTTTTATACTCTATGTAAGTGATAATATGTAATTGTGCCTTATGCTTATAAATGCTTTAACATATTTTCTTTTAAATGTGACGTAATTACTATCTGCAATTGCTGATTTAAATAATGTCCTATAACCATTACTTATGACATTTAATAAGTGAGATTGGATTTCCATGGATCCCCCATGAACAATTTGTCCTTTTGCAGGCAATTGGTCCAGAACTGACCTTTTATAATGCATCAAAAGATGTGGGGGAATCTCCTGTCTTATCTAACAAACTTTTGCATGGTCAGTTGGATGCTTTTGGAAGGTCGGTTCTTTTTTGACTTATCATAATCAATTACAATTCTGGATATGAATCTGGAATCTTTTTTTATCTTGGTTGCGTTTCTTGCTTCACAATGGGGGCTACTTTTTCATACCCTTCATAGATTTGTTTATATTTTGAAATTCGGGGTATATCCAATGTTATTATTTGATACCATTCTCAAGTAAGTCTCGATTCTCAGAAGATAATGCAAACTAATAGCATCATATATTCTATGATTTGTGTTGTATAAATTTTTCTTCAGGATAATTTCGTGAGCAAAATCATCATTGTATGCCTCTAAGCACTTCTTAAAGTAGTTAGATGTATACATAGAATTTGTTGTTTCCTCCAATATCTGAATGTAAAGTTGGGCCTGTAAACACCCTTGCAACCTTTGTATATCATGTTGCCTAGTATAGGAAGGAGGCTTTTATGTGTAACTTGAACTCTTGACAATATGACAGTTGATGTTTTGATATTGGCTTGTTTCTGCAGGCTTGTTCTGAAAGGTGATACTGTTGAGATGACTGCAAATGCCCTTGGCTTGACAATGGAGAGTAATGGAATCAGAGTTTTGGAGCCTTTCGACACCTCCATTAAGTATTCAAATGCTTCTGGAAAGACAAATATACATTTATCTGTTTCAGACATATTCATGAATTTTTCATTTAGCATCCTGAGGCTGTTTTTAGCAGTTGAAGAAGATATTTTGGCCTTTCTAAGGACAATGTCTAAGGAAATGACTGTCGATTGTTCTCAGTTTGACAGAGTTGGAACAATTAAAAGTATGCCTGACATTATTTTTTTTAAACACAATGTTCAAGGAAATGAATTTGTTTGAAGTTTTACATGGTTGACTTATAGACTTAGCATGCTTTACAGATCTCAACAACGACCAGATATATGCCTTTTGGAGAGCTCGTGCTCCAGTGGGTTTTGCAGTTCTTGGTGACTATCTGACACCATTGTCAGTGTACTCTTAACTATGTCATTGTTTGAAAGTTATTCTGCTTCTTCCTGTACTCTGATACTGGTTGTCTTCTCTTGACAGGGACAAACCACCTACAAAAGGGGTTCTTGCTGTAAACACCAACTATGTGCGAGTCAAGAGACCAGTATCTTTTAGACGAATTTGGCCTCCTTTAGATTCTGGAGGCATCTCTGATGAAGGTGAAGTTAAATCCAATACATTGTCAAATGGTGTGCTTGGTGAGGGAGAAAGCAGCTGCTCTGTTTGGTTCCCTGAAGCTCCTGAAGGTTATGTTGCATTAGGTTGTGTGGTTTCACCAGGGAAATTGCGACCGTCACCATCTTCTACTTTTTGCATCTTGGCTTCTTTTGTTTCTCCTTGTTCACTCAGGGACTGCATTACCATCAGTGATACCAATCAGTATGTATAATTATAAAGCTCCATCTCTATCATTAATTAGTTGTTTGTGTACGTTTGTGGGCACATGTTTTTAATGCTTCATGGATTGTTAGTACTGTTATGTCAACTAACTTTTCTAATGACATTATTTACTTCCCAAATACTACATGTGAATTGCAGATATCCATCCAGTCTGGCATTTTGGCGCGTGGATAATTCTCTTAGGACCTTCTTGCCAGCAGAACCCACTACTTTGAGGTTGTTAGCTAGAGCATATGAATTACGTCATGTAATTATTAGGTCTCCTGAAGACTATCCAAAAGCATCTAGAAGTTCAGACATCCAAGCTTCTCCATCTGGTCATGTCAACAATAGGCAGTCAGAACATTCATCTGTTGTAAATTCTGGTCGGCGTTTTGAAGCTGTTGCTAGTTTTAGGTTGGTGTGGTGGAATAGAGGTTCAAGCTCAAGGAAGCAACTATCCATATGGCGTCCAGTGGTCCCCCAAGGAATGGTGTATTTTGGAGATATTGCTGTTCAAGGGTACATGATACTTAATAATGTATTTATTTCTTATATATCTTGATTTAATTCATTAAACATTGACGATTGTTAATTTTCTGAGAGTCAGGTATGAGCCTCCAAATACATGCATTGTTCTTCATGATTCTGGAGAAGAAGAGCTCTTCAAAGCTCCTTTAGGCTTCCAGCTTGTTGGACAGATTAAGAAACAGAGAGGAATGGAGAATATTTCTTTTTGGTTGCCACAAGCTCCTCCAGGTTATGTTTCTTTAGGTTGTATTGCATGTAATGGCCCGCCAAAGCAGCAAGATTTCTGCACATTAAGATGCATGCGGAATGATATGGTAACTGGAGATCAATTTTTGGAAGAAAGTGTTTGGGATACATTGGATGCGAAGTTTGGTGCAGAACCATTTAGCATCTGGGTTGTTGCTAACGAGTTGGGGACTTTTGTTGTCCGTGGTGGGTCCAGAAAACCTCCAAGAAGGTTTGCTTTAAAGCTGGCAGATCCGTATTTACACAGTGGTTCAGATAATACCGTCATTGATGCAGAAATAGGGACCTTTTCTGTAGCCCTTTTTGATGACTATGGTGGCCTGGTGTGTGTTTTATTTTGAGGTTCCTCTATAATCCTTGGGCATTTCATGGTTATATCTTGCTTTTGAAAGTACATAAAGTGTTACAGTGGGTTTTTATTATGGATTATTAGGAATATGTCTAGTTCAGAGAATGCTATTCTATGGTCATTAGTAGTTATAATGGATTGATTTTTGAAAGTTATCACTGCACCCTTTTCTTTCAAGATTTAGAATCTATCATTGTTTGCAGTGATTAATGCCTTTTGTTTTTATTTTTAGTTCTGAAATATTCTAACCTGGCATTCCTGTTTTCAATTAGAAAAAAGTTCTCAGGTTGTAATTGGACTTACTTTTTCAACTAAGAGCCACAATAATACTGTGTTAAATTTACTTTTGGTTAGTTTAACAGTTTCATGCTTACCATGTTGCAGATGGTTCCATTGTTTAATATATCAATGAGTGGAATAGCGTTCAGTTTACATGGAAAGCGTGACTATTCAAATTCTACTGTTAGCTTCTCTTTGGCTGTCAGATCATATAATGATAAATTTGAATCATGGGAGCCGATTGTTGAGCCGATGGATGGGTTTTTAAGGTAATTATCTTATAATGCATCTAATTAAATGTAAATACTTGGGTTGGCTTCCCTCAATTCTCTTTGGGTGTTTAGTTCATTTATTGATAAAACAGTAGTTGTTGGCCTCTGTTTTTTCTATTCTCAAGTTGTGAATCGCATACAACTGATAAGTCCATTGTAGAATTATGAAAAACCGATGCTTAAATAATTTCCTTTGATTTAAACATTTGAGTTTTTTATTTTCATTTTTTTTCTTCACTGAAGTTTAACATTTGCGTAAGCTTGGTTTGGAATGTTGGTTTCTTGATGCAAATTGATTACCGCAATGATAATATATTTCAAGCTCTATAGAACTTATGTATTATGGTTGGAAAAGAAATTATGCTTGGCAATTGATATCTTATCTTGGAGTAAACTTAAGTTTTGAAGCTGGCTGAAGTTTGTTTTTGGAAATAGAAAAAACTTGCTGAAGTTTTTTTTTTTTTTTGGAAACTGATATCTTTATCCAGCCATGTAGTTATCAAACAAATGATCCTTGGGTTCTTTTGGCTTTATCTTAACTTTCTTCTGTTTTCGCTACTTTTTCTTAACTCCTTTCGTGTTTTGCATGAACTCTTCTGGCCTAATCTATGGTTACTTTCAGGTATCAGTATGATCCCAATGCACCTGGTGCAGCTTCTCAGTTACGATTCACCTCCACAAGGGATCTCAACTTGAATATCTCAGTGTCTAATGCTAATATGATTATGCAAGCTTATGCAAGCTGGAATAATCTTAGTGATATTCATCAATATTATAAAAGTCCGGTAATTTTTTGCAATTGCTTGATATGTTGTGGTAGTAGTCTATTTATGAGGGCATGATGTGTATATAGTGTTGATATGAATGTTCTCTTTCTTATCTTTTATCTTTTATACTTTTTTAGTTTTCCTTTTATAATGACTTTTGGATTTGAAAACTTCTGAACTTCTCCTTTACATTACTTTAAATAGAAAGCATTTTCTCCAACCTCCGCTGCAAGGTCTATTGTTGATGTTCACCACAAGAGAAGTTATTACATCATCCCACAAAATAAACTTGGTCAGGACATTTTTATTCGAGCCATTGAGACGAGAGGGTTCTCAAATATTATTAGAATGCCATCTGGGGATATGAAGCCTATAAAAGTTCCCGTTTCAAAAAATATGTTGGACTCTCACTTGAAAGGAAAGTTGTGCACAAAAATTAGAACAATGGTGACAATCATTATAATGGATGCAATGGTATAGTCTTTTAATCTCTTCCACTCTATATGAAGGATATCACTTTCTTTGTCCTTTTTTACAAGCTTTGTGATGGATTATGAGTTTATTTGTAAAGAAGGAAAATGTTTAAAAATAGATAAATTTTGTCTTTTAAGTAAAATTTCTTTTTCCTATTCTTTTGGTTAACCTTGTTAAGTGCTTTTGCAATCTCACAACTTCTTTTGACATAGATAAACAATGTCAAAATAATAAAGATTGAACCTCAAGAAAATAGACATACTTAGTTGTTTTTTTAATTATTTAAAAGCTATGTAGGATAAAAAGTTGATTTTTTTTTTTTTTAAAATTTGTCTGTCTTTTAAGTTCTAGGTTTTGGAGCATCATGGCAATCTATAATTTGGTGAGGAATTGTTATGTTGCTATGGTCATCAGTCTTATTTTGGTTATTTAATTATAACTATTAACATCTTTTTGAGGTCCAATAACTTTTGGTACCTTTTAAGGCCTTCTCTGACTTAGAAATGCTGGAAACACACATGCACACTGTCTTCGTTTTTTATTTTTTATTTTTTTTGCAATAACAGCAGGAAGGAAAAGGAACTAGTTTGTGAAACGATTTAAGTTTACTCATGTCTCTTCCTTCCAATTTTCTATTCTTGTTAGCTATAATGTGACAAATAATTTGTTCATTTTGATTCTCTTGGCATGTATTTGTGTTGCAGTTACCCAGAGTTGAAGGGTTAACTTCTCATCAATATACTGTAGCTGTTCGCCTTTCTCCTGACCATAGCCGTCCAAGTGAATCACTGCTTCATCAACAAAGCGCACGCACATGTGGATGCATCTCAAGTTACTTGTCTTCTGATATTGAGTTGGTTGAGTGGAGTGAAATATTTTTCTTTAAAGTTGACTCCCTAGTACGTAGCAATAATATTTGTATTTCTTTAATGAACCCTGTGCTAATTTCTCTGTTCTCTTTTCATCTATCCTTTTCCTTCTTGCATATTCCTTAATGTTATTATGATGTTCAATCTGCACAGGACTCCTATACGGTGGAGTTAATTGTTGCTGATGTGGGAAAAGGTACTAGATATACATGTCAATCTAGTCATTGTGCTATTCAACAACTTACCTTCTACATGTTTATAAATATTTCAATTCATTAAGCCGTTAAAGATAACACTTAAATAATTTTAATGTTGTTGCATTTTCTTTATATCATTGAGAAAACTATCAGGAATTTGGTATGCTGACCAGGGATTTCGAAATAGTGATATACTGAATGCGTATACTACTTGCATCAGGCTTCTTTTAGCTTGCTATCTCAAGCTTTGAATTGTAAAGTATATTGGTGTTCTTGGATTGCAGGATTTAGTTGTATTGAGGAGTATAATATTTTGGACAATGCAATAAAATCAAAGAGATCTTTTATTCCAAAAATGCTGATGCATAATGCTTTTTGATAAAATATAACCTGTCTGTTTTCTTTGACCCAAGGGACATAGTTGTGATTTTGAATCAATGCCGCATGCTACCATCACAAATAAGAAAGATAACAAATATTGAGTGTTGGGGTTTAGATAGAGATAAGATTATCAACTTATTATTTATTTGGCAACTGATCAACTTTTCATTGTAAAAACAGCTCTAATTAATTTAACCAAAGTCCTAAGTGACTTTTAGCCTAGCTCTTTGTAATTATCTAGTCTAAAACAATAGCAAGACGAACAGAAAAACCTCGACATTACCTTTAAAGATTTCTGTGAATATTATTGATACCTTAATTACCACATCAATTCTTGAGGGCATAACTCTAGGAAGAAGATAATCTCCTAATTTATGCCTTCATTACTGAATCCACCATATCTTTTACAGGTGATGCTATTGGATTCTTTTCAGTTCCCTTGAATCAGATAGCCGTGTACGTCCCAGATGATTCCCATCAGCTAGATTACATCAAGAGGTTAATGTGGATGGACTTATCCTTGGCAGCATCTATGGTAAATGTGATCTTTTTATTTTGTAACTCATTGAGATAATCTTTTTTTTGGGTTGGGACATGGAATCACTAACGCAATGTTTTAAGTGGAAATATTCTAAGGCATTGTTAACAGCCATGATGCTTAAATGGATTGTTTTTTTGCAGAATACCACTCAAGCAGTTAGGAGCGGGAAGAAGTCAAGTGGGAAATTAAGATGTGCCATAATTTTGTCACCAAAATCTAATTTGGTTGAGACAAATGAACTCTTTATAGGTGGCAGAAAATCTGGAGTCATTCAGATAAGTCCTAGCATGGAGGGCCCTTGGACTACAGTACGGCTGAACTATGCAGCACCAGCTGCTTGTTGGCGCTTAGGCAATGATGTTGTGGCTAGTCAAGTTAGTGTAAAGGATGGCAACAGATATGTAAATATAAGGTCTCTGGTTTCTGTACATAACAACACAGG
This sequence comes from Durio zibethinus, assembly GCF_002303985.1. Next base: position 1,542,210 of record NW_019168381.1, read on the forward strand.
TTTTATACTTGATTTATGTCTTGTATCAAAGGCTTCCGGTGAGATGATGGAGCGACCTACTGATGTAAGCCTGCTTGAAGGTGTACAACTTGATGGTAACAGAATTCAGACAGATATGTTCTTTGAAACTGAAACGTATGATCCAAATATTGGGTGGGTTGGCTGCAATGTTCGATCGAATCAAGATCAAACTAATGTTGGAGGCTTCCAGCAGGTAAGCATTAATATAAGTCATTTCTTAGCTGTATGTAGCAGTAACTCATTTTGTAGCACGACTAGTTTTCTTTGCTGCCTTCTCTATTTCACACCTTAAAGTGCTCACTGTTTCAAGATGAAGATTTTGTTTAAAGAACCTCTACCTATGGTAGCATTTTGAATTATAGCCATTATGCCTTCTTCATCCATTGCCTCAACCTCTTCTAGACTACTATTACCTCGGAACGCATTGTTCTTTGTGTTACTACAGGCAGTTATCTTTCATAAATTGATCATTTGATTTTATTCATCTAATTTTTAGTTATATTGCTTTTGTCTTTGATTCCGTAAACATGCAAAACATTTTTCTTTCTGAACCTCTTCCACTTATGTAGATTGTGGATTTATCCTGGATAATATGGTCACAATTTGCCCATGGATAAACTTGTAGACTTCATGTCCTGACAGTACATAAATACGATTTCTGTTTAACTTTTTGATATTGGGTAGTCTTTATATTTATATTTCTGTTCAATTGTTTGATACTGGTTAGCCTTTATATCCATATTTGTAGAACTTTCATATTTACATGCTTTTAAGCCTGTTTTCGTTTAGGACCTAGAAAAATGTGTTTTAAAATTTCAAGAACTAGTTGAAATCATCTAAATTGGGCACCAATTGATTTTGGTATTCTTAGTGAAGGTGAAGTAAATAAATGTGTTTTGGAGCTCTAAACTCTCAGTTGGGAAGTCTAAATTGGTTTTTGATTCGTCCCCAACCATGCAGGCAACTTCTGGAGTTGAGTTACCATCAGGTTGGGAATGGGTAGATGATTGGCATTTGGATACATCATCTACTAATACTGCTGGTGGATGGGTTTATGCTCCAGATCTAGAAAGACTAAAATGGTCTGAGTCACATGATTCCCTAATATCTTTGAATTCTGTGAGGCAAAGGAAATGGATCAGGAATAGGAAACAAATATCACTTGACGCAAAGAAGGAGATATTTGTGGGCCAATTGAAACCTGGAGATACAGTGCCTCTTCTCTTGTCAGCCTTGACACAATCTGGACCATTTGTGTTTCAGTTGCGACCTTCAAATTTTGATGGCTCTGATAAGTATTCTTGGAGTTCTGTAGTTCGAAAGCCTGGTCAACTGGAGGTTTCAGGCAAACCTAAGGGCACTTCTGAGATATATGTATCATCTCTCACTGAGTCTGAAGAATTGCTGTGCTGCAGCCAGCTAAGTGAGACTTCTGCGAATGCTTCTTCACATAAACTGTGGTTTTGTTTAGGCATACAAGCAACAGAGATTTCAAAAGACATTCATTCTGATCCTATCCTGGACTGGAGTCTTGTGGTCAAATCCCCATTATCTATCACCAATTACCTTCCTCTTACTGCTGAATATTCTATCCTTGAGATGCGAGCAAGTGGTCATTTCATTGCCTGCTCTAGAGGAATATTTCACCCTGGAAGAACTGTAAATATTTACAATGCTGATATATGTAACCCTTTATTCTTCTCACTAATTCCACAGAGAGGATGGCTGCCATTACATGTGAGATTTTAAGGCAAATCAGATAGTTTTTATTTTACTGTTATAATGCTTATAAAATTGCACATCAAATCTGTCTTTTCTGTCATATTTCGTTGTCTATTTATTTTTACTTTTTACTGGTTTACAGGAAGCTGTTCTGATATCTCATCCTCGTGAAATTCCTTCCAAAACAATAAGCTTAAGAAGTTCAATTTCTGGAAGGTTTATTATATGCTGCATTACCTTAAGAAAAAATAAATCCAAGTCTCTTGAATATGTTAAAGCAAAGTCTTCTCTGTTCTGATATATTTGTGGTTTATGCAGGATTGTTCAACTCATTATTGAACAAAATTATGACAAAGAACGAGCAATGATGTCAAAAACAATCAGAGTCTATGCTCCTTATTGGTTTTCGGTTTCCAGATGTCCACCTCTTACTTACAGGCTTGTTGATGTAGGAGGGAAGAAACGCACAAGGAAGATTGTATTTCCTCTTCTTTCTAAAAAGGAAAATGAAGAAATTATTGAGGAAATAACTGATGAGGAAATGTACAGTGGTCATACAATTGCCTCAGCTTTGAACTTTAATTTGCTTGGCCTCTCTGTAGCAATTACTGAATCTAGCAATGAGCACTTTGGACCTGTTAAAGATCTTTCTCCCCTTGGAGACATGGTAGATCAAATCTCAATTGCAATTAGAAGCCATCTCTGCTTAAAAGAATTTTTTTTTTGTTAAGTACTTTCTTTTTCCTGACCAACAGGATGGATCTGTGGGTCTCTATGCTTATAATGCTGATGGCAAATGTATGCGCCTTTTTGTATCTGCAAAGCCCTGCCCGTATCAATCTGTCCCTACAAAGGTAGCAACATTACTTAGTGGTCTAAAAATGAATATGTTATCAGTAATGCAATCACCTGATTCATTACAATCTTTGTAGGTGGTTACTGTCCGACCATACATGACCTTTACTAACAGACTCGGTCGGGACATATACATTAAGTTAAGCAGTGATGATGAGCCTAAGGTTCTTCGCACATCTGATTCAAGAATCTCCTTTGTACATTGTGAGAATGATGGAATGGATAAACTTCAGGTCAGTGAATTGTGTAAAACCTTTTATCCATGTTTTTACACTAATCCATGAATCTTGATTGTTTGTGTTGAGATTATAGCATAATACTTATACTCATCTCATTTCTTGTTTGCCTGCACTAGATTTCTAAATTGAATTGCAATTTTTATTTTTTTTTGCCTTCTTCCAATTTTCAAAAGGGTCTATAATTTTGCTAACTGAATTTTTGAAACTATTTATTATTATGGTTTTGGGATTGTTGTTGTTGTTGTTGTCTACTAACTATGTTTGTTTAATAAAAAAAATGCCATGATGCATCAAATTTATCTAATATTTCTTATTAAGTTGATTTATTTGAAATTTGTAGGTACGCCTAGAAGATACAGAATGGTCATTTCCTGTTCAAATAGTGAAAGAGGATACTATCTCATTGGTTTTGAGGCGGCATGATGGTACAAGGACCTTTTTGAAGGTAGAAATACGTGGCTATGAAGAAGGATCACGTTTTATAGTAGTGTTCCGCCTTGGATCAACCAAAGGTCCTGTCAGGTAAGTTAGACATTTTGTCCTAGATATTTGATATTGTGTGATGCAGGACATGATTATGTTGGTTTTGATTGACTTGTCAAAGCATGAATAAACAGGATTGAGAACAGAACCATTGACAAAACAATATGCATTCGCCAATCTGGATTTGGTGAGTATGCATGGATAACTTTAGGAGCGCTTTCAACTACAAATTTTTCTTGGGAAGATCCGTATGGACAAAAGATCATTGATGCTAAAATTGATGGAGATTGCAATAATCAAGTCTGGAAAGTTGATTTGGAAAGGGCTGGGCAATTTTCTCCAGATGAAGAACTTGGAATGCAGTTGCATTTGTTTGAAATAGGTAATATCAAAGTTGTTAGATTCATGGATGATTGGACATGGAAGTTAAGTACACATGAAGATACGAGGTCTCTGACTGCTGCTGGAAAGCCATTGATCGATGTCACACCTGTAGAAATCATCATTGAGTTGGGAGTTGTTGGGGTATCTGTTGTGGACCACTTGCCAAAAGAGCTCTTTTACTTGTACCTGGACAGAGTCTTTATGTCATATTCTACTGGCTATGATTGCGGAACCACCAGCAGGTAAGAGCTTCTATTTCACAGTTTTTTTTTTTAATTAAGAATTGGAATGATGTTCTTGGTTTCAGCTGTTTAGCAGTTTTTGTTCTTGGCCATCAGACAATGCTTGTGATGACACATCATTTAGAATATGTCCTGCTACCTGTAGAAAGTTAAAAATTTAGAGTAAAAAAATTTATTGTGCTTTTCTTCACTAATGGCATGCGTTAATTCTTGTCACTGATATTTTAAGTTGGACCCATTGTTTTTCTCCCTTCAAGTGCTCATTTATTAACCTGTACTCTTGTTTTATGGATAGCAATGGCCTGTTGCATAAGATGACATGACTTAAACTAACACCCCTTCCCTAGACTTCCTTGGCTTTTTCCATTTCCAACTTCTTACAAATGATTTTTTGCAAATATCTGCTAGATCTTGGGACTTATCATCTATCGGTTAAATTTCTTGGTGCTTCAGATGAATAAGCTAAGAAATACTATCCCTTTCTGCCAGGTTCAAGCTCATTCTGGGGTATTTGCAGATTGACAACCAGCTTCCTCTATCATTAATGCCAGTGCTATTGGCACCTGAACAGATAAGCGATATTCATCATCCTGTGTTTAAGATGACTATTACAATGCTAAATGTGAATACTGATGGAATCCAGGTGTATCCATATGTATATATACGGGTAATGCTCTATCTGTGTGATGCTTAGCATTTAGATTTACTCTGTTGTTTTAGATGATAGAGTAATTGCTCTATACGACCTCTGTTCACATGATAGGTGACCGACAAGTGTTGGAGGCTGAATATTCATGAACCAATCATCTGGGCATTGGTTGATTTCTATAACAATCTTCAGCTAGATCACATTCCCCAAAGTTCCACTGTCACTCAAGTTGACCCAGAGATACGTGTTGAGTAAGGCTAATATTCTACCTCTTTACAGCTAGAAACTTGTAATATTAATGTTGGCTAGGTGTAGGTAAATAGCAAAAAGTTATTAATAGTGTTTTGTGATATTTTCATGATTCAGTTTCAATACCTCCTTTCCTCTTCTCCGCCTTTCTCTGGTTATTTGTTTCTTAATGGTGCATGCAAGTGTGATGGCATGTGCACATTACACATGTATATATGTTACGTGTCTATCCAGTTTAAGACATACAAGTAGTTTTCTATATTCAATGACTTTGTTTGCCTTGTAAGTTTATTTTTTAAAGGTTTCTGTTTTCTTGTTTTCAGTTTCGTCCATGCTTTGTTTTGGAAGAGAATCCATTTTATGTATTTTTTCCTTTCCTTTTTTTTTTTGGTTCAAAGCTCTTTTCTCGTGTAACAGCTAACAAGTATAGTTCGGCTTTAACATACCTATACTATTGCATCAAAGAAACTATTGTGCAGCAATATATGGCTTTGATTGTGATATTGAATGTTGTTTTGTTCTCATTTCATTTACTAAATGAATTTTGATAAAATTCCCTTGAAATCTTTATCAAAAATATAGCTGGAGATATATTGATAATGTGCTCATCGTTACTAACCTCTAAAACAAATTCATTTTTTTTCATTTGACTAATGAGACATTCAAGACCAAGCAGTAGTTTATTTCAGAATGCCATTGTGCCCAACTTGATCCACTTGAACTCCATGCACAAATATTGTTGTACTAGAAGGATTATTATTTTATTTAATGCTAGTTCTAATGTTACTAGATTTTCTCCTTCAATGAAAAGTGTTGAGAGGACATTGATTTCTGCCTTTTTTGTATGTCAAGAGGATTCACCTTCATCATCAAATGTTTAACTTATTAAAAGAAAATATCATTTAGGGGTTTGAAGCCAAGATGTAATAATTATTTCTCCCTCTTCTGATCTTTTCAGCCTGATAGATGTTTCAGAAGTAAGGCTGAAAGTGTCTTTGGAGACAGCACCAGCTCAGAGACCCCATGGGGTTCTGGGTGTGTGGAGTCCTCTACTTTCTGCTATTGGAAATGCATTTAAAATTCAGGTCAGGGATTTTTTTTTTTTTTTACTAAATTAGCAATGCTCCTACCTATTAAAATAGCATTTAGAACATTGAGTTCGGGACACATTCTACAGGCAATATATCTTTTGTAGCTATCAGGCTACTTACTTTTGGGCTTTTTATTATAGGTGCATCTAAGGAGGGTGATGCGGAAAGACAGATTCATGCGCAGAAGTTCCATTCTTCCTGCAATTGGAAACCGTATTTGGAGAGATTTAATTCATAACCCTCTTCATTTGTTATTTTCAGTTGATGTACTTGGTATGACTAGTTCAACCTTGGCTTCTCTGAGTAAAGGATTTGCGGAGCTTTCAACTGATGGGCAGTTTCTGCAATTGCGCTCAAGGCAGGTAAGTCTATCTTTTCATTTTTGTTAATAACTTTGGTTAATTAAAAAATTTTGAGAACTAAGTTCTAACTCAAGATTAGGTGTCATCAAGGAGAATCACTGGGGTAGGTGATGGAATTATTCAAGGAACAGAAGCTTTTGCACAGGGTGTTGCTTTTGGGGTTTCTGGAGTTGTGAGAAAACCAGTGGAAAGTGCCAGACAGAATGGTCTCTTGGGACTTGCTCATGGAATTGGGCGTGCTTTCCTAGGATTTTTTGTTCAACCAGTCAGTGGGGCATTAGATTTCATCTCATTGACAGTTGATGGAATCAGCGCTAGCTGTTCCAAATGTTTGGAGGTTTTAAATGACAAAAGCACCCTCCAGAGAATTAGAAATCCCCGAGCTATTCATGCTGATGGTATACTGAGAGAGTACTCTGAGAAAGAAGCTACTGGTCAGGTACCACCTTAATAGCCTTTTTTTGAGGCAGAAAGTGTTTGTCCTGAGTGTGTTTGAATTTGTGCTTAGAGCTAGCTATCATTTTACTCTATGTTGCTTTTATGTGTATGGATGAAATGTTTGAGCATTGACCACCCAAACCAACATTAATAGAAACTAGTAAGCATCTAACCTAAAATCTATTGATAATAGGTGGAAAGATCCAACTGAGTCACTACAGACAGTGTAACTTGACTGATGTGGGATAACATCACATAGGTCGCCACTCACGTTTTGGCCAAATACTAGCAACAAAAGCAAATAGGCCTCGTGCATGACAAGAAATAATAGGCAACAAACAACTTAGGCTTTGATACCATTTTAAAAATATAACCTAAACAATTGACAATAGGTAGAGAGCCCATTCCTGATTATAAAGCCTCAATAACTCTAAACTTAATGATGTAGGATAACACTATTTACAAGAATTAATTGAAATTTTGGTTTCTTACGCTTTCTCTAGTGAAATTTCATGGTTTCAGCAAACCTGAGTTAGGCTTTGCTTGGTTGGAAGGATGGAAAACTTAAAATTCATAACCACTTTCCTATTTTGTAGTTTAAATAGATTAACAAGTTTTCCATCCTTACTCATTTCCATCCTCACTTCCAAGCAAAACCTGGTAGGAAGGATGGCAAGGGGTGAGGATGGAAAACTTATTAATCTATAGCCTTAATGTATTTTAGTTAGCATCTTTATCTTTCACCAGGCAAAAAGAATGTAAATACTATTGATAATTATAGTTGTTCTCTCTTTGGTTGTAAATTTTATGGTTGTTTTATGTGTAGGTGTCTATGTAAAAATATGCAAAGATGACATACTATTTCACAATATTGGATTAATTTTCTAGTCTAGTTTCATGTTGTCCTAACTTTATCTCATAGAATGTTGGTAAGTATTTTAAGTAGTTTTAGGCATTGTACAGTGGAGGAATTGTTAGTTGTGATCACTTTAGCAGACAGATATGGTCTTTATGTGCGACCCTGGTTAGTTGATAAAGTGCCAAGAATTAGAATCATTTGCTGGCCAGGAATAGGATTGGCACATGTGCATACACCTCAGACATGAGACACTCAGAGATTGGCATAGCATAGGTTGACACACATTCTGAGACATACGAGATAGAGGATGGATGAGCCTTATTAAGCTCCATCTATCTGTTACGTACTGAAAACTTTCAGAGCTTAAAATTGAAAAAAATGGAATTGCTTCATCTATCTGCTTGGAAAATTTGTGAATTTGATTGCTTTCATGCTTTTGTTTCCAGATGGTGCTCTATCTGGCAGAAGCAAGTCAACATTTTGGCTGTAGTGAAATATTCAAAGAGCCCTCAAAATTTGCTTGGTCTGATTATTATGAAGAGCATTTTCTTGTACCATACCAAAAAATAGTTTTAGTGACCAATAAGCGAGTTATGCTCTTGCAGGTGAGTCAAGGGGAATTAAGCTTTGAAACTAAGTATGTAAGTAAATTTTCAGCTCATTTTCTGATGCCTTCGTTTCTCGTTGTCGCAGTGTTCATCTCGTGACAAGATGGACAAAAAACCTTGCAAGATCATGTGGGATGTGCCATGGGAAGAGCTCATGGCAGTGGAGTTGGCAAAAGCAGGCAGTCAGCTGCCTTCTCACTTGCTCCTGCATCTTAAGAATTTTAGGAGATCAGAAATGTTTGTTCGAGTGATAAAGTGCAATGTTGAAGAAGTTGAGGGAATAGAACCACAAGCTGTTAAGATATGTTCAGTGGTGCGTAAGATGTGGAGAGCGCACCAATCTGACAGGAACAGCATTAAGCTAAAGGTTGGCAGTTTGTATAAATCTTTATCCTTTCAAGATGGCATGTAAACAGTACTGACAAGATTCTCCATTTTTCAGGTTCCTTCAAGCCAGAGATATGTACATTTTTCTTGGAGTGAGACTGATAGGAAAATACCACATGCCCCAAATAAATCCATCATCAAGTCAAGAGAGATCTCTTCATCAAGTTCTGCATCTGAGGAAACAAAATTTGTTAAACACAGTATAAACTTTCGGAAGATCTGGAGCAGTGAGAGAGAATTGAAAGGTCGATGTGCATTATGTAGAAAACAGGTGGTTTATGCTTTACCATTCTTTACTTGTTGCAGTGTAGATTACTTCATGGCATGGTCTTAGCATAAAAAGTTTGTTGTCTATTAGGTAGCTGATGATGGTGGAGTATTTAGCATTTGGAGGCCCATTTGTCCAGACGGGTAATTACTAAATTCTTTGTAGCTTTTTTTCTTTTTTTTTTTTTACCTTAAAAAGATTAGAGTTTGTATTTTTCTGCTTACTTCATCTTATCTGTTAATCTGATTGTTTTGGCTTCCTATGAATTAACATGAAAATGTTACGTCTTTACCATTGAGAATGTTCTTGTACTAATCACAAGCCTCTCTTTTCATTCACTTGTGGCTGGAATTTACATCAATGTTGTAAACCTTGAAAAATGCCAATTTTATAATAAAGGGTTGACATGTATTACTCCTTAGTTATTTTCTTGATATGCATCATTAGGAAGTGAGCCATAGTTGTTGGTTCTTTTTTTCTTTTTATTTTTTCAAATTTCAAGTAGAGTATTATCTTTTTATAATAGAAGGTAGTCAAGATCAGAAGTTATATATGAAACTTTAATTTGAAACGGATGTACTATGGTATGAAACTCTAATGGGAAATTGATACACAATTTAGTTGTAATAAGTGATAGGACTTGATATGTATCAGTCATTAACCAAACAAGTTTTAGTTGAGTGATAGGGTCAAAATTTTCTGTTACTGACCAAGCAAAGTTAATCATCAGGATATTAGTGAATCATTTTATGGCCTTCTTTGGGCAAAAATGCGTTTTGTACTTAAATGTTTTATGCATTATGGATTAGGATATTTGTGTACTGTTAATTTTTTCACTTATGGTCACGTGATCCAAGGCTTAGGTGCCAAGGGGATGGAGGGAGGTTTTAAGTGATGTTATTTTGCCTTCGCAATATTTTAGAGTTCTGAAAAAGCCCAATTTCCTCAATTACCTACTTTTGCTCGGACTGTAGCTCTAGTAGCCAACTAAACCAAGTAAACTGGCGAGTGAGAAAGGGAAAAGAGAAGAAAGGGTTTAAATCTGGGTAGTTCGTATTTTGTTGTTTCCTGGTAGTCTAGTATTAGGTAAAATATTAATTTGCAGCAATAGCAGTTGAGAAACATGGATTACTGAGTGGACCTTGGATCTTCAATTCTTCATCGTAATTATTACCTCATGTTGCCAAATGCTTTTGCATATATTTCGGAGCTGGATCATGTTTCTCTTTCCTTCAGGTATGTCTCCATTGGTGACATAGCTCGTGTTGGGAGCTACCCTCCTAATGTTGCTGCTGTTTACCGATACATTGACAAGCTATTTGCACTTCCTGTGGGCTATGACCTGGTAAGAACGAGCAAAGGCATGATCAAATTTTATCTTTATAATAGCTGTCATTTAGGGCTTGTAGGAGTTATTTAATGATATCCTGATATTTTGCCCGAAATTTTGTATTAGACATTAGATTTTCTATGCTAATGTGGACATGGACAAACTATTTTAGTCTCACGGGTTTGAAGTGTCAATTTTAAACCATTTTAAAACGGAGTTCTTATTGAGAGATCCTGCAGGTATGGAGGAATTGTCTGGATGACTACACAACTCCGGTCTCAATTTGGTATCCACGAGCTCCCGAGGGATTCACCTCTCTCGGATGTGTTGCTGTAGCAGGTTTCGAGGAGCCAGAAGCTGATTTGGTACATTGTGTGGCGGAAACACATGCCGAAGAAACAACATTTGAGGAGCAGAAGGTTTGGTCTGCACCAGAATCATATCCCTGGGGTTGTCATGTTTACCAAGTCCGAAGTGACGCTCTCCATTTTGTTGCTCTAAGAGAAACTAAAGAAGAATCCAACTGGAAGCCCACGAGAGTTCGTGATGATCTTCCATCCCCGCAATCATCAGAAGCTTAGTGAATTTTGGTATTGTTATAGACACAAGTTGAGGTTCCATAAAATGCAAAAAAAAACAACTGGAATAACCGATTTGTTGCTTCATGATTCTTTATTGGCTTTGGTTTGAATATAGTGAATGTATATATAAAATTGTTTTCAAAGCTTCTGTAAAAAATGAAGATTGGAAGTGAGGCTTCGCCCTTCATAAATAGGGCACTTAAATTTTGTCAGGAAATCTGAATGTTTTAAAAATCTCATCAGTGTATTCATTTGTTCACATTAATATTTGATTTTATTATAAGGTTTTGAGATCGTATTTAATATATTATTAGTATAATTTTTTTAATTTTATAGAAGAGATTGAAAATTTAACATTTTTTTATTTTTTTAAATGTTTTAATGGATATGCGTTAGTAGTTAATTTTGTTTGTAAAATTCAAAAATTTTATTGATTATAAAACTTAATCTTTTTTTTATATATCCCTGCACCTCAAACTTTAGATTTTAAATTAAAAAAATTGAAGGATATAATTAGGAATGTAATATACTAAAAACAGGATAGTTCACTGGTTATACGTAGAAATAGATTTGTACTGAAAAACGACAGTATAACATTAAAAAAAAAATTCACTTGGGGTTGTCCTACACAAAAAAATCAGTTGGAAGTGGAAGAGACAGGGGCCCACAAATACCAGCCGGAATGGTTAAAGACCATACACGTGGGAGGAGGTGTATGGAGGAGCTGCGTCGGCAAACTTAAAGTTTCCATTCCCCGCGTCCCGCGTCCTAACAAAATCCAAAAAGGTCTTATCTTGTGCTTATCTCAGAACAGATCACTACACGGTTCTCACTTCACACAGCTTCACTCTTCTATTGAGACAATGGAGGGATTGATCAAAGGTTTGATCGACGTTGCGCTTGGCGGTGGTGGCCGCGATGGAGAAAATGAGGATCGAGATGAACGCTCCAGATCCAGTTGGGCCCAGGTTAATTTGGATTTCTTTATCCGATCTCATTGCTTATGTTATAGTTTAGGTTTAAAAATTTGGTAATCGGATTTGCTAACGTGAGCAGGTGGTGTCAGGGGAGCAGGATAACGATGATCGTACACATGGCCATAATCCTCCGAATCAGTGGAGAAGACAGGTTTTCCTTTCTTGTTTTTTTCTTTTAAAGTTTTGTCTTTTGGATCTGAAATTGGAGTACATCGAAGTGGTTGTCCATTGTTTTCTTGTTAAAGTTGGGAACTTTATTAACTTTTTAGGAGGAGAGTCAACAAGAGCACGACGGCTGGGAGGTTTCGGGTTCAAGACCTTCCAGCAGACCCCACAAGGTAGATTTCGGATTTCTTTTACTTAAATTTACTATTTTTAGCATTTTTTTTAATACTAAACTTCACAATGAACTGACCGTTAGAAACACGCTAAGAAGAGTTTAAGTTAATTATTTTGAATCGATCATGTTTTTGTGAAACTTTCTTTGCTTTTATTTAAATTGCATGAATTTGTATGTATACATGCATACATGGTGGCACCCATGATTTATATGTTTGGATGTATGGAAGGGCCTTGTCAAATGATGTATGTAAATTGTTTTTTTTTTTTTCTGAAAGTTGTATTAATTCATTTACTATTTGTTTTTGGGTTGTAGATTTGACATTTTGATCATTATTCTAAATGTGGCCTTATTATCAATAACCTTAAATGCAGGCTGAGTATGGGGGATATGAAAAGGATGAAGGTGGCGACCACCATGGTTATAGCCAAAGTGAATGGAGCAGAAAGGTTGCCACTAGGTTTTATTTTGCTGTTGTAATTAACTTCTTTTCAGTGAAATCTATATTTGTGAGTGCTCTGATTGACCTTGAAGGGTTTTAACTTTGCATACAGGAACAAGATAATGAGAATAATGATGGCTGGGAAACTGTTGGCAGAAAGCCTCAAAGACGACCACACAAGGCTTATTCTTACTCTATCTTTTTATATGTCACATCTTAAATTGATGCAATGCTAATGTCGTACTCACCTTGGATCACTATGCCCGTGTTGTTTCTCCTCTTTCCCTTTATATGGTTTTAGATTTACTTTTCTTTTAAGCTGCAGATGTAGTATTTTGAATTTTACTTGAAAACATGTAGATTCATGATGTGTAGCATAATGACATTAGATATCTTTTGCATTAGGTTGGTCAATATTCACTTTACATCCCTTCTAGTTTTTGGGTACAATATTATAGACTATGACATTCATAGATGAGTCCTATTTTTTTGGTTGGGGCTCTATGATTCACTTATTGAATAGCCTTATTCTTTTTGAATCACTGTCTAATACCTTGTGAATGAAATATTTGCAGGTTCGGATGGATCACTGGCAAGGATATAAACGATCTCCTAGTGAGCAAGAATACTCTGATGAGGTTGAAACTGGTACTAGCATAGAACCTTCTGAAGAGGAACTTGCTGACTTGTCACAAGCTTGCAACAGGCTGTGGCAACTCGATTTAAACCGTTTGGAACCTGGAAAGGATTATCAGATTGACTGTGGTGAAGGGAAGAAGGTTTACCAAAAGCAAGATATGGCAGAAGGAAGTCTGTTTTATTCGTTAAGCGAAGACATATTTAGAAGACCTACATTTTCTCGGTTCTGTTCTCTCTTAGATAATTACAACCCAAACGCTGGGTGCAAAGAAGTTGTTACATCTGAGGAGAAACAAGAGCAGTCTGCTTTCATAGAAGAAATCAGTAGAACTGCACCAATTAAATATCTTCACAAGTACCTCTTTTTGAAGGGCATTGTATCTGAAAACTATCAAGATTTCAAAAGAATGATGACGAAGCTATGGTTTGATCTTTATGGTCGAGGTGGTACATCCAGTTCCTCTTCTGCCTTTGAACATGTTTTTGTTGGAGAAATCAAGCAACAGGGTGAGCAAGAAGTTACTGGCTTCCACAATTGGATTCAGGTGTGTGTTTGTTACTGTGACTTTTTCTTGTTTGTCAATTCAATAATGCATGATGATGCTTGGATCTGAAAAGATTTAAGTTGTTGCAATCATTAGTATATGGCTTGGCTTGTTTTATATCATTGACTTGTCTGGAAGCAATACTGAGATATTATAATTCTTTTATGCAAAATTTTTTTTTTTTTTTCATCCGTTGGAGCAAAAAAAAAAAGGGTAGTGTGGTTTCTCATTAACTTTTTGAAGTTGTTGGTCAATAAAAGAGGAGCAGTGGTGATAATATCAATTAAAGCAATCCATTGTCAACCCCTGTCCCAAGCATACCTTAATGCACTTTTTGATTTTTTAGGTGCTATGTAGATAGGTTTGCATTTCTCTTAAAAAAAACAACATTTCTTTCTCTATAGGTGTATATTGCTAACGGAATATTTCATTTTCTAGTTTTACCTAGAAGAAGCAAAAGGAAGAGTTGATTATCAAGGTTATATATTACCCCGAAGACGAGGGGAAACTGTAAGTCTCTTCATCTTCAATCTCTGTTCTGTTAGCATTTTATTCTCTCTTCTAAGTTTTGGCTATGCATGCAAGAGAAAGAAGAAAGTATTTTTTTCATATTTGATGAAGATAAATTGAAGTTTCTAGGCCACTGCAGATAATATATTTGGTTGAGGTTGAAGGAAAACATTTCATTTTCTTTGATGAAAGTTATTATAAACCTGAAGAGGAACTTCTTTTCTCCATCACCTGCACCCTCACCTATTTTTCAATGTTTAATATTTCCCTTCTACCTTTCTCTTTTTTGCAGCCGGACTCTGAAACACAGTTGCTTACAATTCAGTTCGAATGGAATGGGGTTCTCAAATCTGTGTCAAGTACTTTCATTGGGGTGAGCCCAGAATTTGAAATTGCTCTCTATACTCTGTGTTTCTTTGTGGGTGGAGAGGATAACTATGTGCAGCTGGGTCCATACTCTGTTAATATCAAGTGCTACCGATTCGGAGATAAAATCGGTTCTGTATTTCCAATAGCAGAATGTTGATTTTCGGCTCTGTGAATTATTATTATCCATAAGCTACTGAAAGGCTAAGACATATGTTAATGTTACCGTATAACATAAGTTTATGATATCGTAATGAATGTTATTTCTTGAATAATTTCCTAATTTGGTAATATGTGTGTAAAACTTACAAACAATGTTGATAAGCATTCGCTTCGGCTTAATATTATGTCGATTCAAATTCTTTGTATGGTTATGAACTTACATGCTTCTATGTTTTGCTGTTATTATTACATAATTATTATACAAAATTAAATATGCCTCTTCTTCATTTTTTTCTATTTAAATGAAATTTTAAAATTTGAGTCTGCAGATGGCTTAGAGAAGCATTACAAGTTATTGTTCTAAGTGGGGTATTTGACTTGTGAAAATGACAGGTACAAAAAACTTTGAATAAGGATTTTCTGTATCATAAAAAATAAATATTCCAAGTTCAGTGCCTTCTACGTAGAAGGAAATATCTTTTGAAGCTTCAGCAGATATTCTAGAGGAAAGTGCTAACCTTCTTTAAAATTGAAAAACAAATATGCTATGTCTTGTTCAGCTGAATTCAAGATGCCAAATAAAAGATCAATGTGCTATTTTTTTAGAATATAAAACTGCAGCGGATATCTCTGTTATGACAGCAACCCTGGTCTTGTCATAATATGTTTCTAGGTGAATTGTCTGCTTATCATTTTTCACAGAAAACTTATCCTCTATTTTCTATCGATATCTTGATAGCCAGTTGTGGCCAGAACAAGATATATAGTTCATATTTCAAACATGGTTGAGTCAAGTTTGCACTAATTTTGTTCTGCTGGATGATCATGGTTACCAAAACTTATCTGAAAGAGATTATGCATTGATAAACACACCCAAACTTTAAGAACTAAAAGAAACTAATGGTAAGATTGGATTTATATGCAAGAGACAAACATGTATATGGCGATTTCAAACTTATGCGTTATTTATTTATTTTTATCCAGGACCGAACACAATGCTTGTTAAAATGCATAGTGAATCTTATATAAATGTTCATTTAATTCAAGCATTTCACTTTTTCTGCAATTTCTGAATTCTGACATTTCAGGATAGTTTGTTCATTGACTTATTCTATACCTAATAAAACTGTCCTCTACAGGAAAAGAAAAAAAAAATGGCAACCAAATTTTGTTACTTAATCACCCACATTTGATCACATTTTTATATTAGCAAAATTCTAACAACAGTAGTTTCGTACAAAAATTGGAGACTCAAATGAAACAAACTATCACAAACCTAACTAGTAACCTAACTAGTAGTTGGTTTTTTTTAAAAGACCAATGAAATCTGTACTAAGGAAAAGATTAATTGCGTAGAAAAAGAAAGGGCGGTGAGGGATTTTTTTTTTTTTTTTTTGTGGGGATTGAAATGGATATGTTTCAGCAATGGAGAACCACAAGCAAATGTTACAGTAGAGGAAGGAAAAAAGGGAAATTTGTGGTGGGGACCTTGTTTGCATTGATTGTGACAGAACAAGACAATGGCTACTTGAAATTGGGAGTGTGAAAACATTGGCAAACGAGGTCGTTTTTTTTCTGACTTTTCCAAAAATCACCGTGCATAGAAAGTATGGGAAGATGATCAATTTTTCATCACGAAAATGAAACTAGATTCTCTTTGAGAGAGATGCTCTATGGTTTTTTGGTTATAGACAAGGAAAAATGTGGCCCATGCTTCATAGTTCATATGGCTACTCGAAACACCCTTTTCTCCTTCCCATTTTTAATGTTCCAAAAGGTTGTATTCATCCCCACTTTATTATTATTTTTCCTGCTGAGAAAAACTTTGAAGAGATAAGATCTAATTTGCTCCACAAAAATATGTAATGGTGAGCCAACAGCTAAGCTCAATAGTCCTCACCTGAAAAAAAGACCAAGCTATCGATGTCAAGGGGTATGAGAGATTCGGAATTATATTTCCATTCAACAAGGACAGGCTGCTCAATTCTCACTATATCAAATTTGAATACTTCCTCTTTGCCACCGACGAATCGGCAGCTTATTTCTTACATTTGTTTGCTCTTCTAAGAGAAATGACCTCTAGCTTCCATAGTCCATACACATGATTCTCACACGTCTGCTATACAATATGGGATCAAGGCCAATTTGTATTTGAGATTTGAGAAACATAACACATGCTGTGCTTGCCTTCAGTCATCAGAAACCTGTATGTGTAACATTTAATATGCTACTCGGCCCCTGATAGATTTTCCATTGATATTATGCATGAATGACATGGACGAACTTCGCTCCTACCAGTATTGATCAGGGTAACAATTCTGATGGAACTGTTTGATCAAGTGAAAGCATAATCATATATTATAAATCAGTGGAGCAGTTCCAACTTTGGATAGATCAATGCATACGGAAAGAAAAGTCTAACCAAAAATGAAGTATAGACTTAATTACAGCCACATGCATTTGCAATTGAAAACAGACTTCAATTTTCTTATCCTAAACCCACCGAAGCCAAGAAACGTTGAAATCCTAGTAACTTCTCAACCACAGAAATGAATAGACAGTACAGAACATGAACCAAAGAGAGGGTAACTTGCTTGGAGTTTGCAGCTTTGCTGGATCATTGGAAAGTTGTACCATCCATTGGTTCCCAAGCTAATAATTTGATTGCAAATTTATAACTGAATTAGCAAAATTACCGTTACTTTCACCAGCAGCAGCTACCTCCAGGCTGGTCATGAGCAAATTCAGTCCTATAGCAAGTATGATTTTGTCGCATAACAGAAGACAATATATAGAAAATTCTATCTATAACTTTGAAGATGTAATGGTAACCGAAATACCCAAATAATCAACAAGAGTCTGTCATTTCAAAATGAGGGATTTTGGCGACAGTTAAAAACTGAAACTTTTTTTTTTTTATCATTTTGATTTATTAAAAATGGATAAGGAATAACCACGTTTAGCTAATATGACCTTGAAAAGTTGAGCTGACTTGTTTTGATCTTTTGCACTTTTTCCCCTTTGAAGCAGAGCCCACCAACATTGTCTTCTTCACAAAACTTAACTCAGTTTCATTTATATAAATAAGTGCAAACCATGTTCATTTAGTCCCCCATCTCTTTTCCCTCTCTTCATCTCCCAAAACAGCAAATAGAAACATGGCCTTAACATTACGTTCTTCTACTACTTTCATTAATCTCAAAGAAACCAAAAGCTTCAAAACTCCTGATGAATTCTTAGGCACCATTTCCTATGCTCAAATGAAGCCACCATGTCGTCTACGAGCAAGGAATTCGATGTCAATGCGGATGCAGGAAGCACAGCTCTCTCATGCGAAAATCTCAATCAATGAAGGGAGGAATAGTGAGAAAAGGGAGAAGTTACATGGCCTAACAATTTCCCATGATGAGAATAACTCCAAGGTGCCTGTTTTTGTGATGTTGCCACTTGACACAATAACTCTAGGAGGTAACTTGAATAAGCCCCGGGCAATGAATGCTAGTTTGATGGCCTTAAAGAGCGCAGGTGTGGAAGGAGTTATGGTCGATGCCTGGTGGGGTTTGGTAGAGAAAGATGGACCTTTGAAGTACAATTGGGAAGGGTATGCTGAGCTTGTGCAAATGGTCGAAAAGCATGGTCTAAAGCTTCAAGTTGTCATGTCTTTTCATCAGTGTGGAGGGAATGTCGGAGACTCTTGCAGGTATTACTTCTACATGCAATTTATGTATTATTTAAATTCTTATGCTGCAAAATGGTTTCAGAAACATAAACCAAAACTTGTCTGCTTTAATGTTTAGTATCCCGCTACCTCCATGGGTGCTAGAAGAAATCAGCAAGAACCCGGACCTTGTCTACACTGACAGGTCAGGGCGGAGGAATCCTGAGTACATTTCCTTGGGTTGTGACTCCATACCTGTTCTCAGAGGACGAACACCTATTCAGGCTTACACAGATTACATGAGGAGCTTCCGTGAGAGGTTCAGAGATTACTTGGGACTAGTTATTGTGGTAAGCATTTATAAAAAAACTCAAACTCCTCCAAATTGTTTAATTTTCACACTCATTTATTAAAGTTATCTATGTATTTAATATCAAGCAACAGGATAATCTTTTTCTCAAAGTGAATGGATGAATGGAGATACACTAAAAAAATAAATACTAAAAAGGGTAAGAGAGAGAGAAAAAAAAAAGGAATTTAATCACTAAAGGAACTAAACAAGGGTGTCAAAATCATATCATCCATTGTTTACGATTAGAGTCTAAAAGCCATCCAAATGATGGACCACAGGCGCCTACCATCATGTTTAAAATATCAAACATCAATATCTAGTTTTATGCTCTTTTATTTCTGTACTCAAGTGGTGTCAATTTTATTTTTGGGAAACGCTGGAAATCTAAATGGGATTTCTATTTCAGGAAATTCAAGTGGGGATGGGCCCATGTGGGGAGCTGAGATACCCATCTTATCCAGAAAGCAATGGAATATGGAAATTTCCTGGAATTGGAGAATTTCAGTGCTATGACAAGGTAAATTTGATGAACGAAATGAATTTTCTCCCTTAATTATCTTTTGGGAAGGATATAATGAAACAATAACCAAATTTGAATGGTCAAACTTAGATTATTTGATTCCTAAACAAGCTTAAATGTTGACATTACAGTATATGAGAGCTTCCCTTGAAGCAGCAGCAGAAACCATTGGGAAGAAAGAATGGGGAAAAGGTGGGCCACGTGATTCTGGTCACTACAAGCAAGTTCCTGAAAAAACTGGCTTTTTCCGAAGGGATGGAACATGGAACACTGAGTATGGACAGTTCTTCCTGGAGTGGTACTCTGGAAAGCTGCTAGAGCATGGAGATAGAATATTTGCAGCAGCAAAAGGAACATTTCATGGAACTGGAGCAAAACTATCTGGAAAGGTAGCTGGAATTCACTGGCATTACAGAACAAGGTCTCATGCTGCCGAACTAACATCAGGATACTATAATACTAGATATCGGGACGGTTACCTACCAATAGCACAAATGTTCAGCAAAAACGGAGTTGTGTTCAACTTCACCTGCATGGAAATGAGAGATGGGAAACAACCTGAGCATGCAAACTGTTCACCAGAAGGATTAGTCCGGCAAGTAAAGATGGCGACAAAGACAGCAGGAGTCGAACTTGCAGGAGAAAATGCACTAGAGAGGTAT
Organism: Durio zibethinus; assembly: GCF_002303985.1. Next base: position 1,562,151 of record NW_019168381.1, read on the forward strand.
GATGCCGGTGCATATGCACAGGTCTTGGCAACAAGTAGATCAGATTCAGGCAACGGATTGAGTGCATTTACATATTTAAGAATGAACAAAAGGTTGTTTGAAGGGGACAACTGGAGGCACCTGGTGGAATTTGTGAAAAGCATGTCTGAAGGAGGTAGGCGAATTTCAGAGTGTGACTCCCGGGGGACAAACCTTTACATTGGGTTTATCGGAGACAAGAATGTCGAGAAAATGAAGGAGGCTGCTCTTGTATAGAAACTATGCACAGGGTCCACGAACAAAACTATATTTTTATTGTATTATATTTATAAGCTGAAAAAAAAAAAAAAAAAAAAGAAGGAGCGAAACAGAGCAAAAAGGACTATAGTCCATTACATATACACCATAATATTTGGTATCATATACCAAACTAGCTGATGGGTGAAACCAAAATAAAAAGATTGGATCTCCATAAAATATATGGAGATTTCATTAAATCTATGCTTAAGATCTTCCAATTGTTTTGCTCACCAATGAAGATTGAATCAGTCTAATTCATTCAAATCAATCCAAAAGAGATCTAAAATTCTTATAAATGTTTTTTTAATATATATATATATATATGTGTGTGTGTGTATGTGTGTATGTGTGTGAATGTTCTTATTTCTACTTCATTGATTACATTTCCAATATTTTTCAATTTGGTGCATTCAAATGGACTATATTAAACCAATATCAAGCAAATTAAACCACCTCATGCAGACGGTTACAAAAAGGAAATGAAGTCAAAAGTTCTTAATCAACGGTTAATAGCTAGAACAATATGTCAAAGTACTAATATTTTTGCAACAGTTAATAGCTAATACAAAAGTACTAATACATGCCTCCAACGTCTAAAACCCAAACATATCTACTGGTATCCATCTAGTAGCTTCCTCACAAAGTTTTTTGCATTCATCTGGAACTGAAAAGAGGTAATTGGTTTTTGCAGTATCAGAGGTTATAATAGCTCCAACCTTTATGACCTCTTCCTCCGTTAGTCCTTCAATCTTAGATATGACATCATATACTTTCCTTTTCCTTGCTGCATTTTCAGCAAAGTATTGCAAATGGTTAACCAATTTACCAAGCTCAACACTTAGATCCTGACATCTCTCACCAAGTTTCTCTATTGCGTTAAACAATGGGTCATCCTGACTTTTCTAGTCCTAACCATCCTTCGAGGAATGGATGTCTCCCTAAGCAGTTGATTTCTTGTAGCTGCACCACTGAAGGTTTCACCATTACCATTTAGGCTCTGCATGACAAATTTTGACTTTGCAATATTATCCAGATTTTCTGTATTCAACAGTTCCTCAGCTCCTTCAACTTGAATTTCATTCAAAGCTTCATGAGCTGCACCCGTCAAATCTGAATCAATCCTTGTAAAATCCAGTCTTCTAATGGGCTGCCTCTCATAAATACTATCACTGACACTTTTACGCTTTCTATTTATGGCCCATCTCACATAATAAGAAGCAACACAAGTAGTGATAATCTACATCATCTTGTTCATCTTTATAAACAATGCTATAGCAATTGCGAGCATGGCAAGTTGTTCCTCTGAGAATCTTTCCATCATGGGAACTAAATAATAGATAGAAATACAATAAACATTCATTTTAGTCCCAAGGTTTCAGTTTAAACAACACAAACTATAGTATCTGTAATCACATAAAGCAGTCTATAACTAGAAGCAAACCAATAAAAATATGAAAATGGAGAAGCCATTTTGCACCTAGTTTTTACTATTCTTTAAAAAAAAAAAAAAAGAGCTTGATATAAAGATCAAAACTATTTTAAAATATAAACCAGAAACTGTGTTCACTTCACTCATAAACAGAAAAAAGAGGGAAAAAAACCACAAAAAATCTGAAATAAGCCAAAGAGAAAGCCTCATCATTGAATGAGAAGCAATAAAAGAAAAGCCCAAATCCAGAAATTGGAAAAGATATATGAACCACGATACATGGAAAGAGATATGCTCAAAATTACTTGATTTTCAAGGAGAGATGGAATATTCGAGCTGTAAGATAGAGTAGCGTTTCCAGCGAGCTTGTCCTGCCAAATTCCCAGTGGTAAAGAAGGGGAATGCCGTGCCACTAGGGTTTAATTTTGGGAGAAAGAATAAGGGAGAGAGCTGCAGTGACTGCCCTAATCACAATTTTTTTAAAAAAAATCATAACTTTTTCCGCATTCCAGTGGTAAAATCACATTTCCGGGAATGTGGGTGGCAAGCCAAACGAGGGAATCTTACTCCCAGAAAAGAAGCCAACTTCTACATTCCTTAAGCGAAACGGCAACGTTTCAAAAAGGAAATGGAAAACGCTGTCCATTTATTTTCTACGTCATCAGTTCAAAATTCAAGGTTTTTAATGCTGTCAGTCAATCTTATCACATTTGGAAGAAAATTGTACTGGAAAAACCGATCCAGAATGTGGAGGAGAAATCGGAATTATTGCGGCGAAGAGTTTCGATCAAGTCTCCCAGTTCTTCACGGGCCAATTCTCTGCCAAACATGAATCCTTACCTGAATCAAAGATTTTGAATGACGAAAAAAAATTACACTTTTGAAAGACTGAGATCCCCGAGCAAGTCAAATAAATAAAAAATTGGCGAAGCGATTCCTAATAGTAAGAAACGGCGGAGAAGACACCGGCGGTGGCAACCGTTTGAAAAGCTTGAACATTTTTCCCATTTTCCTTTTTTTTGTTTTTCTGATAACTGAAACGGAGTGGTTAATAAAATCATATGGGCCACAGCTGGGCTCACTAATTCTCATTGGATTAATTGCCATTATTTTTGGCCCAAATAATAAAAGCCCTTAGCCCAATTAATTTTCGTTTGGGATTAAGAATTTAACCTTTTGTTTTTTTTTTAACTAGAGAAACAACACATCACTTGTTAAAACAGTGAAAATTTAGAAAAATAAAAAGAAAAATAATGATCACTAGAAATTAGACTTTTACTAATAATTGTCAATAAAAGTACAATTAAAAAAAAACCCAAAAATTATGATTGAAGAAAACTAGCAACTTTGTGTAACTAAGTCCCTCAATTCTTTTGGGAGAAATTTTTTACAACTGATATTGTTTCAATCTCTGCTTCAACGATTATGGTATCTTTCACATGGAAGTCCTTTGATGAGTAAAGATAGTCCAACGACATGAACGCCAAGTGAAGGTAGCCAGTGTTTAAGATTGAGAACCAACGATAATTTGCAACAGTACTTCGATTGGAATATAAGCGCAAATATATATATATATATACTAGTTTTCTTTCACGATACGCGTAATTATTAATCAAATTATAATTTTAATATAATAAAATAATTTTATTATTTTTATAGTAATTAAATTAAAATAACTATCATCATACTAAATTAAATTGAAAATATAAATTTAAGTTTTAAAAAATAAATATAACAAAAATTTTAAATTAAAATTTCAATAAAAAATAATAAAATAATTACTATTCCCTTTATCTATCACAGTTAAATTGTCACAGTTAACTTTTTTTTGTTAAAAATTTTTAATTTTAACATCTATTATTTTAAATAGTTTAATAAATCAAATTTTATAAAACATATATTTAGAAACCACTTTATTTAAAGTTTTTAAAATATATTTTTTTCATATTTTTATCAATAATAAATATAAAATAATAAGTTATTAAAGTTAAAAATTTGACCAACAAAATAAAAATGTGACAATTTTACTTTGATTGAAGAAGTATTAAACTGAATTTTATTTACTATTGAATTATTATTAATTTACAACTAAGTCATCATTACTTTGCTATTAAGTTATCACTTAATTTTATTAAATTATCATTAATTTATTACTGTATTATTATATATTTACAATTATGTATAAATATTACCATTAAGTTATCATTATTATGTTATCATTGGCATACAATTATCTTATCAATTATTTACTACTAAATTATTATTTATTTATTATTAAGTTATCCATAATTTAATATACAATTATTATTGATTAAATATAAAGTTATTGTTGATGTTGTCTAAATTATCACTAATTTACAATAAAATTATAAATAATTTGCTATTATATTACTCTCTCTGTCTTTATTTATTTGTCTTGTATTGACTTTTACGGAGTTAAAAAAAAAGTTTTGATTTGAATGTATTTAATATTAAAATTAATTTTTTTATAAAATTAAAGTTTTATGATTTTTAATGTTAAAAAGTAAAAAAAAAATCATAAAAAATAATTTAAAATATAAAAAAGTAAGAGTTTTAGATGTTTAAAACAAAAAATAAACAAAATTTTGAGACATCCCAAAAAAAAAAAGATAGACAAAAAACTAAAATAAATGGAATATTATACATTTACTGATATGTTATAATTTATTTATCACTAAATCCTCTATAATTAATTTAATTGTATAAAACACGTTAATAGGTAAAATGTGTTACAAACCTTATAATATTCATATATAGAAAAACTATTTTAAATCTTCAAGCTGTATTGCTTACATTAAGTGGGGCATGAATGACTTAACTAAGATATTTTAATAAAAATAAATAAAAAGTAGATAATATTTTAATTTGCTAAAAAAATATTAAATAAAAATAAGTAGAGATAATTCAATAGATTATCACATTTTATATATAATATAGATATATATTAAACATCTTTTTAATTATAAAATTTCCTATTTAAAATTTCCTATTTAATTAAGCGCCTTTTACATATTAATTGAAAAAAAAAATCAGAGTTCTCGCAATCATCTATAATTTAAATTTTTTTTTCATTTTCATATATATTATGATATATTGATCCATTGAGTGATAAAAAGATTAATTTAGTAATCTTAGGATTTATATGAAATATTAATCGATTCATTTATCTTATTTTTACATATATATAATTTAATTTTATCAATTAAGTTAATTTTTTATCTTAATTATAAGACTATATAAATAAATATATTTTATTTCGCATCTTCATACTTAAAATTTTTTATCATGCAATTAATGAGTTCAATTATCAGTCTTCCTTTCTTTATGAATTGAAGAATTAGTTAAATATGCATGATTAGCATGTAGTGTATTATTAATAGGAGTCTACCCAATTAAAAAAATTACTTTTAATATTGTTTGGAGTTCATTTTTTTTATGTATATATCACAGCTGATATATGTATTTATATATGATAAACATGCTTATAAAAGTACAAATCATTATTAAATAGATACTTTCACGATAAGAATATAAATCATTATTAAATAGATACTGTCACGATAAGAATATAAATCACTAATCATATACTTTAAGTATATAAACAAATAAAATAAAATGAACTATAACATTATTATTTCAAAGAATATAATAATTGATTAGAGAACTAACAAAGCTATGATCATTCAACAAAACACACACAATTAATCAATATTTTTTACTTTCAAAACACAAAAATATGTTAGAGTATTCTTAATTGAAAAAAATACATTTATATTTTTCAAGGAAAAATCATAAAATATATTGATAATATAAATTTTAAATTTCACAATGAAGTTAGTAGCATGACATTTACCTTTTAGGCTTTAAAGTATATTAAAAAAATAAATTAAAAAAAAAAGTAAGTGATGTGTTAATTTCTTAACTCGCTTGTGAAGATAAAAAAAATTTAACTAACAATATATTAAATAATTTCTTTTCTTCAAGATTAATTTTTCTTAGAAATATTGACTTTGGTTTCATAAAAATATCTTAAGTACTAAATATTTGACATTAACTATAAAAAATTAAGGATAGACCAAAATTAACTTAAGTGTAGTATAGAATCAATCTATAGAAAATAAAATAAAAACTAAGTTTAGGGCACATGAGATTATGTTCATAAAATAAACATTCATTTAAGCATTATAATGTTAAGGTGTGATTGTATGGAGTAATTAGAAATATTATAATCAATCATTGTAATCATTAAACATAAAAATTTATATTTATCATAAAAATAAAAATAATCAAACATATAAATTTACCATAATACACGTATTGCTCTTTTTGAATAATTTTTGAATAATTTAATTTATAATTTTGTATGAACTTTAATTTCAATTAATCTAAAATAAATAAACAAAAATTATAAATATATTTAAGGACTTGTGATATGTGCCATTAAAAAATATCAAGAGTAAATTAGATTATATCTTGAAAATGAAAAATTATATGCTTTAATTAAGATAAAGTTAAATGTTTTGGGGTATACACATTATGTTCTAATAATTTAGACTAAAACAATTAGTAATTGAGAAACAAGAAAAAAATTTATGCCACAGCCCATAGGATGATAATGTGTTTTATATTAATTTGATTGAATTATTACTTATGAAATTTAACAAAAAAATTTTAATTTTTGACAACAAGCACACCATATCCCACAAATAAATTTTTAATATAGTTTAATTTGATATAAATTTTATTTATAAATTTTAATTGATTTAAATTTAAATAACTAACAAATAAAAAGCTATATTTTTAATGACAAATAATCTTTATTAAATAAATAAGAAATGCTAGAAATTGAAATATAAATTTGTTATTTTTTAAAATTTATAAAGATATTTATGTTATTCATTTTTAACACTTTTAGATTTAAATTTAAATAACTAACTAATAAAAGTTATATATTTAATGACAAATAATCATTATTAAATAAATAATTAATGCTAAAATTTAAAAGTAAATTTATTATTTTTTAAAATTTATAAGGGTATTTATGTCGTTCATTATTAATGTTATTCATTTTTAACACTTTTAGATTTAAATTTAAATAACTAACTAATAAAAGCTATATATTTAATGACAAATAATCATTATTAAATAAATAAATAATGCTAGAAATTTAAAAGTAAATTTGTTATTTCTTAAAATTTATAAGGGTATTTATATCGTTCACTATTAATACTTTTAGAGTTCACACTACATATACTTTTAGGCTTTAGAGTATATTAAAAAATTAAATTTAAAAAAAAATAAGTGATGTGTTAATTTCTTAACTCGCTAGTGAAGATAAAAAAAATTTAACTAACAATATATCAAATAATTTCTTTTCTTTAAGATTAATGTTTCTTAGCAATATTGACTTTGGTTTCATAAAAATATCTTAAGTACTAAATATTTGACATTAACTATAAAAAATTAAGGATATACCGAAATTAACTTAAGTGTAGTATAGAATCAATCTATAGAAAATAAAATAAAAACTAAGTTTAGTAACAATTCAAGGGTACATGAGATTATGTTCATAAAATAAACATTCATTTAAGCATTATAATGTTAAGGTGTGATTGCATAGAGTAATTAAAAATATTATAATCAATCATTGCAATAATTAAACACAAAAATTTATATTTATCATAAAAATAAAAATAATCAAACATATAAATTTACCATAATACACGTATTGCTCTTTTTGAATAATTTTTTTATAATTTAATTTATAATTTTGTATGAACTTTAATTTCAATTAATCTAAAATAAATAAACAAAAAATATAAATATATTTAAGGACTTATGATATGTGCCATTAAAAAATATCAAGAGTAAATTAGATTATATCTTGAAAATGAAAAATTATATGCTTTACTTAAGATAAAGTTAAATGTTTTGGGGTATAAACATTATGTTTTAATAATTTAGACTAAAACAATTAGTAATTGAGAAACAAGAAAAAAATTTTATGCCACAGCCCATAAGATGATAATGTGTTTTATATTAATTTGATTGAATTATTACTTATGAAATTTAACAAAAGATTTTAATTTTTGACAACAAACCCACCACATCCCACAAATAAATTTTTAATATAGTTTAATTTGATATAAATTTTATTTATAAATTTTTAATTGATTTAAATTTAAATAACTAACAAATAAAAAGCTATATTTTTAATGACAAATAATCTTTATTAAATAAATAAAAAATGCTAGAAATTCAAATATAAATTTGTTATTTTTTAAAATTTATAAAGATATTTAAGTTATTCATTTTTAACACTTTTAGATTTAAATTTAAATAACTAACTAATAAAATTATATATTTAATGACAAATAATCATTATTAAATAAATAATTAATGCTAAAAATTTAAAAGTAAATTTGTTATTTTTTAAAATTTATAAGGATATTTATGTCGTTCATTATTAATACTTTTAGAGTTCACAGTTTTATATATAAATGATATATATATATATATGTAAACAAAAGAAAAATATTGTTCAATGAGCTTTAACATTACATGATTTGGATATGGTTTAGAAATGTGTTCTGACCTGTTACCTCCATATGTTTTCCTTTCCTCTCGTCCCTTATTCTCAGTGTGTATTTAGCATACAATTTTCCCTCGGAAGAATGAGTTTTCCAATCATATATTCCCAATTGCAACTGTATATGGGATAATCCATCACCCTTGCCTATGACTCTTGGGATCACCTTTAGGGTCCTGCGTTCATTGGAGATATATAATAGTTAGATCGATATAGAAATCACATCGATATGTTCAAGCAAAGTAGGTACAATGGTTGTTTGCAGAATCCAAAAGACAAATCATTCGTGCTCTCCAACTGTGAATTCTCTGGAGAGAGATTCCTTAGTTAAACTTGAAAATTTGTCAATTTTCCAGGTGTAGGTATTCTTGATTGGACTCTTCAGAATGGACAGACACTCTCCTTTACCAGTACAGTTCAAAACAAAAACTTCAGTCCCGAATACGCATGAATCTTCAAAATGTTATCCATTAGCTGCCTCGTTAAAAGCATTAAGGGCTGAGAAATTCTGCAAATCCCAACTGAGTTTTCATGGCATTAAACCGCCTTACTCCGCCAATGGCATCTAAGACATAGGAACTATGCAATTATGCTACAAATACGAATCATATATAGGAAGAAAATCATATGTGATGATATATAAATGCTCTATGATAAGCTACCTTCGGGGGTCAAGTATTTGTCTCGAATCTGATCAAGCACAAACAGCCTGAAGATCACATTAACCTCCCAACCAAGAGGTAAAAACTCTGTTTCTGCAATTAACAAGTAGATAGGCGTGTCCATTTTTTTTCTTTCTTTCCTTCCCTTTGGATATAAACACAATCTCCTACAACAGCAAACAACATATGTAATACAAGGCTTAATTACATCTTCTTGACTTAGAGCAAATGGGAAGAACAAATATATATGATCATAACTGTAGTGTCCGAGCTTAAATACCATTTATAGCCACCTGATTTGAATGTGCCAGATTCATATTTTCTCTTGGGTCTTTGGATATGTTTTTGATATCATTGAGAATGACTCAACCTTGAAGATGTAGTGAGCTGGGTTTTGAAATCTGTGGGTTTCTTACTCCCTCCAGTCTCATAAAATTCTTCACAAAATCATTCAAATCAACTTGGTTTTCAATTTCTTGAGAAGGATATCAGTACTCATGATATTATACAATTTCTATTATCCTATTGAAATCAATTTAATAACTTTTAAACTTAAGCATCAATCAATTTCCGCTTTGATAGTGTAGATAAAACCTCTAATTACTAACTCATGTTTCAATTTATATCACATCTCTTGAAAGCCATCAACTGTTACATAGTTTAAGAACTTTTTGTCACACATTTCATGAATGTTTCCTTTGATTAATTATAGATGGCGTCTAAAAGCTAAACGCCATGGAAAAATGAAAAGCTTAGATTAATGCAGGTTAACCTTAGAATTCTCCAGAGTCCACACAAATACATACATATATAAAAATTATAATCATATTCTTTCTAATAAAAAAAAAACCATGCAGTCCTCCTTAATAACTGATGATGATGTCGAATAAAGTTGACAATAAAACATAGATAAATAAATGTAAGCCCAAGACAATCATGTTTGTGTAGGTAAAGATTAAACAACGATAGAATACGCAAAGCGTTGGAGATAGGATTAGAGGTGCAACTTGGGTTGCATCGGGTCTAGATAGTATAGAATCTTCATCATGTTGCTTTCCCGCAGCTTACTTCTAGAAGGTTGAGAGAAAATCAGATAGTTTTGAATGAGAAATCCTAGCTACTACAAAAGGATTACTTATTCTTTAACTTTGTCCGGGTAAAGGGGAGCAGATGGCGAACAAACTTGCGTGCGGTTGGGCTAAAAGGTTTCGTGGAATAAAAGCTAGAGTAATACCCGTTTTATTTTTAAGATGGATTATTCCAAGTTTTATTTGGATTTAAATTTTAATCCCTTTCTAAACTATCTTAAAATGTGCTCTCCAATAAAATATGCATGAATCATTTTTATCTCCTTCCCTAGAAAATGGTTGATAAGGAAACAAAAAAAAGCATGAAACCAATCTAAATATAAAACATAAACCGTGTTCATTTCACTCATAAACAGGAAAAAAGGGGAAAAAAACACCCAAAAAAGGTTTGAAACAAAACCAGAGAGAAAGCCTCCTTATTGAATAAGACTAAATAAAACAAGAACTCAAATCCAGAGATAAGAGAAGGATCTATGAAACAAGATACATAGAAAAGAGAAGAGTTCAAAATTACTTGATTTTCAATGAGAAATGAGAATGAATAGCCGCAAAAAAAAAAAAATCGAAACTTTACCACATTCCCCACGGAAAAATAAAAAATGGAGATTTGTTATGGTGTTACATTCCCCACGGAAAAATAAAAAATGGAGATTTGTTATGGTGTTCCTCAATCAATTACAGTGTCATATGTGAAAGACAATTCTATTGAAATACGAGCAATTCATATTTGAGCAAATCGTCACACATTACAAAGATTTACGGATTGATATAAAAGAAGGTTTAAGCTCCAACAAAAAACAACAGAGCAACTTTTTCATCAATCAAGAACAACCAATTTCTGGTACTCTTCACCCGAAATAGCAGCTTCCATGACAGCCTCAGGGTTTATATCTCCATCTTGATCCAAGAACATCTTTATCAAATTCTTAGAAAACCCACTAACCAACGCCACCCCATTTTGATTTCCAGGCACTGGTGTAGCCCTCGAATCTCTCAAATTCCAAAACACAATTTGTGGAATCGCCTCTCCATACCCTTTCTCAGTAAACTTTTTCACTATAACTTGATAGTCAGTCTCCCAGGGAGATGCTGATGCTTGATCAAACTCCATGTCGCTAAATACAAACAACCTTTTAACCATTTGTTCTGGCTTCAATTGGCCTTGAACAGCAACATTCAAGATAAGATCAAACACCTTCTGGAAATCAGTGTTCATGCCCCAATGCATGCATCTCACAAAATTAGTTTTTTCCTTCAAATTTCGACCTTCCACTAATTGGAGTTGAGGGTGTTGGCTGAAAGTAATGAGCTTCCCTTTCCATGGCTCCTCGCTTAGTTCCGAGACCAATACTCCCAAAGCAACAGAAACTTCCATTGGTGTCCCAGTCATGCTACCAGAAACGTCGCAAACCGCCATGCAGGTTCTAAGCTTTCCCTTCTGTAGCAAATCATTAACCATTCTTTGCCATTGAAGCTCTGCAACCTCTCCACCATCCTCGTCTTTCAATGAGGCGATTATTTCATGAGGAAGCAACGCACCAGCTGCAATTGTGGATTTCCCAGCTTTTACATCCTCCAAATACTTAGAGAACCGCTCCTTGTCATGCTTTAAGAATTTTTCCTTGTAAAACTTCATGGCCAGAGAGGCTACTCTTTTGTAGGGAATTGAATCCCATCTGTTTGCACCAATATACACCTCTGGCAATTCCAAAACTTTACGAAGTGGTACCAACACTTCCTTCCTCAGCCGATCACGAACTCTATAAGCGTAATGTGCTTCCTCGATACCTTCATATTCGGGGTAGTTCTCACGAGGGAACATCTTTTTGGCAATACTCTCACAAAGCAAAGTTGATTTATCGAAGGAAGAGTCAATGGAAGGGCACCACTTTGCAGCAAGACCAATCTTCCTTATTTGATCAGATTTCATCAACTCCATATCGGCTCTAAGACACTCGGCGAAAAGATCAGAGACACGCTCGTAGAGAAACCTGAAGTCCGGGTCACGTGAGTATCTCTCGATTACCTTTTTGGCCATAGCAATCTTCTTATCTTTCCTTAAAGCACTTGCATTTTCCTTCTCAATCTTAGCCCTTTCAATAGCATTTAACAGTCTAACTTCTTTGGGTGCACTGCAACTGGATTTCCCTTCCCCTGTTTTTTTCTTGGTTTTGCTTTGTAAACACTCGTGTCTGAATCTTGAGCGCCTTGTACTTTTAAGACCAAATTTTCTCTTGTTCCACTCCTCCTTTTGAATCTTCCTAACGTCGGAACCTTCAAGCATCCGGTAAAGAATCTCGGGAAGATCCTTAAAATAACCGAAATCAGCAAAGGAATCCAAGTTGCAGGCAAGGGTTTTAGGATGGTGATTGTGTAGCCAAAACGCTGCCGTGTAAAACCCTTCCTTGTCTGATTTCCCAGTGCCACGAACGCCGCGTAGGTTACAGATGAGTTTGAGGGTGGTCAGAGGGTTGTGATCCCAAGCAAGACTCAGCCTCTTTTTGAGGGAATCGGGTGGGGTGTCAGGAACCACATGGAAAAAAAAGTCAAGGCAGGGGTTACCTGATGAGAGAAAAGTGGCTGACATGTTCTCGGTGAAGCCCATGGGAAGGTCATAGGGTTGTGAGATATTGTCTTTGTTGAAGTTGGCCACCATTAGATCCATGAAGGGATTGCTTGGAGCGGTGGTGGTTTGAGGCTGTGGCCTTGGAGGGGTTGGACTGCGGAGTTCAGGTGGACCTAAGAGGGATGGAGGAGCCATTTTTGATTGCTTGGGGATTGGAAACTGGAGATCTCTTTGATTTTGGTGCGGTGAAGTTGTGATTGATAGATTCTGTCAAGAAATCGGGTTTAGGGATGCAAACACATGCTCGAATGAGGTATTTATAGCCTGTGCCTTACCTTGGTCTCCAAGCATGGGAACAAATTTCTTTTTCTATATTTTATAAAGATTTTCTTTTTTTATTTTTTTTTTGGCCTTTTCTTAATCACCAAGTATATATATATATATATATATATATATTTTGCTATGAGATTTATTTGATTTATTGATAAATGATATAGTATTATTGAAATTGAATCACTTGTATTAGAAAAAAAATTACTTGATTCAAAATTCTTAATTTATTTTTTATTTATCATATTCTTTATTATTATATTTATTCAAAATTCATTATATTCAAATGACTTATTATTTGAATATAAAAACAAATAAGACGCAAACAAGGCCCATATATTTTGTCTTTCAAAAGGGGAAAAGAAATCCTTCATCTTTTTCATCAACAACGAAATTTATACATAAATTTAATGCATAACAACTTACAATCGCCACTCTAATTTACAAGCATTCCTCATTCTAAAATCTTGCCGCTCTTCCAACCATGAATTGTAGTTCAAAAGTAGTAAAAAAAATTTATGCTAAGACCAAAGATTTGCAAATTTGAGTTGTCCTAGGGGGATCCTTCATCCTTGAATTCACCTTTGGATAAAACTTGAGCTGCATACCTCAAGGAATCAACAATGGCGGCGTTCATATCCAGGAATTCATAGTTCAAACCTATCAAAGAAAACAGCGGAAGGCAGGTTTAGTAACTAATAAAAGGTTTCGTGGTTGGCTCCGTTAAAATCAGAAAAATCCTTATACCCTTATACCGACCTTACTCGAGCTTCGTCTGCCTGTTCTAGATGAAGATGCAACAGAAGACTGATTGACCGAAGAGCTTCCCTCTTCTGATTCTTGTATTGCTTGCTTCAAGCTCTCAACCACTTGACTCATTGTTGGTCTTTCCTTGGCATTTTTGTTTAGGCAGCTAGTAGCCAACTTTCCAACTTTTTGTGCTGCACTGAATGAATAATTATTTCTAAGTCCAGGGTCTATTATCATGCTGAATCGTTTACTGTCAGGAGGGAACTGTTTCACCCAGTCTAGAAGCTTCTGCTCCAATGTTGGGCGGTTTCTGTCCACCGCTCGCCTCCCTGTGAGGATCTCATAGAGTACCACCCCAAAAGTCCATATATCACTTTGGATTGTGAGATGACCTGTTTCAACATATTCCGGGGCGGCATATCCATAGGTTCCAACCACCTTTAACAAAATGAAACAAATGATAATGTCAAACACCTTAACAAATTGCATGTTCTGAAATGTATCCTGCTTCTCAGAAATAGTTATAATGCAACTTTGACTCGTGAATAAGAGAGTCATTGATCATACACAGCTGGAGTCAAACTCGTTCAGCCAAATCTTTTCCTAACACAAAAATTTGTGAAAGTAGATGCTGTGTGCCTAATGTGCTAAGCAGCTAAAAGAACTGAATTAGTGCTTCTACTTTTCTCACCGCTTAAGATGTTGAATGTCAGCAGATAGTGGAGGGTTGAGCCAAACAACAAGGATGCAGTGCAGATGCTTTGTGAACATCAAATTAAGTCAGAAGTCATTATAACTACTTTACTCAAATAGCTGATAGCTACTTACCGCTGTGGATACATGAGTACGATCACCAGTTGGCCCTTCCCGTGCAAGCCCAAAGTCTGAGAGCTTTGGCTTCAAATTTTCATCCAAGAGCACATTTGAGGATTTGAAATCTCGATATATCACCTGTTCAAATAACACAAGGCAGATAAGAGAGTCTTCAAATAAATAACGAACCAATGTCAATCCATTATAACTTATAAAGCATACATTCAATGAAGTTTTTTGCTCTATTTTATCAGGTAGGCAATTCAGTGATACCAGCATTGAAGTCAGTAACATAGCTTGAATTCTCTCTCCCCTAATCTTTCCAATTGGGAAATTTTAGTTTTTTTGGACCTAAAGAGAAAATGGCCAATTGCCCATGTCTCATATTTCCTTTATCATTAGTCTTAATGTGATCATTTAGGATGGTTTTGCTGAAGTCATCTTAATAAAAGAAGATTGTACCTTGACTTCCAATCCCTCATGTAGATAAGCCAGTCCTTCTGCTGCACCAAGCATAATCTCTAATCTTGTTTTCCAAGGCAGGGTGGATGTCCTTTTAAAAAGATGATCTTCTAAGCTCCGGTTAGGCATGAATTCATACACCAGCAGTCTCTGGATCCCTCTTTCGCCATCTACAGAACAATATCCTAAAAGTTTTACTAGGTTTGGATGATTGACGACACCAAGAAATTGAACCTCCGCAAGCCATTCCTTATGACCCTAGATGAGGTTAGCAAAAGTATCATAAGAAACAGAAACTACTTTTCAAAATGAAGTACAAAGATTTTAGCTACCAAAAAGAAGAAACTATAATTAGAACCAGTAAGTGACAGCAACAATATAAGTGTTGAGGATAATTAGCCAACTTTAACAGTGTGAAATATAGATGATAACAAACTAATTTCCTCCTTTCAGCAGAAATAATTATATTTACTTTTTTATATGAAATTCGAGGAAAATGCAAATGCTTTTCAGACGAATTACTTATATATGGTGAAGATATAAAGTAGATAGATTAGGAAAAAAAAAAAAAAAAGAACAGAGGTGTCTCTGCCTCCATTTTGGAGACTGCTGTACTGTTAGCTTTCTACTAAAGATAGCTGCAAATTTCTGTAACAGTATGCATCAAAAACATGCAACCTTAAACAACCCAACTTAGAGTAAGAGTTACTATTGTAGTCTGCAGCCATTCTTGGGGCCGATTCTTCAATCATCTAGGACCTTTTCTCTTGGGGTTATAAGCTAAAGGAAAGAACCATCCGACAATAGAAATGTAAGTGATGTGGAGAGCTAATAGACAGAGACAGATACCACATTGTTCCAGAGCAAGAATGGCAGACTGAATCTTTAGATCAAAATCATCTGGACCCTTACAAGATTCCCAAATTTATAGTTTTTTGTTAGTTCTAAGTTATATCCCTTACTATAACACCGAATCTGATTTGACTACAACATCGAATTCCCAACTAATCAAACACCATATCCACCTTAGGCATCACAAAAATTTGTACAGATACCGAGAAAATTAATCCCAAATCCCAATTTTGACACCATCACTATCCAAATCATTGTATGAATCAGCCTCATAGCACATCATCAATATTCACTAAAACTATGGGTATAGAGCATACCATGTCACTGCTGAATTTTAAGACTAACCATCACATTTTGTTGCAAATTCCTATGAAATCGTTTTCAGCTATTATGAATAGAACGACCAGAAAAAGTGCAGGATGTTACCAGAGAAAATTAGTACCTGTAAACCCTGAGTGTTGAGCTTCTTGATAGCAACAACTATGGGATCACCTCGACCACTGTGAGGCGTAATTGTGCCCTTATAAACACTCCCAAAGCCACCCTGTCCGATCTTTAACATCCGATTGAAACCATTTGTTGCATCCCTCAGTTCTTGTAAAGAGAAGACTCTCAAATTATGCTCCTTTTCTTTGTACAATTCTGGTATGCTCCTTGGTGATGGCATAGATCTTGATGTCCGAGTCAAGGCTGAATTATCCGATTGACTTTGATTCCTCAACTCAGGAGCAGAACTTGATACTCCTTTCTTGTTCTTTGATTTGTCCTTGGTGAAGATAGAAAAACACTTCATTTCTAAGTTTTATATGACCAAAATGAAACTCTTGCAGTTATCGTCAAAATTGTTGTATCAAACTGCAATCTTTTCCTCACATTTAAACTATCCTCGAAGATAGATAAAGAACCCACGAAGAGAAACTGAAGTTTGAACAAGAAACGAGTGAAAGTACGATGAAACCAGAGAAAGAAAATGGAACCAGAAAAGTCTAGATGCCAAGCAGTGAGAAAATGAAGAAGGAAAAGTAAACCATATAATAAATGAAGCATACAAGCAAATAAATAAAACGTCAATTCTAGAGATGGTGTGAACAAAAGAGAAGCCAGATAAGAACGTAAGGGAAAAAAAAGAAAAAATAGAATAGCCTGAAGGCACAGAGATTGAATTTTGTCACAACATGGGAACAGCCGTACAAGCGATTAAAAGTGAAAACCCAGACAAGAAACAGTAAAAGAAACACGGATTAAGGTTTGAAAAATATTGTATAACCACGAGTACACAAATTCACACCTAAGAATAGAAGGAGAAAGAAATGAACAAAATGGCGTGTATAAAACGATGAAATCAAGGCAATGAAAAGAACAGGAGGCAAGTGAATTAAGAGACTGAATTTGACTGCAAGCACAGAAAAAATAGAAAAGACCAAGCAAAGAAAGAAGCAAATCTTCTAAAGCATTGCTATTTCTCTCCGTTCACATTGACATTTCTGCAAATGAATACTTAATACGAACAGTAGTAATCAAAGATCTTACTGGATTCCGCGTTTTATTTTGGTCTCTAACTTTTTGTGGACTCTTGTAAGTTAGCGTTTAGCAATGACTTTAGACCTTTAATCAGGCTCTGCCTTTTTTGGGCTTTTGGACCGTCAACCCATTGCAAAAATCATACGCCAAAAAAGAGTGGACTGTTGAGGGGTTGGGAGCGTCGTCAAGTAGAAGAAAGCAAATGGTTTACGTTGCTGTCATTTGAATGGACCTGGAATACCAAAGAACAGAACTTTCATCGAAGCTCCCATTTCGCTTCTACCTAGGACAGGACAGAACTCAGAAACAAGATAAGATCTGCAATCTTTTCAACAACATGGCGTCACCTTTTCATTCAACACGGCTGACGCAACCCTGTCAAGATGAAGCTTCCCAAATCACAGCCTTGTTTCTTTAATTTCCTTTTCATAATTTGCTACCTTAAAAATTAAAACAAACCCTTTTTCTTCATACTTATTTGATTTCATCGTCAGATTAAACTATCCGAAGGGGATTCTAGACTTCTAGTCCAACTAGCGATCAGAGCATTTATAAAAAGAGATTTTCTCCATTGTGGAACACTAAAATCTTATAAACCCAAAAATGGATTAATCTCAAACTCTTTGAGAGAGAGAGAGAGAGAGAGAGAGAGAGGGGGTTTGGTTGAGTTGACATTTTAAGACCATTTTGTTCATTTAGTCCTCGTACGTGACAATTACTAGAAAACCAACCCCTTTTATTATGGGACCGACGCATAATTTCTTCAAGTCATTGACCTTGCTTCTTCTTTCTTTTGCCTTTTTTTTTTTTGCTCAATAAATCTGTGGGTGATTGGTATCTTAATATTTTAATAATCATGGATATGGGTATGGTGTATGAGTGGTATGAAGAATCATTGGCATCGGAGACTCACACAATTAGGCGGTCACACAACAGGAATTAAAAACCAAAGAAAATGAGTTGATTAGCTCCATCATCAAATCTACTGATAAATCTATAATAAAAAACCAAGTCTTCTTCTATGGTTGAGAAAATTCTAGGTGACCTGGCTTTTTTTTTTTTTTCCGTGGGGAAGGCGATCGACCTAGTAGACTCCAATCTTCTTCAATGATCAAACTTAATTTTGGGTCAATTGGAAAATTTCCATCAAATGAGAAATGTTGTAAATGAAATTTTGAAACACCATAATTCTCTCTACTATGTCGCATGTACGAGATGGAATTTCCGTGCAAAAAAGGGCAAAGCAGATGGCAACTTTGACACCTTTATTTTCCCCCTTCACATGGGCAAACAACTCAGTGTCCCCTCTTCCTGGGACCCATATTTCATATCCATTTATAAAAGGAGTAAAAAAAATAAATAAAAAAGAAGAAGAAGAAAGTAAACCACCGATGCTTTTACCTTATGAATAATCATTTGGCTGAAGCCCTTTCCAGTTTCCACCCGTACAAAAAAGTTGTTTTGTCATTAAATCATTGTACATAATTCACCCGAACTTATGAATCTATTTCATATATTTTCGTTAATACAATAATTATTTCATTGGTAAACTTCAATAATAGAGAGTGAAACAATATCATTATATAATACACCTGATATAATGATTTATTATACTATATTAATTTTTTTCTGTCCTGAAATTTTCTTGCCATTTGCTTGGAATGTAGATCTTTACCCTTTGCACAGTGCCGAATTAAAAATTTGGTCAAATAGCCATGATTATCCAACCCCAAAAGTAAAAAGGTTACTGCACCAACCCCTGCTTTTGAAATCTTTATAATCATTGTAACTTTTTTCCCCCACCTTCGCTGAAAAACCAAACCAATTTGAACAAAGTAAAATAAAAAGTCAACCAAATCAGAAAAATCAAAGTACTATGAAATCAATTGTTACATACTTTTGGTTTCGCATGAATTTTTTAGAGTAAACGTTGTGATTTCCACTTAAATTAGGCGTTCACGTGACTAAATTTGATTTAGGAAAATATTTAGTTGAGTTAGACTAATCAGTGCTGGTTGTAACGTTTGATTTTCTTTGCAGGAATTTTTTTATTGTATGACTTTGTGTTACTTGAATTAAAAAGAAAATTTTGTGTCAATTTATACTATTTGTTAGAATATTTATAACTGATTTGACACATTCCTAACCATATGAATACTATTATACGGGCCGGAAGAATTGAAACATAAAGTTTATGGTAGACACATTTATGAGCTATGCAATGCCTTTTAATTCGGGCCAATAATACAGTTTCGAAAGAGGAAACAAAAAAAAAAAATTCCTTGGTCAGAGGGTAAATGTTGTATGATAAGAACAATATAGGTTTTACTTGTTCATCTCGATAAAATAATAATAATAATAATAATATCTGATAATTTTATTAGCCACAAAAACGATGGGGGAGCATTCAAATTCAATGTTCAAAGCTGGGTTAGGATAAGTCTTGACTTAAACAGAAGTTAATTGTATATTTAATTGTAAAAAAATGACTTATTTATTTATTTATCATTAAATAAATGTATTTTTAAAATAAATGGTGAGGACTTCCATTACATTTGTGAATCTATTGATGACCGTAACCAAATTGCTTTAACTTTTTTATGAAATTATGATGAGTCAAACAACTAGTGTTGTAAAAAAACTAGGCATGAAAAGAATTTCCACAGCTTAAAATTTACTAAGAAAATTTTAAAATAAAATGTTCATAAATATATTTTTTAAGGAAGGGGGATTTTATTATGCTTAAAAGCCCTTTCATGATGCTGAACAAAAATGCAGATGCTTGAACTAGGACACAGTTGCGTTTTATGATTGGACTCTTAGAGATTAATCATAGATCAATATCACAGAGGAATCTCTCCTACTACGATGCAAGGGAGCCTCAATGGTAGAAACAAAGCAGTACTTCCAAAATACAGAACAATGAATAGAGGACAAAAAAAAAAAAGAATCATGCAAGGGTTAATATTATACACGGTATCATATGAACCAATACTCTCAAATACATAACCTTCCCTCCCGTCTACAATGACAATTTCTTCGGACTTAAGAGGAAACATGTCGGATCTCATCATGCTAATGCTGTACATGGAATCATAACGACAGCTGGAACTAGCACATGGGATATACTGCAAAACTCTGCACCGATTCACCAAAACTATCATACAAAATAAAATCAACTCCACAACCATATCAGTTCTTCAACAATGGCAGCCACCAGGGATAATAGCTAGTCATTCTTCAATGCAATGTGGGTGCAACAGGTAGCTGGTTCTATTTCTTCAATTAGGAGTCCAAAGTAGCCGTCGGCTCATAGCAGGTGGTGCTAAGCCTGGAATATCCCGGATGTCCTTGTTGTTTGGGTTCACAAGCTGAAAAAGGAAACCAAATAATTGAGCACAAGTATAAACACCATGTGAACAGAGAAAAGATAAATTCACATAGGCAGCTTTCCACATGACATTGTGGTTAGAGTCCAGAAAAACTGCTTTCAATTGTCAACCAGTTACACAGAATCCGTGGTAAGGTGTTAATTCAGTGGTTGATGGTGAAGCGGGGTTTGAGAAATAGTAGACCTTAACGATTAGGATGGCTATGACACCAATGACAATAAGAAACAACAATGCCATAATGCACTTATCAGTGGCAACCTATGAACAAAAAGAAAATAAAATCAGTAAATACAATTTAACACTCGTCAGTTCATACGAATGAAAGGAAGTGGATGTTTCAGAGATTGACCTGCCTACCAATTTCTTTGACCAATTTAGATGCTTTCTTGATTGAGAAATGGATAGAATCCAGCTCATTAACTATCCTGCTCATTTGTTCAGTCTAAATATGAAAGAAATAATATTTCTTAGTTTGAATATCAATGTAGAATCTCAAAAGGTTAATACAACGAAAAGTAAAACTGTTAATTGAACCTTAGATATAGCAAAATGTCAAGATAATGATTTAATGCTATCAGGTTATTTACCTGAGACTTGAGAGCTGCAGCAGTCTCTGTCCCAACATCAACGGTGTCTTGAACAACCTAATATATAGAAGAGAGACAAAACTTAGTCTTCCTTCTATAGCCCTAGAAATCAGGAAGAGTTATTAAGATGGGGAGGAATTGAGCTAAGAGGTGGTAAATCCTAAGACTTCTTGCCTTTTGTTGGTTTTAAGTTTAACATAAAATGCAAACTTCAAAAACCATAGCTCTAAATACAACCAATTATTTTTCAGTAGAGGAAGATGCAGGACATGTTACAAAATCTAATGTAGCAAAAGTTTGGACACCAACCTTCTTAGCCCTGTCAATGGCTTGATCAGTCTCATCCATCATTTGGTTTCCTCTATCCATTAGTTGTTGATTTGTCATAGCTGCAGAACATACAGGCTGTCTCAGAAACAGTTTAAAATTCAAGTAAAATACGACACTTGCATTTTATTTGCAGACAACATTCCAACATCATCCCAACAATCAATGTAAAGGAGTCAGAACCAATATGAAGAGTGCATTGGCTAACAAAGGCACAACAGTAGAACACAGCTTCAAAGTTGAATGACATCTAGAAATTTATGCTGCTGTAAAATCAGATTATAAAAATACATTTTAGCCATTAAATAAGCTCTGATTAACACTCTAATAGTTATTTATATAGCAAAGTTTCCATTATTGCTTCCCAGTTTGAGAACACATAGAAGTACAACTACAAACAGGTTGACTATATCGTTCGGTGCGAGATAATATTGAACTAAGTGATCAGAGATTTCTTTGTCAAGCATCTCATCCCTTGTCATATTGAGTGTGTTTGACAGCATATATTCTAGCAATAGTGCAAAATTACTTGCACATCTTACAACCAACTACCATTAGATAATCACTGTAAACTAAATGAGAAACTGAAAATATTTATGGCCACACTTAAAAGTAAAAAAGAAAAATAAGACAATATTTGGTGCAAGTGAGTTAGTGCATCTGTGTTTGTTGTCAACTGCCAGAACAGAAAACTGATCAGGGAAGAACGATGTCTACCTATGTCACTATTTATAAACAAAATTTCAACTCAAACTTCCACATAAACAAATCAGCCAAATTCAGAAAAGCTGATATACTTACATGACGCTAGCAAGACATTTTCTTCCCCAAAGCCTTCATTAGGCCCATCAAAGAGATCAACTCGATTCTTGTTCTCAAGATTGCTTTGATGTCTGTAGCACAAGAACAACGTCAAAACAAGCCAAATTACACATCAATAAAATGAAACATAACATTTAACAATAATTAGTCCTTGTTGATACCAAGGAAATTATTATTGCAAGATATCTATAGTAATTTCCTTAACAATTTACCAATTTTCAAACAATAACAAATATAGTTTACTGGCACAAGATCACAAGGGTGACTAAAAGAACAGGTTGAAGGGATAAGATAAGAGAATTTGGAAGGGCGACAGAGGAAGGGGAATGTAACCCTGAAAAATGGAAAAACTCTATCCATAAGCATTATAAATTATTTATAACTAGTAAGAGCATGAGCATGCATGAAGCGATCCCTTCATGCCACAAGAAACAAAATGGATAACTTAAACTGCTCATATAAACTTACTGCTTCTTAAGGGCAACATACGAATTCAACTCCTTAATCTGCATGAGAATAACATAAGTTTGAGAAAATTTTGAACAGATACTTGGACGACAATTTAGAGGATCTAACCAAAAAACAACAAAAGAAGAATCAAACTTAAAAGTTATAAAGCACCATCGACTGCTTCTTTTCGTTCAGCATTCTGTGGGTGTTTGCATCAGTTCTACTCTCCATTTCCTTCACTTCTCTATCAAACTCTTTGATTAGCCTGAAAAGGTTAAGCAGATAGTATTTTAATTCAAACCAACGGAAAAACAGTTTTAAATAACAACATGACAGCAACAGCATAGCAGAGTAACAAGCACAATTTCTTAGAACCTCAATTCTTAGTTAAGAGATCAACTTCAAGAAAGATGGGTGCTCTGGTTTAGATTTTTTTCTTTATAATATGAATAACTATTCAAACTAAACTAAGATATCCTTCAAAAGCATAATGTGAGGGTTGTCATCATTTTATTTCTTCACTTTGCAATCAATAAATAAAACTAAAAGGAGAGCTTCTAAAGAAGGTTGAATCTGAAGATACCTCTTGCATTCTCGCATCTTGTCGGTAAGCTCTTCCAATTGCCTACTCTGCCGATTAACATCCTTAACCTTCTCCAGTTTCTGGAATCCATTTCTGCAATGAAAACACAACAAAATTTTAAAGAATGTAGAAATAAATCATAATTACTATGCAATGAGTGAAGTCTAAACTCAAGTTAGTTATAATAAAATCATAAATGAGATTTACATCTTTGATAAAAAAAATCATTTGTTCAACACAATGAAATAACAAAAAAGAAATATGTATATCAGAACAACCTGATTGAAATCTACATTGCAGAAACAACGAAAAAAATATAAGAATTTAAATTCTTACGATAAAGCTCGAAAAATGTCGGCGATTTGTCCGTCGATCTCCGCTAGCTCTTCGCTGACCGCAGCTAAAGGATCCATCTTTCAACCTTGGATGTAACCGGCTATCTTCTCTCTCAATTTCAAGTCACTCTTCACGCATTAAATGGATTCTCAAAGAATAAATGAAGTAAAATTTTTATTTTTGATCTTTTTTAGCTCTTTATCGACAGGAATGACGATTCAAAGACACGATCGAGAAAACACCAAAACAGCACATTGAAAAAGCCAGATTCGCGGGGATCCGTGCGATTTTCAATCAATGCGGAGCCAATAAATCGTAAATTCTCCTCAAGACACAAAAAGAAGATAGAATTTGAGGCGAATCTTCAATTCCCGAGCAAAAAAGCAAACAAACATCGATCTTTCCAAAGGGAATGCGTAAGATTTCAAATGCGTACCAAATCGAAAGGCAAAAAAAATTACAACATTTGAAATCCGATTCCGTTCGATGTGAAGGCCTTTATTAATGGATCGGGGAAGACAAAGAAAGGAAGGTTCTTTAAATGTTTGACGCCATTGCCTCCCTTCTCGATCTGAAAGAGCTTCTCATTCAAGGTCTTCTCTTGATTTACAGATAATTTTGGATTTTTTTTAATAATTAGTAATTTTTAAGCCTTTTTTTAGAATTATTATCATTATTTTTTCCTGTTTTGGCTTCGCTGGGGGGTTTTTGGCTCGGAGGGTGAAGGTTTAAAAAACTCACGATAATTTAGGCCGTTTAAACCGGAAATTAGGAAGTCGGAAGTGGGGCCCACCTCACATGCGTTTTTTCCTGTGTATTTCGAAGTGACGGTTATACCATCTGGTCAGATAATCCTGTCCGTCGGATAGGATTTAATTCATGATAAGGTTGATTTAGATCCAGACCCGATTGTATTTGGAGTTTCTATAAAATGCGAACAAGAAAACCCTAACTTGTCTTTGTTGCTTTCTCTCGAAGAGCCGCAAACAGGCTTGAGATCCTCCCAACCTAACGACAATGGTACTCTCTTTTTTTTTTTTTGTTTTTTGGAACACATTTTCATTTTACAATTTCTGTATACATATAGATGTGTTTGTTTCGTGGGAAAAATGCATTCTACAAAAATGTTGCATGTTAAAGTAGTTGGTTTGCTGAGCAACAACAAATCGTTGAAGCGGATATGAACTCCATTAATAGCTAAATAGAAGTTTTGTTATAGTTCAAAGTTTCATTTATTATGCAACATAGAAGCAGAAGGAAAAGGTGGATAGGAAGTCAGACAATTATATTACAAAATTTGGGTTACTAAAGTTGATGGGTTATTAATAAGTTTGCCTTAGTGTCAATTTCAGTCGCTTATTCTTGATCTGTTTTATTTAATGTCGAAAGGCTAGAATGGCAGGAAGAAATTGGATATCTTTGGGGGATTGGTTATGTTTAGTTATAACCAATGTACCTTTGTAGAGAATTGAACATGAAGGAAGCAATATGGATGATTTGATTGCTTGCGTGGGCGTGTATGATTATCATTTAGTTGTTTTATGTTGTTTCTTGGCGTAATTTGTTAACCCCATTCTTTTGCTGACGATGCAGACAAAGAGAACGAAGAAGGCCGGAATTGTTGGAAAATATGGTTGGTGAATCTTAATTTTATGAAGTTTTACTTTGTTATATTTTATTAGGAGTTTCTAAGTAGAAAGGATCCATAGTGTATGAAAGGGTAGCCATGTGAGTGTGTTGGGAATTATTGCCTTTCTAAATTTTATTCAAATTGATTCAAGTTTTTATTCATTGCAACTTTACTCTTGAAGTTCTTCTGAATTAAAATGGGATTTTGGCTCTTTAAACTATGAAGTCTCTGATTCCTTGTTTTACCTCTTAATGAAGGTACCCGTTATGGTGCCAGTTTGAGGAAGCAAATTAAGAAGATGGAGGTCAGTCAACACAGCAAGTACTTCTGCGAGTTTTGTGGAAAGGTAGGATGCTTCTGTCTTTTGTCTATCTGTTTGATCCTATAACTTTTGAGACATAAGTTTTTTGTTTTTGACTCATTTGGTGCACTTCTTTATTGGAATTGCATGTATTTGTTCTGATAAACTCTGCTGCTATAGTATGCAGTGAAGAGAAAGGCTGTGGGAATCTGGGGCTGCAAGGATTGTGGGAAAGTTAAAGCAGGCGGTGCTTATACTTTGAAGTAAGGATCCATATTCAACCCCTTCACTCAATTTCTTTTCTTTGGATGGCCAAGTAACTAACCAGTTGCTGCATGTGTTACTTTAACAGCACTGCTAGCGCTGTGACAGTGAGGAGTACTATTAGGAGGCTGAGGGAGCAAACTGAGAGCTGAGCCACCATTGGCATATTCTGCTTTCATAGGTTGTTTTGCATGTCTTAGCTACAGACTCATTGAGATATTTTCTTTTTTTGACAATGATTTGCTGCTCGATGTGCTTAATTCTCAATTTTATATCTGAGTCAGGTGTTGGAACTTCATTAAAGTTCAATTATTTGCTTCTACACTATCTTGTTAATTTACATCAAATTAAATTGTGGACTTCTTGACTCTTTTTCTTGCGCATTATTGTTGATTTCAACGTTTATGAGTGCGTGGGTGGATGTGATCGCTGCATAAATCCTGTTACTGTTGGAAAATATTTTAGGAACTCCAGAAGTGACTCCAGCATGAATCTACATCCAAGTCACAAGTCAATCTCCTAATTAGAAATGCTTGAACTACTTTAATCAGTGTGTTTATTTACTTTCGGTTGCTTTATGTCAACTTTTTTCAAAGCTGTCTTCTTAAAGGATTAACAGCTTTGTCGTTTTGTGTCAGTGGAATCGTCCTCGTAATACTTTTTCTTTTGTTTGTGCTACTTTAATCAGTCTGTTCGATTGGGGTTGCTTTATGTAAAACTTTTTCAAAAGCCATCTTAAAAGATTTAAATCTTCGTCGTTTTGTGTCGGTGGAATAGTCCTTGTAATAATTTATCTTTTGTTTGTATAATTGATTTGTATCCCTTCGTACTCTTTCTCTATAAGAAGGAGCTTTCTCCGAAGTAAAGAATGAGAACTAAGGAAGAATGTTCGGTTTGTTTTCTTTTTACTACGCCTTTCTAAACTTTTCCCTTCGGTGAATCTCTTTTGCCTGAGAGCTTGTTGATTCAATTCCTGGAAAGTAGATCACTGTCAAAAATGAAGTAGCAATTTCAACTTTTCAAGCTCAAGCACATTACAGGTAGGCCACTGCTGTTGATCTCCATGCCAGGAAGACTGTAAGGGTTGTAAGTCTGCTTTCTTACTTTGGATTAAACCATTGAAGAAGAGATTAACTACACTATTCACATATGGCACTCGAAAACACAGAAACCTCTTCTTCCTCTGCTTCTACTTGTACAAAAGCTTTCTTCTCCACAGCTCCCCCTACACTGAAAAGATCTACCGCCTCCAAGGTGCAATATCTATTTGAGATTGATTACGTACCAATAAATCAGAAAATCCAAGAAACAAAACTTGCTGATATAAATATTTATAAGGCTGTTACTAAACCTTCCACTTCCTTCTTCAAATCTGTAAAAACATTTCTTACTCCGTCTCCTCAAAAGCCTAAAGAAGATATCCATGTCACTGAGTTTCACGAGTATCCAATACCCTCTGGGGAAGGAGAGCATTTTATCACTCTCCAAATCCCGCCTCAGTTTCAACGACGGTGGATTTCTGAAGGATACGATGAAGTTCATTTTGGAGCCATTCGATTGGCTTTAACCTTCCATAACAGGAAAGGACTCCCATTAGCCACTAGAATCGCCTTGCTTGATTCTAGATATAAAAAGTACCAGCATGCATGTTTAGGGATAGTCGAGACAACACTCAACGCAGGCAAAGTGTTTGTGACTCTTTTCCCCAATTTTACCAGGTCTGTGCGGGACAAAAACTTGTCCAAACCCTTTCTGGTTCAAATCCAAATTGTCGGAGCCTCTATGGACCCAGGTCTGATTCAAGCCACTCTTCATTCTCAGATAGCTTATAGAGCCCAAGATCATGTTCTTGGCTTGGCATCACCCTCTTTTGGAGACACTCCGCTCATCCAAGTTGACTCTAAAAATCGGTGCACCATCATCCTCATCCCAACAAATATCTCAAGGGAAGAACTTGTTTCCATACTCCCTGAAGTTTGGGTCACAAATTATGAAAATAGGCCAATCGAAGAGCGTCCGACTCCGACCCAAACTATTAATCCATTCACACAAAATGCTGATGGAACTGTTACAATCAGATTTAGCGGTTCAAATTGACAACAAAGCGCAATTCATGCATCCAGCTTGTTTATATGCAAATTGACTCGTGAATTGGTGATGGTTATTTTTGCGGTCAAAAGCATAATTTGGGCTCTTAGAGTTGTGTAAATATTGGGCTTGTATGGATGGTTGGGCCTCATCACTTGTCCTTCCATGCGTTGTTGACTGACATATTCAGGAGGATAACCTAAAGGTTGTTCTTCATGGACTGGCGGCCAGACTCTTGGAGGAATAAATCTGCTTAGTTCAAAACACTTTATCCTCTGGATGGTAAAAAAAATTTCTGACATGAATGGAATAGGGATTCGTTCCATACATTGCAGCATTAGGAAAATATCGAAAATGGTTCCTCTAATATAGTTGCATGGTAAGATGACAATGATATGAGCATCCCAGCATGTCTTTTCCAAGCCTGTTTTGTCTAGTATAAACTTTCACCCAATGATCCCAATGTGAAATGGATGGAAGCATTCAAGTATGTGTTCGAATTTTTTGTAGGAGTGACTTCTAAGAGAGGGAGTGGATGTCATGAGCTCTTGAGTTGTTTCTGGAGCAGAGTCTCTTAAGTCTTAAAATTTAGTCAGAGATTTTCAACATTCATCTCTATGGCGATGTAATGGATGTAACGGATGCTCCTCCAGCAGTGAATCTCAACCTGGCAACCTCAACCTATCTCCAAGTCACGAGCCAGTCGATATGGTAACATGCAAAGCTTGATGCATG
This sequence comes from Durio zibethinus, assembly GCF_002303985.1. Next base: position 1,591,028 of record NW_019168381.1, read on the forward strand.
AACAACTTTATCCATATTGTTAAATGTTGACAGTTCAGTGAGTGTTCTTACTTTCAGTTGTATCAAAGCTGTCTTCTTAAAAGATTAGCCTCTTGACATTTTGGGTCGGTGGAATAATCCTTGTTAATAGGTTTTTATTTGTTTGCATCTCTCAAAATCCTTCTATAAGGAGCTTCCTCCAAAGGAAAAAATAATAACAGTAGAATTTAAGATAGCCTTAGAAAGAAAACTCGGTGTGTTTTGCTTTTATGGCTTTCTACTCTTAAGGTTTCATTCTCTTTTGTAATTAGATATATCTAGCTGATAGAGTAATCAATGACGTGAGTCATAGCACGGCACAGGACTGTTGACCGCCATTCCAGGAGGGCTCTAAAGGTCTGCAGTGGCCTAGCATATCTTGGATTAAGCCATTTGAGAAGAGATCAACTAAATCACCTATGGGCTATGGCACCCCAAAATAAAGGAACCTCCCTCTTGTTCCTCTGCTTCTTCTACTTCCAGAGCTTTCCTCTCACCTCCTACTCTGGAAAAAACTACAGCCTCCAAGGTGCAATATCTGTATGGTGGCTTACAGTTGGCTCGTTTGTACGATGGACCCAGGCCTAATTCACCCTACTCTTCATCCAAGATCATGTGTTTCACTTGCCAATAACCTCTTCTAAAGACATTCTGCTAATTCAAGTTCCCTCCCAAAATGTAAAAAAAACCGAACATCTCCTGGGAAGAATTTGTTTACGAACTCGCTGCGCATCTCCCTATAAAAAAAAATGCTATGCAATGGAGCCTCAGGTCATTTTGGAAGGTTATTTTCTATATAAATGTGTTTTCACCAACATCCATGAACTGTTGGTAGCACTTTAATTCTTAATTTCAATAATTAAAATTTAAATTATGATAACTTTAAATAAAAAAAAGAAAGTACTTTCTCACCGAAGTTATATGCAACTCAAATGTAGTAGTTGTAGTAGTAACTGGTAGCAATACTGTAACAACTTATGCACTTATGACCCCTTTCAGCAAGGAAAACTAGAAAAAAGGAAAAAAAAGAAAAAAAGAATAGATTGTGCATCGTGGAATGGAGTCCAGTAGATAGTGTTAACATCTTTCAGCTATTCTCATTAACCGGAGTACATGCGAAGCTGTTCGGACTGGATGGTTTTATCTGGAGTTCCAGGATATAGAAATACAACTAATTACATTTACTAGAACAAAATGAGACAAGCAATACCAGGCTCTTTAGGCTCACCATAGTGCCATCCTTCACTGATAAACTCAACCTATATATACATTAATAAAGCCATTAAAAAAATATAGACGAGAAGGGGAGGCCCATTTCTTGCTCCATGATCAAGCATCTTATTGAACCACTGAACCTGGTTCCAAGCAGGTACCTTGCTGCTATCTTACCTTATAATGCGAAGGAATAATGAAAAATATCAAAACTTGAGGAGAACAGCTAATTAAAAAAGACGCCCATCTGGTGAATTTATAAAGCAAACACCATTTTGGAGTCTCATATTAGACAATTGCAGTTGGTAGGTCATCACCGTTGCGATGAAGAATTCATTTTTGGGTATCTTTCATAGCCACTACTCTGGCAGCATTGGCTGCTTTGTTTGCAGCTGAGACAACTTCATTCACTCTCATCAATCTTTTTTATGTCATAAGCTTTCTCAGAAGCTCGCCGTGCTTCCTGTATGCAGGACAGCAAATTTTAGGAGAACTTATAGTAATTCTTTATTGGTAGAAGTCATCTTCGGCAGTCTAAATTATATATTCTAGCATTTGAGCTAAGTTTCACTGAATAAGAACATTATTAGTGGTAGAAAATTTTTAAGCAAAGAGCAAAAGAATGATATGTCAACTCTTAGTGAAGCCAGATAGACAATGATATGAACGATACCTGGACAGCATTAAGGATATTTTCAAGTCCATAGGACAGAAAATTCAAGTTTATAGTAATTTCCTTAACAAATTACCAATTCCAAACAATAACAACTATAGTTTCCTGGCACAAGATCACAAGGATGACAAAAAGAAAAGGATGAAAGGATAAGACGAGAGAATTTGGAAGGGGGATAGAGGAAGGGGAAGGATAACTAACCAGTTGCTGCATGTGTTACTTTAACAGCACTGCTAGCACTGTGACAGTGAGGAGTACTATTAGGAGGCTGAGGGAGCAAACTGAGAGCTGAGCCACCATTGGCATATTCTACTTTCATAGGTTATTTTACATGTCTTAGCTACAGACTCATCGAGATTTTTTTTTTCACAATGATGTGCTGCTATGTGCTCAATTCTCAATTGTGTATCTAAGTCGGGTGTTGGAACCTTATTTAAGTTCAAATATTTGCTTCTACATTATCTTGTTATTTTCCATCAAATTAAATTGTGGCCTCCTTGACTCTTTTTCTTGCCCATTATTGTTGATTTCAATGTTATGAGTGCGTGGGTGGTTGTGATCGCTGCGTAAATCCTGTTACGGTCGGAAAATATTTTCCTAATTAGAAATGCAAGTCACAAGTCAATCACCTAATTAGAAATGTATGAACTTTAATCAGTGTGTTTACTTTACGTTCGGTTGCTATATGTCAACTTTTTTCAAAGCTTGTCTTCTTAAGAGATTAACATCTTTGTTGTTTTTGTTGGACTAAAAGCCTCCAATCCAATCATATCAGCGGAAGCGAAATCAAACAATAAATCAAACACACAAAAGACAACAATTTAACGTGATTCGATCCAACTGACTTACATCCACGGATGAGAAACAAGATCCACTAGTTGTAGAGAATTACAAACTTACATCAAATCATCAACCTCACTCAACAATCAATACTCATAAGACACTCTCAATCTCCTCTAGTCCTATGAAGTATTCTCTACCCAAACAAACACAAACCCAAACTCTTGTGCACCCTTTCAACATAACCAAACACATACCCATATGCTCCCATACACTATACCTATGTAGACCCTCTCAATCTCCTCTAATCTACTCACAAACAAACATACACACCCATAAGACGTAAAGCCCCAATACTCTTATGGGGTGTCTATCCCATAAAATCTTACAACTCTCTTACATCTTTTTTTCATACCTAATCATGTAGAGACTTCACCTATTTATAACCATACAAACTTGCCCATTAAGAATCCCTCTCCTCTTAAAATTCTTCTCCTGTAAGTCAAACTTACCTATTAAGAATCTCTTTCCTTTTAGAATTCTTATCTTGCAAGTCAAACTTACCTATTAAGAATACTCTTTCTTTTGAAATTCTTCTTTTGCAAGTCTTCTTGTCCATCAAGCAATATTTGACAAATCTCTTGCCCATTAAGAATCCCTCTCCTCTTAAAATTCTTCTCCTGTAAGTCAAACTTACCTATTAAGAATCTCTTTCCTTTTAGAATTCTTCTCTTGCAAGTCAAACTTACCTATTAAGAATTCTCTTTCTTTTGAAATTCTTCTTTTACAAGTCTTCTTGTCCATCAAACAATATCTGACAAATCTAAAAAAATCTCTAACAAATTTCAAACAAATCTCTTATTGGATTTGAGTCGATATTCCCAACAATCTCCACCTTGACTCAAATTCCATCAATCATCTGTCTTCATGCTAGACATGCTTGGCTCCACCTACAATGGAAGTCTTACAATCATCTTCTCTTCTCTTGTGTCTTCACGCTTCATACAAACTAATCCTCAATCTTTAAAACTTAAACTCGAACTCTTCTCTTGAATCGAGCTTCTTTAAGCTTACTTCTTCTCATGTCTCAAATCAAGCTCTTCTCATATCTCGAACTGTCAACCCTTCCTATGTCTCGAACCATCGACTCTTCCCACATCTTGAATTTTCAACTCTTCTCACGTTGCGAACCTTCAGCTCTGATACCACTTGTTGAGAAACACCATAGCTCTGATACCATTTGTTGGGCTAAAAGCCTCCAATCCAATCATACCAGCGGAAACGAAATCAAACAATAAATCAAACACACAAGAGACAACAATTTAACGTGATTCGGTCCAACTGAATTACATCCACGGATGAGAAACAAGATCCACTAGTTGTAGAGAATTACAAACTTACATCAAATCATCAACCTCACTCAACAATCAATACTCATAAGACATTCTCAATCTCCTCTAGTCCTATGAAGTATTCTCTACCCAAACAAACACAAACCCAAACTCTTGTGCATCCTTTCAACATAACCAAACACATACCCATATGCTTCCATACACCATACCTATGTGAACCCTCTCAATCTCCTCTAGTCTACTCACAAACAAACATACACACCCATAAGATGTAGAGCCCCAATACTCCTATGAGGTGTCTATCCCACAAAATCCTACAACTCTCTTACATCTTTTTCTCATACCTAATCCTGTAGAGACTTCACCTATTTATAACCATACAAACTTGCCCATTAAGAATCCTTCTCCTCTTAGAATTTTTCTCTTGTAAGTCAAACTTACCTATTAAGAATCTCTTTCTTTTTAGAATTCTTTTCTTGCAAGTCAAACTTACCTATTAAGAATCCTCTTTCTCTTGAAATTTTTTTTTTACAAGTCTTCTTGTCCATCAAATAAATCTCTAACAAATTTCAAACAAATCTCTTATGAGATTTGAGTGAATATTTTCAACAATTTTGTGTCGGTGGAATCGTCCTTGTAATACTTTTTCTTTTGTTTGTGCTATTTTAATCAGTGCGTTTAATTTAGGTTGCTTTATGTCAAACTTATTCAAAAATTGTCTTCTTGAAAGATTAACATCTTTGTCGTTTTGTGCAGGTGGAATTCTCCTTGTAATAGGTTATCTTTTGTTTGTATCCATGAAACTCCTATAAGGAGGAGCTTTTCTCCGATGTAAAGAATGTAAGATACCCCTTGGGAAGAATATTCGGTGTGTTTTCTTTTATGGCTTTCTAAACTCTCCCCCTCAGTAAATCTTTCACCTTCAAAAGCTCGTTGATTCAATTACGGAGAAGTTTATCAATCACTGTTAAAAGTATTGTAGCAATTTCAACTTTTCAAGCTTGAGTTAAGTTCATTACAGGCAGGCCTCTACTGTTGATCTCCATGCCAGGAGGGCTGTAAAAGTTGTAAGTCTGCTTGCTTACTTTGGATTAACCCATTTGAGAAGAGATTAACTTCATTATTAACATATGGCACTCCAAAACTCAGAACCCTCTTCTTCCTCTGCTTCTACTTGTACAAAAGCTTTCTTCTCCACAGCTCCCCCTACCCTGAAAAGATCTACTGCCTCCAAGTCGCCATATAAGTATGAGATTTTTTACATAACAGGAGATCAGAAACCCCAAGATGCAAAACTTACCGATATAAATATTTATAAGGCTCTTTCTAATCCTTTTACTTCCTTCTTCAAACCTGTAAAAAATTTTCTTACTCGTTCTCCTCAAAAACCTAAAGTAGATATCCATGTCACTGGGTTTCAAGAGCATCCAATACCATCTGGGGAAGAAGAGCATTTTATCACTCTCCGAATCCCGCCTCAGTTTCAACGACGGTGGATTTCTCAAGGATATAGTTTAGTTCATTTTGGGGCCATTCGATTGGCTTTAACCTTCCATAACAGAAAAGGACTCCCAGTAGCCACTCGAATCGCCTTGCTTGATTCTAGATGGAAAAGTTATGAGTCTGCATGTTTAGGGACAGTCGAGACAACACTCAACTGGGGAACAGTGTGTGTGACTCTTTTCCCCAATTTTTGCATGTCCATACAAGACAGACTTTCGTTCGATGCCTTTGTCGTTCAAATCCAAATTATTGGAGCCCCTACGGACCCAGGCCTAATTCAAGCCACTCTTTATTCTCGGATGGCTTATAGAGCTCAAAATCATGATGCTCCTGACTTGCCAGTACCCTCTCCTTGGGACACTCCGCTCATCCAAATCGACTCTGAAAATGAATGCAACATCATCCACATCCCAGGTAATATCTCGAGGAAAGAACTTGTTTCCATACTTCCTGAAGTTTGGGTCACAAATTATGAAAATCGTCAAGGAAGAGCGTCCGACTCCGACCCAAACTAGTAATCCAATCGCACAAAATGCTGATGGAACCGTTACAATCAGATTTAGCCATTCAAATTGACAACCGAGCCCAATCACTCTTCCCACCCAATTCAATCATCCTGGATGTTTATTTGCAAATGGACTCGTGAATTGGCGATAGGTTAAGAGTCTTGTAAGTATTGGGCTCGTATGGGTGTGGTTGGGCCTGTGAGTAACCCTTTGATACTGCAGATTACAATTATATCACCTGTCCGTCCGTGTTGGTGAGTAGTGACTGACCTATTCAGGAGGATTTCATCGACCGGAGGCCAGACGCTTGGGGGAATGATTCTGTTTAGTTCAAAAAACTTAATCCTCTTGATGGTAAAAAAAATTCTGACATGAATGGAATAGGGATTGGTTCCATAAATTGCAGCATTAGGAAAATATTGAAAATGGTTCCTCTAATATAGTTGCATGGTAAGATGAAAAATGATATGAGCATCCCAACAGTCTTATCCACGCCTGTTTTGTCCATTGTAAATTTTTAACCAGAATGGGAGCATTCAAGGAAGTGTTCGAAACTTTAAGGCTAAATGACCAATTTGAATTTAGATATTTACGTGATTGTTTAATTCAAAATTAAATATTAAAATTTATAGAAATAAAAATTAAATATTATCAATTTATAATAATTTAAGATTTTTTAACGAAATTGATCTGTATACGCTATTAACTCTTTTAATAAAAACAAATGATAAAAAAAAGTAAAAAATCTAATAAAAAAACAAAGTTGACTCGTACAGAACAAAAAACTTTTAAATTAAAAAATTAATATCAGTTTCTTTCTTTTTTCATCTTCTCCACTCTCTTTTAGTCTTTTACTTTTTCAAATTCCCATAGCCTTCCACCATTTTTTATCAAATTTTCTTCATTTGTTCTTGTTCTTCAAATACCCATAACCTTTCAATCTTTTATTTTTCAAATACCCATAGCTTTTTGCTGAAAACTCTTTACTATTTCATCATATTTTCCACTAATTCGAAACCCATTTTATCTTGTGTGGGCTAGTGTAGCAAAAAAATGAAAAGCTGTAAAAAAGTTGGAAATTTCAATTAATGAGAGTATCTGTGGTGGAATGAAAGGGTTGAGCTCACTAAAGCTAAAGAGAAAGAATGTTGGTTGATGCAACAAGATTTGAAGACGGAGCAAACGAAATAAGAAAAATGTCCTGGAGCCTTGCGTTTTATGAAAGGCGTGAAAATGTATTGATTTAAATCAAAGTGATAGCAGTTTTATATTTACATGTTTCGTTCCCACAATGATTTCGTAACAAATTTTGTTTTTGCTTTATGTCTCTGTTATTCTCTATTTTTTATTATTTTGTAGCAGAATTGTTATGTTGCTGGGAAAAAAAATTTTAATTGAAATTACCTTTAGATTTTAATTCATTCATCTACAATAAAAACATAAACTTTACTTTCATATATGTTTAACATATGTTTAGGATTCATATATGATACTTTTCAGAGAAATGTGATTTGAAAAATAAGGGAGAGTGGATGTGGGAGAAAGAGAATGAAGTGGTAAAGAGAGGAATGGGAAAAAAAGGGAAGTGAAAAACTATTTGTGCCAATTAGATAGCCAAATCAACAAAAAAAGTCAAATCAATTTGATATTAAGCCTTTGAAGTTATATTATGGTGCGTATGTTTCACACAAATTTTTTTATCTAAAAAAATCTTAAATTATTATAAATCGTTAATATTTTATTTTTATTTATATAAATTAAAATATTTAATTTTGAATTAAACAATCACACAAACTTTAATCTTAAATTGATCAATTAGTCAAATTTTCACAGGAGTCGGACTTATGAGAGAAGGAGTGGGTGCCATGAGCCCTTTAGTTATTTCTGAGCAGTCCCTAAATCTATTAAAAATGGGTCAGAGATTTTCAATATCCATATCTATGGCAATGTAATGGATGTGACAAAGGTACCAAATTAAACAAAGAAAGGAGTTCTGTGAAAAATGTATGACATTCTGGGGTTAATCCCTATAGGTTGGTGGTATATCTTTCTTTCACATTTTGATCCTTGGAAAAGTTTTTTCAGATTCTGGGAGGTTCTAGTTCGACACAGTTAAGTATTCTGTTGAGTTGGTGATTGGAAAAAGCAGAAAATTCTCAACAAAAATCCGCTCTCCCTAATGTTTTCTATGCTATGTAACCCCAGGTCATATTTGGGAGGATATTTTCTTTATAACGAAGAGAATGTATTTTCTCAACGAAGTTAAATGCAAATCAAATGTAGTTGCTGTAAGTTTTTTAACAGGGTATGCACCTATATCCCCTTCCAACAAGGAAAAATAGAGAGAAGGCAAAAAAAAAAGAGATGGTGCTGGGTGAAATGGAGTCCAATAGATAGTGTTAACATCTTTCGGTTATTCTCATTAACCGGAGTAGATACGAAGCTGGCCGGACTGGATGGGTATATCCAGAGTTTCAGGATACAGAAATACAACTAATTACATTTACAAGAAGAAAATGACACAAACAGTACCAGACTCTTTAGGCACACTGTAGTGCCATCCGTCACTCATAAACTCAACCTATATACATTATTAAAGCCATTAAAAAAGGGGAAAGGGGAGGCCCATTTCTTGCTCCATGATCAACCATCTTCTTGAATGACTGAACGTGGTTCCAAGCAGGTACCTTACTGTTATCATACCTTATAATGTGAAGGAATAATGGAAAATATCAAAAATTGAAGAGAACTGCTGAAGGAGACGCCAATATGGTGAATTTATAAACCAAATACCATTTTGGAGTCCTATATTAGACAATTGCAGTTCATAGGTCATCACCGTTGTGATGATGCATTCGTTTTTGGACAGCTTTCACAGCCACTACTCTGGCAGCATTGGCTGCTTTGTTTGCAGCTGAGACAGCTTTATTCACTCTCTCATCAATCCTTGCAATGTCATAAGCTTTCTCAGCAGCTCGCCGTGCTTCCTGTATGCAGGACAGCAAATTATAAGAGAACTTATATTGTAGTTTGTTATTGGTAGAAGTTATCTTTGGCACTCTAAGTTATATATTTTAGCATTCGAGCAAATTTTCATTGAAATAAGAACATTACAGGCAGAAAGTTTTTATGCAAAGAGCAAAGGAATGATATATCAACTGTTAGTGAAGCCAGATATAGGCCAGACAATGATACGAACGATACCTGAACAGCATTAAGGACTCTGGATTGAGTGACAGCATAAGGGGATCCAAGATGGGTGTTTTGTGCACTAAGAATCTCGAGAACCCCATTCTGCCAGTGACCAGATTGTGTCTCACCATTTCTGAAAGTATATGTACCAAATCCCTGCCTTCTTCCCTCATGCCAGGCTCCCTCATATCGGTGTCCATTTCCAAATTGATAAACTCCAAAACCATGCATCTTGTCAGCAAAATATTCCCCAAAATATATGTCTCCATTTCTGCATTAGGATCACAAAATTGAACAGTCATTAAAACTGAAATCTACATTTAGACATATGGTTGTATCCCATAATTACTCAATAAATGATGACTCTAAGCTCCAGAGTAATTTTCAACCAGTTTGAAAATTCCAAACAAGTAATTTTCAACCAGTTTGAAAATTCCAAACAATGAAAGAACAACCTGCCGGACATTTGGCTCAATGGTAAGTGCATGAATCCCTTGCTCGAAGAGCAAGGTTTGAATCCCCCTTCCCCCAAATCAAAAAATAAAAGAATAATCTTTTATTACCGTACTCCCCACAAAGAAGCAATTTGAGAACCTTGCACGGATGGCTTTTATCAACAATATCAGCATTCAAAAGCCATAGAGCTCAAAAGCCAAAAGTCAACAGTCTTTTGAACTCTGTGCTGCAACTTCACTAGGTGAGAAGTAGTTCAATAATCGAAAATAAGTCGTCTATTCTATATCTACAGCCTGATACTAAAAGACTAAAAAATGTGAGATTTAACCATCAGAACATATGAATAACACGAGCTCTAACTACCAGTTTCCAAATCTATAATTAGAACAAACAATACCGTATCCAAAGACTCCAAAATTGTACAGATCCGAATTAAATAACTCAAGATAGTGAAATAGAAACACAGCAATCAAAAGTTCCAAGCCTCTGGTGCTTTCCCCACATTCAAAGATCAAATATATACCAGACTAAGCAACATAAAAATCTAATAATCTTTTTTTACTTAATCTATCCAAAGAAGAAAGATCAAGAATTCACCTGAAATGGTAATGACCAAGCCCATGCTTGACACCCCACTTGAACTCCCCCACATACTTGCTGCCATCCTTACAAGTATGCACTCCACATCCATGACACTGCCCATTAGACCACTCCCCAGCATAAATATCACCAGTATAAAACCTATACACCCCAATTCCATGCCTCAATCCCTGCCTATATTGACCACGATATCGGCTCCCTTTTGCCCATGTTTCCACACCATAACCATCATATTTCCCATCAATCCAATCCCCCTCATACCTCCCCTTCATATTGTAATAATAAACCCCACTCCCTGAACATTTACCTTTATGAAATTCACCCTCATATACATCCCCATTACTGTAAGCCTGCACCCAAGTTCCCGAATTCGCCTTTTTCTCCGAATTTGGCTTTGACCCAATTGACCAAACAACAGTTTTTGAAGATTTAGAAGATGAACCTAGTTGACTAAACTTAGCAGGTAATGAACGAGCAAGAAGTAATCGAATCGAAGGCAAGCGAGGGAGTGCAAGGTTAAGAGAAACCAAAAGGGTAAGAGAGAAAGCAAGCAAAGCAAGAAGATTTAACAGAAAAAACCGACGAGGATTGGCAACCAAGAAGTAAAGTGAAGGAAGAGATAGCAAAACCAGAAAACGTAAGTGGAAACAGAGCAAACGACCACGGTTCAAATGATGAACAAGTTTCCTACCAAGTTGTTGAGTATCAAAAGGAATAGCAAAATATGTAGAACAAGAAAAAGATTGAAAAGGAGAAGAATTTGAGGCTAATCTTTCAACCCTTTTGCGGTGGTTATGGTGGTTCTTGAAAGAAGGAGGAGTTGGGGAATGAGAAAGAGGATTATGGGTCATTATAGGCCTCTTGTGGGGAGTTGAGAGAAGGGTATGAGTTGGAGAAGGGGAGGGTTCATGATGGTGAAAGTTGGGGTTTTTATGATGATGGGTTGTAGTTATTGTTGTTGCTGGTAATGGTGATGGGTTTGGTGATATGGGTGTGAATGGGATTTGGACGGTGAGATGAGGCTTGTTTGGAACGGAAAAATCAGGACTTTTTTGCGGGGTTGATTCAAGGTAGTTTTGATTGAATTGATGAGAATAGAAGAGATTGAAATCGGAAGAGATGCAGTTGCTGCTTGCTTTTCCGATCTCTTGTTGTTTGCTAGATTCCTTCTGATGCATTTACATAAAGAAAACCCTCTCCTGTTTCTGTCTGAATCTTCTCTCTATCTTGGTTTATAACTGTTAGTCAGAAAGTGTCGTTTGAAGGCAATTTCCGCTCTATCACAATCTGTGTGTATAATTTTTGTGTTTTAATTCTGGTTTTTGGTTTTGGTTTTGATGTCTGGTTTTTGTTCAGGGACGAAAACCAGCTTCCGGAAGCAACATACATTTGTGGGTTGACAGGGCTTCTTTCTCAAAAACACCCTGGTATTGCTTACATTTTCGTAAATGCCACTGCCTCTTTTTTCCATTTTTTCCCAAAAAATGATAATTTTGAATCCTTTTATTATTAAAAAAAAAAACCTTTTGTAAATATATAAAATAATATATATCATGGAAATAATTGTTAGACTTTGCCATTGTGTGATACATTTCATTTATCTATAGTCTAAAAATATTGAATCGAGGGAAAGAAATATAAAAAGGAGATGGATTCGGTTATAAAGTAAAGATGACATGATCTTTTGATAATCATAATTAAAAAAAAAAACACAATTAAATAATTATTATATGATCTTTCAGAAAAAAGTAAATGAACTCAGGCTCATACCATCTTCCACTTACTTTAAATAATAGTTGAGATTATAAAAAAAAAAGTGCTTAAGTTTGAATAAAATATTGCTTAATAATTAACAATAATGTTGAAATGTCAACCAGAAGATGGACATCAATTATCAACAAACGCACCACTACTCATTTAAAATGTTACAATTAAAAAAAAAAACACATAGATTACATCTTATTTTATTCGAATTCCACTCAATAAAATTTTGATGACGTGAATTATGTACTATTAAATTAATTAAATTTTATTTTTATGTATATTATTTGAGGGCTTAATAGAAGATTTTTTTTAACCATACAAAATTTTCAAATTTTATTCAAATTATTTTTTTCTAAATCAATTCAAATAAATTTATTTATGTTACAAGTTTAAAAAAAAATTATATTTATTAATCTTCTTAAAAAACTCCAAATAATTAAAAAATAAAAAAATTTTTATCACTTATATAACAATCGTTCATAAAAAAAATACATTTGAATGGTATCGTCAACATCTATTTATCACCACTAGTCAAATATTAGTGTATTATTCTATTGTTTTGAAGGGAAGAGAGGTATAAACCCAAAAAGAAGCAATAGGCAATTTTGTAAATTTTGGTACAAATAGGGGTGATTACATGGAGAATTGACCATAGGTTTCAGTGGTCTCTTAGCCCCATCTCCGAACTCGGCTTCAAAACCCGTTCAAAAAGGGCAGCTTCGGTTAGCGGTCAACCATCCCATCTGCCACGTGGCTCTTTTTTATTCCACGTGGCATATTGTTTCTCACTTTTTTTTTTAGTAACCCCTGCCTTTAATTTACTAAATTTGCCACTTACATTTTCATTTTCTTCAATTTTCCCCTCCTTTGGTCATTTCATTGGATAAGTTGCTGAATCAGAATGATATAAAAGTTCACAATATATCCATAACCTTTTTTCCTAGAGAGGTTCGAAGTTTCAAATTTGAGTTTTAGCTAAAATACATTTTAATAAGTTATATAGAAATTTGGCATATCAATATACTTTTTCATAATATGATTAAATTCATTGAATAAATTATAAAGAAATTAACCATTAATAGTATTATATTTTTTTTATAATACAATCAGGTATTTTTAAACTTTATTTAAATCTTATTTTTTTCAAATGAACTTTACCACATCAATATACCAATTCTCTTATTATTAATAATGGCGGATATCATCAACATTCATATTCCAAACATATCCAATTTTTAAAATAAAAATATTTTATATTATACCACTATCAATTATGATCAGTAGATTTGTGTACGGGTATGATAATTAGTCTGTCAAACTCTCCGGGCAAACTCAATATAAATCGAGTCTTGAACAACATTTTGAAGTTTGATTTTAAATTTAATATGATTTGATTTAGTATATTACTTAATTAAATAAATATATAATTTTTTAATTTTAAAATATTAATATAAAATAACTTTTAATATTTTAATAATTTTTAAATAGTATTAGACCGGAATAGAGTGAGCTTAGTAATAAAATATTACTTTAATGGACCTATCACGTGCCTTCCAACACATTGCACATACTTATGCTTAAGGGTGTACCTCTTAACTCTAAAGTTTGGACCACTGGAATATTTGCAAACAAGCTGTCTCTAAATAAAATAGATTTTTTTTTTTAAACTTCAAATTGTGCTTTCAATCCTTTCTGAACAATTCTTTAATGTTTTCGAATTTAATAACGTACCTTGATGGCTTCTGGGGCACCTAAAGCTAGAAAAAAGATAATGAATTTCCTGCAATTCAAGGGGGAATTATATATCAGTTAATAATTTCAGAATCATTATACAAAAGTTTATAATTTTGGAAAAATTATGTCCAAAGGGGAAAAAAAAATGGATGTTTCCTTGGGGCATCTCTTAATGAAAACTAATACATAAAAATATTTGATACAGGATTGTAAACTGAGTTCAAAATGTGATTAATTAACTTAGAATTTGCCACCCAATGGTGCAATTAAAAAGAAAATTCATGATTCATACAAGAAAGTATTAAATAAATGCAAACCAATGTATTCCAGCCATTGGAAAATGAGTATTTCTTTTACAAATAAAGTTGTAATTTAAGAAAATAAAAAGAGATTGTAAATATTAAGATTTAAATTTTAAATTTATTAAATAATATTTTAAAAATAATTATATTAATCAATTAAATTAATTTCATATTAAAAAAACTAGTATTTCAATGACCTTAATATTTTACCTTAATGTTCCTTTGTCAGCCTACAAACATGTGCTAAATCCTATAAAAATTTGATATTCCATGAATTATTATCCAAAGTCCAAGAATTCTTACAAATCAAGAGACTAAAATATTCTCAAACAATATCAGATAACTGTTGTGAGGTGGTTTGTAACTGTCTGAACTATAGACAAGACCCAAGACCATACCTCTATCTTTATATAAATTTTATTTCATAGTTTTAGGATTGGTCAAAAGAATTGGAGGTGAACCCTCCACATCCCAATGGCAAAGCAACTGGAACTGGGTGGCCTTGCTTTGTTCTTATCTACCACCATGTTTGTCTTTGCCTTTGCCTTTGCTTCTCCTTTCCTTTTCATATAGCCTCCCACAATCCATACTATTGTCCATTTCATCCATATCTCATCTCTCTTTCATGCTTACACCATCTGCTGATAAATTGCATATCCTATCACTTTGGGATGCCACTATTTTCTTATCCATATTGATATTTTTGTTATTAATTTGTCAATACAAAATATTTCATTCGATAAAATTTAAGGTTTCATTATGAAATTCTAAAATTCGAATTTTAACATCAAATGGTTTATGTAATCCAAAATTATATGTATTAATTCAAATAAAATATAATGATAAGCCTCATAAATTTTAATCTTAAACTATGCAAAATGATACGAGTTTGATTGAGTTTTCTGGTATGGGATTGTGAATGAGATAAGGAACAGAAAACTACAGAATGTGAGAAAAGGATGGAAATGGGATCAAGCAATTGATACCCAAGAATAAAACCAAAGGTCTTGTATCTTATTTCATTTTCAAAAGGATGTAAGCGATAAAACCCAATTTAAACTTGATGGTGAAAGTTTAGAAGATCAGACAACTATTATTATATCATCATGTGAAAACTTGCACACAAAAATATTGTCAAGTCTATTTGATCAACAAATATGCCATGTCTACATCTGAGAATAGGACAACTGATCATGATTCATGTATGTGAAAGGTTAGTTGAGTTCAATCTTCTTGCTTTTTAAAAAAAATTTTTTTTTTCTAGTTCCTTAATTACTAGCTTAGAATCTAAGATTAATTTCTAATAATTGATTAGGAGAACTTGTCAAATTGGGCACTTGATCATGATTTAGATAAAAGGGCTAAAAGTTGATGAGAGGCTTGAGTAGAAAGCAAAATCAGCCGAAAAGTTAGAATTTTATCATCACTTTTGAAAAGGATATCTCTTCATTTTCATTACATGGTTTTAGGCTCATTTTTGGTTACTTGGGAAAGTTTAGGTCAATAACAAAATGATTCACTTGGATGAATATGTAAGCTTAGCCTGTTGGAGTCAAATTCTTTATGCAAGTGATTTAAATGCTTAAAGGATAATCAATAAATCTTGCATATATAGTTAATCATCCTAATTACTCACATGGATTAATCTAATTGATAAAAAGACGAATCCTTTTTTTTTGTCAACCAAGATTTAATATCTGTGAAAAGTATTTTAAAAATAAAATTCTAATTAAAAGCAAACAAAATTTAAGAACACTCTGACCATATTATAAAAAAGAAATCCTAATTATTTTTTTGCTTACCTTAAAAAAAAATTGTGAGATGAAATTTTATAAGAGAAGGTATAAAAATCCAATACCTTTAGAAAAGTAATTCAACAGCTTTTGCACTTTTAGACCCACATGAGGCTCCACTCTTTTTGTGCGAGCGCGAAGGCGATGGCAAGTATCATTGATGGCATAATGGAGTAGCTGCATACAAGCACAAAGATAAGCTCATTACAAGACATTGATTTTGGGGACTGTTGGGACCATATTCAAGAATAAGTAGAACAAAGACATATTGGCTTAGCTTTTCATTTCTTGGTATGTCCTTTACCAAACATATGTGTTCTTAGGACAGCAATTTCTACGTATATAATAGCTTTAATTCTGTTCTTTGGAGCAAAATAAAAGCTCCTAAATCAGATGAGTAAGTGCCAAAGTCAAGACTAATGCTCAAGCGTTGAGAAATAGTGGGCCTTTTTGTTCGAAAGAAGCCTTTACAAGCCCAACGTGGCCTGTCCCCTTTTAAAACAATTTCTGACTTCCGACCTTTCTTTACTTTTTGACTAATTCCATCCTTTAATGGGAAATTAATTACATTGTCCATTTACAAGGCAGATCCTCAGCCTTGTCTGCAACAAATGAGAGCCCAACAGAAAATGAAAAGGACTAATTTGATTGTGCAAGAGCTCAATGCTCCATATTCTCCACCATCCCGTCTGTGTCCTCTTTCTCTCACTTGTATGAACTCAAACAGGAAAAGGGGAGAAGTGTTAACAACATCACCATAACCAAAAAGCTTAATCCAAGATTACATTGGTTTCATTTTTCAGTTTCCATAACTTAAGTGAACGCTGAAAAGTGATATAACGGAATGTAATATACCGTGAGAACAAGGTAATACACAGAGCAAACACTGATCAAATAATCAATAAAGTACAATGGAGGGTTTTTTTTTCGGTGCGAAGAGGGGAACTAGATAGATAGATCATAAAAAGTACGGTAGATAGTCATCCCTGCTGCATCATCAGCAAGCAAGTTCAAAATACGGCTAGGAGGGTCCCGAAACATAACAAAAGGGTTATCATTACATTCATGTTTGAAAGGACATCACTACCAAGGCGGGCCAAAGCATCAGCACGTTTGTTCCCCTCCCTAAAGGCATGCATGACACGATAGTGGCTAAGCTCTTGCGGCAGCTCCCTGCAATCATAAATCAGAGGCTGCAAATAAAGTTAGGGGTGGAATGGCTTGTAATCAAAGAAATAACAGCAACAGCATCAAGTTCAACTTAAGACAGGAGATATTAAACTGTTTGGCCAGCATTAAACCATCCCTAAGGCCCATAGTTCAGCATGTATATTAGTCCCATAGCCTGAAAACCTAGCAGAACCAGCAAATCTCCCTTCATGATCCCTAATAATGGCTCCAGCTCCTGCTCTCTCCGGATTTCCCCCCCAAGGACCCATCGGTATTAAGTTTGAGCCATCCTATCTCGGGTGGCTTCCACTTGACAGGGACAAAGGAGACTTGGACGCTCCTCCTGTATCCCTGCTTCATTGCATAAATTCCCCTGCTTTCTCGACAGCGCGTTCTACAGTATTCATTCTTCTGTTATTCCATTTGAAGATCCTATGGTTTCTCTCCAGCCAAACCTCCCACAGGATATGCACAAACAATGCCGCCCAGGGATTCCATGGTTTCTTGATCTTTTGTTATCAGTGGCATTTTTACGTACCCATTCCCCAAATTCCCCTCGGGAGAAAGGTCGATAATGTCCCGTTGCCCCCAGATGTGTTGGGTGGAGGGTATAGCTAAAAGGCAATTCAATATGGTTACTCTACCAAGAGAGAATTCAGATGAAGAAGACCACAGGAAAGGCTGCTAAAATTGAAAATTAATACTTGCTGGTTGCAAATATGCTTTATGGTAATTCTTTTATAACATATAAAGAGGGCCTAAATTACTTGAAAGACTACCTAACTATACCTGATCTTTCAAAAGCATTGCTTCTAAAATGGGAGCTTTAATTCCAGTATTATGGCTTGTAGATCTTGAACCCAAATACTCTTGGAATATAGCTTGAGATGCCTTTTGTGGCTTCAGGTGCCCGTTCGTCATCAGGAACAGGTTTGGAAACGTGGTCCCAAAATAGGCTCCCTCAATGTCTAGATAGAATTAACGTAATTCATCACATACTCAAAGCAAAACATGCCAAGGCAGAAGTGTTGGAAATATAAAACTTGACCATATGACAATATATCAGGACATTCATGTGATCTATACCATGATGTATTGACTTATAGCCATCTAATATTTACAAAAGATTGGATTTGTTCCAATAGATTCCCTATCCTTATGATTATCATAGTGGGACTTTTTAGTAATATTAACAAAAATGATCTTCAGTTGCTTGGTCCAGTGATCAAGACAATCTTAAAAAAGACATCAAATTGGAATTCGAATCATAACCTTCCCCCTCCTCTTTAATGTAGGGCTCTACCCCTCTTGAATGACTAAAAAAAAATATTAACAAACATGGTTATCCAACTCTAAAGGACAAGTAAAATGCATCTCTCTCTTATAGGGACTTTGCCATTAAACATATCATCGAGCTTTACTACAATATCTCAGATAGCAATTTTGATATCCAAACTGTTTTCTTTTAATAAATTATATAAGTTATATCTAGCTATCATTTTTCTTTTAATAAAAGAATGAACTTAACTCTTTAAGTTTCCTTCCAAATAGCTGGCCAAAAGTTTGTGTTCTCTGGCCACAAACAAGTTATTACTAGGAAGTTTGCAAGATGCTGAGAGAAGAAACTTGGGACCTAATGCAGGAACTATAAGGAAATGTAAACAAATACTACATGAATATCAAAGGAAATGTAAACAAATACTACATGAATATCATAAAAGCATAGAAGTAGAAGTAAGGAACCACTCATTCTTTGCCGTAACAAATCCCATAAGCCACTCACCGTGGTGGGATCTATATCATAGTAATTGAAATTATAATCAGGGCTCTCCTAACAAATCCCAGGGTGTTTCTTTGAGGCCTGTGTCCTGCGCCCCCTCGCATTCTTTGTCCTGCATGGGATAGTCGGTCTGTGGAACTTTTTCTGATGTCCTCCTACGCGCTCTCGTGGATTTTACGAATAAAGGGAATATTCCGAATGTGAATCCATTTCACAGCAATTGAAAAAAAATCAGAGCTGTCCGTCCCCAAAATCCCTGCTCTCTTGAAGCCGACACTTTTATATCTTTACTACCAAACGGAAAAATGAGTGAAGAATCAACGGGCCGATGCCAAAGATTTATTTATGAAAACTTTAGAAACGAATAAGAACAAAATTTTATCTAAAACGAAAAAAAGAATCTGTGTCAGATGGATTGTGACAGCAGATTGAACATATCCGGAATTATAATCACAATATATACTGACGATATATAACATGTTCTATTTTATAGTTTTACTTATCACAAAAGTAATGGAGTTTCCATATTTTGCAGAATCTAACAATAAGATCTGTTACATTAATTATCCTCTTCTTACTCTTGAATAACTATTACACGATCCAGCTCTGAGTTATGTTGATTCTGTCTGAGACCTCCTTCGTTTTCAACATTTTCAATTTCAGTTCGAAGATGTGCTGGGTTTGCTTGATTTTTGGTAATGGTGATGAAAATTGTGGGAACAGAGATTATAGGATGTGAGAAAACCAATGGTGGAAATGTTTAAATAGTTGAAGAAGCTTGCCATGCGATGAAGATGTAAGTATGATGGATATGCAGGCAATCCAAAAATGTGATGGTTTAAGAAGAACTGAGAATAAAAGAAATATAGTCAAGGGAGCAGAGAAAAATCCAAGGTTCAAGCGAATCGGACCGACAATGACAGGCAGTTTGATGGAAGTGACAGGGAAAAGCAGAATGAAAAACATGGCAAGAAATAAGTACGGTACTGAGTCACATGAATATGGAAGAAGATTAGAAGAAACAGAGGATCTATGAATATTATTTGAAATTGAGTATATTTATATTTTTTTATAGATTTTTTTCATTTATTAAAAATAATGAAATTGTATTAAAACACATTAAATTATTTTTTTATGATTAATTGATTGTGTAATTATATTTTTACTGATTTGAATGTATAATTGAATTTGGATTTTAGCTCAAATGGCATAATAAAAAAAAATTTTCAATGAAATTATAATGTTTTACCATAAACAAAAAGAAAATTTGCGTTATATCAATCATATTGTAAACTTTTTAAATATAAATGATAAACATCCAAATATTAATTTGATCAACTATAATCTCTTTAAAATATAAATGATAAAATTAAATATATCTTATCTTATTATTTAAAAATAAATAAATAATATTATTTTATTATTGTTCTTCTTTATATATAATTGGAAAATTTTTTGAGTCACGTATATTTGTATTTTGCTGTATAAAAAATTGGTGAAATTTAAATTTTGACCCCTTCTTTTAACTTTTTATTAATTTTAATGGGATAGAAAAATTACAAAAAATTTCCTTGAAAATATATTATATATCTATAGTTTTTCAAAGTTGAATGAGGTCAAAAAAACCCTACTCAGTTGCACTTGGCTACGCCTTGTAATGATATGAACTAAACCTATCCATTCTGTTTTCTTTTGACTTTTCTCATCCATCCATAGATTGAATTTATAACTTTAATTCATAATACCTTTTTAATACCAGAAAATAGTAGTTATTAGGATCCCTCTTTGATTCAAATTAAGAAACGAAAACAATAATTTCTCACCAAAAAAAAAAAGTGTTGTCAGACTAATTGAGAGATCAGATTGACTGTACCTTTATTAATGATCAATTGATCACTAAACATATTGATGATATAAAAAAATTTTAAATAAAAAAACAAGAATTTCCCCTTTTTTTTTTTACAGAATCTGATATACAAATATATATATATATATATATTTATTTACAGAATTGTGCAATCAAAAGGCTTTGTCATCAATAACTATTACACAATCCAGTTGCGAGTTTTGCCGGTTCTGTCTGACACCTCCCTCCATTTCAATATTTTCAACTTTAGTCGGAATTAGATGAGATGGGTCTGGGTTTGCTTGATTTTGGGTGATGGTGATGAAAATTGTAGGAACAGATTGTAGGGCGTGAGAAAACCAACGGAGAAGCTCGCCACGCCATGAAGATGTAAGTATAATGGATATATAGGGAATCCAAAAATGTGATGGTTTAAGAATAACCAACAATAAAAGCAATACAGTCAAGGGAGCAGAGTAAAATTTCAAGCAAATCGGACCAACACTGAAAGGCAGTTTGATGGGGGTGAAAAGGAAAAACAGAATGAAAACCATGGCAAGAAACAGGAGTGCCATCTTTAAAAGGGATGTTCCTGATCAATCTCCAAGGCAGCGGCAATGTTCCACGACCCGTCTGGAGATTTTAGGAAAAGAAACAGTAAGAGATTGAAAAGGAAGGGAATGGTGTACCTTAAATCCATGGATGATGAAAGCCACTGCTGATTACTTAAATTCAAGGAAGATTGGGAAGAGAGTTGATGGTTGCCCCGAACCGAATACATGTCCGACTTGAATATTTAATTATAACTCAAAGCCTATTAAAATCGGGGAAGATGAGTGACTTAATTATATTTATAGTATGCATTGGGATGGAGGTGTGGGGCCACGACCAAGATTCTATTAGTATTTGAAATAGGTTGATTGGACGTTAAGTTTGGTTATGGTTATGGTTTAGTATTTATATATTCTCATTTCACAACAAAATTTTACCATGTAGGAGAGAACTTTGGTCCATAGTTAAAAATCCTAATTACTTACAAGGATTAATCTAATTGATAAAAAGATGAGTCTTCTTTTTGTCAACCAAGATTTAATATTTGTGAAAAGTATTTTAAAAACAAAATCCTAATTAAAAGCAAACAAACTTTAAGAACACTCTCACCATGTTATAAAAAGGAAATCCGAATTATTTTTTGTTTATCTTAAAAAAATGCGAGATGAAATTTTATAAGAGAAGGAATACAAAACCAATACCTTTAGAAAAGTAATTCAACAGCTTTTGCACTTTTGGACTTAAATGCTTTTACACCGAGCCTCCACTCTTTTTGTGTGTACACGAAGGCAATAGCAAGTATTGGTGGCATAATGGACTAGTTGCATATAAGCACAAAGCCAAGCTCATTACAAGATATTGACTTTGGGGAATGTTGGTACCTTATTCAAGAATAAATAGAACAAAGATACATTGGCTTAGCTTTTCATTTCTTGGTCTTTCATTTACCAACCAAGAACATGTGTTCTTAGGACAGCAATTTCTACGTATATACATGCTTTTTAATTGTGTCCTTTGGAGCAAAACAAAAGCGCTAACAAATCCGATCAGTTAGTGACAAGCGAGGACCAATAATCAAACGTAGAGAAATAGTGGCCTTTTTGTTCGAAAGAAGCCTTTACAAGCCCAATGTGGCATGTCCCATTTTAAAACCCATTTACGAGGCAGATCCTCAGACTTGACTGTAAAAATTTGAAGGCCCAACAGAAACTGAAAAAGACTAATTGGATTGTGCTAGAGCTCAATACTCCATTCCCCAAGCTTATTGGTTGGGAACTTTGAATTATTGTTCTTCTCCACCAACACCACCAACCCATCAACAACTGTAAAAATTAAATTTCCTATTTGTGTCCTCTTTCTCTCACTTGCACGTAGTCAGAAGGAAAAGGGGAGAAGAGATAAGAACATCACCATACATTGGTTTCATTTTTCAGTCTCCATAACTTTTTCTCAATAGCTAAGTAAAACAGAAGATGGTAGAGGAAAATCATAAGTAATATACGGGCAAGAATCTTTGATGTTATAGAAATGTAAGAACCAGAAAGGAGAGCAAGTTGATACAAAACGAAACATTCAGTGAGAATATATATGGGACAACCGATCAACTAAGTGAATGCTAAAAAGTGATATAACAGATTATAATATACCGTGAGTACATGGTAATACAGAGCAAACACTGATCAAATAATCAATAAAGGTACAATGGAGGGTATAGCTAAAAGGCAATTTAATATAGTAAATCTACCAAGAAAGAATTCAGATGAAGAAACCCACAGGAAAGGCAACTAAAATTGAAAATTAATACTTGCTGGTTGCAAATATGCTTTATGGTAATTCTTTTAGAACATATAAAGGGGGCCTAAATTACTTGAAAGACTACCGAACTATACCTGATCTTTCAATAGCATTACTTCCAAAATAGAAGAAGCTAGGCAATACAAACTCATGAGAACCATTGCCCAAACGGGAGCTTTAATTCCAGTATTATGGCTTGTGAACCTTGAACCCAAATACTCTTGGAACATAGCTTTGAGATGCCTTTTGTGGCTTCAGGTGCCCGTATGTCATCAGGAACAGGTTTGGAAATGTAGTCCCAAAATAGGCTCCGTCAATGTCTAGATAGAATTAAGGTAACTCATCATATACTCAAAGCAAAACATGCGAAGGCAAAAGTGTTGGAAATATAAAAATTGACCATATGACAATATATCAGCAAATTCATGCGATCTATACCATGATGTATTGGCTGATAGAAACCTAATATTTGCTAAAGACTGAATTTGTTCCAATAGATTCCCTATCCTTATGATTATCATATTGGGTCATTTCAATAATATTAACAAAATGGTTCTCCAACTCAAAGAAACAAGTAAAGTTCAAGTCTTTTTTTTTTTTGGGAGAAAATAACCTACACTGGGATGGACCCCCCCTCCCTCTCTTATAGGGACTTTGACATCAAACATATAATTAAGCTTTGCTGCAACATCTCAAACAGAAATTTTGATATCCAAACTTTTTTCTTTTAATAAATTATATAAGTTCTAGTTATCAATTTTCTTTTAATAACAGAATGAACTGAACTCTTTAAGTATCCTTCCAAATAGCTGGCCAAAAGTTTGTGTTCTCTGGCCACAAAACAAGTTATTACTAAGAAGTTCGCAAGATACTGAGAGAAGAAACTTGAGACCCCAATGCAGGAACTATAAGGAAATGTTAAAAAAAAAATACATGAATATCGTAAAAGCATAGAAGTGGCAGAAACGAAAGTCTATTCATGACAAGAATGTTATATCCCAATGCAATGCATGCAACAAGAAGTAGCTAGCAAGATCAATAGCCAAAAGGATACTGCCTTGATACTTGAACCGAGGGTAGTAGATATCTTCACATCTAGGGCAGTATATTTTTACAGTGCTTGACCGAGGGACATCTGATTGGCCAACTGGAAGACAAGGTTGTCCACAACAGTAAACTCTTGGGCATCTTCCAAAATCATAGTTCTTGTACTTGTCTAGCTGTAAAAGTTATAAAATATTGTTTTAATCTGTTGCCCAATTTACATATATATGAAAACATGAAAGTATCACAATGAATATCATCGCGAACATCTCACCATAGCAGCCATTCCTTTGCTCGTCAATATGTATCGGGCATGAATCAGACCATAAAGCATCTCTGCCGCAGATTCAATTAGTTCATTTTGCTCCTCTGTAAACATATCTCCTATCAATTTCAGCCCAGCAAGAATTACACATCGCAAGAAAATAAAAAATAGACACTGGGCATGTTGCTAGATGACAAATAATATGTTCCACTTAAATTACAGTGTTATCAAGAACAGAAAAGTTAAAAATTTTGCCATCCTCAGGATCTAAATGCAGAGAGATTAGAATAGAACCACATCATAAAACTATCTGCTTCAAAGAACATAGACAAGACTAATGTTAACAGTAACACTCTGAGTCTAATAACTAATAACAGAATGGCAGAGAAAGACTTCAACAACAACAATAAGAAACAAAATTTCACACATCCTAAACAACTTGACAAGAGAAGAAACAAACTGTATGATTACCGTGGGAAGATTCAACATCCAAAATCAAATCAAGTGCATAATCATAATAAGGAACTTGGCTGCTTAGCCCACAAAGGTTAAAATCATCTTGAATGTAGTCATCATCAACTTCACAAAAGAATTCATTGCCACGTAAGTTGCAAAACCATGAGATCCAAGACGTGTCATCCCCATCAGAACCACTAACATCTGATTCTTCACTGTCTGTTTCAGATTCATCTGCAGTCAATGCAATCAAAATTAGCATCACCATGGGAAAGCATGTTATCAAACACCAATGGTAACAACCATCACTTTGAAATCAGGGTTCATAAAAAGAAGCTAGATAGTGCAATTAAAAATGCAAAGGAAATGGCAAAAACAGTATTTATTTGAACAAATACACAGGATGCACAATCATGAACAAATAAAAGTAAAATCTTTCAAAACTAAATATGTGGATGTTTATAAAGCATATACATATTCAATTTAATTTTGGAAACTGAACGCCCTCCGAAAGGGAGAAAAAGAGAAAAAGCTAAACCCAACTTAGTTTCAATGCCGACAACTCATTTAAGCTAAAAACACAGATATTGAGCAAAGCTTATTCATATAAATACAGGGTTTGGCCAATATCAATATAATCTCATTACACCAAAAAAACA
Organism: Durio zibethinus; assembly: GCF_002303985.1. Next base: position 1,616,479 of record NW_019168381.1, read on the forward strand.
CCGTGACAATATAAATTATGAACGTTGGTGCAATAAAGCATGTCTCTTTTACCATTTTAGAGACAGAAGCCATTGAGCTTTCTTATCGTTTCTCACTCTCTCAAAAGTAGGCATCAAAATATTAGCATTACTAATTTGTTTTAGAACAACATTAACATTAATAACAATAAAAATTCACAATTTCATTATATCCAAATTCAATTACATAAATTCAAAACCTTGTAGCAAACCTAATTCCATTAGAATCAAATATACTCAAATAATGAAAAAAAAAGTAAAATTTTAAATTTGTCAGGCCTAAACCTAGATATAAAATTAAATAACGACAATAAAAAAAAAAAAAAACTCAATTAAGAAATCCAAAATTCTAATTTAATTATTGAAAGAGGGAGATGCGGTGATGTTTATACCTTCGGAGGCGTTGGCTTTGGGTAGAGAACCGGGGCGAGAGTCGCGATGATGATCAGGTGGATGCTTTCCTATGAGAAGGGAGTGTGCAGACTTATCCTTGCCGTTGGTCGCTCTCGAAGTGGACGGCGACGATCGTTCCAGTTGCTTATCAAGCGCCTCGTTGATCCGCTTCCGATCCACAGACCCCACCACTCCCTTAGACCCAGCGGCCGCTCTCTCTCCTCTGTACATCTTCTCTTTATCTCTTCTCCTCCTCTCTTCTTATTTGCCGATGATATTAATAGATTCAGTTATCGCCGATTCATAGCGTGAAATGACGCAAATAACCCTAGGTCCCCCAAAATCTAGGGTTTTTTTTTTCTGCTTTTATTTTTTCTATTTCAGAGAGAGATGGAGCTAAGCGCTTAGTCGCTTACGCTATAACCCATTTTTATTTTTAATAGATTTTATTGGGTTTTCACTTTATTTTGCCGGATGGAGAAGGAAACAGGATAGAGAAAGTAAGGTGGAGGGGAAAGGAATTTTTAGAGAGAGAAAATCCTAAAATCGGTAGAGAACTTTTTGGTCCCGGCGAAATGGCCGATATATCGACGGGAAATAGCGTTTGTGTGCTTTTAAAAGGGTGGGAGCATGTATTGCGTGTGGTTGCTTGTACATTCTTTAAGTGTGTGATTTCACGTGGCGTATGATTAGCTTGTCGCACGTTAAAGAATTTTTTTCCCCAAACTTTTTTTTAGATAAAAAACAAAGGGTTTGAGAATTTAGATAAATAATGAAATTTCATATGTAATCTGCGGTTGAGAGCAACAGCCAATGTAATAATCCAATGATAGATAGATATTTGCTATTATTAGTAATATAAAATAATGATAGATAAATTGGAGTTCAAATATTTAAAACTATTTTTTTATTAAGATATGGAGTATTATTATATTTAAAAAAATTAAAAATTTCAATGTTTTACCATTTTACTCAAATTTATGAAATTAAAATACCAAACTATCAATTATGCAAATAAGAAAGAAAAAAAAAACCACAATTATTTTTAGTATCACCAAACATTTGTCACGTGCCAAACATGTATAGCTGTCTTTCACCACTAACTTTATTTAGTAATCTCAGAAATATATATATATATATATATATATTATTTATTTTGTCTTGGAACATCTGGGTCTTGGGACATCAAGTTAGAATACAAGAGTAGGACAGTTGGAACTTTGGTAGGTGATTTTGTTTAAATTCAAAGTTGTTTCTGTTTTCAACCGATGTTTCCAAAGATATAATGATTCATAGATACTGGTTTCTAGGGAATAAACATTAATGCTCCATTATTTCATGGTGAAGCATTGTTGCATAAGTCAAAGCTTTGAATTTTTATTTTATTTTTTTTTTTGTTTATTGGAAGCATTGGTTCTCTCAAAAGTTATTTGAGGTAAGAATATAAATGATATATTAATATTTATAAATTATTTAAAATTAATTTGAATAAAATTTAAATTTGATTTAAATTATTATTTGATCGAGTTTAAGTTTGAATAATTTGATTTATCAATCGAATTAAGTTCAAATAATTTTATACTCAGTTTGAGTAGTTCATAAATTTAATTAAATTTTTATATTTAAATATATTTTTATTATTTTAATTAATAAAATATTTTAAGCTCAAACTCGAGTACAAATAATCGAATTTTTATTAAATATAAAAATTAAATTTATTTTTATATATTAATCGAACTTAATCAAACGAGTTTGAATAATTTAATTTTTATCTTGAATCAAATTCAAACTAAAATATTAAAATTAAATCAATTTTAAATTAAATTTTAAATCTTAAATTTTGAATCAAATTTAAATTTAATACTTTATCGATTTAAACTCAATCTATTATACCTTTAGTTTGGGATACTGGCTTGTTTATTTTCAAAAACAAATAGCATGGTGTTGGCATTATTAGCCAAATTCTCTTCATTAAACAAAGAGAGCCTATTCATATCTATTTGAACTGTCAAATCCAAAGACCGTTTGATCCTTTCTGTTTCCACCTTTTAAGAATGAAGATGATTCCAAAGAGGAGGTGCTTAGACTTGGACATTGTTTTGACCCATTGACCAACACTAAGTATCTCCCCCATGGTAAACTAACAAGTATAATAAAGATAGCAAAGATTAAATTCAAAACTTAAATTTGGTTACATATAATTATTTTTAATAAAAAATAATATTTAATAAATTTAAAATTCAAATTTTAATACCGAAAATCTCAATTTCAAATTCTACCATGTGAGGTGGTGTTAAAGATAATTTGTCTTGTATATTCATGGAAATACAAGACATCATCTTCTCTAAGATGAGCTTGTATATATCGCAAGTGCATTCAAGCCAAAACCATGAAAGTTTGGCACATATTAGCATATTGCATCAACTATATGCAACCTCTCCAGGATTCTGATTCATTAGTATGCCAACTTGTTAGAAATTGAGTGCAGCGTCAAGATCAGCATATTGAAGATCTTTTCTAGGTTCAAGAGGATTAGAGGCAAGTCATGTTTTGAGACTTGACAAACGACAATAACATGCTGCTCACCACATAATGGAGTGTTAGGATGCATCGTCACAAAAGTTTGGTTTGCGTAGCAATATTATCTTGTAATAAGTAAACCAAAACTCTGTTTATTTTCCTTGACTTTCTTCTGCAAAATGAATTAGTCCACCATATAGAGCATTGCTCTTGCTCACAAATTTGTCATTATTCTAGTACTAGATATTTCAACTGTTTAGTGCAAGCAACCAAGCAGAAGAATGAAACAGAGTTGAGGAATGCTTAGTCTCACAGCTGTGCACAATTTTTGTCTAAGGGGCATATGTAATTCATTTGGCTACACGATTGCAGGAACCTTAAACAATTGTAGTTCAAGATTTTACTATTAACATAAGCTCTAATACTGGTCTAATTGAAGAATGGCTACCAACTTGAACATGTGATTCCATAGCATTTATACGAAAAGAAGTTAGGTGCATAATTACAAAGGAAACCACTAATCACTGCTATACCGAAGAGATATCTGCAAATGTTTGGCAATGACCAGATGCAACTCACCATTCTTAGTCTTCAGCAAAATACTTCTCCTCGGCATCATAGTTAGCTTCCCTAAGCCAGTGATCATCCAAGGTCTCATCATCATCTATTTTGGAGTAATCCAAATGCTCATAATCTTCCCCAGAGAGAAACTTCTGCTGCATGATGTAGGTGAATTGATCCATCCTATCTTGCATTTCTTCTGCTGAAGGTGCTTCTTCATGTTGTTCGACAGTTGCAGAAGCAGCAACATTGCCATCGCCAGGATGGTCCAAAAGCATCTGAAAGAGACAATGCAAAATATCAATATATGAAAAACAACTCATAAGCAAAGACAATAATCCAGACATCATTCAGAAACACTAACACATTATAATTAATAGGAATGACATAACCCCTCTTTAATTACTTCTACTATTTTTATCAGAACTGGTAATAAGTTCAAAAGACACTTGTTTCCAATAGCAAAATGATCACTTTCACAAGATATTGCTTCTCCCTAAGAATCCAAAGTTAGTAACTCGTTTGAAAATTGCAGATGCAACACATACAAGAACAAAGCCAAGTACTCACTTCCTTGCCATGGTCGCCTCCATTTTCTTCTTCTTCTTCTTCTTCCTCCTCCTCCTCATCCTCTTCCTCTTCTTCTTCTTGCTGTGGATAGCTCTCATTACCAACCCAGTCTTTTTGAGCCACACCAAGCCTCTGCTGTTCCTCTCTAATCTTAGCAACCAACCTAGCTTCCTCACACCTCCTCATCAAAGTCTCAGACCAGCGTTCCCCAGGCCTAGCCATGCTTCTCCCACTTAAATCCTGAAACCTCCCTAAATATTCATGATGCAAATAGGGTTCTCTTTCCCTCATTGCGTCCTCCGAAAAATACTGCCCATCACATACCAATTTATTCAAGTAAGCCCGCCTTCGATTCTTGACAGTCACCGACCTTGATTTCAATTCTTCAGAAGTTGGACTCAGCTTGCTTCTAAGATGTTTTAAGTGCCAATTAACTTCATAATCATCATTAAGTGCATCGAATTCGTGGAGTTCATCGCTAGTCAGTTCTGACCCATATCTTTCTGCATCACCAACATTAGTTTAGTTAAGAGTTAAAACTTAAAACGATTTTCCTACCCATTTATGAAATAGAGTGAATAATGTTTAAATAAATAAATAAGGGTTACCTAAGAAGACGGGGACGTCGCGGGCAAGGAGGTCGTGGAGGATGGACTTGCGATGGGAGGGATCGGCGGCTGAAGATTGAACGGCTCGCGGGAAATATAGATTGTCGAGAGAAGATAGCCTCTCGGTTATGCTCTCCATCGCTTCTTCCCTCACTTTTCTTTCCATCTCTCTCTTCTTCGGTTCTTCAGCTTAGAAAACCTCCGAAACCCAGACAGAATTCAACCACATCCGACGTCACCACTGAGTTAAGCCCTAAGCCGCAGGTTCGATTGTTTCAGTTACCTATATAGGATTTAACTTTCACCGGCGTCGTGTCGGCTATTTGAGTTGGTTTTTTTCTGTGCTTCACTGGCCTGGCGAAACGACACCGTTTTATTTGGGACTAGCTTTATAAAAGGTTTGATCACGTGCTGCTCACCTGTTTTGACATCTCTCGGGCTTCGGCCCACAGGGAAAAGCCCATTTCTTCAAATACCTTTTTTTTTTTCTTTTCTATAAAACTATATCCATGTGTCAAGAGCTTTTAAAAAACTGAAAAGACTGCGAAATAATTACCAGGGACATTTTTTTCTTCAGCTTGCACATGAAATGGAAAATGTTACATTTACGCCACTAAATATTTAGTTGCCTTACCTAGGTTTTGTTGGAAGCAACGGATGCTAAGACATACTAAGAAATTGCCAAACCCAAAAAAAAAGAATAAGAAAGAACACCAAGGAACCGGAATGTTTGACTACGTGCATGATCCTTAATAAACAACAAGTTCAAATTCCATTTTGCAAATAAAGAAGCAACAACAGTTACTGCTAATTGACAACGGACTAAAACATCCTTTGATCACAAACATATACAGTATTACACAAAGACAAAGTGTTCCAAAAGGTAAAAACCATTGCCTAGCTACCAACCATTTCATTACATATGGAGAATCTATTTCAGCTGAGAGATAACAGGATTCCAAACTTGGCGGACTGGACTCTGAGTGTCAACGTCCTCCTTCAATTGCAACAGTTCCAAGTTGAAGTTAAACAACCTGAGGAGGAATTGGGTCCTGGTTTTCATAATTTTGGGTAATGTAAATGAAAGTGGTGGGAAGGGATTGAAGGGTGCGAGCAAAGTAGCGAAAAAAACATATAAATAGATCAAGTATTTTGCTGTGCCATGGAGATGTGATGATGGTGCATAAAAAGGCAACCCAGAAGAGTGAAGGAGGAAAAAAGATTGAGGCTACAAGTGGCAATGGAGAAACAACGAGCTCGCAAGGTGACGGGATGAGGAGTGATAAGAAATTCAACAGAGAAAAAGAGGAAGAGTAGCATTAAGGAAAAGATGGCAAGCGAGGACGCGAACGTCAATATGGAAAGGGATTGATCAATGATGAAAGCAGCAGAGGAAGGCTTGTTTTGGGATGTTAGAAACAGAAATAAGATTAAATTCAAAAGAGGAGGAAAGGTGTACCTCAAATCAATCACGAGCTGCATTGTTGTTCGTTTCTTCTATATTTTTTTTCTTAGGTTTTTGTTTCCCCAACTGTGTTGGTTTTTATTTATAAGCATGGAAAGGAAGAAAGACACGAAATTTTCTGCGTTTCATAGCACCCCTTTCAATAAATGTATGATAGAAATTTATCTATAGGGATGGAAAAGGAAGAAGACACGAAATTTTCGAAAGTATCCCTGATTCCATTTCAATATTAAAGTATCCCCTGTTCCCTTTCAATATTATATTAGTTTCAAAGTATCCCTTCTTTCCTTTCAATATTAAAGTATCTCTTATTACCTTTCAAATATTATATTAATTTCAAAGTATCCCTTATTTCCTTTCAATATTAAAATATTTCTTATTCCCTTTCAATATAAATTAGTTCCAAAGTATCCCTTATATCCTTTCAATTTTAAAGTATCCCTTATTACCTTTCAATATTATATTAGTTTCAAAGTTCCCTTTCAATATTATATAATAACTATTTTACTTGTAGAAATTTATCTGTACATGAAAAAGCAAGAAGATACGAAATTTTCAAAGTTTCGAAGCACCCTTTCAATATTGTATAATAACTATTTTACCTCTTTATCAGGTAATCCATGTCGGAGATTCCGTTTTTAGTCTCTCTCTAAAAACTAAAAGAGCAAAGCGAATTTTTGCCTTTTGCGGCTTTGGGTCTTGGATTTGAGCAGTTCTTTTTGGTGGGACAATTGGGATTCGCCGGGTTATTGGAAGGTGAGTTGGTTGAAAACCATGCGAGTTGAGTCGGTTGGACAAAAGCCAAAATACTCCATATTTTAGCAGTGATATTGATGGTAGGGTTAGTTTAATTAGAGGCAATCCTACCGGGGATTTAGTAACATGGTTGGCTTCTCAAGGCCAGACGGTATTTCTCAACTTTTCTAGATAACAAGGATCAGACTTCATATGGGTCCAAAATAGAACCATTGGATGAATAATTAACTATTTTTTTTTAATGAATTTGGACCTAGACATGCACTTTAAGAAAGGGACAAATAAAGTTTGGAAATTGAGACAACCAGAAGGCCAAAGCTAAATTCCCAAAATCTTTTAAGATAGTCGAGTTTTGGGCTAGCTAAGAAGTTCAATTACAAGTAAAAGCCATAAATTCGGTGATTTAAGAAGGAAGTTTACCCTACCAATGCAAAATTGGCTAACTATCATTATCATATATACTTGTCGTTGCTTCTATAATCTGCCAGAAAGGAAAACAGCAGAGGTGACCACGCAACTCAATCGGCCCCAAACTGAGTAAAACACAAAGGTAGCCGCCAAAGCGTGTATGATAGTTGGGGTGTGCCTATATGTATCACACTAGCCTATCGAGACCCGTAGGAGGCGAGGCTCAACGTGAATGTTTGTTACTTTGTTAGCCACCAAAATACAATTCAACACAAGCAAACACACAAGGCTCCCTTTCTTCTCTAGAATCTAGCGATGTATGTGGGTTTGACCCAAATCATTAATTAGGTCAACAAGAGAGCAAGTGTACGCGGATACTATGTACACATGGCGCGACAAATTGTGATTAGCATAGTCATAATTCTTCAATTTATTAATATAAACTTATCATATTGAATGTCATGTCTACATTATGTATATTTATTTATTTATTTATTTTAGTACAAACTTGGTTGTAATTTGAAGATGGAAAAAAAGTGGTTAGTACTATAATTTGAACTCTATATTTATTAGATATTATTTTTTAAAAAATAATTATATTAATCAACTAAACTAAATCTTAAATTTATTTAAATATAAATGTATTGAATATAATTATTAAATTATAAATGTAAAAAATACTAAAAGTTTTATTATTATATAAATTTTAATATAATATTTATAATAGTCATTTTTTTTCATTATACTTTCTTTCACTGTATGTTTCATAATTGATTTTAATATTATTTTTATAATAATTAATTTCATCATTATTATTTTTAATTTTATTAAAATTAATTTTACCACTCATTCAAATAAACTCTAAATTTTGAAAAAAAAATTGATAAAATTTAATAAAAATTATATATATTTAATAAAATAAAAAATTATATTTTTGTGTCGACATAAATTATAACATGTAATTTTTATATAAAACACAATTGAATACATGAATTTTAATATTTTACACTATATAAATATATGAATAATTAGGTCTACCAATAAATTTAGGGGTTGCCTTTACAATGCAACAAATATTTCCCTAATAGGCTGATTTAAGCAGCTGTAATGGGGAACTTTATCATGTGTGATGATGACAGCAGGTTCTATATTAAACCTACAGCAATGCTTTAAGGTGTGAGACAAGAAATGCAAGTGTATAAATTAACCCATACTCCTCTTTAATCCTGTATTTCAACTGTATGAATTACAAGTAACGAGAAGTCTCTCAATGGCTAGGATTGCTCAACGTGGTTAGTAATTACATCAGGGCAAGATTGTGTTTGTAGAAGCTCTAACCAGTTGAATGGTGGTGCGAATTGCAATATGTAGTCCTCGTCTGTAGCCAACAACAGAAATCAGAATAACCACAATCATTGTCTAAATATTGGCTCCATTTGATTACCGAGACAAGGATGCATCAAGAGAGAGATAGGAATTGCACTAAATATATAATGAACTGCAAAACTTCCGTGATGCTTGATTTTGCTCAATCATATCAAAAACCAACTGGGGCTCAAGCAAATGTGGAAGGAGAAATGAAAGAATCTTACTCTCTTTGACTGTCCCATAAAGCCAGCACAATACCTCACCAGCAAATGCCGAGCAGAGTCCTCGCTAACAATTGAGTTTTAAACAGGGAAAGAAGGTTACTAACCGCACAATGACATCTGAAAAAGGTGACCGTAAAAAAATGTGTTATTTAGTATAAGGATGCTAAACAAAACAGTTACACCAATAGGTTAGCAATTAACAGAGAAAAGGGGAAAAAAAATCAGTTCAGTGCATGTATATGCCAGTAGTTCTCCATTGTCACCATGTTATCTCTTTGGTTATACCAGTAGGCATACAATTAAAAAAAAAAAAAGAAAGAAGACAATTCAGTACATGCATTTATGGTAAAGATATAATACCTGCCAGTAGTTCTTCATTTTCACTCGGTGGGTAATGTCTTTGGTCCTTACTCTCTCAGTGTGTACAAGTCCGCCTGCATCAAACATGTGAATGGAAAATTTATATTTATTTGCAAAGAGAAAAACCTAACACTAACAGCAGCACAAAACTGAATATAGCATCAGCATTTCCAGAGAAGAGTGTGCATGTGTGTGCATGCGAATTAATCATTAAGGTCAACTTATTTCTGTTCTTCTCCAATATGCCTAAGCTAAACTTGTTTACAGAAGAAAGCGATTTCCTAGTCATACCAGTAAAGAGAGAGTGACTTCTTAAGACAATTGAAGTTATTATGAAATGCCAATATAAGTTACCTAAATCCAATAACAAGATAAGGAACACCTGCCAGGAATGATTGAATCTGTGATGATAAAATGGCCAAGTTATTCTCTCCACAAATAAAGGAAAATTTGAAAAAGAATGCTATTTCTCAATAAACCTTCCAGAAGTGCCCTTTCCCAAGAATTTCTGATGATATGAACTAATGAAATAAGAATACAAAAAATAACACCTATTTTGCATGCCAAACTTCAAAGTAAGAAAATTTCAGGCACAATCAATAGCCATTGAATAAAGAATATACCCAAAACTTAAGTAGTTTCTCTCTTTCATATCTTTCCTCCGTATGATAATCCAACTGCACAGGCAAGGACATCTTCATGAGTTACTGAAGTAAAGTGAAGGTCATAATAAGAAGGCAGCAAGTGAAACATGGAGCACAACACACCATTATGCTAGTTGTATCTTTAGCTCACGACTTGTTTTCAACTCCACATAAAATCTTCTTCCCTCATCTGTTGAATCACAGCAATCCATTTCAGCAACCATCAGAATACGATGAGCCCCTAATTTGGTTTTAATCACTGAACAGTATTCAACATTTGCATCAACATGATGTATCCCTTCACCATCAGCTCTTCTTGGATCTTCAGTGACAAGGCTCTCAAAACAATATACCCAATACCATCTAAATTATCAATAATTGAAAAGTAATGCACTTACAACTTGAAGTCAATGAGATGAGCAATAAAGGAAATAAAGAACTGACAAACACAGATAACATCTCTTAAGCGCCAAGACATTTAATTAGGAAAGCTCAGAGTATTGCAGTGGATTAATACAGTTCAAGATCATCAATAGTGTCTTTGATTTGCCTCCTTCACTACATGAACATACATTCGCACCCCCTCCTCCTCTATGGCCCCAAAAGTAATAGGTTCCACGGCACTAAAGAACAAGACATAAGCTTGGCTTTGTACCACCTCAAAGCCTTCGATTTCTTGGAAGGCTAAGTATTTAAGCAATAAAATGTCTCTCACCCATAAGAAAGTGGAAAAAAGAAGAAAAGGGTGAGAGGATGGAGATACTATAAAAGTTTGGTACCTTCAATGATCCAACTCAGTTCGTGGCCTCTCAGGTAGTTTATGCACATCAAGATAAACAACACCATTCCACTTGTGCACTCCCATTTCCCAGGTCTCATTTCTAACATAAGCAGTAGCCAATATCTGCACAAAAACAAGAGCATCCAATGAAATACCATAAAATGTGGTTTATCATCCATCATATTCATTAATGAAAACTCAGAAAAATACACTCGTTCATTAGGTGTAAAAGATTAGTGGCATTGACAATGCTCACATAAGAGTAAAAGACTGATGAACAAAATTCTCTACACTCTTATCATTCCAAGTCATGTAATAACAAAAAGAAGAGTGGACATTCTTTCTAGAGTAGCAATTACCTTATTAAGATTGTTGCTATAAGTCTGCAAAAGAGTAGGGGATATGATTAGATGATGTCCTTAATAGTAGCATTAAAGGACAAATTCTAAGGTAAATGAATAACATTTTCCATACCACAAAATGAATGTTTTGAAAAGGGATATTTTTGTCTCTTATGCAAGCAAGAAGGTCACCAAAACCCTCAGAGCCTAATTCTGGTCCAAGAAAAATCACATGGTTGTGTTTGTTAGACCTCATATACAACTCCAAACATATGCATAAATAAATCTAAGCAGTACTAGTATAATGTATATCACCACAACAGAATAAAATCTTAACATGATTAATTTCCAATTTATATAAACAAAACATACCTTTTTTTCTCAATAAAAGTATCGAAACCTTGATTGAGATCAGCTCCAATATCTACAATAATAAGATGCTTAAAAAGCCTCTGATAATGTGAATAAAAGAAATATATACAAAATAAGCTAATGACGAGGAAAAAGAAATCATGTATAAGACCTACTTAAAAGATATTATATCAAACTCCAGAAAGCTTACCAAGCTGCGGCCATCAAAGTAGACCTCTCCACCTTCTACGCGGCTATAGCAAGCAAGTTCACATGGCTGCCAATTTTAATTTTTATTTAGCAGAAAGAAAATAGAACACAAAATAATTTACCTGAGAAAATGTGTTTGTGCATGTATGTGGAAGTTTATAATATACATATACATTAAAAGGTGTCTACAGGCATAAAAAGAATGGGCCAAAAAGAAACTATTGATCACATTGACAAGATTATAAAAATGTATAAAAACCAAATAAAGCATATAAAATGTTCTAACAACCATTTTCACAATATCTAAAAAGGAAAAATAATTTGGTATATCAAATTTGCATTACTTTGGTATATAAATCAGGAAATATTTGATGAATCATTAAAGAAGAAAAGCAGTACATTTTCTGGATAATATCTCTTCACTCTTTGAAAGCTTTAGCTCAGAAACAAAATGTTCATCACAATGACCATTAGCAAATTTGGAGCCATACCCATAACCTTGCCTTGGAAGATAAGCAGGACGGCCGATGATGCCTGCTCCTCTATCATTCTGCCAGCGGTCACGTCCAAAACCTCTACCTGGGTAATTAGTATTACGAATAACAGGCAATACTGCAAAAGAACAGTGACAAAGAAGATTAGTTACCATTTAAACAGGGAGAAAATTTTCAACCAAAGATAAATTCAAGCAGCTAGTCAGCTAAATATTCCTGCATATTATTGTTAGAATTTTTCCCACATTTCCTCAAATAAAACAATCCAATAGATCGTACTTTATTACTGTGATTTATAATTCTAAAACTTTCAGTAGACTGATGATAGTTCATAACATCTCTTACTTAGACATTGAGATTAATCCCTAAAACTTAAATCCCAGAATCCGAACCAAAAGAATCACCAATAAAACATGAAGGGAAGCACTAAAATCTACAACCAATCAAAGCAGGAAAAATTAAGATTACAAAGGTTTCTATATTCATATAACATAGCAAAATTCTCCTGAAAAAAAATGGGTACATTTCAATCCCCAATTATGGGAAAAATAACTGAATTTAATCCAGAAATAATGAAAAAGAATTACCAGGAATAGAGAAAGGGCTAGTGGCAGTGGTTTTACAGTAATTTTCATTATCAGACCCAAAACGATCTTTTTCTTCTTCTTCATTATCATACACAAAAATACCCTTCTCACTGATATCATTATAATCATAAATATTGGTATTAAGATTACCTACTTCTCCTCCCACTGGTACTGCTAGTATCGCCGCGATCGCTGCCGTTGGATGAAGAAGATGCCGACGACGACGATGAAGTGGAGGATGAAGATGAAGATGAATGTGAGGAAGAGGATTCACGGGAATCATCGTGATTGTTGTTGTTATAGTCTTCTCCAAAGACATCTACATCTTGTTACGGGAAATCCATGTCTCTCTCTGTCTAAAAACTAAAAGAGCAAAGAGAATTTTTGCGTTTTGAGGTTTTAGTTCTTGGATTTTAACGGTTCTTTTTCATGTGGACTATTGGGAATCGGCGGGTTATTGGAAGGTGAGTCGGTGGAAAACCATGCGAGTTGAGTCAGTCGGACATTATTGGGCCAAAATCAGTGCATGTGTATCCCATTTACTTAAAAAAAAAGGTTTAATTTCAGCTTTGGACTGGATGGCCTACTAATACTAATAATTCCTGCAGAATCTGACAAAATCTATCTCAGCTGATTTAAAAAAAACCTGAGAGCTGTTAGGCTGTTTACAGTTACACACATGGCGCAGCCGCATTCCAAACTTGGGCGTCTCATGTTTCATTTGTCTGGCGGGATTAAAAAAAAATTATTATAATTATGATTAAAAAACTTTAATTAAAAATTTATGTTGATTTAATTTTATTGAAGAAAGTATTTAAATTTAACTTATAATAATCGCACCGAAAATGCAGTGTAATCCAAACTGGAACACAGTGTCTCGACGTTCTCCTTCAGTTGCAACAGTTTCAAGTTGAAGTTCAACGACCTGAGGAGGAAATGGGCCTTTCTTAATATTTCAAACCATTTTTGGGTGTAGCTGAGTTTTCATGTACTTGAGCACGCTGAAAATGATTTAAGAAGAATTCACCTCTTGAGAAGAATCATTTACTATCTCAACTTGAAATGTCTGCTTGTTTGTGTTCCTTTGTTGAAGTATATACAAATCACAACACACAAAAAGGAAACTTAAACTTTATCAAGACACATGTTTTTAATACATTAGTATTTTCTAGTATTTCGTTACAATCAAGACAAATTAACCCTTCACTTATGCCACCAGTCTAAAAGAAGCAAAAATGAAAATAAAAATGGAATCAGTGTTCCATTACGCGCCTAAAAAAATCCTTCAGCTTGCACTTGGAATGGAAAGTGTTCCATATTTAGTTGCCTTATCTAGGTTTTGTTGGAAGCAACGGATGCAAAAACGGAGTAAGAAATTGCAACAAAAAATAAATAAATAAACAGACTAAGAAATAACACTTAAGGAACCGGAATGTTTGACTCAGTGCACAATGCTTAATAAATACGAGTTCAAATCCAAATTTTCAAATGCAGAAACAAAAACGGTAGCTGCTAGCAACCGACTAAAACATCCTTTGCTCACAAACATAGACACAGACTGTTCCAAAAAGTAAAAAACCATCGCCTAGCCACCAACCGTTGTAGAGTATCCATTTCAGGTGAGAGATAACAGGATTCCAAACTTGGCGGACTGGACTCTCAGTGTCAACGTCCTCTTTCAATTACAACACTTTCAAGTTGAAGTCCAACGACCTGAGGAGGAATTGGGTCTCGGTTTTCATAATTTTGGGTAATGTAAATGACAGTGGTGGGAAGGGATCGAAGGGTGCGAGCAAAGTAGGAAAAAAAACGTATAATTAGTTCAAGTACTTTGCTGTGCCATGGAGATGTAATGATGGTGAATAAAAAGGCAACCCAGAAGAGTGAAGGAGGAAAAAAGATTGAGGCTACAAGTGATATGAATAAGGCAATAGAGAAACCTCGAGCTCGCAAGATGATGGGATGAGGAGTGATAGGAAAATCAAAAGAGAAAAAGAGGAAGAGCAGCATTAAGAAAAAGATCGCAAGCGAGGACGCGAAAGTTAATATGGAAAGGGATTGATCAATGATGAAGGCAGCAGAGGAAGGCTTGTCTTGGGATGTTAGAAAAAGAAATAAGATTAAGTTCAAAAGAGGAGGAAAAGTGTACCTCAAATCAATCACGAACTGCATTGTTGTTCTCTTCTTCTATTTTTTTTTCTTTGGTTTTTGTTTCCCCGACTGCTCCATTTATAGAATTGAATAACAGGATCTATGGCTGAGGAAAAAGAAATGAATCTTGTATTTAACTTTTTTCTTTTGGTTCCCGGTTTGGTTAAATTACGGTTAAGGACATTTTGCACTGAAGAAACCTGTTGGGTTACCAGTGTGGTTAAATTAAGGTTAAGCACATTTTGCACTGAAGAAACCTGTTTGGATCAGTTGTTGAAATTTCTCAATTGTGACAGCACACAGGTTTCAATCCATTTGTCAAAACGACCGGGTAAATGGGTTTGCTTTTAAAGTTTTTTTGCGCTCAACGTCTGCTGGGTGAAATGAAATATATAAAGCATACATTTATTAATATATATATATAAAGCATACATTAAACTTATCAAATGAAATATATAAAGCATACATAAAAATAATTTATTAATATAATATATTTTTATATTAATATCTTTAATTATAAATGTATTATTAATTTTAATAAAATTATTATTTGATATAAAAATATTATAATAAATTTTAATTAATTATTAAATTATAAATTTAAAATATACTAAAAAATTTAGTATTATATAAATTTTAATATAATGTTTATAATAGTCCTTTTTTTTCATTATACTTTATTTTACCATTTTATCTTACCATTAATTTTAATATTATTTTTATAATAATTAATTTTACCATTATAATCATTTTTAATCTTATTAAAATTAATTTCACCGTCAATTTAAATTAACCTTAAATCTAGATGCCAAAAAAAGTTGTAAAGATTTTCAACCCTCAGTTCTGAGGCAAAAAAAAAAAATAGTGTTAGGTAAAAATCTTCAAATGCCCTCACATATAACTCAAATACTCAATTATAACATTTTTCAATTCAATCAATTTATTAAAAACATTAAACTCCAAAACCCAACAACGACCCGGTGGCAGCTCATGTATTTTATACTGCTTTCAATTCTCATTTATGTTATTTTTGTTTTTTTCTATTTTTTTTCTTATTATTAATTTTTTTTCTTTGATCGATGATTATAAAAAGCTTTTAATATTTTTATCACTTGTGTAATAAAATAAATTATTTAAAAAATAAATCATATAAAGTTATCATTTTTATTAGTAATTTAGAAATATTTATTAACTTCAAAAAATACCAAATATTCAATAATTTTTATTATATAAAAATTTTAGTTTGATATATAAAAATAATTTTAATAATTTTCAATGATTTATTAACTTTTAAATATCTAATAATGAAAAGTTAGTAATGTTCTGTCCATAGGACCATTATCGTAGCTTATGGAATTTTTTGAGTTTTTTTTTTTAATTTTTTTAAAAAAATATTTAAAAAATATTTTTTAAAATAAAAAATATATCTTAAAATTTTTTAATTTTTTACATGTGTCATTTATTTATATCAAATTTTCTGTTTTATTTTTCATTTTGATTTTTTTTACTTTTTTTTAAATATTAATAAAAATTTTATTTAAATTTTATTTTTGTGTAAGACCCACTTGAGTGATGTTTTGTATAGGCCAAGCAACTAGAGGCTTGCCGCGGGTTCGATTGTTTCATGTTATCTATATAAGATTTAACATTCGCCGATGTCGTGTCGGTTATTTGAGAAAGAGGTTCCACCAGGAATGCCGACAATTTTGTTTGAGGCATAGAGCAGTATTTTAGAGTGGCTGAGACAGCAGATATTGCCAAGGTAAGCACATCTGCTATGTATTTAAGTGATAACACTCTTTTGTGGTGGCACCACATGAGATCAGTTCATGGAGGAACTTAGACAATAGTTTAAACCAAAGTATGCGGAAGAAGAAGCTCGAGGGAAGCTCCGCAGGCTTGCTCAAGAAGGGAGAATCCAAGACTATTGCAAAGAGCTCTCGGAGCTGTTGCTGTTGGTTCCAAACATGAGCCAGGCGGAGGCTCTCTTTTACTTCCTAGATTGACTGAAGTCATGGTTAAAGTCCACATTGCAGCGAAGAGTCATGCAAGAACTGAGTCAGGCCATTGCAGCTGCTGAACCATTGAATAAAATCCTTACTCTTGCCTTAACTTTCTATTATTCTCTTGTTAGCCTTTCTTGAAGTATTTGCTGTGTCTTTTTGTTCTGCAGTGTTTTGGGCGGCCAAGCTCTGCAATTCAGAGTGTCTTTACATCATTTCTTGTATTAGGTTGACTTTGTATTAAACTGATTTGAGATGTGAAAGAAATCATTCTCATATCCTAAAGCCGCTTGAGTCTAGAATTTGAATCTCGATTTGTGACAAGCGTTTTTGCACTTGACAGGCTTTGTGAAACTATACCGTTTTATTCGGGCCTAGCTACATACTGCTTACTGTTTTACTGGTCCCACGAGGATAAGCCTATTTCTTAAAATACATTTTTAAAAAATTTTCTATAAAACTATATCCATGAATCAAGAGCTTTTGAAAATTTGAGAGACGTTGAAAACTAATTACCAGGGACATTTTTTCTTCCTTTAGAATTTACCAACAAGCTTGGGGGTTGCCTTTACAATGCTACAAATATTTCCCAAATAGGCTGATTTAAGCAGCAGCAATGGGGAACTTTATCATGTGTGATGATGACGTTTTATATTAAACCTACAGCTATGCTTTACGGTGTGAGAAAAGAAATGCGCGTATAAATTAACCCATCCTCCTCTTTAATCCTGTATTTGAACTGTATGAAAGTCACAAGAAGTCTCTCAATGGCTACGATTGCTCAACGTGGTTAGTAATTGCATCAGGGCAAGATTGTGTTTGTAGAAACTCTAATCGATTGAATGGTGGTGCGAATTGCAATATGTAGTCCTCGTATGTAGCCAACAACAGAAATCAGAAGAACCACAATCATTGTCTAAATATTGGCTCCGTTTGATTACTGAGACAAGGATGCAACAAGAGAGATAGGAATTGCTCTGAATATATAATGAACTGCAAAACTTCCATGATGCTTGATTTTACTCAATCATATCAATAACCAAATCTCTATCTATCTATCTATCTATCTATCTATATATCACCAACCAACTGGGGCTCAAGCAAATGTGGTAGGGAAAATGGAAGTTGGAATCTTACTCCCTTCAAAGTTCTGTAAAGCAGCACAATACCTCATCAGCAAATGCCAGGCAGACTCCTCCCTAACAATTGAGTTTTAAACAGGGAAAGAAGGTTACTAACCACACAATGACATCCGAAAATGGTGACCGTAAAAAAATGTGTTTTTTAGCAGAAGGATGCTAAATAAAGCAGTTACACCAATGGGTGAGCAATTAACAGAGAAAAGGGCAACAAAAATCAGTTCAGTGCATGTTCTTAATTGTCACCTTGTTATCTCTTTGGTTATACCGGTAGGCATACAATCTAAAAAAAAAAAAACACAATTCAGTACATGCATTTGCTTTAAATATATAATACCTGCCATTAGTTCTTCATTTTGGTTCCCAGTCTCTCAGTGTGTACAAGTCTGCCTGCATCATCCCTGCATCAAACATGTGAATGGAAAATTCATATTTATTTGCAAAGAGAAAAACCTAACACTAACAGCACCACAAAACTGAATATAGCTCAGCATTTCTAGAGAAGAGAGTGCATATGCGTGTGCATGCAAATTAATCATTAAGAACAACTTATTTCTGTTTTTGTCCAATATGAATAGGCTAAACTTGTTTACGGAAGAAAGTGATTTCCTAGTCACACCAGTAAAGAGAGTGACTTCTTGAGGCAATTGAAGTTAGTATGAAATGCCAATATAGGTTACCTAAATCCAATAACAATATAAGGAACGCCTGCCAGGAATGATTGAATCTGTGATGATAAAATAGCCAAGTTATTCTCTTCACAAATAAAGGATAATAATTTGAAAAAGAATGCCATTTTTCAATAAACCTTTCAGAAGTGCCATTTCGCAAGAATTTCTGATGATATAAACTAATGAACTAAGAATACAAAAAAAAAAAAAAAAAGAAATATTTTGCATTCCAAACTTCAAAGAGAATTTCAGGCACAATCAATAGCGATTGAATAAAGAACATACCCAAAACTTAAGCAGTTTCTCTCTTTCATATCTTTCCTCTGTATGATAATCCAACTGCACAGGCAGGGACATATTCATGAGTTACCGACCTAAAGTGAAGGTTATAATAAGAAGGCAGCAAGTGAAACATGGAGCACAACACCAGTAAGCTAGTTGTATCTTTACATCGTGACTTCTTTTCAACCATGTAAAATCCTATTCCCTCATCCGTTGAATCATAGCAATCCATTTCGGCACCCATCAGAATATAATGAGCCCCTAATTTGGTATTAATCACTGAACAGTATTCAACATTTGCATCAACATGATGAATCCCTTCACCATCAGCTCTTCTTGGATCTTCAGTCGCAAGGCTCTCAAAACAATACCCCCATTACCATCTAAATTATTGATAATTGAAAAGTAAAGCACTTAGAACTTAAAGAAATGAGATGAGCAATAAAGGAAATGAAGAACTAACAAACACAGGTAACATCTCTTAAGCGCCAAGACATTTAATTAGGAAAGCTCAGAGTATTGCAGTGGATTAATACAGTTCAAGATTATCAATAGTGTCCTTGATTTGCCTCCCTTACTACATAAAAATATATTTGCACCCCCTCCTCCCCTATAGCCCCAAAAGTAATAGGTTTCACAGCACTAAAGAACAAGACATAGGCTTGGCTTTGCACCACCTCAAAGCCTTTGATTTCTTAGAAGGCTCAGAATTTAAGCAATAAAATGTCTCCCAAGTCCCACCCATAGGATAGTGGAAAAAGAAGAAAAGGGTGAGAGGAGGGAGATGCTATAAAAGTTTGGTACCTTCGACGATCCAACTCACTTTGTGGCCTCTCAGGCAGTTTATGCACATCGAGATAGACAAAACCATTCCACTTCTGCACTCCCATTTCCCAGGGCTCATTTCTAACATAAGCAGTAGCCAGTATCTGCACGAAAACAATAGAGCATCCAATGAAATACCATAAAAAGTGGTTTATTATCCATCATATTCATTAATGAAAACTCAGATAAATGCACTCACTCATTAGGTGAAAAAGATTAGTGGCATTGACAAATGCTCATATAAGAGTAAAAGGCTGAAGAACAAAATTCTCTACACTCTTACAATTCCAAGTCATGTAATAACAAAAAGAAGAGCAGACATTCTTTCTAGAGCAGCAATTACCTTATCAAGATCGTTGCGATAAGTCTGCAAAAGAGTAGGGGATATGATTAGATGATGTCCTTAATGGTAACATTAAAGGATGAATTCTAAGGCAAATGAATAGCATTTTCCATACCACAAAATGAATGAGTTGAAGAGGTCACCAAAACCCTCAGAGCCTGATTCTGGTCCAAGAAAAATCACATGGTTGCTTTTATTAGACCTCATATACAACTCCAAACATATACATAAATAAATGTAAGCAGTGATAGTATAATGTATATCACCACAACAGAAAAAAAAAATCTCAACATGATTAATTTCCAATTTTTCATAAACAAAACATACCTTTTTTCTCAATAAAAGCCTCTGATAATGTGAATACAAGAAATATATACAAAATGAGCTAATGACGAGGACAAAAGAAATCATGTATAAGACCTACTGAAAAAAAAACCATGCCAAACTCCAGAAAGCTTACCAAGCTGTGGTCATCAAAGTAGACCTCTCCACCTTCTACGCAGCTATAGCAAGCAAGTTCACATGGCTGTCAAATTTAATTAGCAGATCTAGCAAAAAAATAGAACACAAAAAATAATGGCTAAAGGGCATAAAAAGTCCATTAACTATAATTAAAAAATCATCCAAGCACTTTTTTTATTGCAATCAATCAACCTCTCCAACATTTATTTGCATCCAATTAAGCCCTTATTTCGATGAAAATGTTAACACAACTAATTTTTTTACCAAGATAAAATTTCAAGTGATATCAATAAAATAGATGAAATTTTGCCACGTGACACAATTAATATATGTGAAAATTAAATAAAATAAAATTGTCTTCTTTTTTTTTCTTTTTTCTTCTCCATTTTTTCTGTCACTTCTTCTCTGAGATCCCTATAAGGATTCAATTGACTGTAGTTAGGGGATTGATGGATTAAATTTTGTCTCGTGACTAGATTTCGTCCATTTAAGGGTTCAATTGAGTAGAAATAAAAGATTAAGATCTTGATTGATTGCAATAAAATGTTAAGGGCTTAAATAATTATTGAATTATAGTTTAAGGGCAATTTTTAACCCTTTAGCCAAAAATAATTTACCTGAAAACCTGTCTGTGCATGTATGTGAAAGTAAATGATATACATACTTTAAAGGGCATCTAAAGGCATAAAAAGAATGAGCCAAACAGAAACTATTGATCACATTGACAAGATCATAAAAATGTATATAAACCAAATAAAGCATATAAAATGTTCTGACAACCATTTCCACTATATCTAAAAAGGACAAATAATTTGGTATATCAAATTTGCATTACTTTGGTATACAAACCTGGAAATATTTGATGAATCATTAAAGAAAAATGATAAGTAATTTACCCAATTCCTGAAAAGCAATACATTTTCTGGATAATGTCTCTTCACTCTTTGAAAGCTTCAGCTCAGAAACAAAACGTTCATCACGATGTCCATTAGCAAATTTGGAGCCATACTTATAACCTTGCCTTGCAGGATAACCAGGACGGCCAAGGATGCCTGCTCCTCTATCATTCTGCCAGCGGCCACATCCAAAACCTCTACCTTGGTTATAAGTATTGTGAATAACTGGCAATACTGCAAAAGAAACAATTAGAAAGAAGATTAGTTACCATTTAAACAGAGAAAACTTTCAACCAAAGATAAATTCAATTATTTCGTGTATATATTTCATGAAATGCAGAAGCAGCTAGTCAGCTAAATATTCCTGCGTATTAATGTTAGGATTTTTACCACATTTCCTCAAATAAAATAATTCAATAGCTCATACTTTATTACTGTGATCTTATAATTCTAAAACTTTCAGTAGACTAATGATAAGGAGTTCATAACATCTCTTACTTATACATTGAGGTTACTCCCTAATACTTAAATCCCAGAATCCAAACCCAAAGAATCACCAATAAAATAATTAATGGAAGCTCTAAAATCTACAACCAATCAATGCAAGAAGAATTAAGCTTAGAAAAGTTTCTATTTTCAACATATACCATAGCAAAATTCTCCTAAAAAACAAATGGGTACACTTCAAAATCCCCAATTATGGGAAAACATGACTGGATTTAGTCGAGAAAGAATGAATAAAGAATTACAAGGAATAGAGAAAGGGGTAGTGGCAGGGGTTCTACAGTAATCTTCATTATCAGACCCAAAGAGATCTTTTTCTTCTTCTTCTTCGTCATCATACCCAAAAATATCCTTTTCACTGATATCAATATAATCATAATTATTGGTATTAACATTGCCTAGTTCTTGTCCATTTTCTTCTTCTCCTCCACCGCTTGCGCTTCCACTGACACTGCTGGTAGCGCCGCGATCGCTGCCGTTGATTGAAGAAAATGCGGACTACGACGATGAAGCGGAGGATGATGATGATAAAGATGATTGCGAGGAAGAGGATTCACGGAAATCATCGTGATTGTAGTTGTTACAGTCCTTTCCATAGAAACCTGCATCTTGTTCTGGGAAACCCATGTCGGAGATTCTGTTTTTAGTCTTGTATTTGTGTTGCCAGTTGAGTCAATGGACAATATTGGGCGCTCTTATATGCTATCCCATTTATTTAAAAAAAAAAAGGTTTAATTTAAACTTTGGACTGGATGGGCTACTAGTACTTTCGTCTTGGGCCTTCAACTTTTAAGGTGGTCCAGATGATTGGAGGTTTTCTTAGCCCCATTACATTAATCTTCCCTTTGATGTCAAAGACCAATATATTATGGGCTATACATTACTTGGCCCATGGATAATCCGTTTGACAAACAAGAAGACGGGACCTAGAAAATGTGAAAACTAATAAAAATGTTTTTTGCATAATAATGAAATAAAAATAAATATTATTATTAATCTATTAAATTTAACTTTTGCGGTTGATTATCATTTGTGCATATGTATCTTTATCTATTGTAAATTATCAACCGTTTTTCATCATTAACTTGTACTTGCTTTTATTAAACATTCTTCCCATATTATTTTTCCTTTGTTACACTTATTTACTCCATCCTCTTCATTCATGTCATACTTTTATATTATTAGAAAATTGTGTTTAAACAATTATTAATAAAAAAAAAAACTATGAAAATGATCAACAATAAAAGTATTACTACAGACAGAAAGATACAAGAATATAACGAGAACCTAGTACCTGCAGAATGCAACAACACAACTATATAGTATGATTACAGACAGAAAGATACGAGGAATAGAATGAGATCTACATGCAGAACCTGACAGAATCTATCTCAGCTGAGAGATTATTTGAAACAAACAAACAACAAAACTTACAGCTCTTAGGCTGTTTACAATCACACACTTAGTTCAGTTGCAACAGTTTAAGGTTGAAGTTCAACCGCCTGAGGACGAAATGGGTCTCGATTTTCATAGTTTTGGGTAATATAAATGAAAATGGTGGGAATGGATTGAAGGATGCGAGCAAAGGAGCTCAATAAGCATATAAAGAGATCAAACAGTTTGTTGTGCCATGGAGCAGTGAGGATGATAAATAAAAAGACACCCCAGAACAGTGAAGGAGGAAAAAGATCGAGGCTACAAGTGATATAAATAGGGCAATGGAGAAACCTCGAGCTCGCAAGGTGATGGGATGAGGAGTAATAGGAAATTCAACAGAGAAAAAGAGGAAAAGTAGCATTAAGAAAATGATTGCAAAGAAGGACGCAAACGTTAATACGGAAAGTGATTGATCAGTGAAGAAAGCAGCAGAGAAAGGCTTGTGTTGGGTTGTTAGAAAAAGAAATAAGATTAAGTTCAATAGAGGAGGAAAGATATACCTCAATTCAATCACGAACTGCATTGTTTTTCTTCGCTTCTTCCATCATTTTTTTTTTTTGGGGAGGTTTTTTTTTATTATTTTACTGGTTACAAAGTGTAAACTTATAAGATTGAAATTCAGATCATAGAATAATAAAAAATAAGTAAATAAACAAATAAATAAACAGAATGGTGCCACAAAAAGACAGAGAGCTCGTAAATTATCGTTCACGAGCCATTCGTTCGTACAATTTACACGAACCACTCAGCTGGGTGCCATCTATATCCTAGTCATTGAAAATATAATCAGGGCAGTTCGTCTCCTAACAAATCCCACCCTCTTGACTCCTGTGTCTCCGGAGTCGTACTAACAGGTGGAATTCTTAAACCTGGTTTTGGTGCCTCAAAAGTAAATTATCTTTCACGCGCCCATTGTTCGTACAATTAACACGGACCACTCAGCTCGGTGCCAACTATGTCATATTAATTGAAAATATAATCAGGGCAGTTCGTCTCCGAACCAAACCTACCGTCTTGACTCTTGAGGCTTTCTTGAGTCATAGGTATCCGGTTATGGGGGAAGAAGACACGAGACTTCAAATATTATAGAATGCCTATTTTACCCCTTTAACCTAGGGCCATTTGGTTCCGTGGTTAGCACCAGTGCGGTGCAATTAAGGTTAAGGACATTTTGCACTGAAGAAATGTGTTTGGATCAGCTGTTGAAATTTCTCAATTGCGCCAGTGCACAGCTTTCAATCCATCTGTCAAAACGAACGGGCAAGTGGGTTTGCTTTTAAAGTTTTTTTGGGCTCAACCTCTACTGGGTGACTCACTGTAAGATTAATTGAATAATTATATCTTCATATCTTAATTACCAATCCAATTTTACCCTCAGATTTATTGACCTTATGTTACAAATATACAAAATTGTGTTAATGTTTTCAATAGAATAATTTTTCATACATTAAACTTATCAAATGAAATATATAAAGCATTCATAAAAATAGTTTATTAATATAATATATTTTTATATTAATATCTTTAATTATAAATATATTATTAATTTTAATAAAATTATTATTTGAGATATAAATATTATAATAATTTCAATTAATTATTAAATTATAAATGCAAAATATACTAAAAATTTTATTATTATATAAATTTTAATATAATGTTTATAATAATCATTTTTTTCATTATACTTTATTTTATCATTTTATCTCACCATTAATTTTAATATTATTATTATTATAATTAATTTTATCATTATCGTTATTTTTAATCTTATCAAAATTAATTTCATTGTTAATTCAAATGAATTTTGCGGTTCTAGAACCTTCAAAGATTTGTGAAACCGCAGATCCATTTGCAACTCCTTTGAAAATATTATCCAAATGATATTTTTTTTCTGTATTTCAAATACTTCATATAGTACCTAACAAATTATTGGGTGTTCTTTTAATAATTTCAATATAAAATTATTAACAGCATCTTTTTTTAAAAATACCATTTCATCGTCCGGTAGCGACAATCGTTTTTTTAGTTGGTACTGCGGTGGCCCTCCCTTTGGTTGGTTTTGGAGCAACATTAACTATTGATAAATCCTCTTTTACAAAGAATCAATTTTAAAGTAAAATATCATAATGTGCGAATCTAGGGGAGTAGTCACTTCAAAGTCAAAGTGAATTCTCCCCAAGTCTTGATGCCAAAAAAAAAAACTGTGTAAAGCAAAAGTCTTCAAGTACCCTTACATATAACTCAAATACTCAACTATAACATTTTTCAATTCAATGAATTTATTAAAAACATTAAACTCCAAAGCCCAACAAAACCCGCTGGCAGCTCATATATTTTATACTGCTTTCAATCCTCATTTATGTTATTTTTATTTTTTTCTATTTTTTTCTTATTATTAATTTTTTTTCTTTGATCAATGTTTATAAAAAGCTTTTAATATTTTTATCACTTGTGTAATAAAATAAATTATTTAAAAAATAAATCATATAAAGTTATCATTTTTATTAGTAATTTAGCAATATTTATTAACTTCAAAAAATACCAAATATACAATAATTTTTATTATATAAAAATTTTAATTTGGTATATAAAAATAATTTTAATAATTTTCAATTATTTATTAACTTTTCAAATATCTAATAATGAAAATTTAGTAATGTACTATCCATAGGACCATTACCTTAGCTTGTGGAATTTTTTTAGTTTTTTTTTTTATTTTTAAAAATATTTAATAAATATATTTTAAAATAAAAAATATATCTTAAAAATTTTGATTTTTTATAGTGTGACATTTATTTATATCAAATTTTTTGTTTTATTTTTCATTTTTGATTTTTTTTACTTATTTTAAATATTTAATAAAATTTTATTTAAATTTTATTTTTGTTCAATACCCACTTAAGTGATGTTTTGTGTAAGCCAAACAAACTAAGGCTTGCCGCAAGTTCGATTGTTTCATGTTATTTATATAAGCTTTAACATTCGCCGATGTCATGTTGGTTATTTGAGAAAGTCATTTTGTCAAAGATATTGACAACTTTGTTTAGGGCATGGTGCAGAGTGGCTGAGACAGCAGATGATGCCAAGGTGAGCACATCTGTTATGTATTTAAGCGATAATGCTCTTTTGTAGTGTTGTTGCAGGGATGACAGTGTCAAACGTGGTAAGCGAGCAATCACCACATGGAATCAATTCGTGGAGGAACTTAGGCAACAGTTTAAGCCAGAGTATGCAGAAGAAGAAGTTCTAGGGAAGTTCTGCAGGTTTGCTCAAAAAGAGAGAATCTGAGACTATTGTAGGGAATTTTCGAAGTTGTTGCTATTGGTCCAAAGCATGAGCCAGGCGGAGGCTCCGTTTTACTTCCTAGATCAATTGAAATCGTTGGTAAAGTCCGAATTGCAATGAAGAGGCATATGAGAACTAAGTCGGGCCATTGCAGTTGCTGAACCATTGAGTAAAATCCTTACTCTTACCTTACTTTTATGTTATTATCTTGTTAGCCTTTTTTTTAAACACTTGCTGTGCCTTTTTATTTTGTAACGTTTTAAGCAGTTAAGCCCTACAGTCTTGAGTATCCATATATTATTTTGCGTTAGATTGATTTAGGACAGGAAAAAATTTATTCTCGTATCTTGAAGTCGTGCGAACTGAAGTTTAAATATCGCCCGTGACAAGTGTTTTTCCGCATTTAACAATCTTTCTGAAATGTCACCATTTTACTCAGTCCTAGCTACATACTGCTCACCTGATTTGACTCCCCTCCGGCCTCGTCCCAGGAGGATAAAGCCTATTTCTTCAAATATATTTTTTAAAAATTTTCTATAAAATTATATCCATGAATCAAGAGCTTTTGAAAATTTGAAAGACATTGAAATTAATTAGCAGGGACATTTTTCTTTCTTTTACACTATGTGTATAGATAAATATTAATAAAAAAAAAAGAAAAAAGAATGCATATACCTGGATAATTTAAATTAACAAAAAAAATTAAATTTTAACAATAATTGTTTGAATAAATAGTAAAAAAAAAATTATAATATTAATTTTTAATTATAATATTTTTTTTAATAAAGTAACATATATATATAAATATATCTTTATATTATCTAATTTGTATAAATAAATCTTTTTAAATAAAATTGAACATGTTTAATATGATAAGATGTATTAGTTAATTATTGATTTACTTTTAATTTTATATTTAATTCAATATTTTAATTTATTCTGATAATAATTCAATTAGTTTTGTTGTTAAAATTTAAAAAATTATAAAATATTTATAAACTATGATGTTTTATAAAATACACATAGAAAAAAATTATTTTTGTAACATGTGTCAGTTATATAATCAAATCTAATGTTATAATAAAAATATGAATACAATAATCTTTTTTATAAAAATAAAATTTTTTCAACTTTCTTTTCCTAAGTTTTTCTCCCAAAATGAGATATTAAAAAATAAAAATTACAAGAAAAAGTAAAAATTATTAGATTTCCACCTTTTTTCTTTTAAATTAAAAATTTATTCACACAAATGAAAATATTTTCTATTTCCATTGCTTTCATTTATTTTCTTTTCCTTTCCTTTCCCATCCCTCAATCCAAATATAGTGTTAGAATTTACCAACAAGTTTGGGGGTTGCCTTTACAATGCTACAAATATTTCTCCAACAGGCTGATTTAAGCAGCCGTGATGGGGAACTTTATCACGTGTGATGATGACAGCAAGTTCTATGTTAAACCTACAGCAATGCTTTAAGATGTGAGAAAAAAAATTCGAGTGAATAAATTAAGCCATCCTCCTCTTTAATCTTGTATTTGAACTGTATGAATTACAAGTCACGAGAAGTCTCTCAATGGCTACGATTGCTCAACGTGGCTAGTAATTGCATCAGGGCAAGATTGCGCTTGCAGAAGCTCTAACCGATTTAATGGCGGTGCGAATTACACATATGTAGTCCTCGTATGTAGCCAACAACAGAAATCAGAATAACCACAATCATTGTCTAATTATTAGCTCCATTTGATTACTGAGACAAGGATGCAACAAGAGAGATAGGAATTGCTCTGAATATATAATGAACTGCAAAACTTCCATGATGCTTGATTTTACTCAATCATATCAATAACCAAATCTCTCTCTCTCTCTCTCTCTCTCTCTCTCTCTCTCTCTCTCTCTATATATATATATATATATATATATATATATATCAACAACCAACTGGGGTTCAAGCAAATGTGGTTGGGGAAATGGAAGTTGGAATCTTACTCTCTTCAAATGTTGTGCAAAGCCAGCACAATACCTTATCAGCAAATTCTAGGCAGACTCCTCCCTAACAATTGAGTTTTAAACAGGGAAAGAAGGTTACTAACCACATATCCGAGAAAGGTGACAGTAAAAAAATGTGCTTTTCGTAGGAGTATGCTAAATAAAACAGCTACCAATGGGCGAGCAATTAACAGAGAAAAGGGGAAAAAAATCAGTTCAGCGCATGTATATGCCAGTAGTTCTTCACTGTCACCGTGTTACCTCTTTGGTTATACCAGTGGGCATACAATTTAAAAAAAAAGAAAAAGACAATTCAGTATACTTTGCTGTAAATATATAATACCTGCCAGTAGTTCTTCATTTTCACTCGACAGGTAATGTCTTTGGTTCTTAGTCTCTCTGTGTGTAGAAGTCATACAGCATCATCCCTACATCAAACATGTGAATGGAAAGTTCATAATTATTTGCAAAGAGAAAAACCTAACACTAACATCACCACAAAACTGAATATAGCTCAGCATTTCTAGAGAAGAGTGTGCATGTGTGCGCATGTGAATTAATCATTAAGGTCAACTTATTTCTGTTCTTCTCCAATACGCCTTAGCCAAACTTGTTTACGGAAGAAAGTGATTTCCTTGTCACACCACTAAAGAGAGAGTGACTTCTTAAGTCAATTGAAGTTAGTGTGAAATGCCAATATAAGTTACCTAAATCCAATAACAATACAAGGAACACTTGCCAGGAATGATTGAATCTGTGATGATAAAATAGCCCAATTATTCTCTCCACAAATAAAGGATATTTTGAAAAAGAATGACATTTCTCAATAAACCTACCAGAAGTGCCATTTCCCAAGAATTTCTGATAATATAAACCAATGAAATAAGAATACAAAAAATAAGACCTATTTTGCATGCCAAACTTCAGAGTAAGAAAATTTCAGGCACAATCAATAGCCATTGAATAAAGAACATACCCAAAACTTAAGCAGTTTCTCTCTTTCATATCTTTCCTCCGTATGCTAATCCAACTGCACTGGCAAGGACATCTTCATGAGTTACTGAAGTAAAGTGAAGTTTATAATAAGAAGGAAGCAAGTGAAACATGGAGCATAACACACCATTAAGCTAGTTGTATCTTTACCTCACGACTTGTTTTCAACTCCACATAAAATCTTCTTCCCTCATCTGTTGAATCACAGCAATCCATTTCAGCAACCATCAGAATACGATGAGACCCTAATTTGGTTTTAATCACCGAACAGTATTCAACATTTGCATCAACATGATGTATCCCTTCACCATCAACTCTTCTTGGATCTTCAGTGACAAGGCACTCAAAACAATATAACCAATAACATCTAAATTATCAATAATTGAAAAGTAAAGCACTTACAACTTGAAGTCAATGAGATGAGCATAAAGGAAATAAAGATCTGACAAACACAGATAACATCTCTAAGCGCCAAGACATTTAATTAGGAAAGCTCAGAGTATTGCAGTGGATTAATGCAGTTCAAGATCATCAATAGTGTCTTTGATTTGCCTCCTTCTCCACATGAACATATATTTGCAACCCCTCCTCCTCTACAGCCCCAAAAGTAATAGGTTCCACGGCACTAAAGAACAAGACATAAGCTTGGCTTTGCACCACCTCAAAGCCTTTGATTTCTTGGAAGGCTAAGTAATTAAGCAATAAAATGTCTCTCACCCATAGGAAAGTGGAAAAAAGAAGAAAAGGGTGAGAGGATGGAGATGCTATAAAAGTTTGGTACCTTAAGATGGATAATGAAATGAAGGTGTTATTTTTTTTAGGTTCATTGCTAGATAGCTAGAATACTCTAGTTGTGACTATTTTTAATTCAGCTCCTGATTATAAGATGACATTGGAGATAGTAAAGAACAGTATGCTTAATGGAAAAGTAAGGCGAAAATATGTAGACCATGGAAATCAAGCTCTGGTCACAAAGAACAGGGGTAGAAATTTCAACAAAGGTCAGAACTCAAAAGGTCGTAATTAGTTTAAACATAAATCCAAGTTCAAAGATAAAGTGAGGTGTTTCTATTGTGGTAAAGCAAGTTATATAAAACTATATTGTAAAATCTTGAAGTAAGAAAGAAAAGATGAGAAAGATAAAAGTTCAGATGATGGCAATGTTGCAGTAGTGAATTTAGATAGTGATTTAGTTACTTTGATTTGTACATATGGTGATTGTAATCATGTTGGTGATCTCGGCATTAAGTGAATAGTTGACGTAAGAGCGACATATCATTGTGTTCCTAAGAGGGAGTTGTTTCTAACTTACAAAGCAAAAAACTTTGGTTGCACTAAGATGAGAAACAAGAGTGTGTCACATATTATTATGATTAGTGATATTGTTGTACAAACTAGTATGTCTGCATGTTGACTTTGAGGGATATCAAATACATTTCGGATATGAAAATAAACTTACTTGCTATTAATGTCATTGATAAGAAGGGATATGATAGTCGACAAAAGAATGGGTAATAGAAGCTTCTCAAAAGATCTATGGTATATTTAAAAGGAAACTATGCTGCACAATATATAAAACATAGATACAATTGAATGGCAACTAGATAAATACTGTTAAGAATGATGCTTTAGCAAACTTGTGGCATAAGAGGCTAGCACATATGAATGAGAAGGGGTTATACGTTTTGGCAAGGCAGTCTCTCATTCCTTTGACAAAAGGTATGTCTCTTGATTCATGTGATCATTATTTATTTGATAAGCATCGTAGAGTTTTTTTCGTAAAAGTTCTAAAAAAAAATTGAAATTGATTTATTCTAACGTATGTAGTCCCATTGAGGTTTAGTCATTAGGTGATAGCATGTATTTTATTACTTTTATTGATGATACTTCAAGTAAGACTTAAGTGTATATGTTAAAAAATAAAAGTCAGATGTTGCAGTATTTTAAAAATTTCATATCATGGTAGAAAAGATGACAAGATTGCCTTTAAAGTGTATTCGAACTGATGATAGTGGAGAATATACATTTAAAGACTTTAAAGAGTATTTTGCTAAGTATGGGATTAGACATGAGATAATAAAATTTGAAACATCATAGCATAATATTGTAGCTGAAAAAATGAATCGCACCATTATAAAAAAAGTCATATACATGTTAAGGATGACAAAATTACTAAATATATTCTGGGATAAAACAATTAACACAGCTTGTTATTTGCTTAACAGATCACCATCAGTTTCTTTGGGCTTTAACATTTCAAAAAGAGTGTGGACAGGAAAAGATGTTTCATACTCTTATTTAAAAATTTTTTACTATAAAGCATTTATGCATGTGTCAAAAGAGTAGAGGTCAAAATTTGACAGAAGAGTCACACAGTGTGTGTTTGTAGGATATAGTGATGAAGAATTTGACTACAAGATATGAGATCCAGTGAAGAGAAAGATAGTCAGAAGTAGAGATGTGGTCTTCTATGAAAAAAAACATAGCAGACTTTGAAAAAAAAAAAAACTACATAGGTTACTATTAAATATGATGTTTTAATACCGATAGGGGTTTCACATAAATAAGCTACAAATGGTAGAAATGAGCAAAAAATAAAACTTGAGGATATAAATGAGTCAGTCACAGTTAGTAATGAGCCAAATGTAATCAATTTTGAGTAGGAGGAGTAATCTTTTCTACCTGAGAGTGTTGAGCATAGGGAGCTACCTGTGGCATCAGAAGATGTAGAGTCACAACCTATGAGATCTACTAGAGAGCGTAGGTCATCTACCAGGTATTTAAATCTAGATTTTATTTTAGTTACTAGTGAGAGAGAGCCAGAGAGCTTTTAAGATGTGCAAACTATCTCAGATAGAGAGCACTGATTAAAAATAATTAAAGAAGAGATGGAGTCATTATAGAAAAATATTGCATATGATCTTGTTAAACTTTTAAAAAGAAAGAGGCCATTGAAGAATAAATGAGTGTTCAAGTTGAAAAAAATGATAACAAACTAGTAAGGTACAAAGTTCGATTGATGATAAAAGATTTTTCTTAGAAACCAAACATCAATTTTAATGAGATCTTTGCTTTAGTTGTAAAGATGAGTTCTATTAGAATGATATTGGGATTAGTAGCTAATTTGAATATTGAGCTTGAGCAACTTGATGTTAAAACTATATTCTTGCATGGTGACTTGCAGGTGAACATTTATATGAATCAGTCTTTGAAATGAAAGGAAAAGAGCACTTAGTTTGTAGACTGAAGAAAAAGTTGTATGACTTGAAATAAGCTTCGTGACAGTGGTATAAAAAGTTTGATTATTTTATAGTGAACCACAACTATAAAAGAATAATAATGGATCCTTGTGTGTATGTCAAAAAAATTTTTAATGGTAACTTTATTATTCTCTTATTATATGTTGATGATATGTTGATTGTAAGACAAGATATTGGTATAGTTCGCAGGTTGAAAGAATAGTTATCTAAGTCCTTTGATATAAAAGATTTAGATCTAGTAAAGTAGATTCTCGGTATAGATATTATCCGAGAAAGGAGAATTAGAAAGTTATGGTTGTCATAGAAAAAGTATATCAAACGAGTGCTTAGTAAATTCAACATGTAACATGCTAAATTAGTTAGTAGTCTACTTGCTAACCATTTTTATCTAAGTAAAAAATCTTATCAAGTATTTAAAGAAGAGCAACTAACTATGTCTAGTATTATTTATTCTTTTGCAATTGATTCTTTAATGTATTTTATAGTTTGTAAATAACCTGACATTGCTCATGCTGTTGGTATAGTGAGTAAATTTCTTTTTAATTCGAGAAGAATTCAGTAGGAAGTAGTGAAATGAATTTTCAGATATTTGAAAAGTACCTTAAAAATGTGCTTAAGTTATAAAGTTTCACAATCAATTCTAGAAAGGTTTACTGATGCTAACATAGCATGTGATCTTGATGGTAAAAAATCTACTTCAAAGTATTTATTCACTTTTGCAGGAAAAGCTGTATCTTGGCAGTCTAAGTTACAGAAGTGTGTTACTTTGTCAACTACAGAGGCTGAGTATATTGCAGTAACCAAAGTAAGTAAAAAAATATTTTAGATGAAACATTTTCTTTTTGAATTGGGGTTGAATCAAAAAGAATATATGGCATTTGTGATTGCCAGAGTATTTTAGATTTGAGTAAGAATGCCATGCACCATGCTAGAACAAAGAATATTGATGTTAGATATCACTGGTTACATTCAGTGATTGAGGAACAACAAATGCTGTTAAAGAAAGTCTATACTTATAAAAATATAACAGATATGTTAACTAAGATACTTCTCAGAGAGAAGCTTAAGCTCTACTGTAACTTGACCGGAATGAGTTTCTTAACCAAGATAAGTTTCAAATGAAACTGTTATTGTGATGAATCTCCTCTTAATGGGGCTGAAGGGGAAGATTGTTAAGATATGTAGGGTCTAGCCTCATGTATTATTTGACTATTCAAACGTCATGGGCCTTGTGTTTTAGGTTTCCTTAAGAAAGCCATACATAATAAAAGGTGAGTGCTGGTTTTGGTGAAAAATAGGAAAAAACAGAAGAGGCGTCGCAAACCAAGAGAAAAAGAAGAAAACCAAAAAAATAAAAAGAAAATGAAGAAGGAAGAGTTGATTGAACGGAAGTGATTCGTGGTCCGATTTAGCTGAAACTTTGTCAATAGGTTATAATTTAGAGTTTTACATTTGAATGGTGAAGATATGGTTTAAAACTCTCTAGGAATAAATTCAATGTGTATTTGGTGAGATTTCTTCAATTGTTTCTCTAGTAGTTGATTAACTCTAGTTTTAGCTAGAGAATAACTTTGTATATCCATTATTTGATAGTGGAGATTTTTCTGATGGTTCGTAATTTTTTTCCTTTACACTGGTGGGCTTTTCACATAAATCTTGATATACTTCATTTTTTCTATATTATTGATTATTAATTATTGTTTATAACTATGAGTTTATTGTGATATATTACTTCTGTGTTATTATATTTATTACTTTAGGTCCAAAAAGCAAGATGGCCAACGATGCCTACTCCTTTATCATTCTGCCTGCGGCCACGTCCAAAACCTCTACCTGGGTAATTAGTATTACGAATAACGGGCAACACTAAGAAAGAACAGTGACAAGGAAGATTAGTTACCGTTTAAACAGGGAGAAAATTTTCAACCAAAGATAAATTCAAGCAGCTAGTCAGTTAAATATTCCTGCATATTATTGTTAGAATTTTTCCCACATTTCCTCAAATAAAACAATCCAATAGCTCGTACTTATTACTGTGATCTTAAAATTATAAAACTTTCAATACACTGATGATAAGGAGTTTATAACATCTCTTATACATTGAGATTACTCCCCAAAACTTAAATCCCAGAATCCGAACCAAAAGAATCACCAATAAAACAATGAAGGGAAGCTCTAAAATCTACAACCAATCAAAGCAGAAAAAATTAAGATTACAAAGGTTTCTATTTACATATAACATAGCAAAATTCTCCTGAAAACAAATGGGCACATTTCAATCTCCAATTATGGGAAAAAGACTGAATTTAATCCAGAAATAATGAAAAAGAATTACCAGGAATAGAGAAAGGGCTAGTGGCAGTGGTTTTACAGTAATTTTCATTATCAGACCCAAAACGATCTTTTTCTTTTTCTTCTTCTTCATCATCTTACACAAAAATACCCTTTTCACTGATATCATTATGATCATAAATATTGGTATTAAGATTGCCTACTTCTCCTCCCACTGGTACTGCTGGTATCGCCGCGATCGCTGCCGTTGGATGAAGAAGATGCCGACGACGTCGATGAAGTGGAGGATGAAGATGAAGATGAATGTGATGAGGAAGAGGATTCACGGGAATCATCGCGACTGTTGTTGTTATAGTCTTCTCCAAAGACATCAACATCTTGTTACGGGAAATCCATGTCTCTCTCTCTCTCTAAAAACTAAAAGAGCAAAGCGAATTTTTGCGTTTTGAGGTTTGGTTCTTGGATTTTAACAGTTCTTTTTCGTGTGGACGATTGGGAATCGGCGGGTAATTGGAAGGTGAGTCGGTGGAAAACCATGCGAGTTGAATCAGTCGGACATTATTGGGCCAAAATCAGGATTTTGAGCTCTTGCATGTGTATCCCATTTATTTAAAAAAAGTGGTTTAATTTCAGCTTTGGACTGGATGGCCTACTAATACTACTAATACCAGCAGAATCTGACAGAATCTATCTCAGCTGATTTAATAAAAAAAACAACTGTGAGCTGTTAGGCTGTTTACAGTTACACACATGGCACAGCCGCATTCCGGTGTCTCATGTTACATTTAAACGTGATAAAATTGGTTGTGATGAAATTAAAATTATTAATAATTATTATTATAATTATAATTAAAAATTTTATTATAATTTTGATTAAAAAATTTAATTAAAAATTTCTATTAATTTAATTTTATTAAAATAAATATTTAAATTTAATTGATAATATGATAAATTTAATTTAATTGAATCAAAAATATGGTGTAATCCAAATGAGAAGTCAGTATCTCGACGTTCTCCTTCAGTTGCAACAATTTCAAGTTAGAAGTTCAACGACCTGAGGAGGAAATGGGCCTTTCTTAATAGTTCAAACCATTTTTGGGTGTAGCTGAACTTTCATGTACTTGAGCACGCTGAAAACGATTTAACAAGAATTCACCCCTTGAGAAGAATTATTTAAGCTAAATCTCAACTTGAAATATCTGCTTGTTTGTGTTCCTTTCTTGAAGTACATACAAATTACAACACACAAAAAGGAAATTTAAACTTTATCAAGACACATGTTTTTAATACATTAGTATTTTCTAGTATTTCGTTACAATCAAGACAAATTAACCCTTCACTTACGTCATCCGTCTACTAGACGCAAAAATGGAAATAAAAAAGGAATCAGTGTTCCATTACGTGCCTAAAAAAATCCTTCAGCTTGCACATGGAATGGAAAGTGTTCCATTCTTATGCCACTAAATATTTAGTTGCCTTACCTAGGTTTTGTTGGAAGCAACGGATGTAAAAACAGAGTAAGAAATTGCAATATAATAAAATAAATAAAAGAGGAGAGTAAGAAATAATAATAAGGAACCGGAATGTTTGACTCAATGCATGATCCTTAATAAAAACAAGTTTAAATTCAATCTTCACATAAAGAAACAACAATGGTAACTGCTAACAACAGACTAAAACATCCTTTGATCACAAACATATACAGTATTACACAAAGAAAAAGTGTTCCAAAAGGTAAAAACCATTGCCTAGCTACCAACCATTCCATTACATATGGAGTATCCATTTCAGGTGAGAGATAACAGGATTCCAAACTTGGCGGACTGGACTCTGAGCGTCACCGTCCTCCTTCAATTACAACACTTTCAAGTTGAAGTTCAACAACCTGAGGAGGAATTGGTTCTCGGTTTTCATAATTTTGGGTAATGTAAATGAAAGTGGTGGGAAGGGATTGAAGGGTGCAAGCAAAGTAGCCAAAAAAACGTATAATTAGTTCAAGTACTTTGCTGTGCCATGGAGATGTAATGATGTTGAATAAAAAGGCAACCCAGAAGAGTGAAGGAGGAAAAAAGATTGAGGCTACAAGTGATATGAATAAGGCAATGGAGAAACCTCGAGCTCGCAAGCTGATGGGATGAGGAGTGATAGGAAAATCAACAGAGAAAAAGAGAAAGAGCAGCATTAAGAAAAAGATCGCAAGGGAGGACGCGAAAGTTAATATGGAAAGGGATTGATCAGTGATGAAAGCAGCAGAGGAAGGCTTGTCTTGCGATGTTAGAAACAGAAATAAGATTATGTTCAAAAGAGGAGGACAGATGTACCTCAAATCAATCACGAACTGCATTGTTGTTCGCTTCTTCTCTTTTTTTTCCCTAGGTTTTTGTTTCCCCGACTGTGTTGGTTATCAGGGAATTTATAAAAGCGTGGAAAGGAGGAAGACAAGAAGTTGCTGTCCCTTTTGTTAAGCATCCAATTGGATGTAAGTGTAGGACCCCAATTTAATGTTATCTCAACCGGAATTGTTTAATGTTATCTCAACCGGAATTGTTTAATGTTATATAAGTGTGGGACCCAACCGGAATTGTTGAATGTTATGCAACTGTAGGAGCCCGAGAATTGTTTAATGTTATGTAAGTGTAGGACTCCAGCAGGAATTGTTTAATGTTATGCAAGTGTGGGCCCCCAAATTATGTCAATGTAAGAACCGAAGAATTGTTTAATGTTATGTAGGTGTAGGACCCCAACAGGAATTGCTTCATGTTATGTAAGTGTAGGACCCCAACAGGAATTGTTTAATGTTAAGCATCCAATTGGATGTCAGGAATTGTTTAATCTTTTGTTGGAAGGGAAGAAGTCACGAAGTAGCTCTCTCTTTCGTTGAGCATCCAAAGGTAGAATGATAACATTAAGGTAAGATTATAAAATATTAAAAATGTGAAATAATTTGTTTTAATAAATTTTTATTTCATGTAGATAAAAATTAAAAAATTTTGATAAATTAAAAGAGAATAATAAAAAAACTTTTCACTTTAATATCATATTAACTATTTAATTTAAAATTAATTGATAATAAATAAAAAATTTAATTTAAATATAAATTTATAAAATATTAAAAAATTATTAAATATAAAATAACTCTCTATATTTGTAATAACTAATTTAACTTTTATGGCATGAAAAAGGAAGAAGACACGAAATTTCCGAAGTATACCATTCAATATTTGTGGAAGGCATCGTTTAGACGGAGAAAATTTATGAAAGTGAAACTTCTTTGACAAATATTTAATAAAAAATTTAAATTAATAAATTGATAAAATTTAATATGAATATCAATAACATATAAAATAATAATTAAATATATTATTTATAATTTAAATTTCATTAATATTTATTTAACATAAAATTTTATCAATATTTTTTCTAAAAAAGTCTATTTATAAATATATATCAAAATTTATTAATATATGTTTTAAATTTTTCATATTTAATTTGTACAATGAAATTTTTTAATTTATTGATTTTAATTTTCAATTTTAATTTTAATTTAATTATTTTAATTAAAAACTTCACTAATTTTATCTGAAAATTTTTATTTAAATTGTTTCTCCACTTTCAATATTATATAATAGCTATTTTATTTGTAGAAATTTACCTCTAGGCCTGGAAAAGCAAGAAGACACGAAATTTTCAAAGTTTCGAAATAACCCTTTCAATATTATATAATAACTATTTTTCATATCCAGATCAATTCGTATATATATAAAATCGTAAATAATTCGATTTGAAATTAGTGTAATAAATTTAATTTAATATAATAGTTATAAAATATTATTTTTAATATAATAAGCATGTAAAGGAAGAGGCATGAAATTTTATAAATTTCAAAGTATCCCTTTCAATATTATATAATAACTATTTTACCCCTTCATCCGGTAATCCATGTCGGAGATTCAGTTTTTAGTCTCTCCCTAAAAATTATAAGAGCAAAGCGAATTTTTGCGTTTTGAGGCTTTGGGTCTTGGATTTCAACATTTCTTTTTGGTGGGACGATTGGGATTCGGCGGGTTGTTGGAAGGTGAGTCAGTGGCAAACATTGCAAGTTGAGCAGTTGGATAATATTGGGCCAAATTCTAAGAATATCCCATTTATTAAAAAAAAAAAGGTTTAACCTTTGGACTGGAAGGCCTACTAATACATTTTTATTGGGCCTTCAACGTTAAACGTGGTCCAGATAATTGGAGCTTTTCTTAGCCCCATTTCATTAATCTTCCCTTTAATGTCAAAGATTAATATATTATGGGCTTCATGACTTGGCCCATATATATCCGTTTGACGAATGAAACTGATGGGACTTTAAAAAATTTCCAAGAATAATGTGAAAACTAATAAAAAAAGTTTTTTACATAATAATGAAATAAGAATAAATATTATTATATATCTATTAAATTTAACTTTTGTGGTTGATTATCATTTGTGCATATGTATCTTTATCTATTGTAAATTATCAATCGTTTTTCATCATTTACTGGTACTTAGCGTTTATTAAACATTCTTCCTATATTATTTTTCCTTTGTTATGCTTATTTACTCCATCCTCTTCATTCATGTCATAATTTTATATTATTAGAAAATTGTGTTAACACAACTATTCAAAAAAAAAAAACACTGCGAAAAATTATATCAACATTATAGTATTATTACAGAAAGAAAGATACAAGAAATAGAAAGAGATCCTAGAACCTGCAGAATCTGACAGAATCTATCTCAGCTGAGAGATTATTTGAAAAAAAAAAAAAACTTATTGTTAGGCTGTTCACAGTTACACACATGGCACAGCCGGATTCCAAACTTGGGTGACTCAGAGTGTCAACGTTCTTCATCAGTTGCAACGGTTTCATGTCGAAGTTCAACGACCTGAGGAGGAAATGGGTCTCGGTTTTCATAGTTTTTGGTAACGTAAATGAAAATGGCGGGAATGGATTGAATGGTGCGAACAAAGGAGCGCAATAAGCGTATTAAAAGATAAAACAGTTTGTTGTGCCATGGAGCAGCGACGATGATGAATAAAAAGGCAACCCAGAAGAGTGAAGGAGGAAAAAAGATTTGAGGCTACAAGTGATATGAATAAGGCAATGGAGAAACCTCGAGCTCGGAAGGTGATGGGATGAGGAGTAATAGGAAATTCAACAGAGAAAAAGAGGAACAGTAGCATTAAGAAAATGATAGAAAGCAATGACGCCAGCGTTAATATGGAAAGTGATTGATCAACGAAGAATGCAGCAGAGAAAGACTTGTTTTTGGAAGTTAAAAGAAACAAGATAAAAAGTTCGATAGAGGAGGAAAGATATACCTCAATTCAATCAGAAGCGGCATTTTTGTTCACCTCTTCTATGAATTTTATAATTCTACCGTTATTCTTTTTGATGATTTTTGTTCCTTTTGACAAATTCTGATGATTGAGTAGGGGCACTTATATAAGCGGGGAAAGACCAAGAATTTAAAAGGCGAATGAATGTAGGACTAACAACAGGTAGCAACGCGAAAGGAAAACAGTAAAATCTACAGAACGACAGAGAAATGTAATTCGTTCAATATCCAAATAAGAACAACACGTTCACATCGTTGGTTGACATTAACGGCACGATTAGGCCGGTTGATCTATTTCACCCTAGTAAATTAAAAAATAATCAGAGATGTTCGTTCCCAAAACCCTCCGCCATGTTGAGGCTTACGTTATAATATCTATAGGACATGATCGTTCGGGGAACTTGTTTCATGCAGTTAAAAAGGGCATTAAGGTCAAGATCAAGGTGATTAATCACATCTTCAGTCTTTTTATTGTTAGATGCCAAGTCCAAAGTGATTGATCACATCTTTGGTCTTTCGATGGTGAAATAAAAAGCTATAATTTATTATTATTATTATTATTATTATTTTAAGGTCAAGTGCGGTTTCTGTCCATTACTGAATTACTAATATTATGATTTAGATTTGAATTTTTGTGTTGTTATTTATGACGTCAACAAGGACGTTGATATGAACTTAATCTTTTTAATTTGGCTCTTTCATCACGATTGAATTTATAATCCTTAACCGACTATAAATATCATCCACAATTGAATTTATAGCTTTTTTTTTTTCAAAAAAAAAAAAGTCAGTCCATGATTGAATTTATATCCTTCTTTTTTAACGAAATAAGTAAGCATTCCCAAGCTCCAAGTTGCCATGTATAAGCTGACACTCAAGACCTCTTTGGTACTTTGCCCAATTAATTTTCCTAAGCCGGAAATGATCTAAAGAAGACCTCTTTTTTGGATTCTCATTCCGCCCTTTGTGGGCCTTAATTTGATTTCTGACCTTCCTTTACGAGAAAAAGAAAGATTTATATCCCTCTGTGTTGGTCCCATCACTGATTTTTAAAAAAATAAAAATAAAAAAATTAATCTCAGACGCAAAAAGAGACCTTGTGTCGTACGAATTTAGACAGTAGGTTGAACATACCTTGACTTATAATCATTACATATACTGATGATATATAACATGTTGGAGTGTCATGTTTTGCACAAACTAACAGTATGTCGCACTAAGTCTCCAAGCATAGGCCTTCCTACTCTTCAATAACTATTACACGTTCCAGCTACGAGTTTTGCTGACTCTGTCTGAGACCTCCTTCGATTTCAATATTTTCAACTTCAGTTCGAAGATGTGCTGGGTTTCAGTTTGCTTGATTTTGGGGGATGGCGATGAAAATTCTGGGAACAGATTGTAGGGTGTGAGAAAAATGTTCAAAATATTTGAAGCTGTCTGTGCCATGGAGATGTAAGTATGATGGATATGTAGGGAACCCAAAAATGTGATCGTTTAAGTAGAACCGAGAAAAAAAGCTATATGGTCAAGGGAGTAGAGACAAATCCAAGGTTCAAGCAAATCGGACCAACACTGACAGGCAGTTTGATGGAGGTGAAAAGGAAAAACAGAATGAAAAACATGGCAAGAAACAGGAGTGCCATCTTTAAAAAGGGATGTTCCTGATCAATTTCCAAAACAGGGCCAATGTTACAGGACCTGTCTGGAGATTTTAGGAAAAGAAAGAGGAAGAGATTGAAGAGGAAGGGAATGGTATACCTCAGATCCATGGACGAGGGAAACCACTGATGATTCCTCAATTTCAAGGACGATAGGGAAGAGGGTTGATTAATTTCCAATTTTTCATAAACAAAACATCTTTTTTCTCAATAAAAGTATTGAAACCTGATTGAGATCAGCTCCAATATCTTCAGCAATAAGACGCCTAAAAAGCCCCTGATAATGTGAATAAAAGAAATATATATAAAATGAGCTAATGATGAGAACAAACGAAATCATGTATAGGACCTACTGAAAAAAAATACCATACCAAACTCCAGAAAGCTTACCAAGCTGCGGTCATCAGAGTAGACCTCTCCACCTTCTACACGGGTATAGCAAGCAAGTTTTCATGGCTGTCATATTTATTTAGCACATTTAGCCAAAAAAAAAACAC
The DNA here is from genome assembly GCF_002303985.1 of Durio zibethinus. The sequence goes on from NW_019168381.1 coordinate 1,659,190, forward strand.
AAAAAATAATTTACCTGAGAACATGTGTTTGTGCATGTATGTGGAAGTAAATAATATACATACTTTAAAGGGTATCTAAAGGCATAAAAAGAATGGGCCAAAAAGAATATATTGATCACATTGACAAGATTATAAAAATGTATAAAAACCAAATAAAGCATATAAAATGTTCTGACAACCATTTTCACAATATCTAAAAAGGAAAAATAATTTGGTATATCAAATTTGCATCACTTTGGTATATAAACCAGGAAATATTTGATGACTCATTAAAGAAAAAGGAAAAATAATTTACCCACTCCCAGAAAAACAATACATTTTCTGGATAATGTCTCTTCACTCTTTGAAAGCTTCAACTCAGAAACAAGACGTTCATCACGATGTCCATTAGCAAATTTGGAGCCATCCCCGTAACCTTGCCTAGGAGGATAACCAGGACGGCCAAGTATGCCTGCTGCTCTATCATTCTGCCGGCGATCACATCCAAAACCTCTACCTTGGTTATTAGTATTGCGAATAACAGGCAATACTGCAAAAGAAACAGTGAGAAAGAAGATTAGTTACCATTTATACAGAGAGAAAATTTTCAACCAAAGAAAAATTCAATTATTTCGTGTATATATTCCAATAATTGCAGACGCACCTAGTCAGCTAAATATTCCTGCATATTATTGTTAGAATTTTTCCCACATTTCCTCAAACAAAACAATCCAATAGCTCATGCTTTGTTACTGTGATCTTATAATTCTAAAACTTCCAGTAGACTGATGATAAGAAGTTCATAACGTCTCTTCCTTATACATTGAGATTACTCCCTAAAACTTAAATCCCAGAATCCAAACCAAAAGAATCACCAATAAGAGAATGAAGGGAAGCTCTAAAATCTACAACCAACCAAAGCAGGAAAAATTAAGTTTACAAAGGTTTCTATTTTCATATACAGCAAAATTCTCCTAAAAAAACAAATGGGTGCTCTTCAAAATCCCCAATTATGGGAAAACATGACTGAATTTAATCGAGAAAGAATGAATAAAGAATTACCAGGAACAGAAAAAGCGGTAGTGGCAGGGGTTTTACAGTGATCTTCTTCTTATTCATCATACCCAAAAAATACCCTTTTCGCTGATATCATTATAATCATAATTATTGGTATTGAGATTGCCTACTTCTTATCCATGTTCTTCTTCTCTTCCACTGCTTGCGCTTCCACTGGCACTGCTGGTATCGGCGCGATCGCGGCAGTCGGATGAAGAAGATGCCGACGAGAAGATAAATGTAAGGAAGAGGATTGACGGCAATCATCGTGATTTTTGTTTTTATAGTCTTCTACAAAGACAACTACATCTTGTTCTGGGAAATCCATGTCAGAGATTAGCCTTGTTGGTTTTCTCTATGTCTCCAAAAACGAAAAGAGCAAAGTGAATATTTGCGTTTTGAGGCTTTGGTTTTTGGATTTGAACAGTCTTTTTGATGTGGACAATTAGGGATAGACGTGTAATTCGTGTTTTGTGAGTCTAATGATATAAATTATTAAAATATGAGTATGATATGAATTATAAAATGTATTTAAATATTAAATATAAATATAATATATTTATTGAATATGTTATATATAATTAGATATAATTAATATGTGTATAATTAATTTATTTAAATATAACATAAATAAATATGAATAATATGAATATATAAATAAACATAATTAATACGAATATATATAAAAATATATGATTAACACGAATATATATAAAAATATGACGAAAATAACAAATAATTATAAATTATGTATCATTTATAACTTAATAAATTTAACATATTAATAATATAAAAAAGTACTTACATATTAAAAAATTTTAATACTCATTTAATATATATTTAACATATATTACATAATTATATTAATTTTTAATATCAAATTTAAAATGATAATTATTAAAAATTAAAAATAAAATACTAATATATAGGATTAATATTAATATTTATATTGTATTTATGCTATTAATATAAAAAAATAATTTTATAATAATTATTAAATGAGTATCACAATTAAATATTTAAAATAATTTTTATATGATATTAAACAGCTAATCAAGTATCAAAATTAAAATATTAAAAATTAAAATAATCTTTATATATTTATATTAAATTAAAAATATTAAATATATTAAATATATATTCGTATTATAAGATTAAATTAAATATATTATTTTTATTATATCATTATTTTTAAACGTATTAATATGAATAAAATATCAATTATATAATATTAAAATTTGTATAGATATAAATATACATAAAACATATTTTTTAAAAAATATATATAATTTTTATATCGTATGGTATATGAAATTATTAAATCTAGAAATCGACGGGTCATCCGAAGGTGAGTCGGTGAAAAGCCATGCGATATGCGTATCCCATTTATATATATATATATATATATATATATATATATATATATATATATAAAAGAAAGTTTAATTTAAGCTTTGGACTGAATGGCCAACTAGTAATTTTTCTTGGGCCTTCGATGTTAAACGTGGTCCACATAATTGGAGTTCATAAGCCCGATAATTGTCTGTAATAACGCAATTAAACGTTTTTCATCATCAACTTCTACTTGCTTTTATTAAACATTCTTCTCATATTATTTTTCCTTTGTTATATTTATTTACTCCATCCTCTTGATTCCTGTCATAATTTTAGTACTATTAGAAAATTGTGTTAAAACAATTATTAAAAAAAAAAAACCTACGAAAAGATTTGATCAACAATAATAGTATTATTACAGAGAGAAAGATACAAGGAAAATAACGTGATCCTAGTACCTGCTAAATCTGACAACACAACTATTCAAAAAAAAAACCTACGAAAAGATTATCAACTATTATAGTATTATGACGTACAGAATGATAAAAGGAATAGAATGAGATCCTAGTACAGCAGAATCTGACAGAATCTATCTAAGCTGAAATATTATTTGAAACAAGCAAACAAACAAAACAATACTTAAAGAGCTGTTAGGCTGTTCACAGTTACACACATGACACACCCGGATTCCAAACTGGGTGACTCAGAGTGTCAGCGTCCTCCTTCAATTGCAACAGTTTCGCGTTGAAGTTCAACATCCTGAGGAGGAATTGGGTCTCGGTTTTCATAATTTTGGGCAATGTAAATGAAAGTGGAAGGAAGGGATTGAAGGGTGCGAGCAAAGTAGCGAAAAAAACTTATAAATAGATCAAGTACTTTGCTGTGCTATGGAGATGTGATGATGATGCATAAAAAGGCAACCCAGAAGAGTGAAGGAGGTAAAAAGATTGAGGCTACAAGTGATATGAGTAAGGCAATGGAGAAACCTCGAGCTCGCAAGGTGATGGGATGAGGAGTGATAGGAAATTCAACGGAGAAAAAGAGGAACAGTAGTATTAAGAAAAAGATACAAAGCAAGGACGCGAACGTTAATATAGAAAGGGATTGATCAATGATGAAAGCAGCAAAGGAAGGCTTGTTTTGGGATGTTGGAAACAGAAATAAGATTAAGTTCAAAAGAGGAGGAAAGGTGTACCTCAAATCAATCAAGAACTGCATTGTTGTTCGCTTCTTCTATTTTTTTTTTCTTAGGTTTTATCTGGGAGTTTATTTATAAGCGTGGAAAGGAAGAAGACACGAAATTTTCACGGAAGTTTCCAAGATTAATTCAAAGTACCCCTATCAATATTAATTATATAAGAACAAATTCACCTAGGTACAAATACACCTATAGGCATGGAACAGGAAGAAGACAAATTTATCTATAGGCGGCAAAGTATCCCTTTGAAGTTTCAATATTATAGATACTAAGCTTCAATAACATAGCTTTTTATTTCTACCAATATTATACAAGTTTCAATATTATAGATACTAAGTTTTTCTACATATTAAGCTTTTATTAGGTAGAAATTTAAATATTATAGCTTTTTCAATATTATAGATAGTAAGCTTTTTATCAGGCAGAAATTTCAATATTATACAAGTTTCAATATTATAGCTTTTTCAATATTAAAGTCAATATTATAGAATAATATAGTCAATATTATAGATACTAAGCTTTAAATCAGGCAGAAATTTCAATATTATACAAGTTTCTTCTTTTTCTTTTTTTTTTTGAGCACATGGGGTGGGAGATGGGTTGGCTTGAAATTGAGCCTCACATGTCCCTTTAAGGGTCCTTGATCACTAGGCTAGGACATCAGGAATGAAGGCATCGCTTTCAATAGTATATAATAGCTATTTTACCTGTAGAAATTTATCTAAGAGCCTGGAAAAGCAAGAAGACACGAAATTTTCAAATTTTCGAAGTAACCCTTTCAATATCAAGTAATCCATGTCGCAGATTCAGTTTTTAGTTTCTCTCTAAAAACTATATGAGCAAAGCGAATTTTTGTATTTTGAGGCTTTGGGTCTTGGATTTGAGCAGTTCTTTTCGGCGTTGACGATTGGGATTCGGCGGCTTATTGGGGAGTGACTCGGTGGAAAACCCTGCCCGTTGACGTCTTGCACGTGTTTCTCGTTTATTTATAAAAAAAAAAGGTTTAATTTCTGCTTTGGACTGGATGGCCTACCAATGCTATTATTTCCTGCAGAATTGGCAGAATCTATCTTAGCTTTTCTGAAAGAAAAAAAACGAAAATTCAGAGCTGTTAGGCTGTTTACATTTACACACACATGGCCCACAGCCAGATTCCAAACTAACGTTCGCTTTTTTTTATATATATATAATATTGTAAAAGTTCATCTCTTAAGAAGAATCATTTAAGCTAAATCTCAATTTGAAATGTCTGTTTGTTTGTGTTCCTTTCTTAAAGTATATACAAATACAACACACAAAAAGGGAATTTCAAATTTATCAAGACACATGTTTTTAATCCATTAGTATTTTTTAGTGTTTCATTACAATTAAGACAAATCGACCCTTCATTTATGCCGTCAGTCTACGAGAAGCAAAAATGAAAATAAAAATGGAATCAGTGTTCCATTACGCGCCTAAAAAAATTCTTCTGCTTGCACATGAAATGGAAAGTGTTTCATATTTAGTTGTGTTAACGGCATTTAATGATAAAAAGGGTATAGTAAATTTTTTTTCTGTCAATTCCTTAAGGAGACAATCAAGAGTATTTTGATCATTTATGATGGTCTGACATGCCAAGTTAATCTGATATAATCAATGTCACCTTAGTTTAACTCTGTCCTAATTATCCTATTTTTATCCCCTTCAACTTACCTATAAATATAAAAATTCAAACATTATAAAGTCGGTTCATCTAATCCATATCTTTTTTTTTTCCTACATTTTTACTTCTTTTTTGACTTGATCTTTACTAACTTGATAGTCGTAGTATAAACACAGGGAACAATCCCTGCCTTTACCTCTAATTGCTCTTCCTTTTTACATTTGTAGGAACACTCTCAAGTCGAAGCTCGGTACTAACATTTGGTGCGCTAGGTGAGAGAAGCATTTTCACATAGCCGAGCACAAAACAATGCCACCAAGAAAAAGAACCCAAAATGAAGGAAAGGTAGCCATCTCAGCTGGAATAAAAACTCACCTAAGCTAGCATTTTGTCCTCCTAGCTTAACCATAATCGAGTCCAACCATGGAGCAATTTCAATCCTTAACCGAATAAATACAAGCCCTCAAATAGATGCTACAACCTACAACCCTACCACAAGTCTTCAAAGTGTCAGAATTGGTCACACCAGGCAAAAAAGCTATTGTCGAGTAGTTGATCTATGAAGAGATGAAAGCCTCCTCGACCTTCGAAAAAGAAGAACACATTAATCCAACTCATCACCGCCCCAGCTACAATTCTACACATGTCATAACCAAAAAGTCCAAACAAACAGACTATGAACTTCAACCGAATAGAGATTTGAAAGCTCAAATACAAGTCATAGATAAAGAGCTGAAAATAAAACTAACAGCATTTGAGGATGAACTCAAATTCTTGGAGACCTCATCCTTTACCGAAAAGATTGACAGAGTCATGCCTCTCAAGGGATTTAAAATGTCGACCTTAGAGACATATGACAGTACTTCTGACCCCTTTAAATATTTAAAACTTTATAAAACTAACATGATGATACAAGGGGTAGACGAGGCTTTAATATGCAAAGGTCTCGCCACTACGTTCAAAGGTGTAGCTCAATCTTGGTATAGTAATCTGGAGCTAAGGTTGATCATTATTTTCAAGGAACTCAACCACTTATTCCTATCTCAATTTGTAAGTAGCCAAAGAGCTAAGAAAATAACCCTAAGCTGGATATCAATTCATCAAATGCGGAATGAAACTTCAAAAAGCTATGTCACGCATTTTAATAAGGAAGTTTTATAGGTTAACAACTTAAAACAGACGATCACTGTTACCATATTGACTAGTAGACTTAATGATAAAAAGTATCACTTAAAATTGACATTGTTGCTAGAAACACCTAAAACTTTAGTCGACATCCTACTAATAGTAGAGAAATATATAAACATTGAAACTATAATGAAAATAAATTGAAGTGAAAGAGGTTTCTCTCCTCTCTCGACGATCGAGGTGAGAGAGGCTCATCCTATTTTTTTTGCTCATCCTATCTTTTCTGTTATAAAAAAATAAGGAATTCTACGATCCTTTCCTAAGATAGAGACAATACAAGGCTAGAAGTCCAAGTGAAAAAAAAAAAAACTACACTACACTAAATACCTTATATAAGAGGATTTTGATATAAATAAAAAAAATCCTAACTTAAGATGATCTAAGCTACTAAGATAGAACACAAGGTAAGATCTGACAAAAAGATGCACCTTTCATTGGGACATTGACCATAATACCGAAGACAGTGTCAATTTGAAAAATGAGATTGAGGCTCTAATAAGGTGAGGTTAGTTGAAAAGATTTATGGAATAAAAAAAATAAGATCAGTTTAAAAGAAACTACAAAAATGACCACAAAACGCCCACCCAGGGCAAAAGAGAAAAATTAGATCAAGGAAGAAAGAATGCCCAAGGAAAATAGCCAAATTAGGAAGAGGGGTAAGCTAACAATAATAGACCAATCGTTGGGGTGATTAATATGATCACAAGAGATTACTCTATCTCGACAAAATAGAAGTTAAACCGGGGCATGGTAATACTATGACAACTTTTAAATCTGTTATGCACTCAATCCTGAACACATGCAGGAGATTGGATAACCACCAGGTCATACTATGGGTCAAAGCTAATCATCATCCAAAATCAATCTCTTTCTACAACGTTGGCCTTCGACGAGCCATGTAGCCAACCTACCCCACATCGGGGATGTTGGTAATAAATTTGAAAATCTAATACTTAGACAGCTTGATGGGGGGACAAAGTATTAGGGACATTTTATGGTAAAAAAGGTATATAATTGTTTTCATTCTCAAAGCTTTCAACAGACAACTATGGATATCTTGATCATTTGTACCCACCTGATATGTCAAGTTGATCTAACATGATCAGTATCACCTTATTTCGGTCTTATCTTAATTATCCCCTTTTTGTCTTCCTCAACTTACCTATAAATATGAAGACTCAAGTATCATGAAACCAGGTTCATCTAATCCATATCTTTCTATTTTTCTTATTTTCTCACTTCTTTTTTGATATGATCTTTATTGACTTATACATCGAATGCAAATACAAAGAATACTCACTACCTTTATCTCTAATTGTCTTTTTTTTCTACATTTACAAGAATACGCTCATGTTGAAACTCTGCACTAATGAGTTGCCTTACCTAGTTTTTGTTGGAAGGAACGAATGCAAAAATGGAGTAAGAAATTGCAAACAAAAAAAAAAAAGTAAGAAATAACGCTAAGGAACTGGAATGTTTGACTCAGTGCATGATCCTTAATTAAAATCAAGTTCGAATCCCATTTTTCAAATAAAGAAACAACAACAGTAACTGCTAACAACAGACTAAAACATCCTTTGCCTACAAACAGCATTACACAAAGGCACACTGTTTCAAAAAGTAAAAACCATTGGCCACCTATCGGCCATTCTATCTATTTGAGCAAAGAGATAACTGATTTTTTTTTTCTACGTCAAACAAATTTTATTAAGTAACCAGATGATTACAAAACAATAATTCCCTAACAACATAAATAAAAGTGACTTAAAAAATCAATTGACAAGTCCACAAAATAACCCCAAACTTATGTCAACCACGAGAGTCTTATTTTGAGGCCTGGCATACGGACACGTTCACCTCAACTCATTGTTAATTGTATGTCTGCACGTGGGATAGTCAATGGAACTTTTCCTGATGTCAGCGTGCGGGCCCTCGTCACTTGTACAAATTAAACGGATAATAAGATGACGGTGGAATCCATATCATATAAATTGCAAGAATCAGGCCGTACGTCCTAGTGATGACAACGGGGTGGATTTTTTTTGTTACGATTTCAATTTGATTTTATAAAATAAATATTTTAATTTAATTTATATTAAAATATTATTTTTTATATTCAACTTGATTTATATATATAATTATAATTTTGGTTTGACTTAAAATTAATTTATTAATTTTAATTTAATATAATTTTATAAATTATATTTTAATTATACATAAATATAATATTTTTATTAAATTAATATTTTAAATTAAAATATTACATAATAATTTTATTAATATAATACATATATATAATTAAATAACTAATAAAAATATTTTTTATATATATCCCGAATAAATTTTGATTTTATTTTAAAAAAATTCAATCTGACATAAGACTCAGATTAAAAAATATCTAATCTTACAAAATCGAAATAAATAAGAATTCGGTGAATGCGGTATTATCGCCAACCCTAGTCCGTCCCCAAAAACCCCGCCCTCCTTGAAGCAATCTTTACTACCAAATAAAAAGACGAGTCGAGATTTCTAAAAATAGCCAACCAGGCTATTTTGCATTCTGAAATCGTAATCTAATACTTTTCTTTTTCGACCAAAAAAAAAAACGAAGAAAAAATAGCAGGAAATAACCGTGGATAGGGCTGTAAACGAGCCGAGCCGAGCCGAGTAGTGAGAAGCTCGAGCTCGAGCTCGACTCACAACTCGGGGCTCGATACTCGGCTCGAGCTCGATCGAGTTTTATTTTTCAAGCTCGAGCTCGATTCGTGATCGAATTCGAGCTACTCGAGCTCGCTCGATTAAGCTCGATTAATATGTAAAAATAAGCTCGATTTGTATACTCGACAAGAGTTCGATTATTCATGCTCGAACTCGAACTCGAACTCGGATTCGAAATATTTTTTTAATTAAAAAAAATAAAAATATATTTAAATATAAAAGCTCGATTAGGCTCGCGAGCTACTCGAATCAGATATAAGAATACTCGAATTCGGCTCGATCGATAAGTCGAGCTACTCGAGCTCGAGCTCGACTCGACAATAATCGAACCGAATTCGAGTTTTTTTCGAATCGAACCCGAGTAGCTTGCGAGTACTAATGTATCATTTACACCCCTAACCGTGGATGAAGATTGCTTATTGCTTAAGTTAGAGGAAGAAAGCAGCAATCATTTTCAGCACACACGCCAAGGCCGCCAAGGTAACTCTACGAAGGCGCAGGTATGGCGCCCTGCCTCCTGTTTCCCTTTCAATGATACAATTATATTCCTTCAAATTAATAATTGGCTTTTTTTTTTAAGAATAATTGCAATGGTATGAGAAATGAATTAGTTAATAAAATCTTTACCTATAGATGTAATAAATAGTTTGATTTTTTTAACTTCATTAAATTTTTTAAAATGAAAATTTTTTAATTAATTAAATAAATATGTTGACATTAATTAGTATGTAAAAATATTTTATATATATATAGAAAATAAAATTAAAAAAATCAATTACTTATATATATTGCACGCATAAAATGATAAATTTAATCGTGCATGATAATGTTTTTATTTTTAAGAAATTTTCATTTTGAAAATTCAACCTTTTTAATATATTATTTTATTTTTTATTTTTTAAATATTATTAATTAAATTTTAATTTTATTAATAAAAATAGGAAAGGAAAAATGAATTGGTCAAAGAAAAAAAAATGTTAATGGAAGAGGGAAAGAGAGTTGTGGGCAACGATGACCGTCGATGACAAGTGACAACGAGAAAGGATAACGGAACAGCAGAGGGGTGTTTCGGAAAAAAAAAAAAAAAGGTGGAAAAGAGTTTTAATTAAGTAAGATTGAGGAAAGAGCAAATAAAAAGAAAGCATAAAAGTGGAGTGGGCCAAATATGATCTAGGCCTAGCTTGTAACAGTTTAAAACCAATTGACATGGATCAAATCCAATATGTTTTTAACTTATTTATTTAGGTATTACATTTTATGTCTGATTAATTAAATTTTATAATTTATTAAATAAAAAATTAGTTGAATAAAGTAAATAATAAGAATGGTAATTTAGAAAAAAAAATGAAAGTTTTAAAAATTTTGTGAATATTTTATTAAAAATTCTTAAGTGAAATATAATTTTGGACACCTATTAAAAGTATTGTGTATTTGTGTTGGAAGATTCTAAGTATTTTTTTTCATAACATGAAATTTTTTAATAAATATGAAGATATAAATAAAGACAAAAGAAAAATAATTAAAAATAATAAAAATAAAAATAAATAAAATTACCATCTATAACATACATTATTAACAAAAAAAACTTGTAATTATTTTCGTTTTATTTATTTTTCTTTGATTGTAAATATTTTTATGAAATGTTAAAAATTAAAATTTTTATATTTTTAAAATTAAAAAATTGCTATGCTTGCAACCAATACAAAAAAGTAACAAAAAAAAATTTAACCATGATCTATTAGATATTAAATATAAATTCTTTTTCTTTTTTTAAATCTTAAATATTTGAAATATTTTGTATGCAAATTAATATTTTATTATTTTATATTAAAACAATAAATATATTACATAAAAAAATTAATGGAAACCAAAATCGTTTCAAATAAATACAAACACACATTCTAATGTTTTAGTGTCAATTTTTTAGTAAACAAAATAATTTAATTAACCCACACCTAGCAGGAGATGAATAATAGTTATGGTGAGACTTGAGTCATATGATGTCACTTTTTTTTTTTTGTAGTTTTTTATTTTAAATACATGTAACATGAGGCTCCGTCATGGAAGTCATGGCAGTTTTTTATTTTAAAAACATTTCTTCTGACACATTGTCCTTTCATAATTGCCCAATCACAAACATTTTTCTTTCGCGCCCTTTCAGATCACACAATCTAGGGACGCAAGTTGCTGATTTTGACTTCCCACGAACTTTTTATTCCTGATCTGATCTGGCCCACTCAGAAACCCCAAACCCTTAATCATCGCCCACGTGGATATTTCGTGACTTACTGTAACAAAATAATTGCACGGTGTTACAGCAGAATCTTTTCCGTCTGAACTCTGTCATTTCACTATCTATTTCTTCTCTCTCAATTTTCCTATTCACATTGCCTAACAAGCCAAACAGTTCCCAGGAATCTTTACTCTCTCTCAATTCTTTTTGCCTGTCAGCTTTTGTTCAAACTGAGAAAAAATAAATAAATAAAAAGAAAAGAAGAATGCTTCTAATTCACAGTTTTCTTTTTGGCTTCCGGCAGCTATTCGTTTGCTTGGTTTTTAACATGGGTTTTTAATTTTTTATAGAAAGATTTGTTCTTTTCATTTTATATAATAATAGCAAGTGATGCTGTTTTTAGTCTTTTAGAACATGGAATAGAAAGTTTCCCTATATATAGCATACAAAGTATTCAATTCAATATTTGTTTTTTTTCTTTTGAATTTCGCAGTCAATTACTACTTTATTTATTAACGTTTTTTTTTTCAGCTGCAGTTAATTTAAAAATCTGGGCCTTATTTATTGGTCTGCAGGGCATCTGTCTGCATAGCCATGAACAACCACTGTATTCCTGATTGGAATTTTGAGTCTGCATATGCTCTTACTTTTTTCTTAGCGTTGCTTTTTAATCTTCTGGGGTCTGTTGAAATTATCTACTTTTTTTTTTTGGCAAATTTTGCAGCCAAGACAATGAATTAGCGGAGCTATTATGGCAAAATGGACAGTAGTTTTGCACAGCCAAACTCACAGAAAACATGTGCCAAACCCCTGTGATTCTAGACAAGTACACAAAAATGATCAACCAACATTAAGAGGGGGTACTGCTGCTAGCTTATCACATGGAAATTCTAGTAATAATAATAATAATAATCATGCTCTTGTGGCCAATAAATTCATGAGCTACTAATCATATGTTGACATCTTGACTCCATAATAATCAAAAATAAATCTAACCAGGTAAATAGTATGGAATGTGACATATAAAATTTATGATTAATTTAAATTAATATAATATTTAATTTTAATCATTTTAATCCTAATTATTTAACAATTTTACGTTTGCATATAGAATTAATTATTTGACATGTACAAACCAACACTCGGGACTTCTTTGGGTTTTCTCCTTACTGGATTCTTATTCCGCCCTTTTGTGGGCTTTGTTTTGATTTTCTAACTTCGCTTTACCAGAAAAAAAAAAAAAAAAGGATTTCCTTAGTCTGTTCTATCATTGACCTTATAAACGAAAAAGAGCAAAAATTTATCTCAAACAAAAAAAACCTACGTGTCGGACGAATTGACACAACATATTGAACATATCCTGAATTATAATCACTACATATACTGATGATATATATAATATGTTTTATTTTACAGTTTTACTTATCACTAAATTAAACAGTTGGAATTTTCGTGTTTTGCAGAATCTAATAGTAAGATCTGTGATATTAATTCTACAAGCAAAGAGCTTCCTACCCTTCAATAACTAGTACAGGATTGAGCTCCGAGTTTTGTGGGTTGGCGTTTGGGTTTCAACATTTTTGTGGATCTGAGACTACCTTCGATTTCAACATTTTCATCTTAAGTTCGAAGATTTACTGGTTTGGGTTTACTTGATTTTGGATGATGATGAAAATTAGATAAAATAAATTTTTTTTGTCTTCTCTACTTTTTTGTCTTTTTTTTTTTTTTTTTAAGGATTCTTATAAGAATTCAATTAACTGTATTTCATAGGGTTTGAAAAAAAAATCAAGAAAATCAAAAATTAATTTAAAATCATAATAGTTAATTCAATTCAAATTAATTTTTTTATTATATTCGAATTAAATTTGAATATTAAAAGTATATATATTATATTTGTATTAAAATATAAAAAAATAAAACTAAATCAAATTATATATTTTTATTTGCTTTTATATATAATTTTTAACATTTTATAAAATAAAAATAATTATTTTATATCTAAATCTATTTAAATATATTTAAAATCACATTTAAATAATATATAAAAAAATAAATTTAAAAAATCATTGAACCAATGTAGTAGAATTCGATTTAATTCAGTTTGGATTATATAATAGATTGGTTTGAATTCAAATCAGATTTTAAAAGTTCATAATGTTATGCATTATCAGAAAAAAAAAACAAAAACTAAATCCAATCTAAACATTTATCATCTATAGTAGTTCAGAGATTGATTGATTAAATTTTATCACATGACTATATTTCATTTATTTAAAGATTTAATTAAACCAAAATAGAATATAAAAGATTTGATTTGTTGTAATAAAATGTTAAAAGTTTAAATAATTATTAAATTACAGTTCAAAAGTAACTTTTACCCTTCAACCAAAAATAATTTACTTGAGAACATGTGTTTGTGCATGTACGTGAAAGTAATAATGTACATACTTTGAAGGGTATCTAAAGGCATAAAAAGAATGAGCCAAACAGAAACTATTGATCCCTGCGTTATCCAAAAAAACTTTGAAGGGTATCTAAAGGTAAAAAAAGAATCAATCAAAGTTAAATTCAATTATTTCGTGTATATAATTCAAGAAATGCAGAAGCAGCGAGTCAGCTAAATATTCCTGCATATTAATGTTAGAGTTTTTGCCACGTTTGCTCAAATAATATAATCCAATAGCTCATACTTTATTATTGTGATCTTATAATTCTAAAACTTTAGGTAGACTAATGATAAGGAGTTCATAACATCTCTTACTTATACATGAGGTTACTCCCTAATACTTAAATCCCAGAATCCAAACCAAAAGAATCACCGATAAAACAATGAAGGGAAGCTTTAAAATCTACAACCAATCAAAGCAAGAAGAATTGAGATTAGAAAGGTTTCTATTTTCAACATATACCATCGCAAAATTCTCCTAAAAAACAAATGGGTACACTTCAAAATCCCCAATTATGGGAAAACATGAGTGAATTTAATCGAGAAAGAATGAATAAATTACGACGACGATGAAGCGGACGATGATGACGATAAAGATGATTGTGAGGAGGAGGATTCAATGAAATCATTGTGATTATAGTTGTTACAGTCCTTTCCATAGAAATCTACATCTTGTTCTGGGAAATCCATGTCGGAGATTCTGTTTTTAGCTTTGTATTTGCGTTGCTAGTTGAGTCAGTTGGACAATATTGGGCCAAAATCAGAATTTAGAGCACTTGTATGTTATACCATTTATTAAAAAAAAAAAAAAGGTTTAATTTAGGCATTGGACTGGATGGCCTACTAGTACTTTCGTCTTGGGCCTTCAACGTTAAACATGGTCCAGATAATTGGAGTTTTTCTTAGCCTCATTACATTAATCATCCCTTTGATGTCAGAGATTAATATATAATGGGCTACATGACTTGGCCCATGGATAATCCGTTTGACAAATGAAAATGATGGGACTCAGAAAATGTGAAAACTAATAAAAAAAGTTTTTTACATAATAATGAAATATAAGAATAAATATTATTATTAATCTATTAAATTTAACTTTTGTGGCTGATTATCATTTGTGCATACGTATCTTTATCTATTGTAAATTATCAATCGTTTTCCATCATTAATTTGTACTTGCTTTTATTAAACATTCTTCCCATATTAGTTTTCCTTTGTTATACTTATTTACTCCATCCTCTTCATTCATGTCATACTTTTATATTATTAGAAAATTGTGTTTAAAAAATTAATAATAATAAAAAAAAAACTACCAAAATGATCAACAATAAAAGTATTATTACAGACAGAAAGATACAAGAATATAACGTGAACCTAGTACCTGCAGAATGCAACAACACAACTATATAGTCTGATTACAGACAGAAAGATACGAGGAAGAGAATGAGATCTACATGCAGAACCTGACAGAATCTATCTCAGCTGAGAGATTATTTGAAACAAACAAAAAAACTTACAGCTGTTAGGATGTTTACAATTACACACTTGGGTCAGTTGCAGCAGTTTCAAGTCGACGCTCAACCGCGTGAGGACGAAATGGGTCTCTGTTTTCATAGTTTTGGGTAATATAAATGAAAATGGTGGGAATGGATTGAAGGGTGCGAGCAAAGGAGCGCAATAAGCATATAAAGAGATCAAACAGTTTGTTGTGCCATGGAGCAGTGACGATGATAAATAAAAAGACAATCCAGAAAAGTGGAGGAGGAAAAAAGATTGAGGCTACAAGTGATATGAATAGGGCAATGGAGAAACCTCGAGCTCGCAAGCTGATGGGATGGGGAGTAATAGGAAATTCAACAGAGAAAAAGAGGAACAGTAGCATTAAGAAAATGATAGCAAGGAAGGACGCAAACGTTAATATGGAAAGTGATTGATCAGTGAAGAAAGCAGCAGAGAAAGGGTTGTTTTGGGATGTTAGAAAAAGAAATAAAATTAAGTTCAACAGAGGAGGAAAGATATACCTCAATTCAATCACGAACTCCATTGTTGTTCTTCGGGAGGTGTTTTTTTTGGTTATTTTACTGGGTTAACAGGTATAAATTTATAAGATTGAAATTCAGATCAAACAAAAGAGAGATAGAATATAAAAAATAAGTAAATAAATAGATAAACAGAGCTATAGAAAGCCATAGAAATGGAATCAGAGCTATAAAAAGCTATAGAAATGGTATCCTCTGCTCTCGAAGCGCATAAAAAAGGAAAGAGAGCTGATCAATCATCTTTGACGCGCCCATCGTTCGTACAATACACGAACCACTCAGCGCCGTGCGATCTATATCATAGTAATTGAAAATATAATCAGGGCAGTTCGTCTGCTGACAAATCCCACCCTCTTGACTCTTGAGTCATTCTTTGATGCCAGCCATTTGCCACGAAACTCATCTGCTTTCGCCATCAATTTCCACACACGAATTCAGTCTCTACCATTTTGATTAAAAATGATATATTATTATTCACATTTAAAAAATGATATATTAGTATTCACATTCTCCTATCATTTTGATTAAAAATGATATATTAGTATTCATAAATCGAGTTCAAGTTCGAGTTCAAATAATTCGATTTATGGATCGAATTAAATTAAAGTATTTTTATATCTAATTGAATAACTCATGAGTTTAATCGAGTTTTTATATTTAAATATATTTTTATTATTTTAATTAATAAAATATTTTAAATTCGAATTCGAACTCAAACATAAATAATCGAACTCTTATCGAGTATACGAATCGAGCTTATTTTTATATATTAATCAAGTTTGAATAATTCGAATTCGATCACGAATCAAGTTTGAGCTTAAAAAATAAAATTTAATCTAGTTCGAACCGAATATAGAATCACGAGTTGTGAATCGAACTCGAATTCGAATTTTTTACTGCATCAATTCAACTCGATTCGATTACACCTCCTGTCGATTATGTGATTTTTCTCTTTTCTTGCTACCATTTGACTACCCCAAGCCATTGTGGGATTTGATACATCTAACTACCCCAAACCATTGTGTGATTTTTCTCTTTTCTTGCTTCCATTTTGACTAGCCAAACTCATTATGTGATTTCTTTTTTTTCTTTGGACTATCCAAACTCATTCTTTGATTTTTTTTCTTTGTCATGGAGAGTTCCTAATATGGAACTTTTCTGGATGTCTTCCTACGCGCTTTCTTCACTTGTACGAATAATGGGAATACTCTGATTTTTCATTAGTATATCTATTTATTCAACCTTTGTTTTTTTTTTTTTTATAAAATAATAGAATTTAGCTCAAAATTGATAATTTTCCTTTTCAAAATTTTTCCGAATTTAAAAGTTATCACTTAATAATTTTTCATAACTTATCATTTAGTAAGTTTCTACGCTAAGTGGATTACGTATCATAAAAATTGCGAAAATATCAATGCTGTCACGTCCCAAGAAACCCCCTGCCCTCTTGAAGCCACTCTTTTATATCTTTACTACCAAACGGAAAAGATGAGTGAAGAATCAACGGGCGAATACCAAAGCTTAAGTTATTTATGAGAACTAAGCAGAATCCGCTCTTTGCAAATACAGGATCGTTGTATTTAAGCAGTCTATCATGATTGTCAACAAAAGTTGGTGAAATGTACGGCATCACAAAGGAATTTCATTAAAAATAAATAAATAAATCAAGCTGAATTGGCCAATAAATCACGAGCTACCAATCATATTTTGACATCTTGACAACATTATAATTAAAAATAAATTCAGCCAGATAAATAGTATGGAATGTGACATATAGAGTTTATGATTATTTTAAATTAAAATAATATTTTAATTTTAATCATTTTAATCCAAATTATTTATCAATTTTATTTTCGCAGACAGAATTTACGATTTGATAACGCTCGAGACTTCTTTAGGTCTTTGCCTGATTAGTTGGGTTTTTGAGGTCGATATTTTCTAATCGAGACTTCTTACTGGATTCTCGTTTAGCCCTTGTGTGGGCTTTACTTTAGGAGAAAAAGAAAATTTTCTTTAGAGTCGGTCCATCACTGGTTTTAGAAAAAATACAAAAACAAAAATTTATCCCAAAAGAAAAAAAAAAAAAAAAAAACTGTCACTCGAATTGAGGCAGCAGATTGAACATAGCTGACTTATAGTCACTACATATACTATATTATATAATATGTTTTATTTTAAAGTTTTACTTATCACTAAATTAAAAATATTTGAGTTTGCATATTTTGCTGAATCTAACAGTACATCTGTCACACTAAGCCTATAGGCTTCCTACCCTTCAATAACTAGTACACAATCCAGCTTGAGTTGTGCTTACTCTGTTTGAGACCTCCTTAGATTTCAACTTTTTCAAATTTAGTTCGAAGTTGTGCTGAGTTTGGGTTTGCTTCATTTGGGCTGATGGTGATGAAAATTGTGGGAACAGATTGTAGGATGTGAAAAAACCAATGGAGAAAGAGTTTAAATAGTTGAAGAAGCTGGCCATGCCATGGAAATGTTAGTATGATGGATATTTAAGAAACCCAAAAAATGTGATGGTTTAAGTAGAACCAAGAAAAAAAAAAAGCAATATAGTCAAGAGAGCACAGAAAAATCCAAGGTTCAAGCCAATCGGACCAACAGTGACTGGCAGTTAGACGGAGATGGAAAGGAAAAACAGAATGAAAAACATGGCAAGAAACAGGAGTGCCATCTTTAAAAACGGATGTTTTTGAACAATCTCCAAGGCAGAGGCAATGTTCCAGGACCTGTCTGGAGATTTTAGGAAAAGAAAGAGGAAGACATTGAAGAGGAAGGGAATGGTACACCTTAAATCCATGGATGAGGAAAGCCACTGATGATTCCTCAAATTCAAGGATGATAGGGAAGAGAGTTTATTAATTTCCAATTTTTCATAAACAAAACATTCTATACCAAACTCTAGAAAGCTTACCGAGCTGCAGTCATCAAAGTAGACCTCACCACCTTTTATGCTGCTATAGCAAGCAAGTTCACATGGCCGTCAAACTTAGTTAGTACTTTTAGCCCAAAAAAAAGAAAAGAAAGAACACAAAAAAAAATTTACCTGAGAACATGTGTTTGTGCATGTATATGGAAGTAAATAATATATATACTTTAAAGGGTATCTAAAGGCATAAAATGAGTGGACCAAAAAGAAACTATTGATCACATTGACAAGATTATAAAAATGTATAAAAACCAAATAAAGCATATAAAATGTTCGGACAACCATTTTCACAATATCTAAATAGGAAAAATAATTTGGTATATCAAATTTGCATTGCTTTGGTATATAAACCAGGATATCATTATAATCATAATTATAATCATAATTTACCAACATGTTTGGGGGATGCCTTTACAATGCTACAAATATTTCCCTAATGGGCTGATTTAAGCAGCAGCAATGGGGAACTTTATCACGTGTGATGATGACAGCAGGTTCTATGTTAAACCTACAGCAATGCTTTACGGTGTGAGAAAAGAAATGCGTGTAGAAATTAACCCATCCTCCTATTTAATCCTGTATTTGAACTGTATGAATTACAAGTCACAACAAGTCTCTCAATGGCTATGATTGCTCCACGAGTTTAATAACTGAATCAGGGCAAGATTGTGGTTGTAGAAGCTGCAAATCGCAATATGTAGTCCTCGTATGTAGCCAACAACAGAAATCAGAATAACCGCAATCATTGTCTAAGTATTGGCTCCATTTGATTACTGAGACAAGGAAGCAACAAGAGAGGTAGGAATTGTTCTGAATATATAATGAACTGCAAAACTTCCATGATGCTTGATTTTACTCAATCATATCAATAACCAAATCTCTATCTATCTATATATATATGTATCAACAGCCAACTGGGGCTCAAGCAAATGTGGTAGGGGAAATGGAAGTTGGAATCTTACTCTCTTCAAAGTTCTGTAAAGCCAGCACAATACCTCATCAGCAAATGCCAGGCAGACTCCTCCCTAACAATTGAGTTTTAAACAGGGAAAGAAGGTTACTAACCACACAATGACATCCGAAAATTGTGACCGTAAAAAAATGTGTTTTTCAGCAGAAGGATGCTAAATAAAGCAGTTACACCAATGGGTGAGCAGTTCACAGAGAAAAGGGGGAAAAATCAGCTCAGTGCATGTTCTTCATTGTCACCGTGTTATCTCTTTGGTTATACCAGTAGGCATACAATTTAAAAAAAAAAAAAAACAATTCAGTACATGCATTTGCTTTAAATATAAAATACCTGCCAGTAGTTCTTCATTTTCACACGATGAGTAATGTTTTTGGTTCTTAGTCTCTCAGTGCGTACAAGTCTGCCTGCATCATCCCTGCATCAAACATGTGAATGGAAAATTCATATTTATTTGCAAAGAGAAAAACCTAACACTAACAGCACCACAAAACTGAATATATAGCTCAGCATTTCCGGAGAAGAGAGTGTGTATGCATGTGCATGCAAATTAATCATTAAGAACAACTTATTTCTGTTTGTCTCCAACATGCCTAAGGTAAACTTGTTTACGGAAGAAAGTGATTTCCTAGTCACACCAGTAAACAGAGAGTGACTTCTTAAGGCAATTGAAGTTAGTTTGAAATGCCAATAGAAGTTACCTAAATCCAATAACAATATAACGAACACCTGCCAGGAATGATTGAATCTGCAATGATAAAATAGCCAAGTTATTCTCTCCACAAATAAAGGATAATTTGAAAAAAAGAAGCCATTTCCCAAGAATTTCTGATGATATAAACTAATGAAATAAGAATACAAAAAAAATAAGACATATTTTGCATGCCAAACTTCAAAGTACGAAAATTTCAGGCACAATCAATAGCCATTGAATAAAGACCATACCCAAAACTTAAAGCAGTTTCTCTCTTTCATATCTTTACTCTGTATGATAATCCAACTGCACAGGCAGGGACATATTCATGAGTTACCGACGCAAAGTGAAGGCCATAATAAGAAGGCAGCAAGTGAAACATGGAGCACAACACACCATTAAGCTAGTTGTATCTTTACCTCATCGCTTCTTTTCAACTCCATGTAAAATCCTCTTCCCTCATCTGTTGAATGACAGCAATCCATTTTGGCACACATCAGAATATAATGAGCCCCTAATTTGGTTTTAATCACCGAACAGTATTTAACATTTGCATCAACATGATGAATCCCTTCACCATCAGCTCTTCTTGGATCTTCAGTCGCAAGGCTCTCAAAATAATACCCCCAATAACATCTAATTTTTTTGATAATTGAAAAGTAAAGCACTTAGAACTTAAAGAAATGAGATGAGCAATAAAGGAAATGAAGAACTAACAAACACAGATCGCATCTCTTAAGCGCCGAGACAATTAATTAGGAAAGCTCAGAGTATTGCAGTGGATTAATACAGTTCAAGATCATCAATAGTGTCCTTGATTTGCCTCCCTCACTACATATACATATATTCGCACCCCCTCCTCCTCCATAGCCCCAAAAGTAATAGGTTTCACAGCACTAAAGAACAAGACATAAGCTTGGCTTTGCACCACCTCAAAGCCTTTGATTTCTTAGAAGGCTAAGAATTTAAGCAATAAAATGTCCCCGAAGTCCCACCCATAGGATAGTGGGAAAAAGAAGAAAAGGCTGAGAGGAGGGAGATGCTATAAAAGCTTGGTACCTTCGACGATCCAACTCACTTGGTGGCCTCTCAGGCAGTTTATGCACATCGAGATAGACAACACCATTCCACTTCTGCACTCCCATTTCCCAGGGCTCATTTCTAACATAAGCAGTAGCCAGTATCTGCACGAAAACAATAGAGCATCCAGTGAAATACCACAAAAAGTGGTTTGTTATCCATCATATTCATTAATGAAAACTCAGATAAATGCACTCACTCATTAGGTGAAAATGATTAGTGACATTGACAATGCTCATATAAGAGTAAAAGACAGATGAACAAAATTCCCTACACTCTTATCATTCCAAATCATGTAATAACAAAAAGAAAAGCAGACATTCTTTCTAGAGTAGCAATTACCTTATTAAGATTGTCGCGATAAGTCTGCAAAAGAGTAGGGGATATGATAAGATGATGTCCTTAATGGTAGAATTAAAGGATGAATTCTAAGGCAAATGAATAGCATTTTCCATACCACAAAATGAATGTTATGAACAGGGATATTTTTGTCTCTTATGCAAGCAAGAAGGTCACCAAAACCCTCAGAGCCTGCTTCTGGTCCAAGAAAAATCACATGGTTGCTTTTATTAGACCACATATACAACTCCAAACATATACATAAATAAATGTAAGCAGTGCTAGTATAATGCATATCACCACAACAGAAAAAAATCTCAACATGATTAATTTCAAAATCTTCATAAACAAAACATACCTTTTTTCTCAATAAAAAGCCTCTGATAATGTGAATACAAGAAATATATACAAAATGAGCTAATGACGAGGACAAAATAAATCATGTATAAGACCTACTGAAAAAATACCATACCAAACTCGAGAAAGCTTACCAAGCTGTGGTCATCAAAGTAGACTTACTCCACCTTCTATGCAGCTATAGCAAGCAAGTTCACATGGCTATCAAATTTAATTAGCAGATTTAGCAAAAAAAATAGAACACAAAAAAATAATGGCTAGAGGGTATAAAAAGTCCATTAACTATAATTAAAAAATCATCCAAGCATTTTTATTTTATTGCAATCAATCAACCTCTCCAACATTTATTTGCATCCAATTAAGCCCTTATTTTGATGAAAAAGTTAACACGGCTAAATTTTTTACCAAGATAAAATTTCATGTGATATCAATAAAATAGATGAAAGTTTCTCACGTGATGCAATTAATATATGTGAAAATTAAATAAATAAACTTTTCTTCTTCTTTTTTTTTCTTTTTCTTTTTTCTTCTCCATTTTTTCTGTCTTCTCTTCGCTAAGATCCTTATAAGGATTCAATTGAATTTAGTTTGGGGATTGATTGATTAAATTTTGTCTTGTGACTAGATTTCGTCCATTAAAGTGTTCAATTGAGTCGAAATAAAAGATAAAGAGCTTGATTGATTGCAATAAAATGTTAAGGGCTTAAATTATTATTGAATTATAGTTTAAGGGTAGTTTTAACCCTTTAGACAAAAATAATTTACCTGAGAACATGTCTGTGCATGTATGTGAAAGTAAATGATATACATACTTTAAAGGGTATCTAAAAGCATAAAAAGAATGAGCCAAACAGAAACTATTGATCACATTGACAAGATCATAAAAATGTATATAAACCAAATAAATCATATAAAATGTATGGGATAGTTCCAACTCATTCTTTGATTTCTGTCTTTGTCATGGGATAGTTCTTTGATTTCTGTCTTTGACATGGGATAGTCCAACTCATTCTTTGATTTCTTTCTTTGTCATGGGATAGTTCTTTGATTTCTGTATAGTTCTTTGATTTCTGTCTTTGTCATGGGATAGTTCCAACTCATTCTTTGATATCTTTGTATCATGGATAGTTCCAAATATGGAACTTTTACGGATGTCTTCCTACGCGCTCTCTTCACTTGTACGAATAAAGGGATGCTCTGATTTTTCATTAGTATATCTATTTATTCAACCTTTGTTTATTTTATAAAATAATAGAATTTAGCTCGAAATTGATCATTTTTCTTTTCAAAATTTTTCTAAATTTAAAAGTTATCGCTTAATAAGTTTTCATGAGTCATCATTTAGTAAGATTGTGCCCTAAGTGGATTCCATATCATAAAAATTGCAAAAATATCAGAGCTGTCACGTCCCAAAAAACCCCCTGCCCTCTTGAAGCCACTCTTTTATATCTTTACTACCAAACGAAAAAAACGAGTGAAGATTCAACAGGCCAATGCCAAAGCTTAAGTTATTTATGAGAACTAAGCAGAATCCGCTCTTTGCAAATACAGGATCGTTGTATTTAAGCATTCTATCATGATTGTCAACAAAAGTTGGCGAAATGTACTGCATCACAAAGGAATTTCATTAGATCAAACTCCTGTGGCCAATAAATCATGAGCTACCAATCTTATTTTGACATCTTGACTACATTATAATCAAAAATAAATTCAGAAAGATAAATAGTGAGTATGGAATGTGACATATAAAGTTTATGATACTACATTATAGTTTGCATATTTTGCTGAATCAAACAGTACATCAGTCACACTAAGCCTATAGGCTTCCTACCCTTCAATAACTGGTACACAATCCAGCTTGAGTTTTGCTTACTCTGTTTGAGACCTCCGTCGATTTCAACTTTTTCAAATTTAGTTCGAAGTTGTGCTGAGTTTGGGTTTGCTTCATTCGGGCTGATGGTGATGAAAATTGTGGGAACAGATTGTAGGATGTGAAAAAACCATGGAGAAAGAGTTTAAATAGTTGAAGAAGCTGGCCATGCCTTGGAAATGTTGGTATGATGGATATTTAAGAAACCCAAAAAATGTGATGGTTTAAGTAGAACCAAGAAAAAAAAAAGCAATATAGTCAAGGGAGCACAGAAAAATCCAAGGTTCAAGCCAATCGAACCAACAGTGACTGGCAGTTAGACGGAGATGGAAAGGAAAAACAGAATGAAAAACATGGCAAGAAACAGGAGTGCCATCTTTGAAAAGGGATGTTTTTGAACAATCTCCAAGGCAGAGGCAATGTTCCAGGACCTGTCTGGAGATTTTAGGAAAAGAAAGAGGAAGAGATTGAAAAGGAATGGTATACCTTAAATCCATGGATGAGGAAAGCCACTGATGATTCCTCAAATTCAAGGATGATAGGAAAGAGAGTTGATTAATTTCCAATTTTTCATAAACTAAACATACCTTTTTTGTCAATAAATGTATCAACCCTTGATTGAGATCAGCTCCAATATCTTCGGTAATAAGACAAATAAAAAACCTCTGATAATGTGAATAAAAGAAATATATACAAAATAAGCTAATGATGAGGACAAAAGAAATCATGTATAGACCTACTGAAAACATACTACACCAAACTCCGGAAAGCTTACCGAGCTGCAGTCATCAAAGTATACCTCTCCACCTTTTATGCTGCTATGGCAAGCAAGTTCACATGGCTGTCAAACTTAGTTAGCACATTTAGCCAAAAAAAAAAAAGAACACAAAAAATAATTTACCTGAGAACATGTGTTTCTGCATGTATGTGGAAGTAAATAATATACATACTTTAAAGGATATCTAAAGGCATAAAATGAATAGGCAAAAAAGAAACTATTGATCGCATTGACAAAATTATAAAAATGTATAAAAACCAAAAAAAGCATATAAAATGTTCTGACAACCATTTTCACAATATCTAAAAAGTAAAAATAGTTTGGTATATCAAATTTTCATTACTTCAGCATATAAACCAGGAAATATTTGATGAATCATTAAAGAAAAAGGAAAAATAATTTACCCACTTCCTGAAAAGCAGTACATTTTCTGGATAATGTCTCTTCACCGTTTGAAAGCTTCAGCTCAGAAACAAAACGTTCATCACGACGTCCATTAGCAAATTTGGAGCCATAACCATAACCTTGCCTTGCAGGATAACCCGGACGGCCAAGGATGCCTGCTTCTCTATCATTCTGCAAGCGACCACGTCCAAAACCTCTACCTTGGTTATTACTATTGCGAATAACAGGCAATACTGCAAAAGGAACAGTGAGAAAGAAGATTAGTTACCATTTAAATAGAGAGAGAATTTTCAACCAAAGATAAATTCAATTATTTCGTGTATATATTCCAAGAATTGCAGACGCAGCTAGCCAGCAAAATATTCCTGCATATTAATGTTAGAATTTTCCCCACATTACCTTTTTCTTCATTATCAGAAGTAATTGAATTTATCATTGGTTGAAATTTTTCTGACGGGTAGCGGCAGTGGTTTTACAGTAATCTTCATTATCAGACACAAAGAGATCTTTTTCTTCTTCTTCTCCATCATACCCAAAAATACCCTTTTCACTGATATCATTATAATCAAAATTATTGGTATTAACATTGCCTACTTCTTCTTCATTTTCTTCTTCTCCTCCACTGGTTGCGCTTCCACTGGCACTGCTGATATCGCCGCGATCGCTACCGTTGGATGAAGAAGATGCCGACGACGACGATGCAGATGAATGTGAGGAAGAGGATTCACAGGAATCATCGTGATTGTTGTTGTTATACTCTTCTCCAAAGACATCTACATCTTGTTCTGGGAAATCCATGCAAATCTCTCTCCCTAAAAACTAAAAGAGCAAAGCGAATTTTTGCGTTTTGAGGTTTTGCTTCTCGGATTTTAACAGTTCTTTTTGGTGTGGACGATTGGGATTCGGCGGGTTATTGGAAGTTGAGTCGGTAGAACACCGTGCGAGTTGAGTCAGTTGGACAACATTGGACCAAAATCGGAATTTGGAGCTCTTGCATGTGTATCCCATTTATTTAAAAAAAAAAAAGGTTTAATTTCAACTTTGGACAGGATGGCCTACTAATACTACTAATACCTGCAGAATCTGACAGAATCTATTAGTAGGCCATCCTGTCCGGATGTTTGCAGTTAGGCTGTTTACAGTTACACACATGGCACAGCCGGATTCCAAACTTGGGTGACTCATTGTGTCGACGTTCTCCTTCAGTTACAACAATTTCAAGTTGAAGTTCAACGACCTGGGGAGGAAATGTGCCTCTCTTAATATTTCAAACCATTTTTGGGTGTGGCGGAGTTTTCATGTACTTGAGCACGCTGAAAATGATTTAAGAAGAATTCACCTCTTGAGAAGAATCATTTATTATCTCAACTTGAAATGTCTGCTTGTTTGTGTTCGTTTCTTGCAGTATATACAAATTACAACACACAAAAAGGAAACTTAAACTTTATCAAGACACATGTTTTTAATCCATTAGTATTTTCTAGTACTTCGTTACAATCAAGACAAATCAACCCTTCACTTATGCCATCAGTCTATACGAAGCAAAAATGAAATAAAAATGGAATCAGTGTTCCATTAAGCGCCTAAAAAAATTCTTCAGCTTGCACTTGGAATGGAAAGTGTTCCATATTTAGTTGCCTTATCTAGGTTTTGTTGGAAGCAACGGATGCAAAAACGGAGGAAGAAATTGCAACCAAAAAAAAACAGAGTAAGAAATAACACTAAGGAACCGGAATGTTTGACTCAGTGCATAATCCTTAATAAAAAAGAGTTCAAATCCCATTTTTCAAATAAAGAAACAACAACGGTAACTGCTAACAACCAACTAAAACATCCTTTGCTCACAAACATAAACACAAAGTGTTACAAAAAGTAAAAACCATTGCCTAGCAACCAGCCATTGCATTACATATGGAGAATCCATTTCAGCTGAGAGATAACATGATTCCAAACTTGGCGGTCTGGACTCTGAGTGTCAATGTCCTCCTTCAATTGCAACAGTTTCAAGTTGAAGTTCAACGACCCGAGGAGGAAACGGGGATCGGTTTTCATTATTTTGGGTAATGTAAATGAAAGTGGTGGGAAGGGATTGAATGGCGCCAGCAAAGTAGCGAAAAGAACGTATAAATAGTTCAAGTACTTTGCTGTGCCATGGAGATGTGATGATGGTGAGTAAAAAGGCAACCCAGAAGAGTGAAGGAGGAAAAAAGATTGAGGCTACAAGTGATATTAATAAGGCAATGGAGAAACCTCGAGCTCGCAAGGTGATGGGATGAGGAGTGATAGGAAATTCAACAGAGAAAAAGAAGAAGAGTAGCATTAAGAAAACGAGAGCAAGCAACGACGCGAACGTTAATATGGAAATTGATTGACCAATGATGAAAGCAGCAGAAGGAGGCTTGTCCTGGGATGTTAGAAACAGAAATAAGATTAAGTTCAGAAGAGGAGGAAAGGTATACCTCAAGTCAATCACGAGCTGCATTGTTGTTCGCTTCTTCTTTTTTTTCTTAGGTTTTTGTTTCCCCGACTGTGTTGGTTATCAGGGAGAAATTTATTTATAGGCATGGCAAAGGAAGAAAACAGGAAATTTTTTAAAGAATAAAATGACTATTTACCCCTTTCAATATTATATAATAACTATTTTACCCTTTTATCAGGGAGAAATTTATTTATAAGCATTAAAAATAGGCTAAATGCTCGAGCGTAAATGTTTAGATAATTATTTAATTTGGATTAAATATTTTATTTTATACAATAAAAACTAAATATTATCAATTTATAATAATATAAATTTTTTAATAAATTTATTGTACACGCGTCATTAATTCTTTTAATAATAAGAAGTGCTAAAAAATTATAATATTTGGCAAAAAAGAAAGTTAACTCATAAAAAATAAATAAAAAATTAATACTACTTTCATTTTTTTCTCCATCTTCTCTCTACCACTTCACTCTTTCTCTCCACTCTCTTCCAGTATTCTAATTCTTCAAATACTTATAGCCTTCCACCATTTTTTATCAGATCTGCTTCATGTGTTCTAGTTCTTCGAATAATCATAGCCTTCTAGTCTTTTAGTTCTTCAAATACCAATAGCCTTTCACTGAAAATTCTTCATTATTTCGTAATGAAACCCATATTACATTATTATTTCCAGTATGTCCTTGTTTATTTTTATTTTTTTATTTGTATTGAATTTATGCTATTATTTTATATATTTGTTATTGATTTCAGTATGAAAAAACTCTATTATTGTGAGGTAGACATTTTGGTAAAATTAGGTTTTGATGTTTGGTAGAAAATTGGGAATTGAAAATTATTTATTGTTGTGTTGGTATTAAGATAAAGTAGGTGTTTAAGAACATGGATTTAACCTTTCTTGAACATAAAATGAAAACTATCCATTTAACAAATCCAAGCTAGCGACATGAGAAATGTGGTAGTAAGAAACAAAAGTCTTTATCAACATTACCCTTAGATACTAATTCAATCATCTACAATAAAAGCACCGACACATTCTCCAAAGCACAAATACACCGTAAGCAGACACAGAAGAATGAGACTTGACAAACAAGGGAACGTGGGTGTGAGAGAAAGAGAACGAAGTGACAAAAAGAAGAGGGGAAAAAAAAATAAAGTAAAAAGACCGTTTGGGACACCTAGATAGCAAATTCAGCAAAAAAATCATGTCAGCCTGGTGTTAAGCATCCGTGCGTTTCACTTAAAAGTTTTTTATTTTAAAAAAATTTATATTATTATAAATTGATAGCATTTAATTTTTATTTATATAAAATAAAATACTTAATCATAAATTAAATAATCACACACAAATATTTAATCATAAATTAAGTATTTAGCTTTAAAAATAACACAACAAATGAGAAAGTATCATGGGTGTGCCTTCAAAAAAGGTAAAGACTTTCTAACAAAGAAAAAAAGAAGCAAACAATTTTCCAATGAACAATAAAAGCTCTTATCAATCATTTTTCGTGGGCCCATGGTTTGTACAAATTAAACGAACCACTCAACGGCGGCGGGATCTATAGCTTAGCTTGATTTGGATCTCACCGAACCATTAGTGTGATGAGATTTGCTTGCTTTTTTAGTTCAAACGCACCATTATGTTGTTTGAATACAACCTCTAAGACATGACTAGCATCAGTGAACACGGCTCCAGTGAAAATTATATAATCTTATCGCACCTTTTTTCCACTTTTACAATTGTGATTCTTTTTTTTTTTTCAATTTTGCCTTACAAATTGTAAGCCCTTTTTTTTTGCTTTTACATTTTAAATTTTTATTTAAAAATATTTAAATAATTTTGTTAATTTAATATAATAAAAACAAATTCATATTTGATCAAAAAATAAATTAATTAATAAATGTTATAAATAGCATTAAATTATACATGTAAAAATAATTTAAATTAAATTATACAAATAAAAATAATTTTTAATAATCATTTTTTTAATTTTTTTGCATTGTTACTATTACATCTAAATATATATTTTTTATTATTTTTAATTTTATCATTACAATAACTAGTTTTATTTTTATCACTATTTTTAATATCAACAAACTTAATCTCACCGATCGTCTAGATGAAACCTTAATGCTCATTTGGTTCTGTGTTTAGAACCAATGCAGTGCAATTAAAGATATTTTGCACCGAAAAAATGTGCTTGGATGGATTATTGAAATTTTTTAATTGCACTGCATTTGTCAATCCCACATCTTTCAATCCATTTGTCAAAAAGACCAGTGGACATTTTGAACCCTTTGGATATAATTGGAGGTGCAATTCAGTGTGATTATGCATTTTTTTTATGCAATTTTACTATGATAATTTGATTGGATAATATAATCCTGTTGCATTTGCATTTTAGTTTTTTAATAATTTGTTTGGGTAACAACATCATGGTACGTTTGCATTAATATTTTTTTTATTGGGGGCTCAAATCTTCACTGGAGGAGAAAAAATATGATGAGTTACCATGAGATTAATTAAATAATTATATTCTTATATCTTAATTGTTAATCCAATTTTACACTTAAATTTATTGACCTTACTTCACAAATATACAAAACTGTGTTAATGTTTTCAATAGAATAATTTTTCGTATATTAAACTTATCAATTAAAATATATAAAGCATACATAAAAATAAATTATTAATATAATATACTTTTATATCAATATCTTTAATTTGTAAATATATTATTTATTTTAATAAAATTATTATTTGCTAAAAAATATCATAATAAATTTCAATTAATTATTAAATTATAAATGTTAAAATATATTAAAAAATTTTAATATAATAGTTATAATAGTTATTTTTTTTCTTATTATACTTAATTTCTTTCACCATTACCATCATTTTTGCATTCAAATACTTATCTCATCATTAATTTTGATTTTATTATTACAATAACTAATTTCACTTTCATTATTATTTTTAGTTTCAACGGAACTAATTTTACCTTCCATTCAAATAAACTTTTAGCTCTTATGCCAAAAAAAGCAATGAAGATATTAAACCCTTAGTCCTAAAGCCAAAAAGAGCAGTGTAAAGGCAAAAATCTTCAAATACCCTTAACTCAAATACTCAATTCTAACATTTTTTAATTCAATCAATTTAATGAAAACTTTAAATTCAAAATCCTAATAAATACCTGGTGGCAGTTCATATATTTTATATTGCTTTCAATCCTCATTTATGTTATTTTTAATTTTGTTCTTTTTATTTATTATTGTTTATTTATTTATTTTTATCAATGTTTATAAAAAGCTTTTAATATTTTTATCACTTGTGTAATAAAGTAAATTATTTAAAAATAAATCATATAAAGTTATCATTTTTATTAATAAATTTTAATTATTTATTAACTTTAAAAAATACCAAATATACAAAAAATTTTATTATATAGAATTTTTAATTTGATGTAATAAAAATAATCTTAATAATTTTCAATTATTTATCAACTTTACAAATATCTAATAATGAAAACTTGATAATATATCTAATGATTTTTTAATTTAAATATATATTTAGCTTTCAATTTTTTTATTTACTATATTTGATTACTAAATTATGCATAAATTCTATTTATTAAGTGTTATTAACTTATCTACTTCTACATGGATATATTTATTATTTATTTATATTAGAATTTAAGGTTTTAAAGCATTTTAAGAAAAATATTAATTACTTAAGGGTACAATTTGGATAAAATAATAATAATAATAATAATAATAATAATAATATAATAACAATGAAATGTTATTTTTTAAACTAAAAAAATATTTTAATTTAATTTTTAAATATAAAAATAAAATTATATTTAAAGAATATCAATGAGGACAAAAAAGTCAAAAATATATGAAAGCACGGTGTGGTGGCTCAACACACTCATTACCCAACTGTAGAAAATCAAACATCTAAGGAAGCCAAGTCAATTATGGATTTGTTACCCAAATACTAAATCATGATGTGATTGCATCAAAAACGTGCCTGATTGCTCTGAATAATTAACGCATATGAGGAACAAAGTAGGGAGACAAAGAGTGTTGTAGGTGTGACTCAACGACGACTAGGCGTAACAAGACCTAGGTGACTCAAGTCACTTTTAAAAAATATAAAGAGCAAACAGCTTTCTGATAACAAAAGAAACTCTCATCAATCGTCTTTCACGGGCTTATCAATCGTACAAATTAAACGGTCTGATTTATTTCTTAGGATTAGTTTAGGATCAATATTAGTTGTAATATAGTGTGATTAAATTTATCATATTATCAATAAAATTTAAATATTAATTTTAATAAGATTTATTTAATATATAATTTTTATTAAAAAATTTTTAACTATAATTATAATAATAATAATAATTTTTTATTTTATCAAAATTAACCTCACTATCCATACAAATTAAAATATAGCATCTATTTGGTTCCGTGTTTAGAACCACTGCAATGCAATTAAAGATTTTTTCATTGAAAAAAAGTATTTGGATGAGTTATTGAAAATTTTTAATTGTATCAATCCACCGTCTCTTAATCTATTTGTCAAAAGATCAACGGTTGGAACCCTTAGAATATAATTGGAGCCCGTGGGAATACGCACTTTTTTTTATGCAATATTACTTTGATATTTTATTTAGATAACGTAATCACAGTGCATGTGCATTAAAAAAAATTTCATAATTTGTTTGAATAATATAATCATGGTTCGTTTACATTAATTTTTTTTATTGGAGGCTCAAATTCTTACTAAAAGAGAAAGAGATACGGTGACTCACCATGAAATTAATTGAATAATTATATCCTCGTATTTTATTAGCACTTGAAGGTTGTAAGTTCGTGAGAGTTTAGAAGCATAATATTTTTTTTAATAAGATATATAATAAAGTAAAGATTTAAGAGTAGATTAGCAATTTCAAAAAAATATATAAAGCATACATAAAAATAATTTATTAATATAATATATTTTCATATTAATATTTTTAATTATAAATATATTATTAATTGTAATAATTATTATTTGAAATAAAAATATAATAATAATTTCAATTAATTATAAAATAATAAATGTTAAAAACATATTAAAATTTTTACTATATATAAATTTTAATATAATATCTATAATAATCTTTTTTTTTTCATTACACTTTTTCACTACTATCTTTGTATTTGCATCTAAATACTTATCTCATAACCGATTTTAATCTCACTATTATAATAACAAATATTACTATTATTTTTATTTTTAATCTTATCAAAATTAATTTTATCATCCATCAAAACAGAGAGAGATAACAAATTCCAGTTGTCTAGTTTTTCAAATACCCATAGCATTCCACTGAAAACTCTTCATTATTTTGCCGTCTTCTCCTTTAACCCGAAACCCATATTATATTACCATTTTTAGTATTTCCTTATTTATTTTCATTTTTTTATTTGTGTTGAATTTATGCTATTATTTTATTAATTTGTTATTGATTTGAGAATGAAAAATTCTATTTTTGTGAGGTAAACATTTTGGTAAAACTGGGTTTTGATGTTTAGTAGAAATTTGAGAATTAAAAATTATTGATAGTTATTTTGGTATTAAGATAAAATAGGTGTTTAAGAACATAGACCTTAGCTTTTATTGAACATGAAATGGAAACTACCCATTTTACAAATCCAAGCTAGCAACATGAGAAATGTAGGACCTTACTTTATCTTTCTCTCTCTTATCTTCATAATAGACAAATAACCATGTCTTTTTTTCTCACTCTAAAGTCATAAAACTTTATTATTTTCTTCTTTATTTTTTATTGTTTCGTAGCAAAATTGTTATATGCTAAGAAAAAAAAAGTCTTTGTTGATACTACCCTTAGATATTAAATTACTAATTTAATCGTATATAAAAATAGAGACAATCAGACACATTCATAGACAGACAGACAATTCAATAGTATTCAAACGATTGGATTTGAAAAGTACAGAAAAGAGGATGTGAGAGAAAGAGAGTGTAGTAGTGAAAGGGGTAGAAAAAAATAAAAGTAAAAAGTCATTTGGGCAATTTGGATTAGGGATGATGAATTAATCCGTCTTCGATGGGTTTTGATTTGATCTAATCTTACGAGATTGATTTTTTTTTTTTAAATTTGAGTTTTAGGATCGAGTCAGGTCGAATAAAATAAAAAAATTATCGGGATCGGGTCAAGTTCGGGTTTATCTAAAATCTGACCCGACCTGATCTGATATTATATAAAAAATTATTTTTAATTAATTATTTAATTTTTCATTATATATATTTATATAATGATATTTTTAAATATTTATATTTTAAAAAATAATATTTTATATTTTAAAAAATAATATTTTATATTTTAAAAAATAATATTTTATTAATTTCGGATCGGATCGAATCGGGTACGATTTATATGGTATCAAGATCGGATTGAGTTCGGGTATGAAAAATAAAAAAAAAATTTGAGTAGAGTCAGATTCGAATTTAATAAAGCATTAAATCGGATCGGGTTCGGAGCGAACAAAACTTACCCCGAACCCGATCCGATGTCAACCCTAACT
The DNA here is from genome assembly GCF_002303985.1 of Durio zibethinus. Next base: position 1,693,537 of record NW_019168381.1, read on the forward strand.
TAGATAGCTAAATTAGGAAAAAAAAATTCAGTGCGATATTAAAACTCTCGCATTATACTACAGCGTGTGCAGTTTACTTAAAAAATTTTATCTAAAAAAAAATCTTATACTCATGAAATTTTTTTATCAAATTTTTTTTCTAAAATTATTACTCATGAATTAAATATTCACACAAATATTTAGCCTTTGAAAATAACACAACAGATGAAAAACTTCCAAAGGAAGAGAGTGTCATGGATGTCCTTCAAAAAAAGTTAAAAAACTTTTTAGCAAATAAAAAAAAAAGGAGCAAATAATTTTTTAATGAACAAAAAGAAACTTTCATTAATCATCTTTCACACTCCCATGGTTTGTACAAATTAAACGAATCAGTAAGTGGTGGCGGGATCTATATCTTAGAGCCCATTTGGTTGTCTTTAGAACTAAAGGTCTTCATGTGCTAGACGCTGGAATTCATGCTTAATATTAATAATTTATATGTATGATTAAGTTTGATTTAGTTTAAAATTTTAAATTTTAAAATTTTTTTAATTTAACTCAAAATTTTTAAAAAAAATCTAAGCCCTCCCATTAAACATAATTTATATAATAAAAAATTAAAAAATATGATTAAATTAAGTTTAATGAGATTATATGCAATTTACATATATATAAAATTAAAAATAAAAACTATATATATATATAAATTAAAAATAAAAATAATATAAAAATTTAATTATATATAAGTGAATTCACACATATATATAAATTAAAAAATATCACATATATATAAAAATAAAAAATTTATGTGTGAATTCAAGTCGAAGCTCGTGCTTTAAATTTTTTATCTAAGGTCCAATCTAAAATTTAAATACGTTTAAAATTTATATTTAAATTCATTTAACGAATTTTAATTTTTTATCCAAATTCTTTCAAATTTTGAATGAATATATTGATCCTTAAACAAATCTATTTAGAATCAATGTGGTGCAAAATTAAGGATATTTTGCACTGAGAAAACATGTTTGGATGGGCTCGAAAATTTTCTATAGCACCAACCCAAATCTCTCAATCCATTTGAGAAAAGATGCATGGACATTTTCAATCCTCACTCAAAAAGAGTGGTGGAGATTTTCAACCCTAAGTCCTAAAGCCCAAAATAACAGTGGAAAGGCAAAAATAAAAAAAATTACATATAAATCAAAACTCAATTCTAACATTTTTTAATTCAATCAATTTATTAAAAACTGTAAATTCAAAAGCCTAGTAAAGGCATGGTGGTAGCTCATATATTTTATATTTCTTTAAATCCTCATTTATGTTATTTTTAACTTTTTTTCTTTTTGTTTTTTTTTATTATTTATTATTGTTTATTTATTTTTCTTTGACCAATGTTTATAAAAAGCTTTTAATATTTTTATCACTTATGTAATAAAGTAAATTATTTAAAAAATAGATCATATAAACTTATCATTTTTATTAGTAATTTTTAATTATTTATTAACATCCAAAAATACCGAATACACTAAATTTTATTATATAAAAATTTTAATTTGATATATAAAATAATTTTAATAATTTTTAATTATTGATCAACTTCTCAAACATCTAATAATGAAAATTTGGTAATGTACTATCTACAGGATCATTACCTTAGCTTGCTATGTCGTTTTTTTTTTGCTTTATTTTTTTATATTTTAAAATTTTTAATAAATATTTTTAAATTTAAATATATATTTTTAAATTTTTAATTTTTTATGTGTGAGACTTATTTATACCAAATTTTTTACTTTTTCTTAACTTTTTTCCTTTTTAAAAAATATTTAATAGATTTTTGAAATTTTATTTTTGTGTATGACCTACTTGAGTGATGCATGTTCAACAGTATTGATTTCTTAAGTTGTCACATGTCATTTTCATGTTTTTCCCTTTTTTTTTTGTTTTTAATTTTTCTTCTAAGATATTTAATAAATATTTTTTAAAATATTTTATTTTTTATGTTTGGATCTACTTATATCAATTTTTTTTTACTTTTCCTTTTTTATTTTTATTTTTTTAATAAAAATATTTAATAAAGATTTTTAAATTTTATTTTTTTATAAAATCCACTTGATACAAATAGTATGTCACATCTTTTTTTTATATATATTTAATAAATAAAATTTTATATTTTATTTTTTGAGACTAACTTAATGTAAAAAAATATTATGTATTAATTAGTGATTACAACTAGTCGAATTAAAATAAGTTTTTGTTCATCTCGAGTTCAACGCAATTTCATAAAAATCATATCCAATTTCAACTTTGACCTGACACAAAAATATTATTTTTTCATACCTGACTCAATCCAAACTACAATGTCTAAACTACAAGCAACTCAACCTAAAATTAGTTTAATAATTTTAATTTAGTATAATATTTATAAAATAATATTTTTAATATGAATTATATTTTAATTATACATAGCTATATTACTGTTTTCTTATATTTCATAAATATAATACTAGTTTCTTTAGTGATTTATGTTCAACAGAATTGTTTTCTTCAGTTGTCACATGTCTTTTTCATGTTTTTCCTTTTTTATGTTTTTAATTTTTCTTCTAAAATATTTAATAAATATTTTTTAAAATTAAAATATATATAGTTTAAAATATTTTATATTTTATGTTTGGGATCTACTTATATCAACTTTTTTTTACTTTTTTTTTCTTTTTTAATTAAAATAATTAATAAATATTTTTTAGATTTTATTTTTTTTATAAAATCCACTTGATACAAATAGTATGTCACATTATTTTCTTTTTTTATATATTTAATAAATAAATTTTTATATTTTATTTTTTGAAACTAACTTAATATCAAAAGTATACCATGTATTAAGTAGTGATGACAATAGATCGAGTCAAAACAAGTTTTTGCTTACTTTGACTTCAACCTAATTTCATAAAAATCATATCCAATTTCGACTCCAACCTGACACAAAAATATTTTTTTTTCATACCCAACTTGACTTAAACTGCAATGTATAAAACCGCAAACAACTCGACCTGAAATTTATTTAATAATTTTAATTTAGTATAATATTTATAAAATATTATTTTTAATATGAATTATATTTTAATTATACATAAATATAATATGTTTTTCTTATATTTCATAAATATAGTATTGTTTTCTTGAGTGATGTATTCAACAGTATTGTTTTCTTAAGTTGTCACATATCATTTTCAGGTTTTTCTCTTTTGTTTTTTTTCTTCTAAAATATTTAATAAATATTTTTAAAATTAGAAATGTATATTTTAAAATATTTTATTTTTTATGTTTGGGAACTACTTGTATCATTTTTTTTTACTTTTACTTTTACTTTCCCTTTTTTATCTTTTATCTTTTTTAATAAAAATATTTAATAAATATTTTTTAGATTTTATTTTTTTATAAAATCCACTTGATACAAATAATATGTCACAGCTTTTTTTCTTTTTTTTTATATTTTATTTTTTAAAACTACTTAATATCAAAAGTATACCATATATTAAATAGTGATGACAATTAGTCGAGTCCAAATAAGTGTTTGCTCACCTCAACTTCAACTTGATTTCATAAAAGTCATATCCAATCATGACTTCGACTTGACACAAAAATATATTTTTTTTCATATCCTATTCGACCGAAACCGCAATGTATAAATAGGAAACAACTTGACTTGAAATTAATTTAATAATTTTAATTTAGTAAAATATTTATAAAATATTATTTTTAATATGAATAATATTTTAATTTACATAAATATAATATTTTTATTAAGTTAATATTTTAAATTAATGTCTTAAATAATAATTTTATTAATATAATACATACATATAATTAAGTAAATAATAAATATATTTTATCAAGTTGGGTCGAGACCTAACTCTAACCCAAGCTTCGAGAAAAAAATCTAACCTAACTCTGCCCAAAACTCAATTTTCAAAAAGATCATGTGGAGGTTGAGGGATCCAAGTATATTAGTCATCCTCAGTGTTAAGTCATTCGACGCATTTTTTTCATTTTCATCTTTTTACTATTTTATTTTTCTTTTTTTAAAAATACATTTTCAAATTTCTTTAATATATAAGGTAATTTAATATGATTATTTAAAATAAATATTCTTTTTCATCATTAGTTTTTAAAAATTTGATGATTTCAAAAATAAAAACATTAGCGGAGATGTTGATATCATACCTAAATTTAATTTTTTTTATCTTTTCTTTTTTATTTTTTTAAATTCATAATATAAATTTTTCAAGAAAAATTCTTTATTACAAACGTCAAGTGATAATTCAACTTTGTTTCAGTTTTTTCTTATAATCCTCTTCATTCCTCAAAAATACCCTTTTCACTGATATCATTATAATCATAATTATTGGTATTAAGATTGCCAACTTCTTCTCCTCCACTGCTTGCGCTTCCACTGGCACTGCTGGTATCACCGCGATCGCTGCCGTTGGATGAAGAAGATGCCGACGACGACGATGAAGATGAACGTGAGGAAGAGGATTCACGGGAATCATCGTGGTTGTTGTTGTTATACTCTTCTCCAAAGACACCTACATTTTGTTCTGGGAAATCCATGCATATCTCTCTCTCTAAAATCTAAAAGAGCAAAGCGAATTTTTGCGTTTTGAGGTTTTGCTTCTTGGATTTTAACAGTTCTTTTTGGTGTGGACGATTTGGATTCGGCGGGTTATTGGAAGCTGAGTCCATAGAAATCCATGCCAGTTGAGTCATTGGGACAGTATTGGACCAAAATCGGTGTTTGGAGCTCTTGCATGTGTATCCCATTTATTTAAAAAAAAAAGTTTTTAATTTCAACTTTGGACAGGATGGCCTACTAATACTACTAATACCTGCAGAATCTGACAGAATCTATTAGTAGGCCATCCTGTCTGGATGTTTACATTAGGCTGTTTACAGTTACACACATGGCGCAGCCGGATTCCAAACTTGGGTGAGTCAGAGTGTCGACGTTCTCCTTCAGTTGCAACAGTTTCAAGTTGAAGTTCAACGACCTGGGGAGGAAATGGGCCTCTCTTAACATTTCAAACCATTTTTGGGTGCGGCTGAGTTTTCATGTACTTGAGTACGCTGAAAATGATTTAAGAAGAATTCACCTCTTGAGACGAATCGTTTAAGCTAAATCTCAACTGGAAATGTCTGCATGTTTGTGTTCCTTTCTTGCAGTATATACAAATTACAACACAAAAAAAAGAAACTTAAACTTTATCAAGACGCATGTTTTTAATCCATTAGTATTTTCTAATATTTCGTTACAATCAAGACAAATCAACCCTTCACTTATGCCATTAGTCTATAAGAAGCAAAAATGAAAATAAAATAGAATCAGTGTTCCATTACGCGCCTAAAATAATTCTTCAGCTTGCACTTGGAATGGAAAGTGTTCCATATTTAGTTGCCTTATCTAGGTTCTTTTGGAAGCAACGGATGAAAAAACGGAGTAAGAAATTGCAACAAAAAAAAAAAAGAGTAAGGAATAACACAAAGGAACCGGAATGTTTGACTCAGTGCATAATCCTTAATAAAAACGAGTTCAAATCCCATTTTTCAAATAAAGAAGCAACAACGGTAACTGCTAACAACCGACTAAACATCCTTTGCTCACAAACATAGACACAAAGTGTTACAAAAAGTAAATGCCTAGCTACCAACCATTGCATTACATATGGAGAATCCATTTCAGCTGAGAGGTAACATGATTCCAAACTTGGCGGTCTGGACTCTGAGTGTCGATGTCCTCCTTCAATTGCAACAGTTTCAAGTTGAAGTTCAATGACCTGAGGAGGAAATGGGTCTCGGTTTTCATTATTTTGGGTAAGGTAAATGAAAGTGGTGGGAAGGGATTGAAAAACGCCAGCAAAGTAGCGAAAAAAAGTATAAATAGTTCAAGTACTTCGCTGTGCCATGGAGATGTGATGATGGTACATAAAAAGGCAACCCAGAAGAGTGAAGGAAGAGAAAGATTGAGGCTACAAGTGATATGAACAAGGCAATGGAGAAACCTCGAGCTCACAAGGTGATGGGATGAGGAGTGATAGGAAATTCAACAGAGAAAAAGAGGAAGAGTAGCATTAAGAAAACGATAGGAAGCAACGACGCGAATGTTAATATGGAAATGGATTGATCAATGATGAAAGCAACAGAGGAAGGCTTGTTATGGGATGTTAGAAACAGAAATAAGATTAAGTTCAAAGGAGGAGGAAAGGTGTACCTCAAATCAATCACGAACTGCATTGTTGTTTGCTTCTTCTATTTTTTTTTTTTCCTTAGGTTTTTGTTTCCCCGACTGTCTTGGTTATCAGGGGGAAATTTATTTATAGGCATGGCAAAGGAAGAAGACACGAAATTTTTTTAAGAAGAAAATGAGTATTTACCCCTTTCAATATTATATAACAATTATTTTACCCCTTTATAAGGGAGAAATTTATTTATAAGCATTTAAAATAAGCTAAATGCTAAATTAGAGAGCAAAATGGTTGTTCAATTTTGACTAAAAATTTTATTTTATACTAATGAAAATTAAATGTTATCTACTTATATTAATAATATAAGATTTTTTAATAAGTTTGGTGTACACGCACAGTTAACTTTTTTAATAATAACAGATGGCAAAACCTTTCATTTTTTTCTTCATTTTCTCTCTCTCTCTCTCTCTCTCTCTCTCCACTCTCTTCCAATCTTGTAATTCTTCGAATGCCCATAGCCTTCCACCTTTTTTTATTAGATCTACTTCATGTGTTCTAGTTCTTCGAATACTCATAGCCTTATAGTCTTCTAGTTCTTCAAATGCCAATAGCCTTTCACTGAAAACTCTTCACTGTTTCGTAATATTCTCTACTAACCTGAAACCCATCTTACATTACTATTTTCAGTGTGTCCTTATTTATTTTTATTTTTTTATTAGTATTGAATTTATGTTTTTATTTTATTTACTTGTTATTGATTTGAGTATGAAAAACTCTATTAATTTATGTTGCTATATTGCTGAGAAAAAAAAAAAGTGTTTTTTGAGATTACTCTTATATACTAATTCAATCATCTACAATAAAAGCATAGACATACTCCTAAAAGCACAGACACACTCTCCAAAGCCCAAATATACATAGCTAGACTCCCAAAAGCACCGACACATAACAATGAGATTTGAAAAACAAGGTAAATCGGGTGTGAGAGAAAGAGAACGAAGTGATAGAGAGAAGAGTGGAAAAGGAATAAAAGTCAAAGGCCGTTTGGGCCACCTCGATAGCTAAATTAGCAACAACAAAAAAAAAAATACACGTCGGCCTGATATTAAGTTTTTGATATTATATTTTGATGTGTGCGTTTCACTCAAATTTTTTTATTTAAAAAAAATTATTATTATAATTCCATTACATTTAATTTTTATTTATATATAATAAATATTTAATCTGAATTAAACAATCACACACAAATATTTAATCATAAATTAAGCATTTAGCTTTAAAAATAACATCACAGATGAGTGACTTCCAAAAAGAGAGAGTACCATGAGTGTGCCTCCAAAAAAGTTAAAAGGCTTTTTCTAGCAAGGAAAAAAGTAGCAAATAATTTTCTAAGGAGCAAAAGAAACTCTCATCAATCATTTTTCACGCGCCTATGGTTCCTGCAAATTAAACGAATCACTCAGCCGTGCCGGGATCTATATCATAGGCATGATTTGGATCTCATCCAATCGTCAGTGTGGTGAGATTTGCTTGCTTTTTTTAGTTCAAACGCACCATTTTGTTGTTTGGATACAACCTCTAAAGCACGACTAGCATCAATGAATAAAGCTCCAGTGAAAATTATATAATCTCACTTTTACCATTATGGCTCTTCTTTTTTCAATTTTGCCTTATAGATTGCAAGTCCTATTTTTTTGCTTTTACATTTTGAATTTTTATTTAAAAATATTAAAATAATTTTGTTAATTTAATATAATGAAAAATAAATTAATTAATAAATGTTATGAATAACATTAGGTTATATATATACAAATAATTTATCAACATTTTTAAAGTAAAATGCTGATGGTTATTTTTTATTTTTATTTCATCATATTGTTACTTTTACATTTAAATATATATTTCATTATTATTTTTAATTTTATTATTATAATAATTAATCTAATCTCTGTCATTATTTTTAATTTCATTAAAATTAATTTCATCGATTATTAAAATGGAGCTTTAATGCCCATTAGTTTCGTGTTTAGAACTAATGCGGTGCAATTAAGGATATTTTGCACCGAAAAAATGTGTTTGGATGTATTATTGAAATTTTTTAGTTGCACCAGTCCAAGTCTCTCAATCCATTTGTCAAAAATACCAGTGGACATTTCTAACCCTTAGGATATAATTCGAGGTGCAATTCAATGTGATTATGCACTTTTTTTATGCAATCTTACTATGATAATTTGTTTGGGAAATATAATCATGGTGCATTTGCATTTAAGTTTTTTAATAATTTGTTTGGGGTAACATAATCATGGAACGTTTGCATTAATTTTATTTTATTGGGGGCTCAAATCTTCATTGGAGGAGAAGAGATATGATAAGTCACCATGAGATTAATTAGATAATTATATCTTTATATCTTAATTATCAAACCAATTTTACCCTTATATTTATTGACCTTACCTCACAATTATACAAAACTGTGTTAATATTTTCAATAGAATAAATTTTCATACATTAAACTTTTCAATTAAAATATATAAAGCATACATAAAAATAATTTAATAATCTAATATGCTTTTATATCAATATCTTTAATTGTAAATATATTATTATTTTTAATAAAATTATTATAATAAATTTCAATTAATTATTAAATTATAAATGTTAAATTTTACTAAAAAATTAATTATATATAAATTTTAATATAATGTTTATAATAATCATTTTTTCTCTTTATACTTTTTTTCCACTTCTATTATTGTATTTGCATTTAAACATTTATCTCATCATTAATTTTAATTTTATTATTATAGTAACTGTCGTAACGATTTTGAGACTGTTAGACATAAATGAATTTAAAAATCGAAGTAAATGGAGAAGTCGTCACTAATCTTTGTTAGGGTGTGATTGACCACCAAAAAGTTTATCCTTTTAATAAAACTATAAGAACGGGTTTAAAGTTTATTAAAAAGATAAATTTCGATTTACGAAAAATCAGGTTGGCCGAAAAATGGCCAGAAAATCACCAAAACTTACTCTCGATGCCCTCTTTCCAGATCCGACCTCCGTTTGGCCTGAAGGTGCCTTGACCGTCGCGAATCAACCTTCGAAGTTTCTGATCTCTTTTCTTTTTCTTTTTTTTTTTTTTTGGACGGCTTAAATTGATGATTTCTCCTTCTTGTTTTAGGCGGTTGTGGCGTTAAGGTTCCTTCCTGCGGGGATGACTATATTGTTTTTGTTTTTGTTTTCTTTGGTTAAATCTGTTTGGGTATTTTTAGGGGGGGTGAGTTTTTTTTGCTTGAGAGATTTTTGGTAAGGAAGCGTGTTTCTGCTGTTCTAGTAAGGGGATTCGAGTTTCCAACTAACCCTTAAATAAGGGAGAAGCTAGTGTTTTTATAAAATTGAAACGGTGGTTACATGTGTTGATGGAGTGAAGGGACTGGACGAGAAGGTGTTATGATGGCTGGGGTGATAGCAGGCGTGGGTGGCCAACAGTGCCGTGCACGGCACCCACTGGCACCAGCCATTTTTTCTTCTGTTTGGATTTTCTTCCATTTGGCTTTTCTGTTTGTCTTTTTTCTCTTTTTTTTTTTTATTTTTGATTCAAAATTTTAATTTTTAATTAAAATTTTTTTATTAATTAATTTTTTTTAATCATAAGAATGTAGACCCGGACAAAATCCGGTGTCTACAATAACTAATCTCATCATCATCTTTTTTTTTCTTTTAATTTCAATAGAGCTGATTTTATTGTCCATTCAAATTCAAATAGATCCTTAGTCTTAATGCCAAAAAAAGTAGTGAAAAATTTCAACCCTCAGTCTTGTGGCCAAAAAAGCATCGTAGAGACGAAAATCTTCAAATACCCTTACGTACAACTCAAATACTCAATTCTAACATTTATCAATCCAATAAATTTAATAAAATCTTTAAATTCAAAAGCCTAATAAAGACCTATTGGCAGCTCATGTATTTTATATTGCTATCAATCCTCATTTATGTTATTTTTAATTTTTTCCTTCTTTTATTATTTATTATTTATTTTTGTATCAATGTTTATAAAAAGCTTTTAATATTTTGTCACTTGTGTAATAAAGTAAATTATTTAAAAAATAAATCATATAAAGTTATCATTTTTATTAATAAATTTTAATTATTTATTAGCTTTAAAAAATACCAAATATACAATAAATTTTATTATATAAAATTTTTAATTTGATATATAAAAATAATTCTAATAATTTTCAATTATTTATCAACTTTTCAAATATCTAATAATGAAAACTTGGTAAAATATTGTCTACAGGACCATTACCTAGGCCCATTACGTCGATTTTTTTGGGTTTTTCTTCCTTTTAGTTTTTTTTTTTATTATTTTTAAAAAATATTTAAAAATATATGTTTTAAAACTAAAATATATATTTTAAAATTTTAATTTTTACGTGTGAGATTATTTATACTTTTTTTTATTTTTAAAATTTTTTAAATATTTAATAAAAATATTTTAAAACTTTTTGAATAAAAAAAAATTTAAAGATAAATAAATTACTCAATCTTTTAAATAAAAATAAATTATATCATACTTAATAATTTAAAATTGATAATTATAAATTGTATATTCGAAATATCCTCAATAATCAACCACCTATAAAACTCAAATTTAATATTTTTTTATCAAATAAAATAAATTTTAATCAATCGAGTGAATCACTTATTAATATTTTTTAAATTTCATTTTTGTGTAATACCGCTTGAGTGATGTTAGCTCCACGGTATTATTTCGCTCAGCAGTTATATGTCAGGGTTAACCTTTTTGTTGTTTTTTAACTTTTTTTAATAATTAATTAATATTTTTTAAAATTACAAATATATATTTTAAATTTTTATTTTTTATATTTGAGATTTACTTATATAAAAAATTATTTTACTTTTATTTTTTTAAAATATTTAATAAAGATTTTTTTAATTTTTTTATAAAATCTTGATACTAATAATATATCATGTCGCTTTTTTCTTCTTTTACTTTTATATTTTTATATATCTAATAAATAAATTTTAATATTTTATTTTTTTGAGATTAACTTAATATAAAAAATATGTCATATATTTTTTTTAATTAACACTGCTCTTAACTCTCGAGGCCAACACTGCTCTTGACTCTTGAGGCCTACTTTATACATCTGCATTGGTCAAAATTTTGGTCGGGGAGTACTGGAGCAGCTGGGAGCCACTTTTTTTGTTTTGATAAGCCAAATATTTTATTCAAAAGAAACAGAGAAATGGCTATTGGAAGCCGGAAGGGGTTTTACAGCAATGTCATTATAATCATTATTGGTGTTCTCCATTTTCTTCTTCTCCTCCACTGCTTGTGCTTCCACTGGCACTGCTGGTATCGCCGCCGTCGCTACCGTTCGATGAAGTAGAAACCAACTACCACGATGAAGATGAAAGTCATGGTGATTGTTGTTGTTATAGTCTTCTCCAAAGACATCTACATCTTGTTCTGGGAAATCCATGTCGGAGATTCTGTTTTTAGTTTTGATGTTTTGCTCTTTTTCTCTCCAAAAACTAAAGGAGCAAAGCGATTTCTTGCGTCTTGAGGTTTTGGTTCTTGGACTTTTAACAGTTCTTTTTGGTGTGGACGAAGTCGATGACAACCATGCGAGTTGACTCAGTTGGACAATATTCGGCCAAAATCAGAATTTGGAGCCCTTGCATGTGTATCCCATTTTTTTAATTTAAAAACTTTACACAAATTTTTTCTAATGGCTTGATGCATGAATAATCCCTTGACCAATGGGGCTGATGGGATTGGAGAAAGCACATTTATATACAAATATGAGAAACTGTCATGTCATTGCATTAAAATGAATTCATAATGTAAATATGTATGAATACTTTTGTTGTCTTTATTTAGAGAATATTATCGAACTTTTTTTTGCATTATTTTTACTCCAGACTGCTCTTGGTTCATCATATTGCTGCTTGTTTTAATGGTTTAATATTGTCAAACTTTAAATGAACCCTAACTAGATCAAAATTCTAGTAATATTAGAAAATTATTTTAACACAACTATTAAAAAAAAGGAAAAGAATATCAACAACTATAGCAGAAACAGAAAGATCAACAAAGAACAAAATCCTAGCCCCTACATACCAGATCTCAGTTTACATGCATACAAATAACAAAAATTTCCTTTAAATAATTCACCTCTTAAGAAGAATCAAATCTTGTAATCTTGTAATCTTGAAAATCAAATCCTAATCTTGTAAACATTCACCTCTTATAAGAAGAATCATTTAAGCTAAATCTCAACTTGAATGTCTGCTTGTTTGTGTTCCTTTCTTGAAGTATATACAAATTACAACACACAAAAAGGAAACTTAAACTTTATCAAGACACATGTTTTTAATCCTTTAGTGTTTTCTAGTATTTCGTTGCAATCAAGACAAATCAACCCTTCACTTCTGCCATCAGTCTACAAGAAGCGAAAATGAAAATAAAAATGGAATCAGTTCCATTATGCACCTAAAAAAATTCTTCAGCTTGGACATGGAATGGAAAATATTCCATATTTAGTTGCCTTACCTAGGTTTTGTTGGAAGCAACGGATGCAAAAACAGAGTACGAAATAACACTAAGGAACTTTACTCAGTGCATGATCCTTACTAAAAACAAGTTCAAATCCCATTTTTCAAATAAAGAAACAATTACATCAACGGTAACTGCTAACAACAAACTAAAACATCTTTTGCTCACAAACATATATACAAAGTGTTCCAAAAAGTAAAAACCATTACCTAGCTACCAACCATTCCATTACATATGGAGAATCCTTTTCAACTGGAAGATAACAGGATTCCAAAACTTGGTTGACTGCACTCTGTGTGTCAACGTCCTCCTTCAATTTCAACAGTTTCAAGTTGAAGTTCAACAACCTGAGGAGGAATTGGGTGTCGGTTTTCATTATTTTGGGTAATGTTAATGGAAGTGGTGGGAAGGGATTGAAGGGTGTGAGCAAAGTAGCGAAAAAAACATATAAAAAGATCAAACAGTTTCTTGTGCCATGGTGATGTGATGATGGTGAAAAAAAAGGCAACCCAGAAGAGTGAAGGAGGTAAAAAGATTGACGCTACAATTGATATTAATAAGGCAATGGAGAAACCTCGAGCTCGCAAGGTGATAGGATGAGGAGTGATAGGAAATTCAACAGAGAAAAAGAGGAAGAGTAGCATTAAGAAAAAAATAGCAAACAAGGACGCGAACGTTAATATAGAAAGGGATTGATCAATGATGAAAGCAGCAAAGGAGCGCTTGTTTTGTGACGTTAGAAACAGAAATAAGATTAAGTTCAAAAGAGGAGGATAGGTATACCTCAAATCAATCACGAACTGCATTGTTGTTAGCTTTTTCTATTTTTTTTTCTTAGGTTTTTGTTTCCCCGACTATGTTGGTTTTATATACAGGCATGGACAAGGAAGCAGACACGAAACTGTGAAAGAAGAAAATGATTATTTACCCCTTCCAACATTGTAATAACTATTTTTCCTCTTTATCAAGTAGAAATTTATTTATAAGCATTAAAAATAACATAACAGATGAGAAATTTAGTGTCTATTTAGATAGCAGATAAATTAATTTTTATAAGATTGAAAATAGTGATAGAGATAAAATTAATTACTGTAATGAGATAAAATTAATTACTGTAATGGTAAGATTTAATTTTATAATAATGAAATTAATATTAATAGTGTGATATGTGTTTGAATACAAAAACAGTAATTATGATTATATGAAGCATAATAAAAAAGAAAACTAATCATTAAAGAAATTAAATTAAACTTATATATAATAAAAATTTTAAATTATTTAATGTTTATGAACATAATTTAAAAAATACTAAAATTAATTTTATGTCAAATAATAATTTTTTAATGAATAATAAAAAAATTATTAAAAATGATAGTAATATATCTAATGATTTTTTAATTTAAATATATATTTAGCTCTCAATTTTTTATTTACTATATTTGATTACGAAATTATGCATAAATTCTATTTATTAAGTGTTATTAACTTATTTAATTCAAGATGGATATATTAATTATTTATTTATCTTAGAATTTAAGGTTTTTAAAGGACATTTTAAGAAAAATATTAATTACTTAAGGGTATAATTTGGATAAAATAATAATAATATGATAAAAATGAAATATTATTTTTTAAATTCAAAAAAATTAATTTAATTTAATTTTTAAATATAAGAATAAAATTATATTTAAAGAATATCAGTAAGGACAAAAAGGTCTAAAACATATCAACGGATGTTGTGATGACGCAACATACTCGTTACCCAACTGTGGAAAATCAATCATGTAACGAGGCCAAGTCAATTATGGATTTGTTAGCCAAATGGTAAACTACGATGTGATTGCATCAAAAAAGTGCCTGATTGCTGTGAGTAATTACCGCAAATAAATCCAAATGAACAAGTAGTAGGGAGACAAAGAGTGTTGTAGGTGTGACTCTACGCCTAGGCGTAGCATAGACCTAAGCGACTCAATTCACCCCATAAAAGAAAAATGGAGCAATCAACTTTCCAAAAAAACAAAAGAAACTCTCATCAATCATCTTTCACGAGCTCATGATTCGTATAAATTAAACGAATCACCCAACGATGGCGAGGTCTGATATCTTAGTGTCCATTTTTCAACGTGTTTGGAACCAATACGATGCAATTAAAGATTTTTTCACCGAAAGAAGTGTTTGGATGGGTTATTGAAATTTTTTAAGATACAGTCCACATCACGCATTCTATTTTGTCAAACGACTTGCAAATATTTCCAACCCTAAGATATAATTGGAGCCAGTGCGAATACGCACTTTCTTGACGCAATCTTACTTTGGTAATTTACTTAGATAACGAAATCATGGGGCATGTGGAAAAAAGGTTTTTTCATAATTTATTTGAATAAAATAATCATGGTTCGTATATAATAATTTTTTTGATTGGGGGCTCAAATTTTTATTGGAAGAGAAGAGACTTGGTGATTGACTGTAAGATTAATTGAACAATTATGTCCTCGCATTTTAATTGTCAATCCAAGTTTACTTTTAGATTTATTGATCTTATCTCACAAATTTACAAAACTTTGTTAATGTATTTAATAGAATAAGTTTTCATACATTAAACTTATCACTTATAATATATTCAGCATATATAAAAATAATTTATTAATATTATATAATTTTATATTAATATTTTTAATTGTAAATATATTATTAATTGTAATAATTATTATTTGATACAAAAATATAATAATAATTTCAATTAATTATTAAGTTATAAATGTTAAAAATTTACTAAAAATTTTATTATATATAAATTTTAAAATAATATCTATAATAATCATTTTTTCTCATTATACTTTTTTTTTTACCATTATCATTGTATTTGTATTTAAACATTTATCTCACAACTAATTTCAGTCTTATTGTATAATAATTAATCTCATTACTATCGCTATTTTTAATCTCATCGAAATTAATTTTACCATCCATCAAAATGAAAATCTATTTCAGCTGAGAGATAACAAATTCCAACCTTCTAGTTCTTCATTATTGTATTACTATTTTCAATATGTCTTTGTTATTTATGTAGAATTTAAGCTATTATTTTATATATTTGTTATTGATTTATGAAAAATTCTATTTTTGTGAGGTAAACATATTGGTAAAATTGGGTTTTGATGTTTGGTAGAAATTTGGAAATTAAAAATTATTGATTGTTGTTTTGGTATTAAGATAAAGTAGGTGTTTGAGAATATAGACCTTAGCTTTTATTGAACATAAAATGGAAACTACCCATTTAACAAATCCAAGCTTGCAACATGAGAAATGTGGGACCATACTTTCTCTTTCACTCTCTTATCTTCATAATAAATAACCATGTCTTTTTTCTCACCTTAAAATTATAAAATCTTTATATTTTTTTTCTCTATTTTTTTATTGTTTTGTAGCAGAATTGTTGCATTGCCGAGAAAAAGAAGTATTTGTTGAGACTATCCTTTGATATTAAATTACTAATTTAATCACATATAGAAATAAAGACAGTCAGACACATTTGTAAAAGCACAGACAGTTTAATAATATTCAAAGGAATGGGATTTGAAAAATACGAAAAAGTGGGTGCGAGGGAGAGAATGAAGCGGTAGAGAAAAGGGTGGGCAAAAAACAAAAGTAAACAATCATTTAGGTCACTTTGATAGCTAAATCAGGAAAAAAAATGTCAGTGCGATATTAAACCTATAACATTATACTACGGTGTGTATGTTTTACTCAAAAAATCTTATATTATTACTTATGAATTAAGTAATCACACAAATATTTAGTCATAAATTAAATATTTAGCTTTTGAAAATAACACAACAGATGAAAAACTTTCAAAAGGAGAGAGTGTTGTAGGAGTGCCTCGAAAAATGTTAAAAGCTTTCTAGTAAAGAAAAAAAGAAGCAAACAGTTTTTTATTGAACAAAAGAAACTCTTATCAATCATCTTTCACACACTCGTGGTTTGTATAAATTAAACGAACCATTAAGCGGCGGGATTTGTATCTTAAGATCCATTTGGTTTCATCTTTAAAATTAAAGATTTTCATCTGTTGGATCAAATTTGGGTTGAATTTATATTTAATATTAATAATTTATATGTTTGTTTAAGCTTGATTTGATTTAAAATTTTAAATTTCAAAATTTTTTTAAATTCGATTCAAATTAAAAAAAATGAGCTCATTCATTAAACTTAATTTATATAATAAAAAATTAAAAAATATGATTAAATTAAGTTTAATGAAATTATATTCAATTCACGTGTATATAAAATTTAAAATAAAAGTTATATATAAAAAAATAAAAATAAAAATTATATATAAAATTAATTTA
Source organism: Durio zibethinus (assembly GCF_002303985.1). The sequence continues at coordinate 1,710,690 of NW_019168381.1, forward strand.
TAGATATATAAATTAAAAATGTCACATTTATATAAAAATAAATATATATGACTTTGGGCCGGAATAGGCTTGAACTTTAAAATTTTTATCAAAGTTTTAACCTAAAATTTAAATGAATTTAAAAATTGTATCCAAATTCGTTTAATAAATTTTAATTTTTTATCTAAAATTTTTTAAAAATTAAACAAAAATTTGAATTTAAACAAATAATCCAAACCTTAAACAGATTTATTTAAGACTAATATGGTGCAATTAAAGATATTTCGCACTAAAAAAACATGTTTGGTTGGGTTCAAAAATTTTCCGTGGCATCAATCCAAATCTCTCAATCCATTTGAAAAAAAAAGACACATGGACATTTTCAACCCTCAATCTTGACATCAAAAAAAGCGGTGGAGATTTTCAACCCTAAGTTCTAAGGCCCAAAAGATCAGTGAAGAGGCAAAAATCTTCAAATGACATATAATTCAAATACTCAATCTAACATTTTTCAATTCAATCAATTTAATAAAAACTTTAAATTCAAAAGCCTAATACAGACCTGGTGCAGCTCATATATTTTACATTGCTTTCGATCCTCATTTATATTATTTTTAGTTTTTATAAAAAATTATTTTATCTATATTTTTATTATGATATTAGATTTGATTATATAACTTATATTTTTTACAAAAATAATTTTTTATAAATATTTTATATAACATCGTAATTTATAAATTTTTATATTTTTTAAATTTTAACAACAAAATAAGTGAAATTATTATCAAAATAAATTAAAAGATTAAATTAAAAATAAAATTAATAGTAAATTAATAATTAATTAACATATCTTACTGTATTAAAGATGTTTAATTTTATTTAAAAATATTTATTTATACAAATTAAATAATATAAAGATATATTTATATATTATAATTTATTTTTTAAAAAATTATAATTAAAAAATATTATAATAAATTATTTCATTTTTTATAATTTATCTAAATAATAATTATTAAATTTTTTTTTTGCTTTTATTATTAATTTTAACTATTCAAATAAAAGATATAAATATCATTTTCTTTTTCTTTCTTATCGTTTTCTTTATTTATATCTATCAAACATAGCGTTAAGCAGAAAAGAGAACGGAAACGAGGGAGAGAGGTCAACAATGTCCAGGGAGCTAGAATCGACCATGGCCAAGCCGAAACAGCTTCCTTGTACCCAAAATCGCCCATGGCGAAGTCAAACCCAACGTCCTCTCGGCCTAAAGCTCCAAAATCTCACCAAGATTTCAGATCTAGTGCATGCATGTTAAGGCCTGAAACGCTTTATCTGACCGGAAATAACAGTCCGATGCCATTTAAGGCCTCATCAGAACTGACTGTTGCCAAAATGGCTTGCAGCATCTCTCAGTTTTTCTATGTTTTGTTGGTTGAAGAAGTTGAAAATTCAACTTAAACTCAAGGGTAAAACTGATTTTTTATTTCCCTTTTACTAATTTTAAAATTTTAATTCATTTTTAAAAAATACATTTTAATATGACAGTATATAATAATTACTCTGAGTCCACCGGTCTTACTTATAATTCCCCCTAATTGCTACCGAACATGCCCACGTGGACTAGTGTCACAGTTTACGTTGTACGGAAAAATAGATTATGATAAAGCATAAAAGCTTTTTCGGACTTGACTTCTGACGTTAAAGTTTTGTCCCCACATTATTCCCTCAAATGTTTATCCAAACCTAGCTGTTAACTTCTCCTTTTTCTTTCCTTCGTTGAAAAGAGCTTGTCAGGAGCGGCGACATTGTCTTCAGTATATGGTCACAGTGTCACTTAGTAATTCTTGGTACATTGTTGGTACAAATTAACCACAAGCTCAGGCCGGTGGATATATCATACTAATAAGTTCAAAACTAACTGCAGCTGTTCGTTCCCGGAACCCTCCGCCCAGTTGAGACATGCTTTATAATGTCAACAGGAACAGGATATACATATATGATGGAAATACCTTTCATGATCAGTTCTTCACTATCGGACCCAAAAATAGCTTTTTCTTCTTATTCGTCATCATACCCAAAAATATCCTTTTCACTGAGATCATTATAATCATAATTATTGGTATTAACATTGCCTAGTACTTCTCCATTTTCTTCTTCTCCTCCACTGCTTGCGCTTCCACTGGCATTACTGGTATCGCCGCGACCGCTGCCGTTGGATGAAGAACATGCCGACGACGACGATGAAGCGGAGGATGATGATAAAGATACATGAGAAGAAGAGGACACACGGGAATCATCGTGATTGTTGTTGTTATAGTCTTCTTCATCTACATCTCGTTCTGGGAAATCCATGTCGGTGATTCTGCTAATTCTGGTTTTAGCAAAGCGAATTTTTGCGCTGCTAGTTGAGTCAGTGGGCCAATATTGGGCCCAAATCAGAATTTGGAGCTCTTGTTTGTATATCCCATTTATTTAAAAAAGGTTTAATTGAAGCTTTGGACTGGATGGCCTACTAATAATTTTCTTGGGCCTTCAACGTTAAACGTGGTCCAGATAATTGGAGTTCGTATAATTTAACGTTAAACCTTAAATTATCAAACGTTTTTCATCATTAACTTGTAGTTGCCTTTATTAAACATTCTTCCCATAGTATTTTTCCTTTGTTATACTTACTTCATCCTCTTCATTCATGTCATAATTTTAGTACTACTAGAAAATTATGTTAACACAACTCCTCAAAAAAAAAAAAAACGAAAAGATTTTGTCAACGTTATAGTATTATTGCAGACAGAAAGATACGAGGAATAAAATGAGATCCTATTACATGCAGAATCTAACAGAATCCATCTCAGCAGAGAGATTATTTGAAAAAAAAAAAAAAAAAGCTTACAGCTCTTAGGCTGTTTACAATTACACACATGGCACAGCCGGATTCCAAACTGGGTGACTCAGAATGTCAATGTTCTCCGTCAATTGCAACAGTTTCAAGTTGAAGTTCAACGACTTGAGGAGGAAATGGGTCTCGGTTTTCATAGTTTTGGGTAATATAAATGAAAATTGTGGGAATAGATTGTAGGGTGTGAGAAAACCAACGAAGAAGCTCACCATGCCATGAAGATGTAAATATAATGGATATATAGAGAATCCAAAAATGTGATGGTTTAAGAATAACTGAGAATAAAAGCAATATAGTCAAGGGAGCAGAGAAAAATCCAGGGTTCAAGCAAATCGGACCAACACTGAAAGGCAGTTTGATGTGGGTGAAAAGGAAAAGCAGAATGAAAACCATGGCAAGAAACAGGAGTGCCATCTTTAAAAAGGGATGTTCCTGATCAATCTCCAAGGCAGAGGCAATGTTCCAGGACCTTTCTCGAGATTTTAAGAAAAGAAAGATGTAGACATTGAAGAGGAAGGGAATGGTATACCTCAAATCCATGGATGAGGAAAACCACTGATGATTCCTCAAATTGAAGGAAGATAGGGGAGAGAGTTGATGGTTGCGACGAACCAAATCCATGTTAGATAGGTAAAGGTTTTTTTGGCCAGAAACAGAACTCACAGCCTCTCAGGATCGGGGAAGATGAGTGGCCTTTATATTTATGGTGTGAATTGGAATGCGAGGTCAGGGCCACGGCCATTGCTGTTTTATTTGAAATAGGTTGATTGGACGTCAAGTTTGGTTATGATCTAGTACTTGTAATGTATCTAAAAACTTTTGCTCATTCAATTTGTTGACTTGATGCAAGCTATTTGATGATCATAATGGTCAAACAACAGTAATCACCTTCGCTTTCTCCGACAAATATTAGCTGTACGATGCAGTTAAGTTGCTTCTTATAATTATCATTAAAAAATAATTATACAAAGTGGTTAATTTTTTATATAATTATATTTAAAAAGTAGTATTTAATAAGTTTAAAGTTTGAATGGAAATATTTATAATTTTTTTTGTTTTCAAATTATAACTTTTTATGTACAAAAAATAAAAACAAATATTATAAATATTCTTATTATATAATTTAAAAATACTCATAATTTTTTTTTGTCCGTTTTAAAGTTAATTTTTTGGGTATAAAAGAAATCATTACATAAGGATACAAAGATGAATTGTAAGTGTTAAAACTTAAAATTTAAATTTATTGAATTTTAACTCTTGAAAATAATTATATTAACAAACAAAATTAAACCTTAAAATTTTCATTTATAAATAAGAGTTTCATATCAAACAAAGATTTTATATTTATATTTTTCAATGATGTTACATTTACAGATAAAATTACAGTTACAATTAACTATGTTAATAAACGATTTATTACAAAATCCCATATTCAAAATTTGATTGAATAAACTCAAAATCTCAAACATTTTTTTTTATATAATGTTTACCATTTTCTTTTTTTCTTTTTCTATACCGTTATCAGTTAATAAGTATCTCATCATTTTACAATTTTATTTTAGACAGATGAAGAAAAATGCTAGCTTGATATAATATAATTGAATGAACCTACCACTAACGTTGTAAAAGAATCAACTTAATAATTAATTCATTTTTCAAAATACAACAAAGGTCGTAGTTTTGTATGAACCTATTGCTCGTGTGTATGTATGTGGCATTTAAAAATGGTTTAATTTATGCTTTAGATTAGCCATTTAATTGCTAGCTTTTATAGCCTTTTGTTGCCTTGGTCAGTTAGGTCTTTAAACTTCAGCATGGTCCAGATAAATTGGATTTTTTTTTTTTTTAAGGTTGCAGGCTTAAAGCAGAGACTCAACCTTAACAATTATGAAATCATAAACAAATATATATTATATTTCGACATAATATTGAAAGTTACATTAACAAAAGTTAGAAAGAAATAGAATAGATTTTATTAACAATTTATTTGTAGTATATTACAGACAGAAAGAACAAGGAATAGAATGGTGATCCTAGCAGTCCCCACCAAACTTCAGCTTTCATTTATACAAAAAGAAAAACCTACAATTTCCCTTTTATTTAAAAAAGAAATTCGAATCCACCTCTACCAAAAACTGTAGATATTATATTATTAAGCTTAAAGCTGATATGGACAGCGGGTTCTTTATTTTGGAAGTTTATTGAATTACAATATTACTTGAGGAAGAAGTTGATTTCGGTTTTATTGTGGGTGATGATGATGATGAAGTAAGTGGAAATGAATTGAAGAGTGTGTGCGAACCATAAAAAAATCTTGCAAAGCCATCGAAGACTTTGCTGTGCCATGGATACGTGATAATGATGCACAAAAAGAAAAACCAGAAGATGGGTCGTGGCAAGTGCAAGGAGGCTGCAAGTGATAGAAGCAAGGCAATCGAGAAATCTTGGCTGCGTAAGACTGTAAGAGTAAGGGATGGATTGTGATGGGAGTTCAAAGGAGAGATGGAAGAAGAAGAAGAGTAGTAAAAACAGGGTCCAAAGCGAAAGTGACAACTTTAATTCATAAAAGTTATGTCATAACATGATTCTTTCAAATGTATATCTAACCTAGCTGCTAACATCTCGTTTTTTTTTTTTTCTTTTATTTATTTTCTCTATTATACTTATTTATTTTTCTTACTTCTTTCCTCTGATTTGGCCCAATTTTAGTTTGGTAAAATCTAATGCCAAATAAAAAACAAAGAAATAAGAGAGAGAAGAAATAGGAAATTTAGCGACGGAACATTAGCAATAATGGAGTTTCTTACCTATTCGAGGGACCTGAGAGTAAAAGAGATAATAGGTCTTTGATTTTCTTTGTTTTTCGTACTGCGTTTAGTTATTGGTGCTGGAGAAGGTTGTCGGGCTTAGGGACATAATATCTTCTCGCAAGTAAATATAAAATAAATTACTGTAATTAATCGGGCCAAATGGATCCAAGAGTAATTTAAGAAATTAAAAAAAAAAAAAAAAAACATGTAGAGGTAACCATTGGTTTGGTTGAACTTTTGAAAAGAGTTTGTTATGAGCGTTAAGTCAAACCTTTTAGATTTTAACAATTATATTTTTAGAAAGTTTTGATAATTTTAAATACGATATAATATTATAATATTAAAAAATATAAAAATAATATGATATAAAATTTTAAATATATATATAATTTAATAAAAAAAATATATATTTTGTATTTAATGCATTAACATAATTTGTCACATAATAATTTTTATATTTTACAAATATTAAATATGAAATAAATAAATAGTCTAATATTGAGAACCTTGAAAAACACTTAAAGACAAAACCTAAGTTATGCCCTCACAGCATTTGACATGGAGGAGCAATTAAACTATTAAGTTCTCTTTACCATATAGGCACAATGTCACATGGGAATTCTTATCAAATACATTTAACATAATTTGGATTCAATGTTTACAATTTTTTTATTTGAACATTTAACATTTAATTTTCATCAATTTGTGATCTTAATTAAAATTAATTAAAAAATTAATAATTATACTTAATGAAACTAACAATGTTATGCAGTAAAGAATTTAAATTTTAACTTTCATTATCATTTTTTCTCAATTAACCAAACCTAAAAAGTTAAAATTTCAAATTGATAAAAATAATAAATTAAATCTTCCAATGAATAATTGTGTAAACCTTGAATTTATGTGTTTTCCTTGAGTAATTCTGGGATTATCGTGGGCCAAATTCAATTTGAGCTTGTCAGGCTCAGAATATTGTATCAATGTCTATGAAGTTTTAAGATTTGATGCTCCGTTTTATAGGAAGCATGCTGTCTGAACAATTTTGAACTAAACAAATCAAAAAGTTCAATTACTGAGATTAACCAAACATTTCTATTAAAAGAAAAAAGAAAAGATATAGAATAAGTGTTTCCACAAATTGCATCCCAAAGTTTTTGTTTGGAAGGCATAGCATAGGTGCCAAAACAAAGCAAGCAGGTAACAACTATACTAAATAAAATGCTTCTAAAACCGTTTCATATCATTACATTATTCACTAAACGTGCAGTTATGTTTCAGAACTTTGCTGAATACATAAAGGGTTAACGTTCTCCTTCTATAGCTTCGAGTTCAGCGACCTGAGGAGGAGCTTGGTTTGGGTTTTCATGATTCTGGGTAATGTTGATCAAAATGGCGGGAATGGATTGGAGGGTAAGAGCAAAGCAGCGGACTAAACGTATAAATTGATCAAACAGTTTTTCGTGCCAAGGAACTGTGATTATGATGAATAAATAGGCAATCCAGAAGAGTGGAGGGGAAAGAAACATTGAGGCTACGAGTGATATGAATAAGGCAATGGAGAAACCTCGAGCTCGCAAGCTGATGGGATGGAGAGTGAGAGGGAGCTCAACAGAGAAGACTAGGAACAGTAGCATTAGGAAAATGGCAACAAGCAATGCAAGCATTAAGATGGAAATTGGTTGATCAGTGAGGAAAGCGCATAGTAAAAATGCAGGCTTATTTTGGGATGTTAGAGACAGAAACGAGACTAAGTTCAGCAGAGGAGGGAACGCATACCTCAAATCAATCTGCATTGTTTTTCACCTCTTCGATTCTTTTTTTTTTTTTTTTTTTGAGTTGTGATGTTGGTTCCTTTTGACAAGTTCAGGGAACTATATAAAGCGGGAAAAGACAAAAAGTTAAAATGCAAACGTATGGAGAACTTTCAATGTCGGAAAACAAGTGCAAGGAACTTGCCCAATACCGAAAAGAAAGAGAAATGGTAAAGGAAAGAAGTCCACGTATGAAGGAGATTGTAGAAAGCATTGAATCAGCGGCCATGGAATATACACCATAGTTTTATGACGTTGAAGAATTAAATTAAGGTTTCATTATCCAAAACGAACAACGCGCTCAACATTGTTCGTAGAAATTAACCGCAAGATTAGGCCAGTGGATATATAATCTAATAATTTCAAAAATAACCGCACCTGATCGTTCCCAGAACCCTCCTCCCAGTTGAGGGCTGCTTTCTAATGCCAACAGGAACAGGATATATATATTTATATATATATGATGGGCAATGATGGGAATGCCTTTCATGATCAGTTCTGACGCACGTACCCTGGGCCAATCAAGGCGAAGGTTTTTCTAAAGGGCCACGTAAGATGATGGTGGATTCGGGAATTAAAGTGGAAATCTTCACAAAAGGTGAATTCTGATGTCAAGTATTACGCGTAACTTATGGTTTATTTATATATATAGATATATAATGTTGTTATCTAGTTCTTATGTCAGCAAGACAACAACGATAATTTCGATGTTGACATGAACTAACCCTATTCTCTTAATTCTTTAGTTAACTTACCTCCTCATGCATCCATGATTCAATATTCTTGATTTAATGGCTTAAGAGCTTGACCTGCCACAATCAGGAAAGTTAAGGGGCACTGGAAATGGTACTCGCATTCCTAAGCTCGAGTCAGCAAGGCCCATAAGAAACGAGAAAATGAAGTAAGAGAGCAATGGAATCGTTAGAGAAGGCAGAGAGAGCAGCGTATTGAATGTATTACTGGCAGTCAGAGTACTTACGACTGTTAAGATATAACAAATATTATAACCTTCTAATTTTTAATATTTATAATACCAGAAAATAGTTATAGTATGTATATTGATTTGTTCAAAAGCTCTGTCATGCAAAAGTCTTTCTCACCCTAATAGTTAATTATTTTTCCTTTTCCGATCATTTTGAAAGACAAGCAATTTTCCTTTCGCAAATAAAACATTTTTATGCTAAGAATAATCTTGTCCATAACTAGTTTTGGAAAAAATTAGAAATAAAAATACTGCCGTTGCAAAAATATTTGGAAGTAGCTTCTACAGCTATGCATTTTATGCAGTGATGACAGCAGGGATGGTGGCATTAATTTAAGTTGTGTTGCCCGTAGCATGGGGGCCTTAGATCATACACCATATTTTGAGAGAAAGGAATGGAAGAGTTTACAGTACGAAGAAGGAATCCATTGCACACGTTTTGGGACATATCAAGGATGCTGAGTGTCATCATTCTATGTTGTATACTAAAGTGATTTTGCGATATAAATGTTTATATTATTTTTAATTTATAAATTATTTTTTATGAAATAAAATTTTAATAAAATTAAAATAAATAATATTTCACAAGTTAATATGACACCTAAACTATTTAGTCTGAAAAATATTGCTTCTGCTTCCTTGAGTAGGAAATTGGAGCTGAAAAACTATATTTTATTTGTAATTTCTTTATTTATGCCATCTATATAATATTAAAATTTTCTTCAACAAATAAGTCAAGTGTTGAGAATACAGCTTCCACTTAGTTTCAGGATAATGAAAAGAGGAGAATCTCAAATGTGGCAGAGGCCTAGGTGGACCAACCAGGGCAGGCCTCGAAAAAGTTGATAATATAAAAAACAAAAATGTATTCAGTAAAATATATTGTCATGATTGAACATTTGAGGTTTACTGATTTGGATTTACCGGTCACGACGTATGTTTGCTAACCCATTTTGTGAAGAGGGAGGATTAATGGATGATGACTGTACCAATCTAATTTGTTATCTTGGCCCTACATCTTTTATTGAAACACGATATTATAAGTGGAATTACCACGGTCACACTCCGACACTAGCCTTTAAAGTTGTAATCTTATCTCATCAACCAAGTAACAAAAAGATGTTCTTTTTTTTTTAAACTTTGATTTTAATTCGGAAAATTTATTTACACCTTTATTTTAACTCTATATATCTCACTACTAAATACACTTTAACACCCTAAATTTAAACTTAAATTTCTTATTTTTACAAGTATATCTCATCCCTCAACAATTGATTTTTCCTTCATGCCCTCAACATTTTTTTTCTTTTTCCTTTTTTTTTTTCAATCGCAAACTCAAATTAACCCTAAATTCATCAAATTTACTCCAAAATTACTTTTTTTTTTTTTAGTTTTCTATTGATTAAAGGTAATATTTTGAAATTTATTTCGTTTGATTTTATTTAAATGCATGTGAAAATATGTTAGAATTTATGAAATTAATTTCACAGAATTCGAATTTCTTGAAAATAGATTTTCAAAAATTACATTGTATTCTCATAAATGAATTTTCAAAAATATAAAAAAAAACCTAAATTTGATTGGGTATAAAAGAAAGAATGATGAAAGAGGAAGAAGAAGAAGAAAGAAAAGGGAAAGAAAAAGAAGAGGGTAAAATTGTAATTTATTAAAGGATAAATTTGATATTGTTACGTGGGTATTTTTGGAAGAAAATTGATGGGGTTTAAAGAGAAATTTGGGTGGTGTATTTAGAAGCCCCATGTTAATTCAATTGAGTTTTATTTTTGAAACGAGCAGCTTTGAAAGTCAGATATTGTCCTTAGAGTTGATTCTGTTGAGAAATGACTAAAAACTTCTAGCAAATGTGAAACATGTATTTTTTTTTTACTTGTGTTGCAATGTCACCGCCTACTACAGTATTGCCGAAAAGTTGGAAAGATAGAATATCTAGAATTTTATAAAAATTTGGGCCAAGCAACATTTGACATGGGCATTACATGCTATATAGTACCACCACCATTATAGTGATAGTAGATTGTTATAGTGATAGTAAATTGCTATAGTGAGCTCAAAAAAATTTGCCTATAAATAGGCTGAAGATGCAGAAGCTGAAGTGTACCTGGAATACCTGAAATAGCTTAAAGAGTTTGGTGAGAGCATAAAAAAAATGTCAAAAAACGTGTACCATGTAGTTTAAAAGTGGTGGTATATTTTAGGGTTTGTATTGTCTATCTTAGGATGGTGGAAAACACTTGCATAATCCCAATGAGTGAGTACTTTTTGAAATGGTGAATGTTTAGGGCTAATGTAGCTATTGTGATCTCTATTCTTTGATAATAATTGTTTTCTTTGTGGTGCCCAAGGATGTAAGTATAATGTCGAACCATGTATATTATTGGTGTTCTTTATGTCCTCTGTTGTTGTTTAATATTTTTGTAAAAATAGATTCGGATGGTAAAAATTTGTCATTATTCCTGTATATGATACTATTCACATATACAAAGAATGGTGGTTCCACATTTTAGATTTTTCTTGCTATAAACGGCCTCATGCTATATTGATCATAACAAAGCAGGATTACAGCATACCTTAATTTCTAACAAGTAGTATCAGAGCCCGAACATATCTTGGGTGCATTTGGAGGTTCTTTTGCACAGAACATAATGTTAATAGCAAAGTCTAAATTGAGATTAGAGAGGTTTGTATCCGACAATGGGTGTCAGCAATGAAGGTGAGAATAAAGATTACATAAACCAAACAATGCGGCAACAACAATCTTTTAAATTGATTTTGATGTTATTGCTTGAGGTGGAGTTATCTTAATGGATGCATCATGTATGTCTATGCCATGCGAAACTCATGTTGGTGACTGATCACAGTTGAGGTTAGGTCTTACTAGTCATGAAGACATGGGAAGTTCGAGTTTTGTGTGTTCATGTGTGAAGTTTTAGGACAAGATGATTTATTGAACAAGTTTTCAATTGTTTTATAAGAAAAATACTTGCATTCCATGGCTTTAGACAATTTTTGGATTTGGTGGAAAGATTACTAATTGTGCACTAAGTCCATGGTTTGTTTACAAAAAGGTGGGAGAAAAACTTTGCATGAATTGTGTTGTGAAAAATCACACTGCTGACAAAACATTGGTGTAACACAGTGGTTGCATAATGGAATGATTTTCTCTGGTTAGAGCAAAATATGCCATGTTAATTTTACTCTTGATATTTTTTGGTACATGATAGAGTGGAAGCTACTTGTTTCTTACTATGTTATTAGTTGGTTTGCCATCTAATGCAAAAGTTATTGGAACTCCAAGGATTGGTCTGAGTTTTTATGAACATTGTTATGGTTTCTTGGTTCAAATGATGATAGTAAGCTTGATAGTAGAAACGGTAAAGCTTATAAGTACACATTAGTGTTAAAAGGTATAGTGTTGAATCTTTCGACGAACTAGAGACAACGTGATGATATGGTGTAGGATTAATAAGATAGTCAAAGAGTTGTTTGCATAGTTAGACCAGGTGTTAGCAAGAAGGTAGAGCGCATTATAGTATGTGGTAGTAAGGTAACTCTATGTTTTTTCTTTAATGATAAGAAAATTTTGTCTCAAAGAAATTGGCTTGGTAAAAATTTTGAAGTTAAGGTGAAAATTGTTGAGAAATGACTAAAAAATTCTAGCAAATGTGAAACATGTAATTTTTTACTGGTTATAGTACTGTTGCCTACTACAGTACTGTTGAAAAATTGAAAAGACAAAATATCTAGAATTTTGTGAAAATTTTGGTACAATAACTTTTGACATAAGCACTGCATGTTATAATACCGTTTCGCTACAATAACCATAGATTGTTATAGTGAATACGAAAAATTTTATTTATAAATAAGTTGAAGATGCAGAAATTAAGTGTGATTGGGTGCCCGATAATAGCTTAAAGAGCTTGGTGAAAGCACCAAAGAGGTGTCAAAAAAGGTGTGCCATGTAGTACAAGAGTGTTGGTATATATTAGGATTTGTAGTGTCTAAATTAGGGTAATAGGAAACACTTGTGTAATCCTGGAGAGTGAATGCTTGTTGAAATGGTACATGTTTGGGGTTAGTGTAGTTATTGTAATCTCCATTCTTTGATAGTATTTATTTTCTTTGTAGTACCTGTGGATGTAGGCATAATGCCAAACCATGTATATTGTTGGTGTTCTTTATGATTTTTGTTGCTATTTAATATTTTTGTAAACGTAAATATGGATGGTAAAGAATTTGTCACTAATCATGTATATGGTACTATTTACATATGCAAAGAATGGAGATTTTGTATTTTAGATTCTTCTTACTATAAATGACATCAAACTATATTGATTCTTGACAAAGTGGAATCGGAACATGCCTTGATTCCTAATAGATGGGTCTGCTAAAATTTGTTTGGCTTATCCTCACGTTGAATTCGGAGATAAAATTGTTACAAAAGTTGAACTTGATTGTTATAACTCGAATTCACATGATTCTAATTGTTGTCAGAAAATTGTATTATAGAAACACACATTCAGAGACAGTTGATGTGAGGAAGCCGGTAAAGAAATTTGGCATGCAAGCCATCGGCCCGAAAGGGGGATTATGGATTTGTGCATTTCTATGGTCAAAACGCAGCCGTTGCATGTGCAGAAGCTATCAATAATGCAGAATTTGGCAAGGGACATCATAAGGTTTGTTGATGCTTTCAACACGTTGGTAAGCTGATGTTTCTCATAACATGTCAGGTTGCAAGCTCATGAATAATGATTGCATCGGAAAACAAAAATGGATTGAAAGTAAAGAACTTGATAAATTCAAAAAGTAAATTTTGTTTTAACAGCAGTAGAATCCTACCTTATTTTCCCCTTTTTGCTTCATAGCCTTAACTTGTGCATGTGGAACGATTAATGGATTTTTAGCATGCGGCAGAGCTTTCCCAAGACAGGACCAGAAATTTCCGGTTTGTCTATTATTACATGGCTATTGTCCATAGGAAGTCAAATAAATGTTGATGTTTCACGCTGGGGAGGACAGGACCAAGCTAGGACAGTTTGTGACAGCTCAGTTTGGAAGTTAATGAGCGAAAATTCCGGGACAGGTCTACTTGCAAACAAATTTTTACCTTGAAGATGTTTTCAAAATGAATTTGATAGAACATTATGATCGATTGTTTAAAACTGGGGAAAGTGATAATTTCAAAACAAACAAATTCAATTGAATTTAATGACAAAATTCTTGCCAAACGCCATCTCAGGAAAATAAAAACCATGTCAAAAGCAGTCAACAAAACCACCATGGAGATGGATTACTCAAACTTGTAAGTTGGTTATAATAGGTCCAACCGACCCGATCGTTGAAATCTTATCCGTCCTCCTTTATCCTATCCAAAATTTTTATTTCCTTTTATCCTCGTTTCTTAGAACTAAGTAATTTCTAATGTATTAAAGCCAGTATTCGAGCAATTAAACCAAATAAAAACGACAAGATTAAATGAAATTATTTATGTGAGATTCATGGAAGGTTTATAGAAAAACATTAAATTAAAATTAAAATCGATAAATTAAAAAGCTTTGTTATAATCAAATGTGTAAATTTAAAAAAAAATCAATTTCAATAAACATTGATCAGTTTAAATTATAATCGATATTTTTATTTTTTATATATTATTAATTTTTTCACTGAATTTTATCAATATATTGAGCTAAATTTTCTACTAAAGTTTTTATTAAATTATTTTTATTTAGGAATTTTACAAATTTTACCTTAAAAAAACTTTATATAACTTCATGTAACGTGAACTGATATTACCTCACTACAAATCAAGGATTAAAAAAACCTGAAAAGGTTAATTAGAAATGCCTAGACAATCAAGTAATCAACTAGCAATCCTAATCATATTTAGTTGCTACCCTTTGCAAACTTGATTGCTTTAGCCTTACAACAAAAACTAGGCATACTTTCTTCACATAAAGACAATGTCAACAAATCATGCAAAAAATTGTCTTTCAATCCAATCCATGAACATGCTAAGTCCATCACATACTCCCCCAATCACGTGGCAACCTCGTCTACTTTAGAATTAAAAACAAAGCTTGGAAATGTTGTTGTTATGTCCCTGCATAATTCATATTACAAAATGGGATGAGCAAGGTTTCCAAATATGCTGATTGTAACATTGGTAACACATACCTGAGGTATGGGAGGGTCATGATTTTCAACAATGATGGGTTACGAGAGACAAAGTTTTGCCATTCAGATATATCGATCTTTCCATCCTGATTAATGTCGGCATCTAAGAATGTCTGTACACAAATCCCACGAAAGTTGCAAATTAAGTAAAGTCCCACCAACGAGTTAAGACATAAATCTTACTGAAGACTACTGAAATTCTAGTTTGCCAGAAAGAGCCCAATGCATATATTAGATGTATGGATAGACATCAATGCTAGATAATATAGAAGGATCCTTTTCTCTGTTCACTCTAAATCTGATGCCTCAAAACAACAGTCACATGGTACTCAGTTCAAGATATTGTCCATGTTAAAATAATTCCAACCAATCAGGTATTTAGGCAATTACTAATTCAAAAATATTTGCAGGCACAATCGACAACTTTCAATAGTATTACAAACACTTATATTACATAACCATACGACAACAAGTTCTCACCTTATCAAGTATTGCCTCAATGGTTTCATCAGCTAACTTCATTTCAGATTCACATAAAAGTGCGATCAGCATTTGCTTGACCTGCCAAAATCACATAAGATAAAGTTGCCTGCAGGGATGTTTGGTACAAATGTATCTGAATCAAAGAATATATATGGATGATATGCAGCAATCTGTAATCTTTAAAACCAGTTACACTCGATACAATGTCAATCCAGATAATAGCATGAAATTTAAATAACAAACATATAAAGCCCAACATACTTCATTACGCTCGATAAAACCCGTTCCATCCATGTCATAAAGTTTAAATGCAACTGCAATGTAAAAATCATCAACTTAGAAATGAGATGGAAGATTAACACATAATCAAATTATATCAACAGTTTACTTACAATCTATCTTGACTTCTTGTGAGGCATTTGGATGGAAGACATTGAGAGCTCGAACAAAGTCACCAAAATCGATGACTCCCTTCTTCTTAGCATCAAATAAATCAAAGATCTGTATGTATTAGACGGTTGCATAAACATAAAGGAACAAGCCCATCAAATATAACATAGACAAAGCAAAATGAAACTCAAAACTTTAAGTAATATCGAATTTCTTATAACAATATAAAGGAACAAAATACATTACCCGATTCGCAAAAATGTTTTCCTTCTTCTTATTCTTAAACAGAGCTAACTGAAACTCTTCCTGCATAGACAACAGAAAAGTTAGATGGGCATTAAATTGTGCGTGCAAATTTTCAAATTTGACTGATAAGAAACAGTGAGGAAAAAAAAAATCCTCTAATGATGAGGAAGCAGGCAGGGAGGAAGACACACAAAAAGCAAAGTCATGAGAACCATGCAACACATCACAAACTCACACAAGACATTAGATATAATAATCCTAATCCCAAACCACATTAAAGAAAAGTCAAAATCCCTGGTTGATACAGAGGAAGCACAGAACTGTACCTTGCTAATCAGCCCATCATCAATCACAGAACTGCTGATGCTCTTGTATAGCTCAAAGAGTGCTTCAACTTCACTAACACTAACTGCATATACAAGGAAAACCAAGTAGTCACATTCGCAGCATAAAAATATGCAAAGTTAACAAACTAAATAATCTATATTCCAAGCTGATTGAAATAACCCAAATCTTTCAGGAAATAAGAAAGTCCCAGATCAATTAAAAAAAACCAGGAATTATTTGGAATTTCCCCTTCTTAAACCATGTTTCTTGACATGGTAACCAATGATCAAAAAACCATTGCTATTTCACCGCATGAAACCAATCAGACAATTGGGTACATGAAGTGAACAAAAAGTTGTAATAATTTGCAAAAACTTACAAGCAGTTTGAGAAGCGAGAGAAATAGGGTCTTCGTGTCCTGGGTATTGTCTTGTAACTCTAGATTGAAAGCAGCCCATTTACTGGAAAGAAGAAAACTAAACAAAAACGAAGTTGCTAGACAAAAGCGCCTAGGCTTTACTGTGTTCTCTCTGCAAAAACATTTTAAACCTGCATATTCATTCACAACATTTATTAGAAATCAAAACAAAGAAAAAAAAATTGCAAAGCTAAATCAACAGATCTCAATCTAAAGGAAAGTTTAACAATTATAAATAAGATAAAATCCTAAAATTTTCACAAAAATGATCGAAATTGCTCTGAAAAATAAAAATTTAATTACAATTGAATCGTAAATCTTTTCTGTCATAGCTAAGAAAACCAATGAAAGCCAATAAAGAAATTTTTTTAAAAAATAACAAGCGTAAGAATCAATTCACAGAGGCTTGAAAAAAATTAAAATTGGAAAAGAAATAAATTTAAACGGAACTCAAATCAATTAATCAATCAAAATCCAAAACCTTATCCGGATTTCATTAAAAACATTTATTAAAAAATCTCAAGCTTGAATTTTCTTTAAAAAAAAAAACTTAAATTCGTAACAACGGTACAATCATTAAGAAAAAAAGCTACGAATTCAGAAACTCACCGACCGGAAATTTGGCCAAAAATATAAATCCGTCGCTTAAAAAACGACAGAGGAAGAAAAGCTACAGAGAGAACTTCGAATTGCTAGCTCTTCACAAGAATAATACAACCTGGAGAGAATGCGAGAAAAGCCGGCAGGGATTATAAAGGAAAAGAAAGGTTTGTCGAGAAAATAAATGACGGCTTGTCTGACGGTTGAGATTGGTTTGATCTGATCACAAAATAAAAAGCCGATTTTTCCGCTGCTTTTTCAGTTTTTTTTTTTTAATCTATAATAAAAAATTCAGTTTTCTTTTTCGTTTGTCTAAAGAGAACCGACGAAGTTAGAAACACCACCCAGGACCGGTAGGATTCAGCGTTGGAGAGCGGTGGCCTACAAATGGGACTCGGGCGCGAGTACTGGCACGTGCCTTTGACGCGAGTGGTTGAATTTGATTACTTTTTGAATTTGGAATATTCCTTCGTGCGAATCAAGGAAGTCGTAAATTTAGGGGTTGGAGACGGTAATTTTCTGTTGATTACTATACTAACGTACTTCCGTTAATCAGGGTTTTTTTTTTTTTTTTGTTTCTCTAAACAGTAAATAGTAAATAAATACATTTATAATGTTCAGATTTTCTTTTAATTTTTTATTAATATTCTCATAGGAAATAAGGAAAATATTTGAATGTGGAAAATTTCAACCTTTAACCTATGAACTATTTGATTCTTCTTTTTTTTATATATATAAAAACTATTTGATTCTTCTTAATTTAAGATTCAATGCTGAATTTAGTTGAATTTTCGTAGCAAGCAAAAATTGAAAAGTATATCTAAATTTTATTTTTTTTAAGTACATAAATTTTAATTTTTTTTCAAACTCATAAGATATTTATTAAAATTTTAAAATTTAACTTTTTATATTTTTTATTATTTTAATGTTGCTTTTAAAAAATAATTTGAAGTAATGTCTCATTTTAATTTCATGTCTGATTTTTTTTCTGTTATTTTCATTATATAATTTAGTTTAGTTTTTTTTTTTTTTTGCATTTTTATAATCATGTTAAATATTTTAAGAGTTGCTTATTTATGATTATGATATATATATTTTTTACATTTTATTGTCATATAAAGTAGTTGTATTTAAAAGACAAGCATTAGGCTTAAAATTCAGCAAACATCTCACTTTGAATATTGAACTTTGAACTTTGAACTTTGAACTTGTTTAGTCATGTTCATTCCAGGAATAAGAAATAAAAAAATAATAATATTCTTTTTAAAATTACTCATTAAAAAAATGATCGACTTTTCTTTGTTTAATATAAGCCAAATTGGAAATAACTATTGCTAGGGAAATATTCCAAAATTCCTAATCTTAACTTCAGGATTCAAAACTTTTTATTCGTAATTTCAATGCTTCATGTATAACGGAATGCTAACTAAGCTGGTTTTTAATTTTTATCGTTTCAATCTTCACCAAAATATAATTAATTCGTTATCAATAAAGTTTTAGTTTAATAACAAAGAAGAGGCCCTCAAAATGCTAAGATTTTAAATTTAAATCTCATCTATATAAATTTAACTGCTTAGTTATTTTAATTTGTTTATTCAATGATTGTAACTTAATTATAACATAATAATTAATTATATGAATATACTATTTAATTACAATTGTAACTTTAAAAAAATATAATTGGTTGGTTAGTTTGTGGCTATCCAATGAGAAGTTACATTATTTTAGTCCCATTTAAATGTTCTTGTTGGAGTTTAACATTTTCACTATTTGTTTTTATGGCATGATTAGGTTTTGTAAGATGAGAAAGTATCCCATTTACTGTCAGATTATCACAATAGTGCATATCTCTTAAAATATAATAAAAATAAATTAAATATCTGTTAATTTTTTAATCTCGTTCATAAAATTTAAAATTACACCTTATATATATATATAAAAAAAAACTCAGTTTAGGTTAATTCTTTCTATTTTTTAAGTTTTTTATTTAAAACTCAGGAAATCTGTGTGAAAGTTGAGAACTTTGCTATTCAATCAGAATATGCTTTCATTTTTTTTTTTTTCCTCAACATGATGGAAGTATCAACCTTGATTATTGTCCCTAATGAATTGGACTTTAGCCCATGGGATATATAGGACACTCAAAAACAAAGCCGAAAGCAATGCTATAAAAAACTGTTAATTACGGACATTAATGAAACGGATTCCTCACTCAAAACAAAACAAAATGTCCTTGCTAGCCTAGCAACATCATCAAATCATTATATTTCACATCTATTTCAAGGGGAAACACTGTTTTCATAATCTCCATTGACTTACACTGTTAGCTGATACTTCAACAAATCACATCACCTTGTTTGGTTTCTATTGGTTTCATTCTAAAGTCTCATATGTTACCATACAAGTTATGTTAATGAAATATTGTAGGAATCAAATTTGACGAAAAGAAAAAGTTTTGTTTGGATTTATTTTTTATGAAGAAGGAAAGCGACAACGAGAATTACTGTATTCTTTTTACATTATTGATTGTTTAATTATTAGAAATAGTTTTTTAAGACAGCTTCTGAATTTTGTCACCTAATGTTTGTACAACATTGCATCAGAGACTGGAAAAACAATTACTGGTTGATTGCTAAAAGCAAAAGAGCTTTACATAAACCAATTTTCTAATTACAGAAAAGAGGGGAATCTGTACTAAAAAAAATGGCTGCATTGAGGCCATTGATTTAATCTTTTTAGGTTGTGAATTCCACTTGAGAGTGGTGAATTATAGAAAGTGTACCATACAATGCATATAATATGGCCTAATTTCCCTTAATAGCCAGTTTTTTTTTTTTTCGAAAGACCTTTTAGTGAGTCTTAATTATTGATTAATAGTAGTAATAAAAATTGGGATCAATAATTCCCCAACCACCAAGAGAAATTGGGGTGGCTTCTTAATAAGGATATAATATTAATTCTAAAATATGGGAAAGATTAAAAATCACAATTCATTCAAAAAGTTAATTTTAAGAATTCAATGGCAAAATAACATTATGATGCAGTAAAAATTTCTTTCATTATCTATCGAAATGAAATATACGTAAAAAGATTTTAGATTCATTGGCTAAGTTTAATATCAAAATTTTAATTTTTAAGTTATGTTTGGTTCAAGGAATATTTTCTTATACAAATATATTTTCCTTTTTTCTCATTTTTTATTTGCAAACCCTATTTGCTAACCACTTTATTGTATGTACAATGAGACATTTTGTTGTTCCCCATTTGTCAAAGACTTGGATTAATTTATGTTATCTTTCATTTTATTGGTTCAATATCCAAAAAGAAGTTGTTGTTATTAAAATTTAGCTAATGTTGTTATCTATCAATATAGGAGTATAGCATAGAATATTAGGTATTGATTATGGAGACATAAGTCAGTTATTGCCCATAATTAATCTTTAAAAAATTATTTCCTATAATAAATTTTAAGCGTTGAAAGCGCTTGATTGCAGCAACATTATTCATTTTTATAGCCCCTCACATGCATCTTTAATTTCTCCAAATCAACATTTCCCTCCATTGACTTTATCATGAATAACAAAAATATATTACTCTTAAAAAATATATATAAAAAAAAGTAGTGTATAATCTCTATCAAGATACAGTTTGGAGAATGAAAGAAAACAAAAGGCACAATCAATGGCAGAGGCAAAGCCATTTTTGGAGAACTACTTGGGAACTTGCCGCAGTTGAAAACTGATGTGAGAGAATGAAAGTTGACTGAAAGTTTGAATAGAATTACAGGTTGCTTGGCGCAAAAGATCTCATATCTTCCTGTAGAGCACTTCCAGATTCCAGAATATATAATACCCACTTTTAAGGGAAAAAAAAGATGATTCTGATCATTGTAAGGATATTCAGTCATATTTGCTCATCTTTTTTGTTCATGCTTGTCAATTTATGAAGTCAAAAATAGTTACGAATGAGTGAATCTTGGGTTTGCATCACTTTCAGTTTCAGTTTCAGGCTTGAGGGAAGGCAGTGTTCAATGGGTGCAAATTGCTGGGGTCCAATATACCTACCTCCATTAGCTGTTGTACGAGCCCCCAATGTCATTTTCTTGTCTATTTTTCTTCAACTTTTAGGCACTCCGAAGTTTGAAGTCCAAACCGTCCTTTTCTAGTTTTCTATCATGTCTCCTTCAAAGGTTTTTAAAACAAACCTGGACCCAGTTAGCACCTCATCAATTGGGTCAAGCTCCATTTCTAATTTCTAGCATGGGCCTAGCCCATTGGATTGCAGAAACCTAACCTTTTTTGCTTCAAGTTTGGTGAATTTAGTTAAATGAATTTATAGTTTTTTCCTTTTTATTTGCATATTTTTCTTCCTATTTATTACTCACCGAGGGAAAAACGTGTGTTTTAAAATATGAAGGTATTCTTATAAAAATGAAAACTTTACTTTCGGTGGTAAAAATTATTTGATATATTATTGGTAGAGTTTATTAATTTTACAAACGAATTTAGATGATAAAATGTATATTTTTTAAAATTAAATTTTTATTTTTTAAATATATATTAAAAAATATGTATTATTCTCTTAATTATGATTTTACCAACCAGGCAATCCGAACCGACCAACATGGTTTAGATCAGAACCGTTGGATGATCATCGGCAAAAAGAATAAACAGAAGATTCTCGAAAGCTGCGACGGACCAACAACTACAAGCGCGGGACCCTGAATTGTTGGTCTGGCCCACAAGGATCCAGTAGCACGTTTCGACCTTTTTTACCAGGTACTTGCTTTCCACAGTTTGAAAATTGGGCGCGTGTACTGATAAATTTTCTTTGGCGGAAAATAAGTTTTAATCTATTTTTATTTATTATATAACGCAAGTCATATTTAAAATCATACGGTAAAAACTGTCTATAATTCTTTTTTATTCTGGATATCTTGTATATCAGTGGAGCGTGACTTAACGACATCATAGGCTCGTAAACCGACATCTCCCTGGACGTTAATCGCGCGCTGTTTCGGGGGCATCGTATATTTGGACAAATATTCCTGATCAGTTCTTACAGATCTTTACAGTAGATTAGAAAGTCAAAATACATTTATTTGGGACCCACAAGGCTCACGTTAGCCAATAATAGCTTTCTTAATACTCCTGATTTAACCTACGCCACGTGTCAGTTTATATAAGACAGTTTTTTGCGTTGCCAATGTCTGTCTCCATCATCCGAACTTAGAAAACTGGAAATGACCCCAAAACGCAACACGTGTCATTCCAATTTTTTTTACAAATAAAATTTGTTGGCTTTTGGAATTTTTTATTTTTGAAAATGGTAAATGACCTTTTCGTTTTGATAACGTAAATGAAGTGTAGCATGACTTGAGTTGTAAACTTATAAAGAGCAAAGCTGGTTGAGGACTTGAAGAGGAAAGGATTGGCTAGGTGGTCTTATTGCTTTCATGTTTCAAGCAGTCTTTCTCTACAAATTTTATTTTTTGGTTCTCTTTTCTTGGCCTTGGTTTTCTTGTTCTCATCTAGAGTCTTGTGTTTTTGAAAATTTTTCTTTTTTTTTCTTTTTTTTTGGTGTGATGGAGGAGAGATATGAAGGAGCTTGGGTCAGGGATTTTTGGAGTGGCAAGGCTGGTGAAAGATATGAAGACAAAGGAGCTTGTCGCAGTCAAATACATTGAAAGAGGAAAGAAGGTAATTGATGTGATTTATTCTTATACCTAAGATTATGTCTTAAATTGTCTGCAGTTGCAAGTTAATTTTTCTCATTTGCACTTTGCTGAAAATGGAGAGGCTGGGTCTGTTTGGGTTTTAATTTTTGTGATTACTAACACTTATCAAACTGTTATCATTGTTGTTGTGGATGATCATGTCCAAATCTTATCTAAACTGCCAGCACTTATATATACTTGACTGCCCAGAATCTAGATGGTGATTGGTTTTTGAATATGGAAAAGTGTTTGGCAAATGTCTGACCATAAATATATAGTGTCTTCAATGGCATTTTGGGGGATAAGACAGGAAGTGTTTGGCAAATATATAGCGTTCATTGTAATTAGAATCTGCTAATAACTTGCTACAAATCTATACTGAAAGTGAAAGTTCTGAAAATTATGAGATTAAAATTAAATTGAAACATTTGTTGCTGCAAATTATGAAATTAAAATTAAAATTTGACTTTCCAAATTGATTAGGAATGGAAGCCAAGAATAGCTTGTCCCTGTTATTTACAATTCAATATTCTGCCTCTTCAGTTCCTCATTTCCAAAACCTTAATTTGTTACACAAACACAAATTAAGGATGGCTAAACCTAAGCGAGGGGTTTAACCGAGCATTATTATTTTGCTGGCAATAAGAAGAGGAAGGGTGAACTATGATGTTTAAAATGTCCATTAGTAGCTCTCAATAACATTTGAGAAGCAAATTTAAGTTTCAGTTTTGCATTTGCCAATGTCATTCTGGTGGAAACAGTTTCTGATGGAAAATTTCTAAACTCGATAGTCTCTGGAAAATGGTATATATTTTAGCATCTATATTTTGAGAAATAGAAGAAAAACAAGTAGATGTTACATCTGAAGGAATGAAAGTTACTTAGGTTCATACAGTGAATGTCAGGCTCCAAGACATTTCATACTCTTGTCGTAATGTGTTAGGCTATAATCTTCCTTTCTGCAGCTGCAATACAAAGGAACTATCTTTCTTACACAGTTTTCAGCAACGGACATGACGATTGTGATTAGTTTCGGAATCTTATTTACATTTCATCTTACTCTAATTCCGATGTCATTGGGTTCTCTCCATGAGCAACAGTGTGTTGCATTTTGAGTCTATCAATTTTATTTTCTAGTATTTGAATTCCACTGCCAAATTATACATTAATGTACATATGTGATATCCGGTTTTGCCTTTTGGTTTCAGATTGATGAAAATGTACAGAGGGAAATCATTAACCACCGATCTTTAAGGCATCCAAACATAATCAGGTTCAAAGAGGTGAGAGTTTGATATTATCAATTATTAGCAATTTGGATGGACTTTTAGCTTCGAACGTTAAAAAACTAGGCTTATTGAGGCATCTAGAAGACTATTTCAATAGGTACACTGTAGTAGCAGAGTGATGGAATGAGTTATTGAGTTTGCTTGTGCATCACACTCAGTGACTGCATACTACTAACTTGCATGTTTGCCCAATTTTGCTTATATATACTTGTTCCATACTTTTCAAGCATGTTCCTACTCTCCTAGTTTTTTACCAGGCATTGAAATGTGAAATTTGTTCCTGCATTATGAAATATTAATTGATTAAACTCAGAATTCCAAATAAGGCTCTCCACAGTTGGCTAAAGAGCATCATTTTGTAAGGAATCACATTTCCTCGCAGGTTTTGTTGACTCCAACACACTTAGCTATTGTTATGGAGTATGCTGCTGGCGGCGAACTCTTTGCAAGAATATATAGTGCAGGCCGATTTAGTGAAGATGAAGTGAGTTTATATCTTTATTCAACGTTTTAAGCTAATTTTCCTCCTGTTAATTTGCATGGAAGTCATCGGAGTTGATGTTTACTTGTAACATTTGTTCGTTGGCAGGCAAGATTTTTCTTCCAGCAGCTAATATCAGGAGTCAGCTACTGTCATTCCATGGTTTGTTATATGAATAACTTTCCGGATTTCATGTGATGGTGACTTTCTTACCTCATTCATTACTTCTGCCACGGCAAATTTGTCACAGAGATCTGAAATTAGAAAACACACTCCTGGATGGAAGTCCAACACCACGTCTTAAAATATGTGACTTCGGTTACTACAAGGTTAATTTTGAAATTTGAAAGAAGTCCTATCTGTTATATATATATCTTTGATTTATTCGACTATCCTGATTCCAGTTTTTTAATATTCAATTCTTTAATTCTTTTTGTAATTTTGTGATGCAGTCTGGTTTGTTGCACTCACAACCAAAATCAACTGTTGGAACACCGGCTTATATTGCCCCAGAAGTCCTATCACGAAAGGAATATGATGGAAAGGTTCAACTTTTTGTAATTTTCTTGTTGCAAATCAAATGTAACATAGATATTAACCTGGGATACTTCTGGTTTACTTATGCTTGTAGCAATTATGCTGTTATGGTACCGTATATACGTGTTTCATTTCTCCATGCATCTAACTAGTATATGTTAATTCGGTTAGTGATCTAGTTAAATTCCTTTATCATTCTTCCAAAAAAATCATCTGTCAATAAAAATATATTGATTCTTTCCATTTGTAAGTAGCAATTATAGTGTCCTTTCATCTAAATTTGCTTGGTAATTTGATCTTTTACGCGTTGTAGATTGCAGATGTTTGGTCGAGTGGTGTGACATTATATGTGATGTTGGTTGGAGCATACCCCTTCGAGGATCCTGAAGATCCGAGAAATTTCCGTAACACCATTGGTGTAAGTTCTTAAATCTGCTCTGACCATTGGTATATTGTTTCCTTCTGGTTTCCCTTTTTTAATGTGATTTTAATTTTAACAGAGAATAATGAGTGTCCAATACTCTGTTAAGAAAATGGGGTCCAGTCCCATGTAAGTGGTTTGGACCAAGTAATGGCCATGGGCCTTGATCTTTTATTTTACACAGAGCCCTAGCTACTTAATAAAAAAGAGGTGGGGTTGTTTTATGTGTGTGTCGACAACCAAGCAGAGAAAGAAGAAAAGTCAGGAAAAGCAGAGAGAGAAAAAGGAGAAGGGAGAGTTGGTTAAACGGAAGTCGATCCGTGGTCCGATTGAGTTGGAACCTTGTCAGGAGGTTTATGATTCAGAGTTATACATTCTGAACGGTGAAGATCGGGTTTGAAGCTCTCTAGGAACAAATCCAGGGTGTATTTGTTGAGTCACTTATTTGGGAGATTTCTCCAATTGTTTCTCTAGTTGTTGATTAGCTCTAGTTTTAGCTAGAGAAGAACTTTGTATAACTATTATTTGATAGTGAAGATTTTTCTGGTGGCCCGTGATTTTTTCCCTCTACACTGGAGGGTTTTCCACGTAAATCTTGGTGTGCTTTATTTTTTCCTGCGCATTTGATTATTGATTGTTGTCTATTGCTTCTGTATTGTTGTGATTATTGCTTCAGCGCAACATACTCTATACCCAACTATGTACAGGTGTCTGCAGATTGCAGACATCTTCTTTCGCGTATCTTTGTTGCCAATCCTGCCAAGGTATATCATTCTTTTTCCATTTTGTATTTCTTACAATACTGTCGTTCATCTAGAAGAAAATATCTGAAGTGATTAACTTACTCAGTTGCATCTAATTAAAATGACTCAAAAGGGAAAACCATTTCAGTTTCATTTAATTAGAATATTTGAAATGATGTGAATATTTGCGTACTGATTCTCTTAATCTTTGCTTGAAGAGGATTACCATCCCAGAGATCAAGCAACATCCTTGGTTTCTGAAAAACTTACCAAAAGAACTGGTTGCAATTGAAAAAACACACCATGCGGAACCAGAACGTGACCAACCATCTCAAAGCGTTGAAGAAATAATGCGTATCATACAAGAGGCTAAGACACCGGCTGAAGGAGCCAAAGTTGGTGAAGAAGCTGTTGCAGGGTCTTCAGACCCTGATGATGCTGAGGCAGATTTAGAATCTGAAGTTGACGTCAGTGGTGACTTTGATGCCCCTTAGTAAATGTTTCAACAAGATCTGTGTGTATCTAAGCTTGTAGTGTTTGAGGTTTACAGCTTTGATATGCCTTTCTATACAGCAGACTTACACTGGATTGATGTATCATATGGTCAATTCATATTGTAGTAGATTTCACACTTTGTGAAACATCTTTCATAACTGATTTCAAATCTTACATTGTTTTCTACTACTTCGAACACTAACAATGTTACAGTTTATATTATGTAATCAAGATGTAATTTTGCACTTTTTTCTGAATGCTTGACTCATGTTATTCTCTTATTTTCCTGTGGATGGCAACTTTTGCAAGTTTCTTTTTTTTTTTTATAACAAAAGAGATTACAACTTGAAAATAAAAAAAAAAATTATAAATATTAAAATTTGAACATTAAATTTATTAAATATTATCTCTTAAAAATAAATACATGAAATAATTGAATTAAGTTACGAGTAATTAAATATACTAAACTCCCTTATCTCCCCTTCAATTTCTAGCGGTGGGATCCAGTTGTTTGGAGCTGTCTTAGTCATATTAATCAACCCATATTTGCAGTTCAGAAACAATTAGCAAAGGAACAAAACCACACCAACTCCACCAACACCAAATATGCAGAAATATAAAAGTTCCAAGTCAATGTCTGTATGTAATGTAATCATCAAATACCATGGATTTCCACGAGCCACTTGCATGGAGAGAAGCTTCCTTGCTTATTCCACAGCTTCAATTCCTTTTTTCACATGGTGGATCTAATAGGAAATCTCTATCATTCAAGTCAAGTACTGTACATGCCAAAATTCTCATTTTCCTGTTTGATGACTTATTGCTTAGATATATTTGCAACACAAATTGAAGTATCTAGCTTACTTAAAAAAAAAAAATGGATTAGTATGTGGCAGTTTTCATTGATTATTGGATCAAATTTCTACCCTATAGACCTTTAATGACCTTTTAGTGATAATTTATGCAACAGTATGGAATGGATAATAATTTTTAGACAAGAGGAGATCCTTCAGCTATTCAAATTGACAAAAGTTATTTTAAATATATAAAAAAAGCTTTCATATTCATTTACGATTATAATTAATATGTTGACACATATTTCTTTAAATATAATAAAAAAATAAATAATTAAAAAATAAAATATATGACACTTCTTAATTTCACGAATGAAATTAAAAATTTTTTCATCTAGTCTATGGAAGATATTGCCGTTAAAATAAACCATGCTAGCTATTGAAATACTTGCCAAAATAGTGTGAAAAAAAATCATATTAAGAATTTATAATTAAGAGAAAAAACTAAGAACCAAAGAAAATTTAGATGCAAGAACTAATTTTTTCTTCGCATAGATGGACGGTGAGGTAGGGTAATAGAGTCGGTGTTGGTATAAATATAATTAAATATATCGATTATGCATTTGCTTTTCTTCATTATTATCCCTTGTTTCTTTTGAATAAATAAACATTTAGCTTATCCAAAAAACTGTCCCCCACCTCCATCCTCTATCCCCACTCGTGACTTTGGGTTCCTTCCAATGGCAAGTTGGTTGCTCATGATAATATTATTAATCCTCAAAGAAGAAAACAATGTAGATTTTTTTACGACCAAAACTTTTAAAAATTCTAGAAATTTTCTTTAAAAGAAAAAAACAACAAATAACGTAAAAAAAAAAGGCTAAAAATTCCAGAAGTTTTTCTTCCTAAAAAACCCTTTTTATGTTTTTCTTGGGCTTTACCAAAACCTTACCTTCTGTTTGATAAGAAAGAGTCAACGGCTTCCCATCCAAACAGTACGGGTCAACAATTTGTGGTGGGCCCCATACAGAAATTTGAGAAGAAACTTGGACCCACTTTACGACACTCTGCTCCTCCAAGAAAAGCAAAGGGACTTGACCTAGACATAAAAGCATTTATACAAGTGGGCCAAGAGGAGACTCTAACTCTTGCATTCATGGTTGCTTGAAAGTCATTGGCTTTCATGGTGTTAGTGGTGGTAGCAGTTGCAGGCACGAGGGAGGTTAAGATGGCTGGTGCAGCACTCAGTGCTGCTCAGTGCAAACAGGAAAGGAGTATTGCGGTTAATGCTTGCGAGCCCGTCATCTATGGTAAGCTTCCAAGTCCAGAGTACTGCCAGCTAAGCTCGCTGCTCTAATCGATCTCAACCGCGCCATCCGCCTTGTTGAAGGCTGCGGTAGGAGGGTCCGTCGCCGCAACAAATGTGGAAGCATGCTCTTACAATGTTTCATTAAATTAGATATTCTAATAATTTATAAAATAAAAAATAAATATGGCTAAGAGCAATGAAAAATAAATAAATATGATGTGAAAGCTATAAACATGAATGGAAGATTATATTCTTCAAACTTTACTCATGACTTTTCCAAGAAAATTATACTATATTTGAATACTGGTTTTGACAGAAAATAAACCAATGAACAATCTCTGCATCTAAAATTGATACAGTTGACAGCACTGAGACATAGGAAAAATAATGATTCATCACTCACAAGAATGAAGAAACCAAAGCATAAGCTTGACTCAAAGACGTGTTAAAGACCAAGTCAATCAACCAAACTCTACAATTCTCAATATTTTGGTGACTAATGACTTAATTATTGCTTAGTGCTCTTTCACCAAAGTTTTCATAATCAATCATCAAGTGCCATTTTGCAATCATAATAAGATGGAATTTTCTAGAAAAATTTCTCCATAAAGTATAATAGATATAACATTATGCCAATTGATCAAAATGTTTCCTAATAGCAACTAGGAATTTTAATCATCAAAATTATTAATTTAGATATTTAATGTGGATTTGTTTTTGTATAAGAGCTATGAAAAATAAATAAATATGATGTGAAGCTATAAACTTTAATGGAAGATATGCTTCTAATTTTACAATGACTTATCTAATAAAATTATAATATATATTTTTTGAATACTGATTCTGACAGAAATTAAAACAAATGAACAACCTCTGTCATTTAAATTTGATAGTTGACAGCACTGAGACAAGGGAAAGATAGTTGATTAAAGATTCACAATCCAGACGAAACCAAACAAGAAGCTTGATCCTGTTACATTTCCTCCCAAAATGGCATGATAAGACCAAGTCAATTAGCCAGACTCTACTTGTCAGTATCTTGATCACCAATGCCACCCAAGAAAAATCGACCAGCTTGTCATCCAGGTTAATGCTCTTTCACCAAAGCAACATCATGTGGCATTTTGCAAATAAATTCGCACAATTTTTTATATATATTTAAAATTATTAAAAATTAAATTTTAATAATTAAAATTAAAATTTTAATATTTTATCAACAAAACATATAATTATTCGACTAAATTCACATAAATTAGTCATACTATGAAATTAAAAAAATATGATTGTTAACAAAAGAAATATGAATTGGTAAAATTTGAATACTTTACTTGTAAAGTTTAAATTTGAATTCAACTATCAACAATCCCTTTTCATAGATATCTTTAAATCTAATGTAAGGTTTTTTGAGACTTGTAGTTTGTTCTGATCATAGAATGAGGAAACTTCTGCTCACTTAAAATTTTCTTTTCTTTTAGAAAATAGAAATAAGATTGTCTATTTTTTTCCTTTATATGTGGTAATTTTGTTCTAATGGTCAGTAACTTGGAGCATGTTTGATTAATTAAAACCTATTCTTATTTTGCCTAACAGTTTAGGTTTTGAGGACAGTGGATTAATTAAATAATTAATTAGTTACCTTTTAAAGGAGGAACCAAAAATAGTTTAATTATACCATGAGATATTGCTCATCAATTGATGGAGAATCTTACTTTCTTGCAGGCTTACACTTGGAAACTATAAAATTTTACTTACAAAACTAATCTCATCAATGAACAACCATTGCCATTTAATTAGTTTAATGATAAAAGTTTGCCGATGAGCTTAGAGAAAAATACTTGAATGATTATCAAATCAGAAAAAGATTAACCAAACTAGAATGAATCACCAGATACATTTATATGATATATTTATAAGAAAAGAATGATATATGCTTTTTTTTTTTTCTCATTTGTTTGAATCTTCGATTCCTTTTTTTCCTTTGATTTTTTACCTACTTCTGGTTTCCATTTTTTCTCTATCATTTCATGCATCATCAACATCAATTGCCATATTTGCCATGGTTTCTTTTTTAATGGCAGTTTAATTAAAGTAAACGAACACGCAATTCTGAATGCTTGCTCGATATATACAGAGCCACATGGGTTAAATTGAACTACAAAGGAAATAAAAATGTAAAATCCTCAATGTTCAATGTGAAAAGGACTAGCCTATAGTATGCCGAAGAACAAAGAAGTCAAAGAAAACCGAAAGCATTCGGCAGGAACAAAAGAAAAAAAGCCCAAAAGTATAGCTACCAGTACCAGCTAGGTAGAAAAAAATAGGAAGAGTGGGAGGGCTGGGCTTGGCCGTTTGGGTGGGGTTTCACGTACTCTTCAAGCCCCTATCGGCGATATATATGTATGTAGCCCTAACATTTTTTGTGCAAGGGAAAAAGAGAGAGAGAGAGAGAGAGAGAGAGAGAGAGAAAATGATGGAGAGAAAGTCATTGGCTTTCATGGTGTTAGTGATGGTAGGAGTTGCAGGCATGTGGGAGGTTAAGATGGCTGGTGCACAACTAAGTGATGCGGAGTGCAAGGAGGAAAGGACTTTGGCGATTAATGCTTGCAAGCCGGTGGTCTATGGTAAGCTTCCGAGTCCAGAGTGCTGCCAGCGGGTAAGGGTTACCCATCTCGAATGCGTTTGCCCCGTCATCACGCCCAAGCTGGCTGCCCTTATCGATCTCAACCGTGCTATCCGCCTCATTGAAGGCTGCGGCAGGAAGGTCCCTCGCCAATACAAATGTGGAAGTAAGCTTAATTTGATTTCCCCCTGTCAAAGTCCTTGATGAGTTTAAATTTTACTTTTCTTGCTCAGGATCTTAGTTAATTCAATTCTCCTTATTGTTAATACAATTAGCACTATTAATTCTCAAGTTCCTCACTTTTTGATTCTCGTTTTTCCTTTGGCAGGTCTCACAACTCCATGAATTGCCGCTGCTTGAAGGAGTCATCAGCTGCTTTATAAAATAGAAATAATTAAACAAAGTGGATTTTGCAGCAATGTATAATTAACTACTTGCATTGGCTTGATATATGTATGATAGCATATGAAAGTTAAGCAAAAGAGGATCGGGATCATGAAATTGATCCCTTAATAAAGTTTATGAGTTTTTTTAATTCTGATATGATTTTTCTAATTAAATTATACTTGAATATTACTTCCGACAGAAATTAAACCAATGAGAAACTTGATAGTTGATATAAGCACCGACAAGGGGAAAATACTTGATTAATGACTCACAAGTCACAATAAACCAATGATATATTATTCTTGAATTGTTGCATCTATCATCTGGTCAACATCATCATGTGGCATTTTTTTACAAGCATAATGAATGATTCATAAATTAAAAAAAAATTAACCGAACTAGATGTTTTCAAAGTGACTTCAAAAAGACTAAGTCAATTTATAAATTAAATTGTGATTATTAAAATTAAAAATTAAGATCTATTTTAATTCAAGTAGGATTTTTAAACCTCAAAAAACCAAATTACTTTGAATTACTAAAAAAATTGAAAGAAATTTATATATTTACAATTATTTTGGGGTACACCGACAAGCATACCGATGACATATACATTTTTTTCTTTCATAGTATTATTTTCTTTCCATCCCCTTTTTTCCTTTGATTTTTGACCTACTCTTTTTTATTTTTTCTCTATCATTTCATCATTAACATCAATTGCCCATGGTTTTTCATTTTCATACTTTCATTCCACCTTCCTATGTCGATAAAAATATGCTAAGATGGAGAATTCTTGTGAACACATGCCACTTACTTTTCGTGTTTTGTGGAAAAGAAAATGATATTTCTAGTACAATTGTTGGTGGTTTTGATTTCTCAACCATTTAGTCGTATGAAATAATTTGCTAAAGGAGTCAACTCATTGAATTGTCCAATCAAAAGGTAAACGGAACAATGGAAAATTAGAGAAATTAAGTGGCCATTAGTGGCATAATTAATGGTGATTGATCGATAGTGGCATTTTTCCATGGACTATGTTGAAATAGAAAGAAAGAAATTGAGAACATCTACTAAAACTAAAAGTTGACTGGGTATAGTTTTAATTCCAGAAACTAGAATCAATTCAAACTTCTTTATTCCAGAAAACGTCGTCGTTCAAAGTTTCACTATCACCGGTAAATGATGCATGTCGTTCCAGTCCTTCAACTTTACGAAAGAAAAAGAACAAATGCAATGGAACGAACCAATTTTTGTCTAATTCACGTTAGTTTTAGTAGTAAACAAAGAAAGTTGACTTACCAGCTTTCTATTTTTCTTTGTCTTTTAAAGAAATTTAGTTAATTAATTAATTAATAATAATCCCCCATGAGAAATTCTCAGTTTCTTATCTGTTTTCAGTCAACGCACTCTCCGAAATCCAAATCTCTATCTCCTTTTACGATCCAAAGTTTCCAAATTCCTTTCTGGGTTTTTCTCTGGACCCCTTAATCTCAAATGGGTCGTAGGCTAAACGACCCAGAACAGTCCCGTTTTGCCTCTCTCGTCCTCCTCTTGGTGGCTCTGTTCTCATGTGTTCTGGTCTATGCAGTTGTTTCTACACTCTTGAACCCCAATGTGAATTCTCGGGATTCCAGATTTGAGTCTTTGGAAGTGGTGGCGAGTGGTGGTTTGGGAGGAAAGAAGGGTGTGTGTTGTAGAGGCATTGAGAATTTGGAGCTGTGGGGTGCAGCTGTGAAGTGGGGGTCTGAGTTCAGGTTCAATTCCTCTGTGGAATGTTGTCAGGCTTGTAAGACCATGTGTAGTGGCAATGATGGACCTTGCTTGCGTGATACTTGGGTTTTCTGTGGGAACAAGAAGGCTTGCGGGTCCAGATTTGGGGAGGTGCGTTCTTCCTTCTTTAATTTGCTTTTTCTTATTGTTTTTTAAAGGTTTTTTTTAGGTGAGCCCGAAATGTCGAATTAGATGGTCACCTGTTCTTAATTGTTTCGCTTTACTTGATGTTCTTGGTCGTGGTTGTTTGACTTGACCTGGTGAATGCATTAGCTTTACTGAGAATTGACATTTGACAATGCTTAATTCTGTTCCAACTGTTTTCTTACTGTTAGAAGTCTTGGTTCTGATTTGCAAAAGTCTTGTGCTTAATGTAGTCAGAGGAGAACGATTGGCAGATTTTTAGATCAAATATTATAATTTCATTTAGAAGGGTATTACTTAGGTTGCTTATTTTAAATTTTTGTTCAAGAATCGCGACTTATATATAGTTCATTTATGAAGAGTTAGCTGGAATGATCAAAGACAAAAGATACTTCTAATCTCCTATTGCTGTTGAATCTCACATTACCAAGTGCACTTTTAGATAAGATTGGGGTGTTTTATTGCATGCTTAGTGCCTTAGTCATCTTCTATCATGACTTTATTTGGTGGTGCAAAAGGTGGCTTAATGTTCTATCTGCTTTTGTTGTATACGGTAATCCAAATGTTATGTTAAATTTTGAATCATGAGAGCTAGTCTTTTATTTATCATTCTGTTCTTCCAGTGTCGATTGAAGAAACAGAAGGATACTTTGTCCCCTGATCGGCAAGAGGCAGGGGAAACTGTTAGTTGGACTTCTGGGCTTATCTTCGGGAAAGGAGAGGTATACAACATAAGCTTGATGAAAATTTTTTAATGTGTTTTCTATTTTTATGATACTGACTGCATAATCTGATAATTTGAGTACTTTTTTCTGTTGATTACTTTTTATAAGCACAGCTCTCCTTTGGCCTTTTTATTGTTGAAATTTCATCTATTGAATAACATTTCTCCAACATTGATTATCATTCTTGGGTTTCTTTATTTAGGGTATCATTGAAATGGGAACTGAATATGGTACTCTTCATATCAAAGTGAGTATTTTTACTTCTAGAAGACTATCTTTCTACTCTTTTTGATATTGTGGATCCTATGCATGAATATCATAGAGTTTGGGGCTATTAGTTACAGCTCATTCAGAAGCTATTATCTGTTATAATTCTTCACCTTTTTTGGCCCTTTTCTGATTTTGCTGCTAGTTAGGGTTGGAAGAAACACAAAAAAAAAAACGATGAATATCTGTGATCTTAGGAGTATTACTGGTACATGTGATCAGCATGTGCCATTTAGAATTTGTTTTCTGCTGTTTCTTTAATTTTTCTGGTTGACATGCTGAAGCACAATGAAGGTGACCCTTATTGAGAAGCCACCAACTTAATAAGACCTTCTCCAAACAAGGTTTGGAATTCTGTATAGGTGATAAGAAATAAATTTAGAGAATTTCAGAAAAATTAAAAGATCATTGCAGTCACCAATTCCTTTGTTTGATGCAGCTTTTCCCAGACTGTGCTCCATATTCTGTGGTCTACATTCTTGAGCTGTTAACATTGTGCCATTGTGCGGGTTGCCAAATATATCGTGCAGAAAGCCGTGGAAAATCTTGGGATTCAAAAGGAAATCACATAAAAGATGTAAGGAAATTTAAATGCTACTTGTTTGTTTTGGGGCTGCTGTTGTTCTAATATTGCAGCCTTTTTCTTATCTTTCCTTTTTTTTGGCCCATTAACTCTGTTATAGAATATGTGCTTGGTTTAACTTGGAGTCAGCAACTTTCTGTGTAGACTAGCTCACTGAGCTAGGTCTTGAATCCTAACTTAGGGTAGGGGAGGTATGGTGCTGATGGGCTAGAGAGGTTCCAATTCAAATGATGATACAATTACATCTAAAAATCCATAACTCTCCTTCTATTGAAGATCTCGGCTCCTCAGAAGTAGAGAGGGTTCATGCATGTGTAGTTTTTCAGTCAAATCAATTATTTAGAGCATACGCTTCTAGCTATTGAAGATTGTATATTTCTAAAACCAAGTTTCGCTTGCAAAATTTCAGACTCCTTATGGTCCACCATTTGCACTGATTCAAGGAATTCTTGAAGCCCAAGGAACCCCATTCAAAAAGATTCCAGCAGAGGCTTGCCCTACCATAAGAGGGGGATCAGTTGCCTGGATTGGCTCTGGACCAGAGTTCTTTATAAGCCTAGCAAACCACGAAGAATGGAAAAATTCATACACTGTATTCGGTTCTGTTCTTCCAGGGGACATGGAGATTGCAGAGAAAATCGTGCAACTCCCAACCAAATCAGATGTTTGGAACAATATCAACTTCTCTGTCTTGCAAAAGCCTGTTCCCTTGATCATGCGAAGAATGAAGAAGAGTCTTGGAGATCTTAATGCAAATGTGAAATCAAATTGAAACTGGTATACCTATTTGCTGCTTTGTACACTATAGTATTCTACAAGGATGCATATTTGCTTTTTTTTTTTTTTTTTTTGAACTTTTTCTTTTCTTGGGTAATTTTGTTGCTCTCATTTCTGTTCTTGATTAGTTGGAGAAAGATTTTGTAATTTGTACTCAAATCATTCTATGATAAAGCTTAATCAAACAATTGTACATCAAGAAAAAGAGAAAGAGTTGGATTGTCTTCTTTGACGCAACTCTTCCACCTGTTCACAAATGATGATTGATATGAGCTTAAGGCAACATTCTCAATGTTCTGAGCAATTCTAAAGATTTTTGCTATATTGATTGATTCATATAGAAAAAAAACACTTATAATTGTAGCATTTTCTAATTACCGATCTTAATGTCAAATTGGGTTTTGGATAATTCTCCTTAACTAAAACCCTTAAGCAAGGAAAGGTCAAAGGAAATAGTGGAAGCCAGGCCAAAGGCCGAATGCCAAACGGCAGCGTTTATACCAACCTTTCACATTTGATTTTGGCCACTGCTCTTATTCGAAGTAAAAGTAAACCCCCTCCAATTCTTCCGCCCCAACGTCTCCGCCATCCTTCCCGCCAAACCCTAGCCCTAAAATGGTCCTAAAATTCCACGAACAGATAGTCTCCGACATCCTCGAAGACCCAAACGGCGGAGTCGTAATCCTTTCCTCCGGCCTTTGCCTCCCAAAACTCCTCTCTTCTTTCCTCTCTCTTCGCTCCCAATCCAACGGCTCCCTCCTCCTCCTCCACTCCCCTCAACTCTCCTCCTCCCTCAAATCTCTCCTCCTTTCCCTCTCCCCCAACCTCCCTCTCTCCGAAATCACGGCTGATCTCCCTTCCTCTAACCGCCTCTCCCTCTATTCCTCCAATCGAATCCTCCTCCTCTCCCCTCGTATCCTCATCGTCGACCTCTTAACCGAAAAGGCCCAAACTTCCTTAATTTCCGGTGTCGTTTTCCTCAATGCCCATTCACTCTCTGAAAGCTCAACTGAATCTTTCATTGTGAGAATTATCAAAACTTTCAATAAAAATGCTTCTGTTTACGCGTTTTCAGACAAGCCTCACTCTATGGTTTCTGGGTTTGCGAAAACGGAGAGGATAATGAAGGGTTTGTTCATTAAAAGGCTTCATCTTTGGCCAAGGTTTCAAGTGAATGTATCGGAGGAATTGGAGAGGGATCCGCCGGCAGTGGTGGATATAAGGGTGCCAATGAGTAAATACATGTTGGGGATTCAAAAAGCTATTGTGGAAGTCATGGATGCTTGTTTGAAGGAAATGAGGAAGACTAATAAGGTTGATGTTGAGGATCTGACGGTGGAGAATGGGTTGTTTAAGTCATTTGATGAGATTGTGAGGAGACAATTGGATCCCATTTGGCATACTTTGGGGAAGAAGACGAAGCAGCTCGTTTCGGATTTGAAAACTTTGAGGAAGTTGTTGGATTATCTTGTTAGGTACTAAAGAAAGAGACCCCTTTTCTTTCTACATCCAAATACATGTTAATTATGGTTTTTAATGCATTTGAGTTGATAGTTGAAGGGTTTTGTTGTGAACCAAATACATTTTAATTATGGTTTTGTAGTGCATTTGAGTTGATAGCTTAAGGGTTTTGTTATGAACTTTGTGGATTGATTTTTAATATATTTGTTTGGGTAGGTATGATGCAGTGAGTTATTTGAAGTATTTGGATACGCTTAGAGTATCAGAGAGTTTTCGGTCTGTTTGGATATTTGCAGAGTCCAGTTATAAGATATTTGACTATGCAAAGAAGCGAGTTTATCGTTTTGCACGGTCAGATGGTACCAAAATTAAGAAGCCTAATAAGAACGTGTCTGGCAAAAAGAGAAAACTGAAGGAGTATGGCAATAATAATGATGGAGGTGAGTTGAATTTGTTCTGCTGTTTGTGAATTTCTACACCATGGCATACCCAAAATAAAAATTTCATTTAGAAGCTTTTGATGCTCTAACCTTTCTCGCCTAATAATTGTGCATGTAGGAATTGCTGATACTTCAATAAGTACAAATAATGGAGTAGTGCTTGAAGAAGTTTTGGAAGAATCTCCAAAGTGGAAGGTGTTACGTGTGAGTTAGTGAGTTCTATTATCTGTTGCTGTCTGTTTTCTGCATGCTGTCTCCAGTCATTTGGATCTGGGATGATGTTTCTGCTTACAGTTTATGTATTATAAAAATTAAAATACTTATGATGTAGCAGTAGTCTTCACATCTGTTCTTCCCTTTTATAATTTAAATATTTTTTCATAGGAGGTCCTTGAAGAGATAGAAGAGGAAAGACAAAAGCAAGCTTCTTCAGGAGAACCTTTGTTGGATGTTGAAGAGGACAATAATGGTATAATTTTGGTGGCATGCAAAGATGAGCGCTCATGCATGCAACTTGAAGATTGCATCACTAACAGCCCGCAGAAGGTTTTATTATTTTCTTTTAGTAAATTACAATAACCTTTATTTCTATGTTATTTTGGCGCTCTTTTAGGCATTTTCTTGCTTTCCAAATTAATAAAATTATTTATGGAACTAATTTTCTCATAGCATTTCACTTTAGTGGATAGAAGCTTTAACCTAGAAAATCCTTTTTTGAGTTTGGGGTGGGGGGAGTGGTGGTGGTTATGCTATTGCTGTTCTAGTATCTAAACTGCAATTGACTATAATGGTTTTCAGGTCCGTGTAGTTAAAATTGACACTGCATATTTTCTTTTGAAGGTCATGAGGGATGAATGGCAGAAGTACCTCTTAAGCAAAGTAGAACTGCGGAGCATGCAAACACCTCAGAAGAAAAAACCTAAAAAAACTCCTAAAGGTTATGGGATTCTTGATGGTATTGTTCCTGTAACGCCTGCCCAGAATGTAGAAGCTAGTAGTGCATGTAAGCTGGAACATGAAGCGTTATTAGCAGCAGCATCAGAGATAAAAAGAAATCAGGCTGAAAAGGAAAAGGATTCTGCAGATGATCCTGCACCTCAAGTTGGCAGCAGAGGACATGGGAAAGGAAAGGGAAGAGGAAGGATTAAAAAAGGCCCCGCAAATACACGGCGTTCTAGGAATAAAGATGGCTCCAATAATACTGAGGTAGCAACAGATGATAGACCTGAAATTTCTGGTTCAGAAAATGAAGGCCAAAGAAATGAAATTAACCCTACTTTTGGCAATGGGGTTCCTAGGATGCATATTGACAGGATTGATGATACAAAAACACACAACTCTAAGCAATTGCCACCAGTTCACTTTCATGCTCTGGAGAGAGATCAGCCAATACTAGATGTTTTGAGGCCCTCTGTAATTATTGTTTACCATCCAGATATGACTTTTGTTAGGGAGATTGAAGTCTACAAAGCAGAAAATCCTGAAAAAAAGTTGAAGGTCTATTTTCTTTTTTATGAAGCTTCTACTGAAGTCCAAAAGTTTGAAGCAAGTATTCGTAGAGAAAATGGAGCATTTGAATCTCTGATCAGGCAGAAATCAATGATGATGATCCCAGTTGATCAGGTATGATATACTGTAGTTCTGTGTCATCTGAAGAGGTGGCTATTCTGACAGTCATTCCTTTTGGGTGATAAAGCATTGATAAGCTGCATAATGCTAAAAGTTAATGGATAATTTGCTTAAGTATTTAGCATAGAATGTGAATGAGTATATATTTTTTTAATTATTGATTTCTTATTTCTCTGCCCTGTATGTTATGTGTTACCTTTTTTTTTTCAGAATGGATTCCGCCTTGGTTTAAATTCTTCCTCAGAGCTACAAGGTTCAAGTTCCCAGAACTCAATCACCAGAAAGGCAGGTGGAAGAAAGGAAACTGAGAAAGAAATGCAGGTGGGTGATATTGTTCCTCTCTCAAGTACTTTCCCTTGTTTGCTTGCTAGTAAATTTGTTTCATTTAGGATTTGCATCTTTGCAGATAATAGTGGACATGAGGGAGTTCATGAGTAGTCTTCCAAATGTTCTTCACCAGAAGGGCATGCGCATAATCCCAGTAACCTTAGAAGTTGGTGATTATGTTCTCTCACCACTTATTTGTGTTGAAAGGAAAAGCATTCAAGATCTTTTTATGAGTTTCACATCAGGCCGTCTTTACCACCAAGTGGAGACTATGGCTCGTTATTATCGAATACCTGTTCTTCTAATTGAGTTTTCACAAGACAAAAGCTTTTCATTTCAGGTAACCTGAACTAAATTTTATGCTATGGTTGAATATGATAAAATAGAAAGGCAGTGGATTAGCCTTGAATGTATATTCGATTGGTGTATGCAGTCTGCTAGTGATCTTGGTGATGATGTAACACCAAATAATATCATATCCAAACTGTCATTACTTGTACTTCATTTCCCCCGCCTACGAATCATCTGGTCTCGCAGCTTGCATGCAACTGCTGAAATATTTGCTTCTCTGAAGACAAATCAGGATGAACCTGATGAGGCAAAGGCAATGAGAGTTGGTGTACCCTCGGAAGAGGGTTTCATAGAAAATGATGTTAGGTAAGCTGTGTGTTCTTTTTTTGCCTTCCCTTTATCTTTCAGTATAAGAAACTTAACTGACTATTTCTCTCTGTTACAGAGCTGAAAACTACAACACATCTGCTGTTGAGTTTCTGAGACGTCTCCCAGGAGTGACAGACTCTAACTACAGGGCTATAATGGATGGATGTAAGAGCTTGGCTGAACTTGCACTTCTTCCCATGGAGAAGCTAGCTGAACTAATGGGTGGTCGAAAAGCTGCCCAGACTCTAAGAGATTTCCTCGATGCAAAGTATCCAACCTTGTTGTGATACTGATCCATCATTTGAATCATATATAGTTCAAAACTTTCCCCATTTTTTTTTTGCTTTTTATCACAGTCAAGATTCATTAAATTATTTGTACTATGTTGTTATTGTTGTTGGATGTCTATTTGAGTTTTCTCTTAAATCTGTGTGCAATTTTGTTACAATTATTAACTTTTTAGCCATTTCCTGTCCAGCCATCTCTTCTCTGTCTGATAACAACATTTGAGAATTGAGATATACTTAATCATAATTATAAAAAAAAAAAAAAAGCGTAAGATATGCTCTTAAAAGTTGACATTTAACAGTAATTAAGATGATGTTTTCTTAGAACTGTGATTTTTTTATATAAAAAGACGAGAGATAAAGTTGATCATAGAATTGGTAACGCAACATTATTCCATCAATCATCTTTACCCAATTCAATCAACCCAACAAATTCAGCATAGCACGCTGTCGTTTGGGAGTCATTTTAAGGGCCAAAAGGCAAAAGCATCAATCAGAAAATCCGTTAAAAAGAATCTTTCTTTCCTACTGTCCATTTTCCACATCCTCCGTTGCACACTCTCTGTCCCCAACACTGAAAAACATGGCGGTCGCATTCTCAGGCTCTGCTAATCTCACCGCCCCAAAACCCTCTTTAGTCGGTGCCACCACCCGCCTCCCCCTCTCCCCTCCAATCCCACCCTCCACGTCACCAAACACCCAACCCCGCCGTTATCGCTTGCGTTTCCGCCTCCTTTTCTTCTCCCTCCACTGGTCAAACGCACTGGTCTCTCGATTCCTGGAAGTCAAAACGGGCCCTCCAACTTCCTGAATACCCGGACGCCGATGAGCTCGAGTCGGTACTCAAAACAATCGGGTCGTTCCCGCCAATTGTGTTCGCCGGGGAGGCGAGAAAGTTGGAGGATAAGATAGCAAACGCTGCCCTTGGGAAAGCGTTTCTGTTACAGGGCGGTGACTGTGCAGAGAGTTTCAAAGAATTCAATGGAACCAACATCAGAGACACTTTCAGAGTCCTTTTGCAGATGGGAATTGTCCTGATGTTTGGTGCCCAAATACCTGTCATCACTGTCTGTTTGTTTAACAAAATCCCAACTTTCTCTAGCTAAATTTGACCCTTTTTAAGACAAAAAGTTTAAACTTTGACTTTTTTTTTCCTGATTGCTGTAATAGGTTGGGAGGATGGCAGGGCAATTTGCAAAGCCAAGGTCAGACCCATTTGAGGTAAAAGATGGAGTTAAGTTACCGAGTTATCGAGGAGATAACATAAATGGTGATGCTTTTGATGAGAAATCTAGAGTTCCTGACCCTCAAAGGCTGATTAGAGCTTATCTTCAATCTGTTGGTACATTGAATCTCCTCAGAGCATTTGCTACTGGTGGTTATGCCGCTATGCAAAGAGTTTCTCTATGGAATCTCGATTTTGTTAGACATAGTGAACAAGGAGACAGGTAAATTCTTAACTTTTGAATCTCTTATTCAGGCCTTAGGCTTGTTTCTTGTTGTTTGCTTTAGAATCTGACTTTGATTTATAATTAGGTACATGGAGCTCGCGCAAAGAGTTGATGAAGCTCTGGGATTCATGGCTGCGGCTGGGTTTACTATTGATGACCCTTTAATGAACACAGTTGATTTTTGGACGTCCCATGAATGCCTCCATTTACCATATGAGCAAGCCTTGACCAGAGAGGATTCAACGACTGGCCTCTATTATGATTGTTCTGCTCACATGCTTTGGGTAGGTGAGAGGACTCGGCAATTAGATGGAGCACATGTTGAATTTCTCCGGGGTATATCCAATCCTCTCGGCATAAAGGTAAATGGTGCTTATAAATTTATAATCTTTAAGAATCTAAAAGCATTGCCAATTGTTTATAAGATTTGTTTAGATAATGATCACATTCCTGTTACACTATTTTGACAGTGAGTAAGAGCTCTTTTAACGGTCTTTTTTTTAATTATCATTAGTATAGCAGTAGTTTATTCTACACTGGTAAGAGTTAATGGATACTATTATGTTGATGGGCAAGCGGGTTTAAGTTTCATATGCTTTTGTCTCCTTGCTATTAAAATGGAGCTTAATGTTAGCTAAGAACCTTAATTTTGATTCCAATAGAGAACCATCTGTTAATTGAATTCAAACTGTTGTTGGGAAGTTAACACTCATCTGGTAATTAGTTTGATTAGTAAGTATGCCATCCGTGCATTTGAACACGCTTAAACAATTGTATGACTTTTGCTTGTTTTGAGATTCATCATGGCATCAACCCTTGTTCTGGAACTTCATAGTGAAACCTTGGTTCAGCTGTGTCTACTGACAAGAGTTAGTTCATGAAGTTGAAGGCTTCAAGCTTTCACGTATTGGGTACTTGAAGTGATTGAGTAGGCTCAGTTGTTCCTATTTGAGTATGGAACTGTGCAACTCAAGTTTTAGATGATTTATACTTCTTAGTTTTTAGCGTCAAAATATCAAACCATAAATGTAGTGAACAATTAAGTTGAGGATTTCATTATTGTAAATTTTAAAGTTGTTGAGTAAGCTTATTTGATTTGTGTAGGTGAAGCTCAAGTGCATGTCAGTTTCAAGTTTTAGTAAACCTAACCATAGTTTTTCTTTTTCTTTAATCGGTGACAGCAGAGAAAAAAGCTTGACATAGTTTTAGTTGTGTTATTTTTGAATAGTACATTTTTGGTTGCTGTAAATTTTAAAGTTGTTGAGTAAGCTTAGTTGATTTGTGTAGGTGAAGCTCAAGTGCATGTCAGTTTCAAGTTTTAGTAAACCTAACCATAGTTTTTCTTTTTCTTTAATCAGTGACAGCGGAGAAAAAAGCTTGACATGGTTTTAGTTGTGTTATTTTTGAATAGTACATTTTTGATTGCTGATTATCTATATGCATCATGTAGGTGAGTGATAAGATGGACCCAAAGGAACTTGTACAATTGTGTGAAATTCTGAACCCTCGGAACAAACCTGGAAGACTGACAATAATCACCCGCATGGGAGCCGATAATATGCGGGTAAAGCTTCCACATCTTATTAAGGCTGTGCGCCAGGCTGGGCTTATTGTCACCTGGGTGAGCGATCCCATGCATGGAAACACAATAAAAGCTCCATGTGGCCTCAAAACTCGTCCATTTGATGCAATCAGGGTAAGAACTCTGGAACTTACGTTTTTTAGGAACCATTTTTGGATCATAATAAGCCTAAATGAGTTTTTTTTTTTTTTTTCTCTTTTACATTGTTCTCAGTCTGAGTTGAGGGCATTCTTCGATGTTCATGAACAAGAAGGGAGCTACCCTGGAGGAGTTCATCTGGAGATGACGGGGCAGAACGTAACAGAGTGCATAGGAGGGTCAAAGACTGTGACCTTTGATGACTTGAACTCTCGGTATCATACACATTGTGACCCTAGGTTGAATGCCTCACAGTCATTAGAGCTAGCCTTTGCCATATCAGAGAGGTTGAGGAAGAGAAGGCTCAAGTCTGCTAAG
This sequence comes from Durio zibethinus, assembly GCF_002303985.1. Next base: position 1,755,178 of record NW_019168381.1, read on the forward strand.
GAACTTCTCACCGGGAACACAGTTAATTAGTAGTTCTTTGGAATAAACCAGTCAACAGTTAGTTGATTCTGTTGAGAATAGTTATTTAGTTAATTTTTGTTTTGTCTGGTTTTTGCAAAGGAGAGAGCTTTTTGTACTACTATAAATAACTTCCCTTCCCAGAGGGAGCTGTGAACTTTTCTTCTCCTTTGATACTTATCAGGTTGTCCGTGACTTTGTGAGATTGTGTATGGATTTTTATATATAGAATTGGTCATCTCTGTTCTTCATTTTACGTTGGATAAAAGCAGTGGCAAAGGATGTTGGTTTTTCAAACTTGAACACCCACCCAAGAGGGAAAAAAAAAAAAAAACACTTGAAAACCCAATCGTGAGGCTTCAATTGCATGGTCATTGTGCGTGCCAACTTCTATTTATGGCTTCTTTTGGTACGATTATTGAAAATTTGCTATGCCCTACAAATTTGACAAATCGGACAAGGTAGGCCAAACTAGGATATACTTCGAAGGATGTCAATTGACTAGAAGAATGGGACAATGAGTGAGCTGGTAATGTTTTAACCACCACGTGCTCAATGTAGCTTTCAACGTTTATTAGAACAAAGAATATTCGGTTCACATGATGAGGTGCTTAGATATTTAGGAAAAAATCTTAAATCCCATGCATTGAGTTTTCTTTCACATAAAACTAAGTAATAAAGGATCCTATAAACAGAGAAGAAAGCCAGATGCCCCTTCCAGTTTGTCTGTTTGTGGAATTTGACGATAATGATATAAATTTTTCTAGGAGTAATGGTACAAACGGATCCGTGGCGCAATGGTAGCGCGTCTGACTCCAGATCAGAAGGTTGCGTGTTCGATTCACGTCGGGTTCAAAACCCCAATCCTCAGTGGGTCCAAACCTTTTTGACTTCTTTTTCTTCTCCCTTTCACTTTCACGCAACAGCATAATCTTTCTCAATTCAAAGATATTTCTAACATATTTTGACACCGCTGAATGCAGAACATCCTAGAAAACAATATTGAACCAACAAATCCATAATCTCATACTGAATGTTGAGGTCTGAAGGGCAGAGTTTTAAAACGGAAACTCCCGTGACGTTCACAGTCTGAACTCTAATATCAGAATTGGCAAACCAACTTGGTCGTTTACTCTTTTGCATGGTTCCAAAACTATGGACTGTAAAGAACTGTCTCGTTATGGTGTTGGCCTGTGGCGGAACAAGAACTTTTAGGATATCTGGATCTCCCGCACTAGTCAATAGCCAAAATGGCATTTATCACTGCTCGTACTGAAAGCAAGGCGAAGGCCCTGCATTAGACTGCTGCTTGATCTATTCATTATTACAAAAGGGGGGGGGGGGGTTTATGGAACTTTCAAGCATTGACTACATATACAAGCAGGAACATCAAGAAACTAAAAGCTGATCAAAGCATAAAGCACATAACTTCAATCTATAGAAATTTAAATAGAATTTTGAAGCATAAAGTTATGGGTGCCCCAATCAAAATGAAGTAGGATAAACAATGGCAACATCATTTACTAGTTAGAAATATTTACATTAAAACAATGGTATTTTCTCAGATACTTGAGACTACCAAAATTTAACTTTGATTATTGAAATAAAAGTTCTGCACTTAACAAGTTGGAACAATGGTATCCTCATCAATGGCGGTCCATTATCCATACGAAAGGCCCAAAATGAGACCACTTTTAATTATATCCAATACCAATCCAAGTGCCCAACACCTGGCGCTGCACCTCCATCAGCTACAATGTCAGTCCAACGCAAACCCCTCCGCCCTGTCTCTTTTTGACAGAGAAACATGGAGGGAGTGGGCTCAGCCTCAGCCCCCCTCACACCTCAGCCACTTTGATTAGCTGGACGTTAACTACTTCATTTGCGTGTTTATTGCCGGTATCTTACATTTCCACAGTTCTACTTATAACCTTAAAAAAGTCATACGTGTTTTGCTGTCGCGTCACACTCCACCCCTCCCCTCGCGCACGCTAGCCGCCCCCATTCTCCAGGCAACCCAAGTAACCAACCAACTGCCTCCATCTTTACTGCCCTTCCAGACCCTCCCTCAAAAAACAAATGCTCCCCATCTGTGCTAACTTACGCCTCCCTTCTCTTTCCCTTATCCTACACACACCACCACCTTCGCAATGTCAACTGAAACTTCTCCTCCTCCTCCTCCTCCACAATCCTCCTCCGCCACCGCGAAACGGCGGGTCCCTCCGCCGTGCTGGAGTAAGGAGGAAACCCTGGCGTTGGTTGAGGCTTACAAGGAGAAATGGTTCGCTCTTCGACGGGGGAACCTGAAGGCATCTGACTGGGATGCCGTGTCCGCCGCCGTTTCTTCTGCATCTGATCCTGAGACTACGAAATCGTCCATTCAATGCCGGCATAAGATCGAGAAGCTGAGGAAGAGGTACCGTGCGGAGAAGCAACGGAGCCTTAAAAATCCAGGCAAGTTCTCTTCTTCTTGGGACATGTTTCCTGTGCTTGATGCTATGAATTTTGCATCGACGTCGGTCGCTGGATCTGATGATCAAGATCATGTTGTTGATCATAAAGTTAGTGTATTTGATGGGTTTTGCTTGAAATTGAAGAATCGTGAAAAGATTGATGGGAATTCTGGGTCTAATCTTGGTTTTGATCATGATTTTAGAGATGGGTATGGTTCAAAATTTGATTTTGATCACAAATTTGGAGCTGGTTATGGGGTGAAATGGCAGGGTAATAGGGATTTTATGGCTAAAGAAATTAAAAAAATAAAGAGTGATGGTAGAATCGGCGATGGTCATGGTTGTATGGTTGATTTTGACCATAGTTTTCGTCAAGGTGTTGATAGTGTTGGAGAGTTTCCTCTCAAGACCTTAGGTGATAGGAGCTTTTTGAACCTTGGATTCAAGCCAAAGAATTATGGTAGCCCTAATATAGATTGTGATTATGATAATGATTTGGAAGAGTATATCATTGATGAAGAAATGGGATTCGGAGCAAAAGTTTCAGGTGGTTGGGATTCAGTGCATCAAGGTTTTCATCCGGATAGATGTGGTAGAGTGGATAGGAGCTTTAACCCAGGTGTAGACTGTGGGGGTTTGAATGAATTAGCTTCTTGTTCAAGGCCAGGGCTTGGGAGGAAGAATGGTATTGCTGGAGTCAAGAGGGGTGTGGATCCAGTTGAGGAGATGGTTTCCTCCATTAAGTTGTTGGCTGAACGGTTTGTGAGGATGGAGAAGATGAAGATAGAGATGGTGAAGGAGATTGAGAAGATGAGAATGGAGATGGAGATGAAGCATAATGAGATGATGCTTGAGTCACAACAAAAGATCATTGATGCATTTGCTGAGGCGTTGTTGGAAAAGAAGAAAAGGAAAAAGAAACCGACCTTGCGGTCGCCTAACATGAATGGAAATGGGATTGAAGAATGGCAAGGAGATGATAACAAAAAAAGGTGGATATAGTGTCACCTAATGTTCAGATAGTATAGTTTACTTACCTAGTACCATCTACGTTATCTTCCAAGTTGGCCAAAATGTTTTTGGAAACAGAGCAACCTAGTTTAATGCTCTTTTTTTATTCAAAATCAAGAGGAATTTAACAAAAATGAGATTGTCTCTCATAATTTGCCAGTGTCCTTGATCTGTTCACTGTGAATTTGTGAAGGCTTTTAATCCTGGATTAAGTATTATGACTAAAAACAACATGATTAAGTTTCTGTAACTAGATTTAATAAATGCAATTCATTTTCCTTAGATTGAATTAGTCATGACTAGATTTATATGAAATGCACATTTCTTCAATATTTAACCCTACATATAGTACATAACTACATATATAACTGTATGTGTGCGTGCTCTGTGTTTTCTTTCATCTTAGAAAGCAGCACTTGATGGTTTCTTTGATAATGGTTGTAACATTGATGGCACATTTTTGTTTTATTTTTTATAAGTATTGATGCATTGATATTGAATGTTTGAAGACCATGGGTTTTTGTTAGACCTGGAACAAATATAGTGTGCAACATGAGAGGCTCAGGGGTCCAGTTCATTGCTTTTATTCTTTATATGCATTTTTATGGTGCCTGGATGATATCCTTCTTACTATTTAAGGTGTCTGTTCTGCACATATAAGTTTCCCTTTACAAGCATGGGAGTCAAGGAAGAGTGGGATAAGCCCAAAACCACAACCAAACCATGAATCTGGAGATGCATATCCAGTGTAATTTGATTGTGAGAAACACATGCTTATTTCTTCGCATTTTTTTTTTTCTAGTTTTAGTCTATTCCCAACCCACTCCAAGCATTTCTGGAGTAACTATTAGCATCATATCATGGGTGTGATCAAGTGACAAGTCAAGCGGACACATTTGGAGTTCCAAGTTAAATCAACTACAAGACTTGATTGAGCTTCTTTTTTTTAATGCTCAAAGCTCAATGTGAGGGGAAAAAAAAAAGGTGTACTTAAACTTGATTTGATTAGGTTCAATGATTTACTATATATGATTTTATGTATCATGTAATATTTAAAATGAATTAAAATAAAAAATATTTAAGCTTGTGGGCTGCACGAGTACAAAATATACTCGAATTCGACTTTAATTGGTATTTGAAGTTCAAATATTTTATAATTCAAGTATAAGTAATTACTTATTCACGAGTATTTCTTGCATCCTAGTTTGAAAAAAAAATATGCAATTCTTTTATAGAATTATTATGATTTCATGTCCTTTTTTTTTTAATTTAAAATTTTTTTTTATAGAATTCTTATATTTTCATGAACTTGGGTAACAATATTAATTATGATGAAAATGCAAAAGAAAAAAAAAATAAAGATGGGACTACTCTTATGCATTTGCCAACAAAGAAATTTGTAATGTAATATTTTAATCTTCGTTAAAAGATAAAATAATAAATTGATGAGATAAATTTTGTCAAAAGAACTTTTACATACAAAATTCAAATAATTTTCACAAGTTGTAATGTTAGATTTGAATTAGACATTTAGGTTAACAATTTTTATACGTTATTCTATTGTTAGTATTTCATGATTAAATTCTCTTAGACGTCTCTCCACAACTTATTTCCACAATTTTAGTCTAATTTTCATCACAAATTCGCCTTAATGCACGCTTTTTACAATGTCCAAAATCCATTTTTGAAATTCCTTAGCATGTTTTTTTTTTTTTTTAAGTTTATTTATCAGTTCATTTATCTTCTTTCATTTTCAATAATGAGGCGAATTTTTTTAAAATGTTTTAATCTATTTTAATGTCTAAACTTTTATTTATTAATTCATTTGAAAGGTATATTTTCAAACTCAATTTCTAAAAAGTGTTTCAACATTCATGTCACATGAATTAATAATATAAACATTGAAACTTACGTGATAAATTTGCAAATCCTTCAAGAGTTTGGCTTGCCCTAAATTGTATCTAGGGTCGTCAATCCAAACCGTTCCCGACAGATTTTAATCCGACTCAATCCTATGAGGTCAGATTTTTTTTTTTTTAAATTCGAGTTTTGGGTTGGGTCGGGTTTGGGTTTTAAGCAAACCCAACTCGATATTATATAAAAAAATTATTTTTTAATTAATTATTTAATTTTTTATTTATATATATATTTATATAATGATATTTTTAAATATTTATATTTAAAAAATAATATTTTATTAATTTCGAATCGGATCGAATCATATATGATTTATATAGTATCTGATCGAGATCGGATTTGTGTATGAAAAAATAAAAAAAATTTCGAATAGAGTCAGATTCTGATTTAATAATACATAAAATCGGATCAGGTTCGAGGGGAGTAAAACCCGCCTTGAACCCGACCCGATGCCAACCCTAATTGCACCCTTGGCTATTTCAGACGTGGGAAGCATTCCAATTTCCAACATTGCATTTTGATTTTCCTAGCAAAAAAACTAACACAAATTCTGGGTGTATGATTTGTGTGCTTAGCATTTGTTGGAGCCGAAATGCTAACAAATATGACATCATCATGTTGTTTTATTCAGTTTATAAGATAAGAACAGACATTCGTATACAGAAGTGAAAAGGAGAAGATATATGATATGTTTCAGGTTCATGGATGAAATAATAGTTCGTTCCACCAACGTTTGACAATGCAAGGATGGCAATGAAGACGAGAGAGTAAAATCAGCTTACCATTCTCAATGTAAATGAGAGCAAAGGAGACAATAGAAAGCAAATAATGAAATGTGAACCCATGAGAAGAAAGAAGGCCACCAGGAAGAAAAGATTGCTTTTAACCAATCAAAGTGGGCAAAGAAGTACTTGAAAAAGGCGTATTTTACATCAGATCCCACTAAATATAAGATCCTTCTAACTCAAATAATCAGCATCATGAACGATATGAACAGATCACAACTTTATAATGTGACCCACTAAATAATGTAATTGTATGAATATTTTTCTTATCATTGAAAATTCTGTAGTTTTCAGTACAATCTTGTATGGTTATATTAATGTTTATGACTTCAGCTGTTAAGGTTTTTCTAGTAGATTAAACTAACTATTGACTTCAGCTGTAAAGGTTAATATTTCTCACAGTTGCATTGCTTTATATTCAGAATCAAAAAGGCCATCGGCATTTGGCAGTGTGTATTTACCTTAATATCTCGTCTAGGTAGAATATAAGTCATGTGATACTCGCATTCCATTTATGAGGTTTTGTATATTTTGATTCGAAATTTTTACGATTTTATTTTATAAAAGATGTTTTATAAATTTTAAGATTAAGTCTTAATTTATATGTCATAATAGATCTACAGAATTTTTCAATAAAGCTTAACATCCATGTTAAGTTTAACATCGAATCAAATCAAATATTGAACAAACTCAACACAAAATATTTTTGACACAAACACAAAACATATAAATTTATTGAATCACACTAAACGTTAGATAAGTAAACCCAACACAACACAAAGCACACAGATCTATCGAATCACAATAAATATTAGATAAGCTCAACATAAAGTATACATAGATCACAAGATCACATAAAATTCTAGAGGTGGTTTCTATGGTGTAACATTTTAAATTTCGTCCGATTAATAACCGTTTTGATATTATTCGTGAAAATTTACACCAAATATGAGAAATATTATCAATTTTTACCCAAAAATCTCAAAATTTTATCATATAAAAAAGACCTCACATATTTAAATTTAAACATCTATTTAAATGTCATGACAAAATCCATAAAATTTTCCAATACCAGATTGGGGTGTTACAAGTCACGTCATTCTTTTTTCAAGCTTTTGGTTCTATTCTATGGGATGATGATGACTTTATTATTCAAAGGGAAAATGGTTGTATTAGCTGACAACATGCCCATTTTGGGTGAGCTAGCAAATGACAAAGAAAAATGAGTTGGCTTATGCTTTTCCTCCGAGAGATTCAATATTGGGTTCATATCATTGTATGGTAGGTGGCTCAACTCAATCATCCTCCCACTCTTCAAAAGTTTATGTTATTGACCTCTCTCGCACATCTGGCGATGGAATCAGTACCATGACTCAGATGAAAGGGAGAAAAAACAAAAGGAAAGATATAATAAAGGTATCTTTCTCTCTCAATCGTTTTTCCTTTCAGGTATTTTTCCATGTTTTTATCATATTGGAGTAGTCGTTTGATGATCATTGGTATTGTACTCAATATGATGAATTCTGTGAAAAAGAAAATAGGAAATCAATGAAAGGAAAAGACAGATTTTCTTTTGATTGAACTTAATTGTTAAACATCTAGCTTAGTTAGTTGGATAGATGGGTCTGGCACTTCATTTACAGCCATCTCCATCTCCATCTCTTCTGCTTCAAAAGTTGAATGAACTCCATATAATACATAGAACACAGTAATCAAGCATGCCCATATAGCAAACCTTTGGAATGAGAGCATCTTCAGTGTGGTCATAAGGAAGACATTAAGGAAAATAGATATGACAGCTAGCCAAGGCATGAATGGCACTGACCACACACTAGGCCGACCAAGGCAAGGGACCATGTACTGGAAGAAGGCTGTAATGGTGATTATGATCCCACCAAATAGAGGTAAACCCCACCATTGCTGTTTCAGTTTCCATGATATTGAGAAGCCTATTGCACTTGATGTAAGGAGGAAGAGGAAGAACAGCGTGCGGAAAGGTGGATTTTTGTTTGTTATCACATATTTTCTATAGATAAGAGCATTGGCCACCAGGTAGAACACCAACAGTGTGCCGATGGAGATAATTTCAATCACTATGTCCAGGTCTGTGAAGAGTGCTATCGATGCTGTGCAAATTCCTACAATCATGGAGACAGATCAACTCTCTTTATTTCTTTATTTCTTCTTCCTAAATTACTCAATTACCACACTGAATATATAGTCCTTCTTTTATGTTATTTTTTTCTTTTCAAGCCGATATGCTAGGCTAAGAGAAAACAGTAATAACCACAATCACAATATATGGTTCGTTTGACTGAATGATATAAATAAATTATTTGATTATTGGAAGTGTCCTCATTAATTTGAGGAAGGAGAGAAAATCAAACTATATCAGACATGATGGTAGTGTGATTTTTAAATGTTTCGTCAATGTATAAAATGCATCACCCTTTTAGGGAATTGAAAGAGCTAAGTTAGTTACAAGAGAAGGAAATTTATTCTGAAAACTAGTTGTATCAGACGTATGAAGGATGCACCATAAAATGTCATTTTTGTTGAGAAAGAAAAAGGAGAGCACTTAATTCTCATGTCATGTACTCTTTGTGAAGTGTGAATGAGTTAGTACAACATAGAACGTTCATGAAGAAGTTAAGAATTCGGAAAAATTCACATACCCAAAAAGAGTGTGGCATTCAATGGGGTGCCTGTTGAAGGATGCACCTTAGATAGCCAGGATGGCACTAGCCTGGCCCTTCCTATAACACATAGGTACCTGGCTTGGCCTAACATGGCAACCAAGAGAGAAGCTACTATCCCCAAGCTTGCTCCTGCCCCAACAACATTCCCCGCCCACTTCCAACCAATTTTTTGGAAAGCCATTGAATATGATGCCTTTTCAGCTATCTATACATCATATACGAAAAGAATGCCATACAATTATTTATCAAGATTGTTCCACTAAGAAAAACTTGACACATCTATATATATTTCAGGATTTTGAGTTTTGTTTGATCAAGTTTAAGATGATTGACCTGATTGTAAGGAACCATCATACACAAAGCCAAGGCCATGAGGCAGTAAAGTGCCGAGACAATAAGAACAGAACCGATGATCCCCACTGGAAGGCTTACAGGAGGGTTTTGGATCTCTTCAGCCAAGGTTGAAACTGAGTCATAGCCTATGTAGCTGAAGTAAACTATAGCTGCTCCATCAAGCACACCTCTAACACCATAAGGAGCTAGCCCTCCTGGCTTCACCAAGTTATCAACACTCCCATTGTAGAAACCGATGATTATGATGAATCCAAAGAAAACAACATGGAAGATTGTCATAATAAGGTTCAAGATTGAGCTTTCCTTTGTACTGCAATCCCAAAATGAAAAATCCATCACTTTCAAAATCCACTGAAACAACAGTAAGAATTTCTTTTTACTTTGTCTTCATTCTTCAACAACAATGAATAAAAAATAATAAGAAGTGTAATAGTTATTGTTAGCTTGGTCATAATAAAAACAAAGACTGACAATAGATTAATGGTATAAGTTGGTAACAACAAATAATAAATTAGAAAACTTGTCCATGAACATATATCCAATAACACTAATCACTTCCTGTCCAACAACCAAACCCAATTATCCAAGCCATTAATAACCAGATAACTAAAGTAAATGCCCCCACTTCTCCCATTCTCTTGTTAAAGAAATATCTAGCTACAAAAACCGGCCTGTCATTAAGATTAATAGAAATAGTAGCAAACAATATTAAAGAATTTTGAAGTACATAACAAAAAGGTAGTAAGAGATCAAACCTATGGCATAGACAGAGAGTGAGAAGAAGAACAATGGCAACAGCTATGAAATCCAACTTGTTATAGCCTTCTAGCAATCCATGAACTTCCACTCTCCAGGAGTTGGGATCATTTACTCCAAAGGCTGAGCATACATACTCCGTAAAACTTCTTGCCACCGCGGCGTTTGATAATACATACTCCATTAGTATGTTTGCTCCAGCAAAATAGCCCACAAATTCTCCTACACCATTCCAAAATAAAGAATGGAAATGGAGAAGTTGATGATATTTATTGCTATGTTATAATCATTTCAATAAAAAAGAAGAGTTATAAACTTATAATGTAATGATATATACCAAAAGTCACTCTCAGGTAACTGAAGGCACCGCCAGCAACAGGAATCTGGACTGAAAATTCAGTGTAACACAAAGAAGACAGAAGTGCTGATATTCCAGCTATGATATAGGATATGAATACTGAAGGACCAGAGTCATTGCGGGCAACACGGCCAGTGGTGACAAAAACTCCAACACCAAGCATTCCACCTATGCCAAGAGCTACTAAATCATACCACCTAAGTTTCCTCTTCATATCAGCACCAGACCTTAGCCTCACTTGGTTAAGCTCTTGGTCTGGGGTCCATGTAGCTAGCATTCTCTTTCTAAGCCTATGAGGGATTTGTGAAAGAGATTGGAGATAGTTGAAGGAGAAAGCTTTGTTGTGTGTGGATGGAATGGTTGCCATGTTTGTGACGGAAATAAGTGTTTTGTGGCTTTCCGTGAGAAGCTTGAGGTGAGGGTTTATATGCATTTAGGAGAAAGAGTATGTCTGTATATGTGTGTGAGTGTGTGTGAGAGAGAGAGAGAGAGGGATATATTGGCTATTTGCTAGATTCTTTTTCCAAAGTTTGATGGAGAACCAAATTTAGCTTTATTGAAAATACCTAGTTGTCCTTTGGGTTATTCAGACTGACAATTATACCCTTTAATCCCTCTCTCCTACTCAAACAGCTTTTTATAGACCCAAGACTCCCAAAGCCGAAGGGGTTCTTCTGTTATAGAAGCATGCAAAGAAAAAGAAAAAGGCCTAGCCATTTTGAAAACAAGTTTTGCAAGAGGAATATAACTATATATGAGGACAGACTTTGACGTAATCTTTTGGAATTTCCTCATGAAACTTCGAAAGGAAGTGACGAGCTTTGTTAAAGCAACTAAAGATTGTTTCACCATCAGTCTCAAGAATAATTGGACTTGATTCCTCAACAGAACATCACAGTTGCAGCGGCAGATACAGTAATATAAAAATGCCTTCTTCCAGAAAGCCTTTAAATTTAAGAGTGTAACACGTGTATGTGCACTAAAACAAAGGTTGAAGTTTTCCCTAATTATATTACCCAAACTGTGACCACTCACCATATTTGGTCTGATGTGTGATTAATTCAAGTTTATCGTGAAACTGTATATTTTTATATAGTTTTGCATTGAAAGTTCCGCTTAAAAGTAAAACCAGTTGGAATATGGTGAATATTAGAAATCAACATCGGACTGATCAGTAGCAGGTATATAGAAAGCCTCTGTAACAGCTTGGCTAGGTTAATTTTCAGAGTTAAAGATTATCAATCATGTGGCCAGGAATATGCATCTGCCGCCACTATGAAGATGCGCATCAGTTTTCTTGAAAGCTTTTTCTTCCTTTTCTTTATCCTGTTCTCATCTAGAAACAAAGCTTTCGGCGCTTCATGTTACCATACTTCAATTCAATGGTCGTTCAACATCTAGGCTGTGCAACAAGTTGCAATCCTTCCCTTTTTCTTATTAGGCCTTAAACCCATCTTTGCCTGTAAGACGTATAATTCAGTCACAAGTCCTTAGTTCGTATAATTCAATCACATGAGCAGGAAATGGAACAGATTAAAGCTCGTGTTGATTAGCCACATAAAAAAAGGAAACAAAATCACCGAAAGAAAAAGACATGAAGATGGCTTTCACCATCAACACAACAGGTAAAACAATCAATTAACTGTCCGTACATTATGCTTCTAAGTTGAAGAGGTTCTGCTTTCGCATAAATATTGTAAGTTTGATACCTACACTTTTGGTAAAGTGCATGGTTTTGACAATTGGCTCAAGAATCAAAATCACTTGGACAATGCAACAAGTAATTGATATTTTAAGCATCTGGAATATATCGTTTGCCAACCTTGTGAATTATCAAGATTTGGTTTGATCTTCCTGAATGTACCTTTTCTCCATCTAGTGAATTCATATAGCTAGCTGATCTATAGAGTATATACCTGGTTTTCCTTGCTATATTCTTTACCTCATCGATCTCAATAACCTGGTTTCAACCTATCCCCATTTCAAAATTGTGGGAATTAACTTAAGTTCATTGCATCCCATTGATAAGACTAAAGGATATTTGTAGACAACTCATTTAGTTGGGATATTTTTTAATTTAATTTTAAGATTTTAGTGTTTTGTTTAATTTAGGATTATTTATTTTGTTAATTAATTTATGATTTTTTTTAAAAAAAAAGTGAAAAGTTTGATTTGGTTTGAAGTTTAGTGTTTTAATTGAAAAAAAGAATATATTGATTTGAAATGTGGATTTCAATTTGAAAATCTAAAATTGACTTTGATTAGAAGATTGAAACTGAGAAAATTTTATCCTATTGTGATTTGAATTAGAGGCGTATAAAAAAATATCATTAAGATCAATTAGATACAATTAAGAATCAATCAAAAAAATCAAAAGCAAAAGAGTAAAAAAAAAGTAAAAAATTAAGATTTTTTTTATAATTTTTTTTAGTATTTTAAGTTTAGATAATTATGATTTTCTCTTGAGAGTTCTGTGTTGAAGAAAAAAATCGAAAAAAAATAAAAAAGACAGGCATTCAACAAAAATTTTTGGTAGCAAAATTTTTTAAAGTTTCTTATATGTATGTTTTAGATTTTTATTTGATTTTTGTTTAAACAAAAAAAAAATCACCATAAATGAAAGGCGCTAGTAAAGTTATAAATTATTTTGTAGAGAAACAAGAAAGAAGATAAGGTAATTTTTATTTTTTTCTTTATTTTTATATTTATATATGTTACTTAGTTGTTTTTCTTTTTTCTTTTAAAATAAATTTTTATAATAAATTCATAATTTCTATCAAATAATTAAAGAATTTAAATCTTGATTTATGAATTCTATCAAACGATTGAAGAATTTTATAATAAATTTTTAAAAAATAATTTTTCAATCTTACCAAATAATTGGAGGATTCAAGTTTTTGTTGAATCTTATTAAACTATTAAAGAATTTAAAGAACTTTATTTTTAAAATTTTCACAAAAATTTTTTTAATAAAAATCTCATCAAACAATTGAGAGATTTGCATTGATCTAAAATCCTACTAAATGATTGAAAGATTTTATTATTTGATTTCAAAAAAAATATTTCTTAAAAAATATATTAATAAACTCAATGACAAAACCTCTTCAGAGTAAGACAGACTTTTCATGAATACTCTTGAGATAAATAAATTATCTTAAATCACTATCAAACGATTAGAGTAATTTTAAGATCAATTTTTAATAATTAAATTTACTTGATAAAAATTCAAAAATATTTTAAGGTTTGAATAACAAGAAATCAAATTGATACCATCATTTAATAGGTATTGTAAAAATACTATAATCTTCCTCACACGTAATCGTACTTTTAAATTTAATCTTGATTTCATAAACATAAAATCTATCTTTTAAAGATACTTAAGTTAAATTTAAAATTTCTCTTTAAAAGAGAATAAATTTACTTAGAAAACAAATCACAATTTAACAAAAAGATTAATGATAATTCTTAAAATCAAATCTAACTATAAATTTATAAATTTATACCTTATGAAACTACTGCATAAGCATCCTAGAAAAGCACTATGTAACTTTCAAGCTAGAAAATTGATGGAAATCGGTTGTGACAGTTAATGGTTGAGATACAAAACTATAATTTTGGATTAAAAGCAAGTGGGGAGGTGGTGACACGCCATTATTTAGCTCCATCACCAAGCAAGCTTATCCTTATGCTTTCTGCCTTTTCTTTTTCTTCCTTATCTTTTCTGTCCTCAGGAATCATTATCAAGTCAAAAGTCACTTCATCTTTGGCATGAACAAAAGCCAATATTCTGGCAAAACCAAAGATATACAAAATAAGACCCCTTCTTGATAAAGTTTACAAACCTCAAATACATTATCGTAACACCTGCATATACACATCAAGTTATGATAACAACAGAATTACTTATGAATCTTTTTTCTTGATATAGTGATTCTAAAAGCATCCATTGCTAAAAAAATTTAATCCAAGTTGAGATTGAAGCAGTTTGTGGTCCTCTACGTGTTACAAATGTTGCAATCGGACGCAGATTGGACTGTTTCAATGTCAACATCTACATGAATTTTGATACTATTGGAAAAGAAGCTATCAGAGTACCCCACTTGGAAGTTTCCAGAGTATAGCTAGGCTTGAAGTGGTTATCCAAATACTAATTAAGATTCAAAGTGAAATCATGAGTCTTGAAGTGGATATTGTTTGATACAATTCAAAATGACGAAGAATGCAATTAGAAACCAATTAAATTCCAGGTATGCATTGAGACACTTATTTTTACTCCTTCCTTATCTAATTAATCATACTCGATCGACATACTTCATGTCATAAATTGCTTCACAAATTGCATCAACTTCGTCAAAGACTTCTAGTGAACACTAATGTACATTACTGATATTTGGTCTCCCGGCCGCGACCAATAGTTAGTAGTCACACATTTCCTCTACAAGGAAGCTTTAGATCAGGTTCAAATCTTATTCCACGAACTACCAAGGGAAAAAGAAGAAGAATAAGTCAATTAAAACTGAAAGTTGTATGAAGAACTATATACATATATATCAGTGGAGTTGACTTCAAAAAGAAAACTTCTCAATCTCTGTAAAAATCTATCCCAATCCCTATTTGTATTTGATCCATTAACAAACTTTTTGCTGCAGAAAAGGCAAAAAGAAGGTTGAATTTAAGAAACCATTGCTGCTTCGAATTCATCAGCAGGCAGAAAAACAGGAAGAGGCTGCTATATATGAGAGTTCGTGGTTATTATTAGAAAGATAATATATTTAGTACAACATGGAACTAAAAGCAGGAGATTAATTCTACTCTCCTTTATTCTGATCTCAATTGATAACATAATGAGAACATGTCTGACTCCAAACATAACATGTCTCTGCAACTTGATAATCTCAATTTGTGACAATTAAACTTGCTCTTTCATCACTTAAGACATAAAGCTCCCAGTCTTGGCATTATTCATCCTTGTCTTTCTAAAAGTCCCAAGTTACAGTTAACTTTATTTAGATTTAGCTTTAAACAAAAGCATGATCTGCCATGTTTTGTATAAGATTACAAAACTAATCAGACAATCGAGATATGGGTTTTGGATTTTTAAAACCTGCCAAAATGTAGTAAGCATATTCACACAACTAAAATAGGTAGGGCATTAGGGGAGTGGAGTTTTTTTTGTCTTTTCTTTTCAAAGTGGTTGGCAGTTAAGTTGCACTCAGGAAGATAGTAGAAAGCTCTTGGATCCTTTTGCTTTTAATTTTGTTAAGTGGGTCATCTAAATTTCCATTGACTTTACTCACCTCTCCCTCCTTACTGAGTGATTCAAAGTACCTTTTAACATTATTGTTTCTTATGCCAATGGAACCTCCATGTAAGGACAAGTCATGAGTGAAAAGTATTTTGTTTTCATTATCAGAAGAGACAATTTACTAATGAAAAGTTGAAAAAAAGAATGGTGATGGAGTCATTTCCAGAGAAACAAAGTACTCCTTTCTTTTTTTTTTTTGGTGGAAGGAATCAGCATGGATAATCCTTAATCTACAAGGTGTCTTTTATACTAACTTCTAACTACCCAATGATCAATCAAGTATCTTATTGGTATTTCCTTCTTTGAGATTTGCATTGATGTATTATAGCAATTCCTCGGCTTCATCCATGATTATTATCACGATCGGATCGATCAAGAGCTACTAAGCTATAGACAGAGCTCTCTGAGGCCATGTATCAGACAATCCCTTTAGGGCCAATGCATTCAGGTTAGATCCATTATAGCATCCAGCGATCAGTGTGCAAATGACAGCATGGAGAAGACACCTTTTCGGATTCACATGACTCGTGTTGTGATATAATATAGACCAAAATGACAGCAATTTGTTTGGGAATGATTATAAGTTAGTTCACTGCACCATTCAATATTTTATTAGCAAAAAGCCAAAATTCAAGGGTTGGAATGCATAGAAAGTTGAAAACCAGAGGCCTGAAAAGAACCATTTCTAAAACCAATTCATTCCCCTAATCAATAAAATACTTGACAAGACTACGAACATGAACCAGAGTAACTTCATTGGACAGTAGAAAAAATTAGGCCAATGTGTTTCTGGTTCGAATGAACCCTCTTTCAGAGCTCCTATATATGGACAAAATGGGTTAATTATATAATCTGAGGCCACAGGTGGCTATCATTGCCATCAACAGCCGATCTAATTAATGGAATGATTACCTCATCTAGAATCTATGTGTTTCCTATTTGGGTTAAAGCATTTATAGTGGATTTTTGAGATCCAACAATCAGCAGAGATCAGTATTTTATATCAGCTTTGCATAATGGAAGCTCTTTATGTAATCACCAGTAAAACATATCACATAATAAACCAACTTTCTTCTGTTTCTTGTTGTTTTTTCTCAGGTATATCTGGGTTTCAATTGGTTTTAAACGTTTCAAATCAACATCCAGATTAAGTGCATCCGCACCATCAGAGAGAAGAATTTATATAATAACCAGGGTGTGATGAGAAGAAAATGATAACAGCAGAATGTGTATGAAAACGAAATAAAAGTGCCAAGGAAAAAGTACATATACAGGTAATATGGAAGCTTGACAAAATCACACAGAACAAAAAAGGAACTTTACAGATGTAATAATCTAATAAGTATCTACTAAATTGAATATTTCGTATACTATAACGAGGTAAGATCTTGAGAATTTAATGTAGTTAATTTACATGGTCTGCCATTACTAAAAAGAAACCTATTATTTCTACATGCTGAACAAAAAAAAATGGATTTAATAACTCTTCCATGGTCAGCATGCTGTTACTTTTAATATTTTCAATCTCACATGCGCAGCATCGCCAATGGAAAGTGATATATATGCCTTATTTGCATGGAAAACCTACATTAAAATTAACTGAGAGGTGGAGGACTGATGTTTTCAGGCCTTGGATGAGCCATTGGTTTCTGTCATTTACAAGATTTAAAGCCAAAACAATATGTTAAGGAGGATGAGGCAAAAGCAAAGAAAGTGAAAAAACCAAGGAAAAAAGTTCCTACAAAGTTCACATACGACACCACTTTTGAGGCTGGATACCATAAGGCTTGAACATCACTTTTATTCTGTGTCTGCAAGTAATGCTTTCAGCATCCTTTAAGTGCAAATAAAGTCTCAACTTTCATAGCCATCAATGTAATTGCCACTTTAACTAATTCAACCAATATTGGCTAAATCTTTATGCTTTCTTGCATGTTTCTTTTCCATGGACACCACTAAAATCAAATATTTTTACCCCTATGTGTATCCAGTGGAAATCAGAATTTTAAGTGCAAAGCACTCAACTATCGATGAAATTCAGACATCAACTCATAGTGTAAATATGACTTTAAGCTAAAAATTTACTTTGGTCTCATTGTCAGCCTTTTTTACTAAACTCCGAATAGCCCATGTGGTAATTTGTAAATTGCAAAATAAGCATAACCAGATGGATGCATCCGAAATGAGTTGGAAATTATTTTTCAATTTCCACTATTGTCAGGAAAAGGATGAAGGAAACTGTAAATATGTCAGTATAGCCGCCAACTTTTTGATGATCAAACCTTAACTGTGGGCATCAATGTTTTAGGAGAATCTCTTTTAAGTGAATGCAGCTGTCACGAATTGACATTTATCATTACTCATACCAAAAATGAACTGACATCTGAACATTCTCCCAACTTTCATTGAACCAACATCTAATGGCCGGGTCCAATGCCACCTAGCATAAAGTTTTTGCAGAAAAAACTTTCTACTGAAGTTGACTACTTTAGCATCCTCCCCCACCCAATGCATATACATATACACACATAAATATACCAACTGGTTTACTCAGAGACCATATGTTCAAATTGAAAGCACAATGACCGATACAAATGATCTGATCCAAACATATGTATCAATATCCTACAAAAACAGTCAGTCGAATGATTTTCATTTCACAAAGTGAATTATTTTGCTTTTCTAAATGTGCGTATCTTTTTGATCTTCTTGTTCTTCAGAAAACAACAATATTAAGACATTGACAAGATTGATAAAATCATTACTCTTCATTATCTTCACTTTTCTTGGATAAGTGGAGTTGAAAATCAAGGTATGCAGAAAAACACAATGATTTGAATGACTTTGATTTTTACAACTTCACAAAAATAAAATTCATTTGGAAAACTTGCATCAAGTTGCAAGCCTTAGTGCACTACTGTTTTACAAGAAGAAATGATGAATCTTTAGTAGTTGCTAATGTAGTTCTATGGAGCTACTTGCTACAGGTATATATGTATACAAACCTGTTTGACTGATAGGGATAGCAAACAAGCCATTGGTTTCCTCTCTCAGGTATCATTGCAAAGTTCATTTTCTTCTATTCAAAATCCGAGTTCACTTGCTCCTATGCCTATCTCAATTTGGGCATATTTTGTTACCCAAGTTTAAGTTATATAAAGCATTTTAAAAAGACAGAATAGAATATAAATAGATTAAGGAAAGATCTAGCTTAAGTATCCATGTATAATTTAGGAGCCAAAGATTTTGCTATTTGAGTTAGAATTTTCTTACCTTATCAAAGATACTCAATGTGCAGATGATGTCTCTTCATCCCATTGATAAACAACAGAGTTAAAAGCTTGTTAGCGGTGCATTTCAGCTCAGAATCAAGATAATGTCTTGGAAAGTGAAAAGGTTGAGATATCAAGCTTCTAAAACCAAAGTGAAGAATAAAGTGAATAGGGAGTTATAGCAGACATTCTTCATAATTGACTACATATTACACAGATAACGGCTAAATATTTCTAACAGAAAACCAATGGATTTATATATTCAAGGCATGAGCCAAAGACTGAAATAGAAAATCTCTCTTAATAAAAGTTGGCAATGCTAGGTCAGGTGGCAAAGGTACAGCAATATTGGAGAAAAGATCTTAGTTTATTTTTTATTTTTCATTTTTTTGAAGTTACACTCATAATTAAGTTTTACATTCATATAATCAATTATTACATCACGGAATGATAAACTAATAAACTATAACTCAACTAAACAACCAAACCCATTTACAATGAGACTTGAACTAAGGAATTTAAGGTTTTAGAGCCTCCTCCTTACCACTAAGCCAAGGTCTCATTGACATCTTAGTTTAATCCTAAATGCTCTCTTAATATATAAAAAACAAAAATGTTATACTATAAACATCAAATAACCTATATTCTTAATAAAATATCCGTTCTAACCCTTTTTCACCTATATATTCTGATGCATAAGTTGACCAAGAATAGTCAGTAAAGCTTTTGGCTAACAGGATTTATGCCATAAGAGATAATACCCTTCAATCCCTTAGACCAATCACATTTTTAGAGTTGAAGAGAAAATCCTAACCTTTCAGAATGAAAGAAGTATCACCAAACCCTTTTATTACATAAATGTTGCGTTTAAAAAATTAATAATGAGAACACTGTTTTAGAATAAGTGCTATCTAATTAAGTATTATATTAGCAAGAGAGAGAATCAAAAGGATCAGCTATTGGAAGGGAATTTCATGACCAAGAAAAAGCCACATGAAAGTGGATTTTGTGACATATTAATGCAACTAATGATAACTTTAAGGAAAAGAAATTTTTAATGAAAGAGAAAGATGATAAGCTTTTCTTACACAAAAGTAGATAATATTTATCATAAATATTCCTCATTGGGTAAAATCTGATTTGAGGCATCCCACCAAGGATTGAGAGGAAATGGGAGAAAGGAGTGGTGAAGGGAATGGGTCGGTGTGGTGCTGGTAGTGGAAGTGATGGTGCTTTTATGTGTGGGACCTCATCAATACTTTCACTCCCACTGGTGATTTGACAAGAACCATATAAATGTTCTTGAACCAGATCTTCTCTACTCTCCATGGAATTGTTGGGCTGCAAGAATGTTGGCCTTAATTTCAATGGTTAAGCACAGAAGATAATCTTTGTTAATTTAACCCAAAAAATTTGTAAAAGTGATTTCAAATTTTCTCTAACATGCTTGAGAAAAAGCTGTATCTAAGCTTGGGTTTGGGATTTAACTAGTTTATTAATTAGAAAGAACGATGTTAAGTAATTTGTGTATCTGATTGGCTGGTTTACTGACAGACTTTGGTTGTAGTTTTGAAAGGAATAGATCTTTCAGCATTTTACATAGATATTAGTGGACATAAAGTTGGACTGCTAATTAATTTTCTTGATAATTTACAGGACATGCTACATTAAATGAAACACTAGAAACTAATTAATCAAAAACTAGATCCCTATGGAAATTCACCACACTATATGATTATACTAAGTTCCCTTCTCGGGTCGATCCCGGTCCTAGTCATAGTTACATTCTTATCTAATGATTTTCCCCCTTTTTGTAATTCATTAGCTAAGTTTTGCATCTTTTAGGCTTTAGCTATCCCAAACCCGGCGCCCAGAACCCAGAGTCTTAATCTTCCTCTTCACCAGGCTATATGATCATTGAAAATATTGAGTACCAGCTATTTAAGCTCAATTAATGTAGGGGATTTGTCTTTTTTTTTTTAAAGAATGTTAACTGTGAAGGGTTCGACTTGATTGAATTATTACCATGGACATTCCCTGATCTTGTCTGAGTGTGTCCATTGGATTTAGGCCTACGGTGTTTCCGAGATCAAAGCCCTCCATCATGTGGGCTCCACCGGTAAGACCCATGTTGACCCATATGATGAAGAGCCAAGTTCTTGGGCTACTGAACGGAGAGTGCTCCTACTAAAAATACAAAGATAAAAAGTTAATTTCTCTCAACGATATGGAGCCTATAAATACAAAGGAAAGACAGATTTCTGTCAACGATAATTTTACTCAGATTCATTACAGATACGGAGAAGGAAATTCCCAACATCATGAAGCACTTGACTAAATCAGTTCTTCACCGTAAATGTGAAACAGGGAGTTGAGCTGTAACAAACTTACTGCCGTGAATAGTATTCATTGAAAAACAGTTGGCTTACTAACTTCCAATTAACAGAAGCATATTTTTCACAAATTGTGGCAGTCTCACATGTGAATTCAATTTTGGCAGACAATATTAGACAAAATGGCCATTTCACAAGCAAATACGTTCCAGAAGTTGGGTTATCTAATTTTGAGTCCATAAATACATTAGGATAAATGCTATATTGAATTTAATGTTTACAGGCCACCAAATCTTCCAACAATCTGATCCAAGTTTTACCGCCACCATCATTCTGTCTGTGATTACAATGCCTATTTACATCTTTATACAGCAAATAACGTGACCGGGTTTTGCCAAGTGCAGCGTACCTGATATGGCAGTAAAATGTATCAATCTTCAAGCACAGAATCAAATCTGCAGAAATTGAAGGAAGAGAACACTCTGACATCCTAGAAAGAAAAAATTTCAGAGGTTATGTTTCCTCACCATTGTGGCACAAATGGTGCCATCCAAATTACATCATCTGCTAGAACTGGATACCTATTAACAATAGAAAAAGGAGCTAAGATGTGAAAATGAGCTATGTGGCAGATACTAGTGTAAATATTATGATGAGAATACGAGACAGATTGCCGTGGGAAAGCGATACTACTGTGTCTTCAACGTCTTGTTACTTGTTAGAGCATGTTTCTCCATGCAAGCACATGCCTTGGAAGATATGAATCAACAAGAAGACAAGCCAGTAAACACAATGATTTAAAAAAATAAAACACTAAAAAGGAGAACATTTCTCATTCCCCATGTAGAGCTATGGATACTGCAAAAAGTTGTCAAAAGCATTTTGAAAAGTTTAATTTCCATGATAGCTAAGGATAGCTGGTGTATGAAGTGTGAAACTATTTTCATTTTTCTAATTTCGAGTAATTTTGTAATATATTTCCTCACTGTCCCTTTGATGACTATCAGTTTTATAATGACACACAAGTAACCAAATTAAATTTTAATACCAACAATTATCAAATAAAATAATAGTACTAATCATCCAGAAACCAATGCTTACCTTCACATTAAGAAATTCTCTCTGTTAAAAATCCATAATCTGCAGTAAGGCTCCAAAGTCCAAACATCAGCCGTAGAGACAACAGTCACAAGAAATTTATAGCCTCCATTTCAGTAAAGAAGGTTTACTGAGACACATCATACTTATGTAAACAAAAGGTAAGACTGGAAATGATAACAAAATAGGATTTTCTAATTAGTTGGAAACAACTTCAAGCGGTGAACCACAGCAATAATTTGAATGACAAAAACACTCAGAAACCAATCCCTTTCTCCCGTTAGTGAGCCACTGCCAATTAAGCCTAACTCATAAATTGCAATCACCATTTATGCTGTAAACTTCACCTTTTGGTGACGAAACTTCCTTCATCAAATGGTTTTGTATTAAACCAGGAAGACATAATACATGAAGATTTATTATCACGTACACATTTAACACTTTCAAAAATTTTCACTAGGTGATTTGAAAAAGATTACATGGTAGATTAGCACCTAAAAGGAAGTTAGATGAAGCATGAAACTGGTTGCCAATGGAAAAATCAGTATTAAGGTATCACAGCATGCATCTTTTGTATTATTACCATGAAGATTAATTGTCACTTTTTTAGCCAACATGAAATTGTTTTTAACCACAACTTATCATCCAAAGTGCCCAACAAAATCCACAAAACCTCAGTTTTGCTCATCTTCTTCAGTCTCAAACCAAACAAAATTTGGATTTTACATTAGCAGATAATATAGAAAACAATCATAGACTAAACAAAGACAGAGAGAAATTGGGGAGTGATTATTGCTTACATGGATATTCAAGTAATAAGGTATTGATGCTGGAAGAAGCATCCCAAGTTCAAACACCTGTTAACAAGTAAAGAAAGGTCATTGGTTCATAGCTATCACATAAGAGCAAACATAAACATAGTCAAGTATTATATACAAATCCAGACATCATCAAATATTAGGTCAGCATAGGCATCTTTTTTTAAATTTTTTATGGCAAAACAGCTCCTTGATGAACAGTTTTAACATCAAGGATTTTGCCATCAGAGAGGACAGGTTGACCAGTATTCTTAGCTGTCCTTGTGAAAACTTTGGCATAGCTGTACTACTTTTCAAGGTTGTCCAAGTCATAAATTCTTCTGCGGGAGAGATGGATTGGATCATTCAAGTAAAATCTAAAGAACTAAGTATAAACAACAAAGAGAACAACAAACAGAGAAACATATAAGAAGAAGCATTTGCTGCTTCTGGTCCAGCTGCCATAATTTTTGGAGTTTTGAGACATGGTCAATGGATTTAGGAATAAAATGTGCAGAAAGAGAGATGGGAAAAATATTCAGCTTTCTTATGAAACTCAAAATTCAGATTTCTTATTCCTATTCAACCATGACTAAAAAATTGTAATGGAGAGCTGTACAGTATTCAGCCTCAGCTAGTTACTCAAAGAGATTAAAGAAAAATAAACTGATAACAAGCCTAGAAACAAAAATAATTAAGTAATTCAACCAAAGGATAAAGGCACTTGAAACAGAAAAAAAAAAAAAAAAAATGATTCAACTTGTCTTTTGGAGCATCCCACAATGTGGATATCAAATTAATTTGAGACCACCATTGCTTCCAAAAGAAATATTAGTGTTTATAAAATTCAAGGCAGGGGAATTCAGTCTAGAATTCGTAACATTCTCCTCTATTATCACTTCAAGATAAAACCGATCCTGCCTGCCTAGCCCATAGAAAAACCTCGGTAATGAATAACCATCTTCCATGATAGCGTACTAACCGGACATTCATCCTGCCTGAATTAAGGCCATGCAAATAAATAGCTTTACATACATAAAAAATGCAGAAAACATAACCAACTATCAAAAACTCAATCTTAATATTCCAAAACAGTGTAGACATAACACCATCCCAATCAATTGTGACCCTTGCATCACACATAAACCACACCGTGCACAAGGTCAACTCAAAATGCATAGACAAAATTTCACATATGCATAAGCTTAAATCAGGAAAACTATGCGAACCTGAGAATACACCAGTGCATCTGGTAACAACGGAAGACAATCTTCCTGGAGCAAATATCTAAGGCCAATCTGATCGATCTCAACATGGGTAAAACAGAAACCTCCCCTTAGGAAGAAATCAAAAAAATAAAAGGATCTCCTTTTTGGCATCTTATCCCTAGGGAAAAAAAAATGAAGCGAAGAGAAATAAACAACAAGAAACAAGTACTGCTAAATTACTCACTTTCAGATTGAACAAATATTTGAAACATCCAATCCCACATAAATCATGTAAACAAATAAAGCAATATGTGTCGAAGTGCATGTTGTGCAAATAAATGTTTATATGGAAGCACATTTTGGTTACAATAAATATGCTTGTACAATGTATGTGTTTATATGGGTGTAGGCATCTGACTGAAACCAGATAAAAAGGTCCAAAATATAAATCTAGAAGTCTTAACAAAAACCAGCATAATTGGCAATAAAATACTGCAAGATGTTCACCATGCCAGCACCTTCCAGTATGAGTAATGACAGAAATACATGTTGCGCAAATAAATGTTTATATAGAAGCACATTTTGGTTACTACAAATATGCTGGTACAATGTATGTGTTTATATGGGTGTGGGCATCTGAATGAACCCAGATACAAAGATCCAAAATATAAATCTAGAAGTCTAACAAAAACAATCATAATTGGCAATAAAATACTGCAAGATGTTCACCATGCCACCACCTTCCAGTATGAGTAATGACAGAAATAAGCTCAGTGAGTTTCTTACCTCTCAACAGTATCAGTAAAAGTGTCTCTGACAACAGAATCTGAGAAGAAAAAGCTACCATCCTCTAGTTGAAGCTGACTCTCAAAGGCATAGTAAGGAATCAAGAGTAGAGAGTCTAAGCAAACCAACTGAATCAATCACAAAACACATAGTATCTAGATTTATGAATTTGTTTGTACTAATAATGAACATGAATATGGATTAGTTAAAAGCCAATAAAAACACCTTTTCAGACAAACTGCCCGCCTAGTTCGTACCATTGCTCCAACGGCAAGAAGATCATTGATATTCTGAAGAAAAGAAAGAATAAAGGAATCTAACCAAAGTTCAACTTCTATTGCAAGTAGCAATGACTTGCAATTTTCCCTGAAAAGGCCCAAAGTTTGAGGACAGAATGCAGAGAAAAGTGCCTTGGAAGCAGGAGCTAATGCTTAATATGCAGCAAGACATAGTGCAGCTTCAGTCTGATTTTAAGTAATCATATCAGTCAGTGAAACATTATAACAAATTATTACAAGTGAGGATAAAATGTCAAAAAAAAAAAGATCATATTTTGCAATAGACCAAAAACTTACCTCAGAGTTACAAGTCGGAGATGCAACAGAATTGCAGAAGAATTTCCACACAAAAGTAGAGGGAGAAACTTAATAGAATGCCGCTTCTATGTTGTACACACCAGGCATAGATACATGCAACAGCTTTAACAGAGATTATATGTTCATACACATGAAATTGACACAAGGCCTTCAAATTCAATAAAATAAAGGAATAGACAGCAACAAAATAATATATTTATAAATGAGAAATGGAGAAATGGAGAGCGAAAGAAGTTAACGACAACACCTTATGCAATCATTTCAAAAGATTTCTATGAAAAGTCTAGCAAGGAGGATTCATTTAATAAATATTCAAATGATCTTTCTTGGGGTCGAAGGGGGTGAGGCATATTAATGTGCTTGACAACACAAGCTTCTAAAATAGTTCTAAAAAAGAAATCAATTAATGAAACTAAGAATAGAATGTAACATACAGTTTGTAAGACAGCAGTTGTCAAAGAATTTGATAATCGTTGTTGACTAGGACCTTCAAGTTTTCCTCTTACAGAGCTAGGCAGAATCTTGTCCTCCATGTCAGAATCAGATGGAAATGTGGAACAAGACAAGTTGGCTAAGGAAACGACTTCCTCCTGCAAGCCAGACAACACATCTATGTACATCTCTCATAATAAAAAATTATATGCAATGCTCATCATTTGATAAATAACTTAGGAAGGCACAAATACCAAT
Organism: Durio zibethinus; assembly: GCF_002303985.1. The sequence continues at coordinate 1,781,614 of NW_019168381.1, forward strand.
TACAGATTTGGCTTGAATGTTTTGCAAATGTTTGAAGCTTCTGCATCACTTGATTGCTTCTCTGTCTCCAGCAAGCCAATTTCAAATTTGGCTTGAATTTTGACACCACGTTTAGGAGTTCTGCTTTGCATCACCTGGATCTCTTCAATCAAGCGCAATATAAGGTGAGAAACTTCACAGTTATCCATTCTGAATGTTTATTTTGTTTACAAATATTTGTTTCATGATTGCAAAATCCAACATAAACAAAATGTAAAACTCCTATTGGGCAAAACGATCAAATAACATTTGGAAAGGAATGCCAGCATCTACAGCTAAACTAAAACCAAAACAGATATCTGTGCAAATAATTCATCAAGTAGTCAACCTGCAGAAAAATTTCCATGGAAAACATAAGCGATGAAGCTCTTCAACTAGACAAAATGCAGCAACTAAGAATCCAAACGGTCAACAAAGCACAGACATTATGGAAGAGAATAACACCAACATCCTAACAGGATTAAAAAAATGAACATATAAAGGGTGAAGTTGAAGGCAAACCGTTACTAAAGGTACTACAAAGAAGGTACTAACTGCGGTACCCTTTTTTTTTTTTAAATACATTTTTTGTTACATCTACCAATAAAATAATGTTAATGGAATCTCAAATTTTTGACCAAAATTTTATTATAAAATATGTGACTAAGTCAAAGTTATTTTTTATATTTAATTAAGCAAAATTTTTACAATAATATTTACATTAATAACAACGGTTTAAAACTAATATGATTTACAGCCTTACTATAACTATAGGCCAGAACTGTTTGATTATTCAATATATTTTCATATAAACAAATTAGATTAAAATCCTACAACAATCCTTATATTTTCTTAAATTTCTAAAAATAAGTTTTTAACTTTTTACTGTTTTTAATCAGGCCTTTAAATTATTATTATTTTTATTTAATTAAATTGTTATGTTGCATTAAAATTACTAAAATCTGTTAGACAAATATGAGTTTATTTTTAAAAAATACTTAAAAATAAATAGATAAAAATAATATTTTAAAGATGTAATTAAAAAAAGGAAAAAAAAATATTAAACCGTTACTATCCAACATACCCCTAGTCACTGATTTATTGCATCTTTAAAAGATTGCATTTTCTTTTCCTTTTCACTCAGACCTTTAAAACAAAATTGATAAGAAAATTACGCTGACTCAAATCCGTTAGCATATATCGAGGTCGAGATCAATCCAATTTAATCGAACTTCCACTAATATAAATTAATTAAAAATTTGAGATTAAGTAAATTTTAATTTAATATGACTTTGAGGTCATTTATATTAAATTGAAAGATTCTTCTTTGATTGATTTAAATTTAATTTTTAGGTTATTAATATTATTTTAAGTATTCGAGTAACGAGAAACTACTAAAATGTAAAAGTAAAAAAAAACAAATATATTTGGAACAATTTGCTCCGACTTGGGCCTGGGGAGCTTCCGAGATCAAAGCCCGCCATCATGTGAGCTCCAACAGTTGACACTGTTGAACCATGTGATGGAGATAATGTGGCAGTGAAATGTATCAATCTTCAAGCCCAGAATCAAATCTGCAGAAACTGAAGGAAAGGAACATTCTGACATGCTAGAAAGAAAATTTTCGGAAGTTATGTTTCCTCACCATGGTGGCACAAATGGTGCTATCCAAATTACATCACCTGCTTGAACCGGATACCTATTAACAATAGAAAAAGGAGCTAAGATGTGAAAATGAGCTTTATGGCAGATACTAGTGTAAACAACCCCATCTTCTGATTCTTCACTCCTACAAAAATGGCGGAACAGAATCCTCCATCACCCAACACTGGAATAAACAAACCTGAGAAAGCAAAGGAAAGAGAAAACAAAACCAAACCAATAAAAACATTTGGATTATTAAGTTAATAGTAGAGAAAATATGAAGGGAAGAAAGAAAGTTTGCGCTTTTTTTGTTCCTTTTTTTTTTTTTTATAAACAATTTTTATATAAAATTTTAGCCGAAAATTTCTTTTGCGGTGATAAATTGAAAATGAAAGCCCATTTCGTTTTGGGCTTCTTCACCAAAAAACTTACCCAAACCCATTTACATAAACACATGATTGAGACAATCGTTTAAGCTAATTCCCTCTCTCAAATGGAGCATCTTCTCTCTGTTTCAGAGAGTTTAGCTTTGGAATAATCTTGTTGAGGCTAGGTGGAAGGGTGCATTGAACCACTTACGAGAAGAAAATGGGCAGGATTAAAAGCTGAGTTTTGTTGTTTGATATGTAAGATGAAAAGTTTAGGAAGATGAAGTTGCCTGAGAGTTTGGTTGATGTGATTCCCATGAAGTTGTCCATTTCAGTGACTAGGGATATGCTAACAGTGTTCGAGTATTACTTTACAGAAGCAAAGAATAGGTATTGTAATAGTTGGGTGAGGACACAGTACGCAGATGTGAAGTCTTGGAGTAAGTTGTATACTATAGATTTTCTAGGAGGAGGAAAGGTTTTTGGTTTGACTGAAAATGGTTAGCTCTTATTGGCAAAGGCTGAGGGTGGTGGAGGGTTGGAGAGTTTTGAGGAGTTTTAAGATCGATGGGAAACGGAAGTAATTAATTACAATTCTTTTGCTTTACCGTTTTAAAGAATTTTGTTACTTAGTCAAATGCTCCTGCCTTGTTTTTGCAGCCTCAGTTTTATCCCTCTGTCAGCCCAGAATCAGGGTATGGAATTATTGCCAATCATGTTTTGTGGTTTGTTTCATCTATCTTGAAAATTTCATGGATCACCATGTTTTCTGCTTGCTTAACCTTCATACCTCTATGCTTTGACTTGATTCCAAAGTGCTATGCATTAAGCACTAAAAACCATCAGACCACACTATATATTTTAACATTTGAGAAATTTATTCAATGAATTTAATTTTTCATTTAATACTTTAGTGTTTTACAAAATAAAATGATTTTAACTTCATAGCCTATGGTCTATAAGGCCTTCAATGTAGAGGTAAAAAGCTAAGCTGAGGCCTCCTCAGCTTGAAGTCCCTGCACCCTTATTTGTTGAAATCCCTCCTCAGCTTCAAGTTTATCAAATACGTATGCTTAAACAAATACATATGCTTTAGTTTTAAAAAAGAATATATGGTTTGAATTAATTACGATTTAAGTATAATTTTATTACAATTAGTTAATTGTTTAATAAAATAATTGATTTTAAATTAAAAAAATCAAATAAAGTGATATATTTATTTTTATTTATTATCGAACACATAATACTTCATATATGAATTTAATTAAAATGATTTATAAAAGTAAATAATAATAAAAAATATAATTAATGTAATTTTTCACAAATTCATCATATATCAACCTTTAAAAAGTTTCTATTAATGCAAATTATTATAACAAAAAATTTGACAATAAAATATAATAAAAACTTTGACTTAGTCAAACATTTTACAATAAAATTTTGACTTTGTCAAATATTTAAGATTCTATTAACATTGCTTTAATGGTCGATGTAATAAATAATCGTATTTAGAAAAAAAAAAGGGGCGCAGAATTAGGGTTTGGGTTTACTAAAAGTAAGGCGGTTTATCATAATTCCTAACATGTAGCCGTTAGCATAGAAGCACATCTTCTTCCCGTTGAAATCTGGAGAGTGAGAGTTGAAGAGAGAAAACAGAGTTTCCCTTTTCACTTTCTCTGATTTTCTTAGCAAAGATGAGTGGAACGGAGGACAATCCAATGGTTGCCACCCTTATATCTTCACTCTCAAACAGCCTTCTACAAGTTCCTCCATCAGCCATTCCACCCATGTTGGATTGCATCTTAGCCTCCACTACCTTATATCCGTCGTCTCTTTTCTCTTCTCTTCTCGACGATCTCCCCAATCTCATCGAGGTAAGACTTCTTCTACCCTACAAAAACCATAATTGGCAAATTGCAAATTACTTTTTTTTTAAATTTTATGTAAAAGGAATATTGAGTTCTTATCCTTTTCTGTTTATAATTTTGACTGCAATTTAATGCAATTTTGTTTTGAATAGGATGCTAACAGGAATGGGAATCTGGATTCCGATCATCGTACCCAAATTGCATCAATGGTTGGAGCATTATGCCATCTTCTTTCTAAAGCGAGTGAGTTATTTTTCCTCTTGATAGTTTCCAAAATTAAAGTTAAAATCTAGGGTTTCAGTCTTTGTTTCTACTTTATAGTACATTGCTAAGAGACTATAGTGGCAAAAATAATGGACAGCTCTGGTAATTTTTGAGATTAGTAGTTTAAAATTATTTGGGTTTGATCGGTTAAGGTGAATTCTAAACAGATTTTCTGTTCTTGCTTTTTGGATGAATCAAAATTTATTTATGGAGCGCATTGCTAATAGTAATTTTATGCAGAGACTAATCATGAAGGTCTGCAGTATTTTTTATGGAAAGGTTTTATTCCACTGATGAAAATGGGACATGAATTTGACCGTGAGCTTCTTAACCAGGTAGAATAGTTGGGTTCTTTTATGTAGCTTATATTTACTTTTTTTTTTCTTTGTGTACATCTTATAACATGTATTTACTTCTTGCGTTCTTTCTAGTTTGGTTCAATGTGTGATGTTTGATATTAGATTGCAGATTCTGTCTTTGATGTTGTGCAAAAGACTAATGCCTGGGAAGTTTTGGAAGCAACTTTGGTGCCTTTTTTTCTAAGATCAATTGGCGTTTCTGCTGGTATAATTCAAAATGAAGAATTGGATGGTACAAGATGGTATAGAAGCTCAGTTTTCCAGGTCTCAAATGACTTTGTAAAAAATTGGGATACAAACAAGGATTATATGCTTTCTCTATCTGGATCTTTTCCATTGCCACTATCATGCCATGTTTTAAGCTTAATTTTGGATGCTGGACTTCGAACTTTTCAAGTTTCTCCAGCCACGCCCGTAGTTTTGGAAAATGGGTGCTGTCATGCTGAGAAGGTCACTGCTGATTTACTTTGGAATTTGTGTAATGTGACTGAAAGATTGAATTTACAGAGTTTGGAAAACCGGTCTTGTACAATTGGCTTTCTACTGCCTTTCATTTTCAAAGCATTTGTTTTTCGTAGCTCTTTTAAAATCTCAGTTCATGAGCAGACACATATCCTTTCCAGGTATATGGTTTCATGCAAATTGTGTTTGTTATTAATATTCTTTTTACCTATTTAGAATGAATCTGACTCCTATACATATATGTATGTATATGTATATGTATATGTATATGTATTTTCTATTCACTAAATCTGGTTGGCTTCCAGGAATCATTTCTTTATGAGAATGTGGACATGCTGTAAAATATTGTTCTCTCTTGGATCATTAGAGAGGAGAGATGCATACAGTATACTCTCCCTGTATTTTTCTTACTTCTCTTGCACTGAAACTTCTGAAAACACTGACATGAGTGATGGAGCAGAAGAATTTGATATAAGAAGTGAAAAGGAACTTTGGATTGAAATCAAAAGAGGATTGGTACTTGACCCAAACTTTTCCCCTCTTCTTGTTGATCTATGTTTATCTAGTAACTATAGACTATAGTTAACTGCCTTTACTTCTTTTTTGTTATTATTTCTTTATTGGTGGTATGACAGGTTGATGAGGTGGGCCTAGTGAGGAAGCAGTCATTGCATATATTGAAGACAGTTTTATGCATGAGTAGTGGAAACCAAAGCCATTCTGGTATTTCTGAGAAGAAATCCCAAGGGAAACGTTCAGTTCCTCATGGCATGACGAAGAGAGAGCTGTGGGCTAATAATGAAGCAAAGTCACTAGGAGTAGGGAAACTTTGCAACTCAGTTGATTCAGGGTTGAACAGTCAGCAGCAGTGGGAGGCTTTCTTGCTCTTATTTGAAATGCTTGAAGAGTATGGTACTCACCTTGTAGAAGCTGCTTGGAATCATCAGGTACCAGATAAAATCTGCTCTTGTGACAAAATATGGTTTGAGTTGGTTTCATTAGATAGACCTTTGTTCACCTGTGTTTACATTGATAGAGTAGAAACCTATGATAATGACAGAAGGATGCTGTTGGGGAGTTTTTATTTGGACTAATTAGCAAAGGTAATTTATTGGATAAGCTATCAATAACTTTAGAAGCAGATAAATAATGCAGCTCGGAAATGTAAAGAATGAAGAAAATAGTTACAAGTTGTCAATTTAAGCTCTGCCGAGGTCCTTTTATCAAGGACAACCCAATGTGAACTATTGTGCATAATGCTTGAATTTGAGAATCTTTAGGCATCCTGGATGTATAGCAAATGTTTGAAGAAATATTTTATCTAATCAGAAAAAAATTGTATTACTTTCATGGTCCTTTTAGGATTCTTTAATTACTTGTAGCATATCTGTAAGGTTTGTGCAATTCTCTTTATCTGAATTGGCTCAAAATTTCTTTCTCAGAGAATATTTGATGAAAAACTGTTGACATGCCTGTATGCCTTTAGTCGACTTGTTATTACTTGGAAGGGTTATCTAAGCAATCAATCAACTTACTTTTTTTTTTTTGTAGTTATGGTCAGCTTTTGACTTGAATGGCATGTGTATTTCTTTGTTCTCTAATGTCTTATGCTCCAGTTCCTTGCTGTCAAATTAGAAGAAACCTATATTTGCTGATGCTAAAGAAGATACCTTATTTTATCTTATCTATTGTCTTTAAATATTCATTCCTTTCTTTTTTGTGGGATGCAAAACTTTATTAGAACCTCAGTTCTACTGTGCCTACCTGCTTAATTGTTATGATTTCTTGCAGATAACTCTGTTGCTTCAGTTTTCTGTCTCACATGATAACTTTGTGAGTGCTATTAGCAGAGGTATTCATCAAAATCAGTCAGAAACTTGGGATGAAGTCTTTAGCTGGTTATCAATTTTGTGGAAGCGAGGCTTTTTTCATGATAACCCTCAAGGTATTGATGTCTTGCTACCATGATCTTAATTAGGGATATGTAAATTTATGATTTATCATAAACTTTGTGCTAAATGTTTGTGCTCTCGTTCTGTTCGGCAAAATGCAGTAAGATGCATGATCATGCAGTCATTTTTGGGTATTGAATGGACAAAATACGGAAGCTGTGCAAAGTCAGTACCCAAAAGTTTTATTCTTGGTCCATTGATGGAAGCTTTGAATGATCCGGTGCACCACAATGATTTTGGTTTGTCTTGAATCTGAATGCTTCCTTACTGAATTTTCTAGTAAACAATATTTTATGCTATCATATTACCAGTTGGAGTTAAAGAAGTAGATTATAGGAGATAAATCTTACAATTCAGTCACTTTTTCATGCTTTCCCCTGGCTCTTCTTTCTCAGTTTATTTGTGATCTAGGATTCAATAACGGTGCAGTTGTGGTATAGTGGCCGCTATTTTACGGTAGTGCCATCACTCGCCACCGTTATTTGAAAAATATCGGGTGAGAATTTGAATCTCATTGATAACGGAGTGTCGCAGCCGTGAAAAAATGATGTAGTGGTGAATAGCAGTAATGATGTAGTGGTGAATAGCAGTCTTAACGGACCGTTATTGCCGCTGCTCCATTTTTATGTAAGAAAACCAGAATAAAAAAAAATTGGCAGCTCTCAAAAAAACTTTAATTTGACATCAACCTCAATGCAGCCCCAAACAAACTCATATTTAATCTCAAATCAATCATCAATCCATCACAATCAACAGTTCAACACAAGTAATTAACTTTGTAAAAAAAATTGCAAATTTCTGTTTAATTTTAATGGGACTGAACCGATCGGTGAAGTTAGCCTCTCCGTCTTATATCTTCTGCTGAGTGGGGACTCTGACTCTAACGGTGAGGGATTGGGGCTCAGCCATCAGGGTGGGCCATTGGGTGGTGGTGGAGGTGAGTTTTCTTGGTTGAGAATTAGGATTTGGGATAAGGAAGAAAATCAGAGCCTAAGCAGAAGCCTGATGGATGTCGCCATGACTGAGTCGCCTAATCGATAGGGCCGTATCTGTGGGAGGGGGAAGCTTCTGTTTTGGACTTTTGGGTTGAGTTTGAGAGTTGAGAGAGTGCACATTGAAAACTGTGAAAAAAATTAAGAAATGAAATTGTGTGAAAAACTAAGAGAAAAAACTGAATGTATATTGAAAAACTGCTCATTTTTAATTATACAAGAATCTTAGGTTTATATACAACTAACTAGGGTTTAAACTAGGAAACTAAATCTTCCTTAATTCTAGGAATACAAATACTTAATTCTAGAGATACAAATATAAATATACAGATTACAAGATTACAACCAGCTGTAAATAAGTGTTTTCCTACACTCTCCCTCAAGCTGGTGAATAGGTGTTTTCCATTCTCAGCTTGGAAATAATTTCTTGAAATGTTGCACTGCTGAGACCTTTAGTCAACACATCTACAAGTTGACCCTTGGTTGATACATAAGGTGTACAAATCAACCCACTGTCTAGTTTCTCTTTTATGAAATGCCGGTTTACTTCAATGTGTTTTGTTCTGTCATGTTGCATAGGATTGTGTGCAATGCTTATTGCAGACTTGTTATCATAGTAGAGTTTTATTGGTCCATCCCACTTGATCTTCAAGTCTTCTAGGATAATCTTTAACCATAGTAGTTCACAAATTCCTTGAGCCATTGCTCTGAACTCCGCTTCAGCACTTGATCTTGCCACCGCATTCTGTTTTTTACTCCTCCAAGTCACAAGATTACCACCTAAGAAAGTGCAGTAGCCTGAGGTGGATCTTCTATCAGTGACTGAACCTGCATAATCAGCATCTGTATATGCTTCTAGAACTAACCCGGAATTTCTTTTGAATAAGATACCTCTCCTAGGATTGGCCTTCAAATAGTGCAATATACGGTAGACAGCCAGTAGGTGCACTTCTTTAGTACTATGCATAAATTGACTTACCACACTCACAGCATATGCTATATCAGGTCTAGTATGTGAGAGATAAATGAGTCTTCCAACTAATCTTTAGTACATTTCTCTATTTACAGCAGCATCTTCATTAGCTTCTCCAATTTTATGATTAGGATCTATAGGGGTATTTGCAGGTTTACATGCAAGCTTCCCAGTTTCCTTCAGAAGATCCATCACATATTTCTGTTGTGAGATAAAAATACCATGCCATGAGTGAGATACTTCAATTCCTAGGAAGTACTTCAATCTCCCTAGCTCTTTTATCTCAAATTCTCTAGCCAAACACTGTTTAGAGATTCTCTCTCTTTTTCATCATCTCCAGTTACAATTATATCATCAACATACACTAATAGAACTGTGACTCTCCCTGAATCAGAGTGCTTGATAAACAATGTGTGATCTCCTTGACTCTGTTTATATCCCATTGCTAGCATGACTTTGGCAAATCTCCCGAACCAAGCTCTAGGAGACTGTTTAAGGCCATATAAAGCCTTTTTTAGCCTGCATACTTTGTTTGCTTCTAGATGACCTCCAAATCCCGGTGGAACCTTCATATATATTTCTTCTTCCAAATCACCATGTAAAAAAACATTCTTTACATCAAATTGTTGAAGCTGCCAATTGTAATTTGCAGCCAATGATAACAAAATTCTAACTGTATTCATCTTGGCAACTGGAGCAAAAGTTTCCTGGTAATCCACTCCATAGGTTTGAGTGTAGCCCTTAGCCACTAACCTGGCTTTATACCTTTTAACAGTACCATCTGCCTTGTATTTTACAGTGAAAATTCATTTACACCCCACTGGATTTTTTCCTTTAGGCAACTCTACCAGTTTTCATGTCTGATTTTTCTCTAAGACCTCCATTTCTATTTTCATGGCTTGCCTCCATTTCTCACTGGATAATGCCTCAGATAATGTAGTTGGAACAGAAATAGTGTTTAGACTCACAAGAAAATTTTTGTGAGATGGTGAGAATTTTTCAAATGACACAAAATTAGATATTGGGTATAATGGATGCTTGTTACATTCTTTGGTTCCTTTCCTAATGGCAATAGGCAAATCATAATCACTAGTTATAGTTTTAGGAGATTCATGCTCATTTTGAGAAACAGAGTCAAAAACTGTAGTTACCTCATTTTCAGAGTTAGGATCAGGTTCTTGGATTGGCACTGGTTCAGGATCTGGAACTTTTCTTCTTGAGTACACCTGTAATTCCTTCATAGAATCAAGAACAATATTATCCTTTGTCATATCTTCCGTATTTGGAATGGGTTCAGACTCAAATTCAGTGTTTGACTTGGGCTCAGCAGAAACAAGTTTTGACTCAGAAGAATTAATGGGTGTAAATGTTGAATAAGGGGGCAAATCAAGCAAAAAGAAGTCTTTATCCTTATCTTCCATGAATGAAGTCTCCTTCTGAAGATAAGGTTGAGTAAAAAATGGTTTATTTTCTTCAAAAGTGACATTTGCAGACACAAAAAATTTTTTGGTAGGAGGATGATTGCACTTATATCCTTTTTGAGTTGAAAAATACCCCACAAAAATACACTTAATCGCTCTTGGATCCAACTTTCCCCTGTTATGACTGTGAACATGAACAAATGATTTACAACCAAATATCCTAGGCGTGAGATTGTTTGTGGTATTGAGGTTGGGATAAAATTGTAAGAGTAGCTCCATAGGAGTTTTAAATCCCAAAACTCTTAAAGGTAACCTATTTATAATGTGTGTTGCAGTGAGAACAGCTTCCCCCCAATAAGATTTAGGTACATTTGCTTGAAAAAGAAAGGCTCGGGTTGTGGCTAGTAAATGGCTGTTTTTCTTCTCTGTCACTCCATTTTGCTGTGGAGTATTAACACAAGATGACTCATGGATAATCCTCTCTTTTTGGAAATAGGTGGATAGACTCTGGTTGAAGTAGTCTCTTGCATTATCAGACCTAAATCTCTTGATTCTTACTCTAAATTGATTTTGGATCATGTTTTGGAAGCTTAAAAACACACTATTCACATCTGATTTGGATTTAAGTAAAAAAACCCAAGAAACCCTAGTACAATCATCTATGAATGAAACAAACCATCTCGCACCAGAAATATTAGAAATTGTAGAGGGACCCCAAATGTCACTATGAATCAAGTAAAAGGGAGTAAAACTTCTTTTGTTACTGATTGGAAAAGACACACGTCTATGTTTTTTAAATTTGCAAATATCACAATGAAAATCCTCAACATTTAATTCTTTGAACAAAGAAGGAAACATGTTTCTCAAGGTTCCAAAAGAAGGATGTCCAAGACGAAAATGATAAAGCCAGATTTTGTCTTTATTGGAAGATTTTTCAGAAAGAAATGACAAAGATAAACTATTTTTGATACTACTTGTGTTATTTGATGTCTCAAGATAGTATAGTTTATCCTTCTCTTTAGCAAGTCCAATCATCTTCTCCGAACTCTGGTCCTGAAATTCACAATAAGAAGGATAAAAAGTTACTTTGCAATTCATATCTCTGGTAAGTTTTTGTATAGATATCAGATTAGTAGACAATCCAGGAACATGAAGAACATTTTTTAGAACAAACGAGGAATTAACTTGAACATCTCCTAATCCTGCCACTGTGGTAAGTGAACCATCAGCAACAACAATTTTCTTATTACTAGGACACAGGTTATATGTATTAAACTTTTGTGGGGAATGTGTCATGTGGTCTGTGGCTCCTGAGTCAATGATCCAAGAACTCGTAATAGGCTTAGCCGAGACATTTAATCCATGAGAACCGAAAGTTTTACCTGAACTAGAAACTTTACCCAAAGAACATACTATAGTAGGCTTTTCAAGGATTTTCAATAAGTTTCTCAGCTTTTCAATCTCTTCCCTGTTGAACACTCTTTGTTTGTGAGATATCTGTAGTACTCCAGTGATTTTTTCAGTTAACATTTCCTCAAATTGGGTGATAATGATATCTTTCTTTGAAAGGGTTCGGCAATGAAGGCCTAAACAGGATTCGGCAATGAAGGCCTAAAAAAATCAGCAATGAAGGCTGAAAATTTTGCTTCCCAAGAAGAGCCTAAAGCGCTGATACCATGTGAAAAAAATTAAGAAATGAAACTGTGTGAAAAACTAAGAGAAAAAACTGAATGTATATTGAAAAACTGCTCATTTTTAATTATACAAGAATCTTAGGTTTATATACAACTAACTAGGATTTAAACTAAGAAACTAAATCTTCTTTAATTCTAGGGATACAAATACTTAATTCTAGATATATAAATATAAATATACAGATTACAAGATTACAACCAGTTGTAAATAAATGTTTTCCCACAAAAACTAATGAGAAGTAAGAGGTTGAGATGAATGAGAGTGTGAGAATGAGACTGAAGAAAACAAAAAGGAGAGATGGCAAGAGAGGAGAGTGATTAGAGGGGAATAAAACCAAAATTTTAGTTCTAGGGTAGGGACCATGGGTTTTGTTCATGTGAAATTTTTTTTTTAGGAAAAATTTTGTTTATAGGAAATTTTAAAGGTTAAATTTTATGGTAGGAAAGTTTAAAATTAAATAAATTTAAGAATTAATATAAGATAGATAGAGAAATTTTGGAGAAATTAGATAAAAATTGAGGTGATAAATTTTTTGCATAACTTAAATGAAAATTAATTAAAGTTAAATGATTATATATTGATTTATTATTTATTATTTTATCTTTTATATATGAATTTTATTAATGATATTTTGTTTTGGTATTTGTATTGTTAATTTTTCTAGTATTAGATTAATTTTGATTATTATTATTATTATTGTGTACTTAAATAAAAATTGAAAGTTCAATCCCTTGTATAATAATTTAAAAATAATTTATGATAACAATTTTAAATTAATTAATGTGTAAAAAATTAAAATACTCAATAAATTACTGCATTTCAAAATCATAAAATAATAAATATTTAATAGATTATTACATTTAAAAATCAAGTAAATAAAAGATATGTGATATCATAAACTATTTTAAAAATCATAAAATAAGAGTGTTTATAATTATAATTATAATTACAATATTTTATAGTATATTATGCGAAATTAAAAAAAATTTCACGACCACAGTAATTGTGATGACCGCAATAGCCTTCGTTATGTCCGCAATCGTGATAAACGTGACGTGACCAAAAACACGACCGCAACCGCAATTTAAATTCCTGTTTGTGACTTCAATACACAAACAAATCCCCATTATTTTTATTCTTTTTTTCTCTTTATGTTCAAGCTCAAATCATTCGCGTGCAATCAAATGCAAAATACATTTTTTTATAAACTTCCTCATATGTTTCAATCCAAGTTTCCAAAGCCTCAAGTTGTGTTAACTGACTGATTATGTACATTTGGAACTGACTTAGGTTGAGCATCTTCATAAATGGTGTCTGCCTTTCCTTTTCTTCTCCCTTTCTATTTCTATTTTATCTTTAGCCACTAAGTAAGATGCTTTTATATAAAATTTTCATGTAATAATATTTGAGTTGGTTCATGCTTTATTAATTGTAATCTCACTCTCTACATTAATTAGTGCAGCTGTTGGTTTACTACCACTATTTTGACAGCTTAATACTGCTTTGAATCTTGTGAGCTAAGATAAATATTTCACTTAATTGTTCTTTTGCTCAATTTTTTAGGTGTTAAAGGAGTTTACTCTTCAAAAATGATTGACGGAGCAGCTCAATTTTTGCAACAATATTCTAGTTACCTGGATGCAAGGTATGCATTTATATCTTGATGAATTTTGTTTATATATTGGAACGCAACTTGTAGAAAACTATAAAACTGAGTTAACTTTGCAAGAAAGTTTTATGTATATTTATTCTTTTTTCATTCTCAGTAATGTTGTCACTTACATGCATTTAGTTGGGAATAGGCGGTGCAGAGTAGTTGGTAAAATTATGAATCTTCTTGGTGAGCTCTGCCACTCAAACCCTTTTACTCAGACCTTTACCTTTATGCTGGACACTCTTATGAATCTTCTTATGATTGTTGAAGTAATGGCTTCTGGATACTCTTATGTGGTCATTTTGACTCTTTTAGGACGTTTCTTAGACATATATGGTAGCTGAAAAAACTATATTTCTTTAAACTCCTTATTGCAGCTTTTAAAAATTCATTCTTCCCGTCTCTTTTTTCTTATTACTTTTTATGTTCTATTTGGTTGAATTTTAGGTCCTTTTCACAAACCCTAAATAATTGTTTGGGTTGAAATTGATTAAAGATTTTGAAACTTTAGATCACTTAGCTTCATATTGAAACTGATTAGACATTCTCTTGTAAATACCCTAAAACAATGTTTGTTAGTGGACTGCCATGGGTGTACATGCATACCCATGATCGAATGTATGCACAAATGAAAGAGAAAGATTTGAATTTCTTAAGCAGTGGAAACTTTCTAAGCTGATAGATTGGACAATTACTGTTATGTTTGATGCTCATATGATTTAACAAGTTATTTCCCTTTCTTCGACCTTTGGGCTCCAGTAATCCTACATTTTCTCTACGTGAATAAGCTTTATAACAATTTTTATTAGTGGGGCACCACAGCTGCACTTGCATGCCTATCATTGCTGGTATACACAAATGAAAGAGAGTATTTAACCTCTGGAGCAGTAGAAATGTTTAAACTGATAGATGGACAATTACTGTTCTGTTTGGAAGTTTTTAAGTTTTTAAGTCTGATATATTATTGTTACAGGGAAAGGATTATCTTTGTAAACAGCTTAGCATCCCTCGCCAAAAGGAAGTCTTTTAGTAGAGCTGGATTGATGGGTCTTGCAGAATGTATCGCTGCATCTGCTTTTGGGGTGTGCAAATACAACAATAATAACTCAAAATCTTGTGAAGATGGTCTTGTTGATAAGGTCCAACAGGAATATTCTTTGGAGAGTTTTTTGCATGATGATGGGACAGAGTTGCTTAATGTTCTTAGATATGTTCTAGAGAGCAGCAAACAACATTTCAATCCTAATTACCGTTTTCGAGGTCACTAATCACTAATCTGGTTAGATTTTGATGAATTATTTTATAGTTGCATATGTACTATGCAACCATTGAAGGTTGTAACAGAATCCTTGTGACACCTTTTTTCTATAATTGTCAGTCTGTGAAAAAGTACTTGAGGCTGCTTCTTCATTGGTGCCTGCAAGTGATGTTCCTCTTGACATTCTTTTGCACTTCATTTCTACAATGCCACAGGAAGTTACTGATTATGGTGGTAGGAAAAACATTATGGCTTACTCTTCTATTTGCTTGTTCCTTCATGTGTTTCCTTATGGCTATCTTTTTCTTGTTGCTGGTGCATCTGTCCATCCTTAATGACATTTTGCCACACAAATTAAGTATGATTTATGTTGTTTCTCAAATTGGTTTGTTTTAGATCTTAAGGTAAGATATAGTTGAGTTGATTGATTTTTATATGCCAAATGGAGCTGAAAGCTTTATTTAGTTATTGAACTTTGTAATCACTCACTTAGTTTTTTACTTTTTCACTTGTTTCAACTTTCCTTTGCCTGAGTGAAAATATGTTTTTTCTTCACTGGAGTTGAGAGATTAGAGTTTACAAACGTACTACTTTCAAGAGGTCTTTATCAAGGAAATGATTGTTGCATTATGTAGTGAACACTTTTGGTGTTCTGTAGCAAGCTTTTAGCATGGAGACAACCGGTTTCAGAGGATTTTTAAGCCTGATGGGACACCCTTGGTGCCATTTTTTGAGAAAAGCATCAGCAGTGGATGAGATTGATTATCGAAATTTCTTATTTTGCCATGATAGATTATGTGGAGAAGATTCTTAAAATATGCTTAGTCAGAGTTATCCCTAAACTATTGAATTTTGTTTTAAATTTTATTGCTTGTTTTACTTGTTAACTTAGGATCCAGATTTTTTCTTCATCTCATATTACCTTCTTATGGATCTTCCTAAATCCTTATTCCATGAATTTGTTTTGTAACTTACATTTGCTTGTCTACTGTCTTCAAGGAGGAGCTTCTTTCTTTATTTTTTTTATGTATAAGATTTCTCCATCTCTTTAGGTTCTCTACGTGTAAGAGTACAAGACTGGCTTTTGCAGAACCATCACACTGCTCATTGTGGTGGTATCCAGATGAAGCTTTTGGAGAGTCTCAATGACTTTCCAGAAAGGTTCATTATTCATCACTATTTGGTTCAAAATTTCGATGATGAAGACTTGGATGCATGGGAACTTGAAGTGAGAAGATGGGCAAGAGTACTCTTTCTCGTTATCAAGGAAGAACATCAATTAGTACCTTTAGTAATGGTTTGCCTTCAACTTCACCCTTTATATGCTCAATTTTTTTGCTTTTACTTTTTATTCTTCTTTCTTTGTTGGTTGGTATAAATTTTAGTTTATAGAATGCAACTGAAAAAAAATTTAATCACATTTTTACTTAGATATTATTGGTTATACTCTTTCATATCAAAGTTTTAAATTGCAAGCACGAATACTCGTGTACTCTAATATGATATGTCTTTTATTGTATGGAAAATGAATGTTTGGATATCAAATTGAAAAAAAAAAAAGCTCTAATTTATTGTCTATCTTGGTCCTTTGTTGGTTCTCATTCTTTTCATCTATCTTATCCTGTTAGGATGTTGGTGTTATTCTCTTCCATAATGTCTGTGCTTTGTTGAACATCTGAAATCTTAGTTGCTGCATTTTGTCTAGTTGAAGAGCTTCATCACTTCTGTTTTCCATGAAAAATGTTCTGCAGGTTGACTGATTTGCATAGGTATCGGTTTTGATTTTAGTTTATATGTTGATGCTGGCATTCTTTTTGAAATATCATTTGTTCGTTTTGCCCACCAGGAGTTTGACATTTTATTTATGTTGGATTGTACAGTTTATACAAAATCATGGAACAAATATTTGTAAACAAAATAAACATTCAGAGTGGATACCTGTGAAGTTTCTTACCCTCATATTGGGCTTGATTCAAGAGATCCAGATGATGCAAAGCAGAACTTCTAAACGTGGTGTCAAAATTCAAGCCAAATCTGAAACAGGTGGCCTGCTGGAGACAGGGGAGCAATTAAGTAATGCTGAAGCTTCAAACATTTACAAGATGTTCACTGATCCTTTACTGCTTATATTGGTATTTGTGCCTTCTTAAGTTTTTATCAAATGATGAGCATTGCATATAATATTTTTTTTTAAACAAAAGAGCTGTACATAGATGTTTTGTTTGGCATGTAGGAGGAAGTCGTGTCCTTTGCCAACTCATCTTGTTCCATATTTTCATCTAGTTCTGACATGGAGGACAAGATTCTGCCTAGTTCTGTGAGGGGAAAACTTGGAGGTCCTAGTCAACGACGATTATCAAATTCTTTGACAACTGCTGTATTACAAGCTGTATGTTCCATTCTATTATTAGTTTCATTAATTGATTTCTTCGTAAGAACTATTTTTAAGCTTTTGTTGTCAAGCACATTAATGTGCCTCACCCCCTTTCACCCCAAAAAAGATCATTCAATTCACTAGATGAATCCTTCCTAGGCTTTTCATAGAAACCTTTTGAAATGATTGCATTATGTGCTCATTAATTGCTCTCGCTGTCCATTTCTCATTTATAAATATCTTCTTTTATTGTTGTCTATTCCTTTTTTTTATTGAAGTAGAAGGCCTAATTTGTTTCAATTTCATATGTATGAACAGACAATCTCCGTTAAAGCTGTTGCATGTATCTATGCCTGGTGTGCACAACTTAGAAGTGGCATTCTATTAAATTCTGCTTTAACTTTTGTGTGGAAATTCTTCTGTAACACTATTGCATCTCCAACTTGTAACTCTGAGGTAAGTTTTTGGTTATTCTTTTGCAAAATATGACCATTTTTTTTACATTTTATTTTCATTTTTAATAATTTGTTCTAACATATCACTGACTATGAGTACCTCAAATCAGACTGAAGCTGAAGTATGTCTTGCTGCATATGAAGCATTAGCTCCTGCTCTGAAAGCACTTGTCTCTGCATTCTGTCCTAAAACTTTGGGCCTTTTCAGGGAAAGTTGCAAGTCATTGCTACCTGCAATAGAAGTTGAACCTTGGTTAGATTCCTTTGTTCTTTCTTTTCTTCATAATATCAATGATCTTCTTGCCGTTGGATTCATGGCACGCACTAGGCGTGCAGTTTTGCTTAATTGGAAGGTAATACTTATTTGTTAAATTTAACTTTGCTTTATTCTTTTTCATTTAGTTTGGTGTTTAAACTCATTTGCAGTCATAATGTTGATCCTGATGGAATCCAGAAATTCGATGACATAGATAATAACTTTTTTTTTTCTTTGTGTATCTATAATATTTTTTAAATTCATATTCTTTTTCCCTTCTAATTTTGCCTTAAATGTGCATAGATAATAACTTAAAATGTCTGTGTGTATATCTATAATATTTTTCAAATTCATGTTCTTTTTCTAGTTTTGCCTTTTGTAAATATATATATATATATATTGCATGAAAATCTTTAAATATTTATGTTGAAATTAGTAAAAGAGATATGCTTCTTAATGCATTTATTTTCATAGCGTAATGGAGAGTTCAACTTGCATTAGTATAAGTTTTGAATTCTAATGTCAGCCAATCACTAAGTTCCAGTTCAGATGAATTTTTAAGTTTTACACATTTTATTATCCTTGCTTCTGTATAGTGTAGTATTCAAACATTTACTATTGTGGCCAATACAAAATCATGATTAAAAGAAAAATTCTTTTCGCACTACTTTTAAGATTCTTATTTGAAACTATATTTGTCTATAATGAGCTGTTCTATACTTTTAATTTGAATTTTTATAGAGGATAAAATTTTCCAATTCAAATATTCTTGGAAAACGAGTTTGGTAAAATTTTTATTTCTAAAATACTAGAAAGTATTAATTTTAAGGTTTTGAGAGGTAAAATTTTCTACTCGCATATAAAGGTTTCATACAATGAGTTTTTTTTTTTTTTGGCCGGAGGTGTGAAGTTTGTCTGAGAGGGTGTTTTTCTTTCAGCTTTTAACTAATACATATTCAAGTTCATTATTAGTAGTAACAAATTCATAAATCTGAATACTAAGTGTTTTGTGATTGATTCAGTGGGTTTGCTTAGAATCTCTACTCTCTATTCCTTACTATGCTTTTGAGAGTAAGCTTCAACTGGAGTATGGCAACCTTTTCTTCTCAGATTCTGTTGTTAGACACATTTTTACTGAGATTGTTGAGAGGTAAGAAACTTACTGACCTTAATTCTGTCATTGCTCATGCTAGAAGTTGGTTGCATGTTGAATATCTTGCAGTATTTTGTTGCCAATTATGCTAGTTTTGGTTAGACTGCTAAATTTATAGTTTGGATCTTTTTACTCTGGGATTATTCAGATGCTTACACCTGTATAAACACATATATTGTACCAGCATATTTGTAGTAACCAAAATGTGCTTCTATATAAACATTTATTTGCACAACATGCACTTGGACACATATTGCTTTATTTTTTACATGTTATATATGGGATTGGATGTTTCAAATATTTGTTAAATCTGAAGGTGAGTCATTTAGCAGTTCTTGTTTCAGGTTGTCTAGTTCTCTTCACTTCTTTTTTTTTCCTCCATGGATAAGATGCTAAAATGGAGACTCTTTTATTTTTTTTATTTCTTCTTAAATAACCTTGCAGTCTTGAGAATGCTGGGGAGGGTTCTGTTTTACCCATGTTGAGATCTATCAGATTGGCCTTGGTGCTATTTGCTTCAGGAAGATTATCTTCGGTTGGTTCCAGATGCACTGGTGTAGATTCTCAGGTGAATTTTTGTCTGTGCATTTTGAGGTAACCTTGTGCATAGTGTGGTGCAACAGTCACGATTGATTGGGATGGTGCTATGTCTACACTATTTTGAAATATTAAGATTGAGATTTTAATTTGGTTATCATTCTTGCACTTTTTATGCGTGTAAAGCTATTTATTTGCATGGGCTTATTTCAGGCAGGTTGAACACCCAGTTACACTATCGTGGAACATGATTATTCATTACCGAGGTCTTTCAATGGGCTACAGAGGCAGGGAGTGGTTTTATCTTGAAGTGATAATAGAGGAGAATGTTACTGAAGAAATCTCTAGAATAAAACTATTTTATTCTTCAATATTTTTCTATTACAATACTAGAATTGCATGAAAATATATAGGCTAAAGACTGGATATTCTCAGCCTTAAAACCCAAGATTTTCATGCATTAAAATAGCTAATTAAAGGAGAAATTTACTCTCTACACATAATAGGAAAATATCTAATGGATTTGGTGTAATTACCCAAATCACTCCTTATTCTAAAAATAAGAGACTTGACTAAAATAGATAAAGTCAACTAATTGAGGAATAATGAAGATTAGATTTCTACACTCCATTTCAAGCTAGGTGGTAGATGTCAACCATGCCCAACTTGGACTTCAGATTCTCGAAATTGTTTCGAGAGAAAGCTTTAGTGAGTATGTCTACAATTTGGAGCAATGTGGGAGTATAAACTAATCTAACAATTCCTTCTTCTATCTTCTCTATGATGAAGGGAAAATCAATCTCTACATGTTTAGTCCCATCATGATTAACAGGATTCTTTGCTATACTTATGGCAACTTTGTTTTCGCAGAATATCTTCATGGATTCTTTTGTAGAGACCTTTAACTTCCCTAGCAACCTTTCTAGCTAAATTCTCTCACATATGCCATGAGACATAGCTTTAAACTCAGCTTCCGCACTACTTCTAACCACCACAGATTGCTTCTTGCTTCGCCAAGTAACCAAATTTTCTCACACATAGGTACAATAACCAATAGTTGATCTTTGGTCAGTAATAGATCCAGCGCAAACAGTATTAGTGTAAATTTCAACATTTCGGCGTGATGTCTTCTTAAAAAATAACCCTTTGCCAGGACTCTTTTTTAGGTACTGTAAGATTCGACACATAGCCCTAAAGTGTTGCTCGGTTGGGTTGTTCATGAATCTACTTACCATGCCAACCGAAAAACTGATATCTGGACTTGTATGAGAGTGGTAGATGAATTTCCCAACTAGTCTTTGATATCTGCCCTTATCTGTTGGTGGACTTCCTTCCATTCCTACCTTATTCATTGTGTCCATAGGGTTGTTAGTAGGTTTGTATCCAAGCATTCTAGTTTCCTAGTACATCTAGGACATACTTACGTTGTGAAACAGAGATGTCATTCCCTGAGCAAGCTATCTCCATGCCAAGAAAATATTTGAGGTGTCCCAAATCTTTGATTTCAAATTCTTTGGCTAGGAGGTTCTTTAGGTTGCTAATTTCTTCCACAATCTCCAGTAAGAATAATGTCATCCACATAGACAATAAGAATGGCTATTTTTTCTTCATGTGAATATTCGACAAACATGGTGTGATCGGTCTAGCATTGTGAAAAACCATACTTCTTTACCACTTTTGTTAGTCTATCAAACCATGCACATGGGGATTGTTTGAGTCCATATAAAGACTTTTGAAGTTTACATACCTTGCCAGAATTGTCTGGGTTTTTGAATCTTGGAGGGATTTTCATGTAAACTTCTTCTAGGTCGCCATTAAGAAATGCATTTTTGACATCTATTTGGTGAAGTGACCAATCTAGATTTGCTGCCAATGATAATAACACTCAGATTGAATTAAGTTTAGCAACTAAAGCAAATGTCTCCTCATAGTCAACACCATAAAATTGAGTAAATCTTTTTGCAACAAGGTGAGCTTTGAATCTGTTAATACTTCCAACTACTTTGTGCTTGACAGTAAAAATCCATTTACACCCAACTGGATTTTTCCCTTTAGGTAATTCTGAAATCTCCCATGTTTTGTTCTTTTCTAGGGCCCTGATTTCTTCCAAAACAGCCATCTTCCATTTTGGTTGCATGATTGCTTCATGAATATTATTGGGAATTCGCATATTGTTTAGTGTGGTAACAAAAGCCCGACAACTAGGTGATAAACTTTCATAAGAAACCACATTATAGGTTGGGTGTTGATTATATGATCTCATACCTTTCTTTAAAGCAATCGGATGATCAAGATCATCAAAAGATTCAATTGATTCAATTGAATCAGATACAGCAAAAGTCTTACCTGTGTTGGTTTCAAATATCTCTAGAATCAGTTCAAATTCTTGGCTTTGCTTTGAAGGTGTACATTCTCCTAGATCCTTCTGAGTTTTATGTCTTCCTGAATAGACAATCAATTCTTTGTTTGTTTTCCCTTGTGTGGACTTCGGGCTTGGAGGATTGGGTTAAATGTTTTGGACTTGAAAGGAGTTGGAGAAGTGTTTGGTGGTTCGGTAATAGGATCTTCCCAAAGCTAATATTCTCGTGTGATTTGATTCTCCCCCTGAATAGCAATTTTGGGAAAGTAAGGTTGATTTTAAAAAAAGGTAACATTCATGGTATGGCAGAATTTCTTTGTTACTATTGAGTAACACTTGTATCCTTTTTTATTCTGGGAGTATCCAAGAAATATGCATTTGATGGATTTGGGATCTAATTTACTTTGGTTTTGTTGGCTGGTAAGAACAAATGCAGTGCATCCAAACACTTTAATGGGAATAGACAAGATGATTTGAAGGTGAGGATAGGAACTGAGAAGGGATTGGCAAGGGCTTTGAAATTTCAGGACTCGAGAAGGCATTTTGTTTGTAAGATATGTAGCGGTAAGAACAGCCTCACCCCAAAAATGCTTAGGTACATAGCTAGCCATCATGAGGGATCTTGCAACTTCCAACAAATGTCAATTTTTTCTTTCAGCAATGCCATTGTACTGATGAGTATCAATACGAGCTTTGATGAATTATACCATGCTTCATTAGATATGATCCAAGGATTGAATTGTAGTATTCTTTCCCATTGTTAGTTCTCAACACTTGGATTTTGGTTTTAAATCGAGTTTAGATCATATTGTTGAAGTTTTGGAATAGCTGGTCCACTTCTGATTTTTCCTTCATAAGGAATACCCAAGTTACCGTGATGTGATCATCAATAACTGTGACAAACCATTTAGAATCAGTGATGCTATTTACGCTGGAGGGACCCCAAATGTCGTTGTGTATCATTAAAAAAGGATGGGATGATTTGTGAGGTTGATTAGGATATGTGGCATGAGAATGTTTCGATAGTTGGCAAACTTCTCATTGAAAGTTGTTAGGATTTTTATTCAATAATAAGGGAAACAACCTTTTAAGGTACAAAAAGTTTGGATGACCTAACCAATAGTGCCACAACATGATAGTACTATCTTTATTAGTATTGGAAGATAAAACCACACAAGAGGTCTTCTGATATTCTTTTTCAAAATCATTAGCTCTTAGGATATAGAGTCCTGCACACATCTTAGCATTACCAATCATCTTCCCCGAGTCTAAATCTTGAAATTCACTCATATTTCGAAGAAATTTAGTAACATACTTAAGGTCTCTTGTAAGTTTGCTTATAGATAGTAGATAGCAACTTAGATTTGGGACAAACAAAATAGAATCAAGTGCTATCTCTTTGGAAATAATAACAGAACTTGTACCGGCCACTTTTGAAAGTGACCCATCAGCAATTCGAAATGTGAAGTTTTTATGACATGGGTTGTATTTACTGAATACAAATGCATCCCCGGTCATACGGTTTGAAGCTCTTGAATCCACAATCCATGAATTTGACTTCTCTAGTTTTACACTCAAGGCACTTAAAAAATTACCATTTTGTGCTAAAGAACCTATTCCAATAATGCTAGCTCTGGGGTTAGAGGTAACCTCCCACACCGGGCTCTCCTTTCCGCTGCCATGCTGGACTCCAAGTGAAAATTTTCAAAGGTTCAGATCGCGTTCTAATATCATGAGGAAATCTCTAGAATAAAACTATTTTATCCTTTTATATTTTTCTATTACAATACTAGAATTGCATGAAAATATATAGGCTAAAAATTGGATATTCTCAGCCTTAAAACCCAAGATTTCCATTTATTAAAACGGCTAATCAAGGAGAAATTTAATCTCTACACATGATAGGAAAATATCTAATGGATTTGGTGTAATTACTCAAATCACACCTTATTCTAAAAAAAAAAGAGACTTAACTAAAATAGATAAAGTCAACTAATCCAAGTAATAATGAAGATTAGCTTTCCACAGATACAAATTCTAGACAAAATTCCCCTGCCTTGAATTTATAAACACTAAAATATTATTTTTGTTAGCAAAGGTGGCTTCAAAATTAATTTGATATTTTGTGAGGAAGATCATGGTTTTAGTAATCTGTGTGCGTGTCAGAGATGACTAGTAGACAGAGTCATGCTATGCCTCAATGTATGACATTCATCTGTGTTCTTTCCATCATTTTTCTTTTTTGTGTGCATTATTTTTATTTTCATTTGTTAAAGGGGAGTAATTTTATTTTAGGGTATGCGCCTTTTGAATAATGGAATTTGCTTCCACTAATTTAGCATGCAGAATTGATTCCTCAAGCATATAATCAAATGCTAAACTCTAAGTATTATCAGCCTTTTCTTTTTTGTTTTCAATTTCTGAAGATATTATCACTTGTGTCTGTCGTTTGTAATCTTCACTGATATTTTCTTTATTTTTCTCTTTGTAAATTGCATTTTGATATTGCCACTTTTTTTTTTTGTATGCCTTGTATTCATAAATTTAAACATCTTACTGTAAATGCTAAGAAAATAAGAATGTGTAGGGCTACTGAGGAGTATCAATTCTTCCAAAACATTTGCCTTTTACCATCTCAGTCTCATAATATGTTTGTTTGATCGGAAGAAGCTAATTCACATATTGTCTCATGACTTGATGTAGATGATTTGGCGCTTGGTTCGTTCCTCTTGGATATTGCATGCCAGCTGCAACAAGCGGAGGGTTGCACATATTGCAGCACTTTTATCTTCTGTCTTGCATCCTTCCTTGTTCAGTGATGGGGACATGCATGTTACTGATAATGAACCTGGGCCCCTGAAATGGGTGTGTGGTTTCTCTCTTTTGTGTTTGCGTGTTTGCATGAATGTACGGATGTTGGTGTGAGTGAGCGTAAGGGGGTGTTTATTGTGCACATGCTTTGTCTTTGTATGTGGTGGTTCTATAGGACTATATCATCTTTGTCTTTACATCAATGGTGCAGTTTGTTGAAAAGCTTCTGGAGGAGGGCACAAAAAGTCCCCGGACGATTCGTCTTGCAGCTTTACATTTGACAGGGCTCTGGCTCTCAAATCCAAGGACCATAAAATACTACATAAAAGAACTGAAGCTGCTAACACTCTATGGCTCTGGTATTGTCTCATGCTTGTCCACTTTCTGGGTCATTCATGTTATTTATTATTTTCTTTTTTTGGTACATAATGTTTTTTATTTAACTTGCCTTATACATAAAAATAATGTATGAATCTGAAATTTTCTCCTCCAGTTGCTTTTGATGAGGATTTTGAAGCTGAGTTAACTGAAAACCATGGTGCAAAAAGTGAAGTTACATTATTGGCCAAAATCCCAGACTCTGAATTGACTGAAGTAACCTCTTCAATTTATTGTCTCATTGTGTCCATAAAATTCAATAGTTTTCATGATACTTATAAAAAAAAATTAAATATTGCCCTTTGGCCCAAACATAATGTTTTGTTTTGCAATATCTTTATTTATTATCTTATGTATTAGGGTTTCTAAATACGTTTAAAAGAAACACATTTGATTTTGTAAAATTTCTATGCTCTTTCTGGAGATTATACTCTGAAATTATTTAATATTCTCTAACTGTTTGATCATCTTGGAGGAACTTTATGTCTAGACTTTCCATAGGTTTGGTGGGCATATATGGATTGCATGCTACTGGGCATTTAGTAAAATTTTTCTTGTGGTGGTTTTCTTCATTTCCATTGCTTTCTTTGAGTTATTGAATATATCAACTTCTCTTTATAGGCATTTATCAACACAGAGTTGTATGCACGTGTGTCTGTAGCAAATCTCTTTTACAAGCTGGCTGACTTGACTAATAAGGTGGGATCACCAAGTGGAAATGAAGATTGCCAGGCAGCCTTTGAATCTGGAAAATTCTTTCTGCTAGAGCTTCTGGATTCTGTGGTATTGTTCTTTTTTATCAACATCAATTGATTGTTATTCCACATTGTCAATGAAGTTAATATGTTCAACTAGCTAATTAACATAAGTCTGTAGCCTCTTATTAGACAATTAATAGGTTCTTGTTAGAGTAAACTGAGTTTGTTGACAATGTGAAACGAAGTTGCCAAAGGAGGAAGTAGGCTTATGTTTTACAATTTATTCTTGCATGAGTCTTGTGACTAATTTATAAGGTTGTTCTTAAGAGAAGTGTAGTGTATGTTTGTAGAATCCTATCACAAAATAATAATTTTTTTTTCCAATAATCATGTTATCACCCTCCTGAGCTTAGGGAGCATGTCTACAATCATGGTTAAATTCGCTGCATTATTTATTTAACCATTTACATCCAACTTGCATGAAAAGAAAGTACATTGTGCTGTTATGTATTCGTTGATAATAGCAAAATTTCCGCATCAAATTTTTGGGTTCTAGTTTTCATGGCATTCATTTATGATGCAGGTAAATGATAAGGATCTTGCAAAAGAGTTGTATAAGAAATACAGCGCGGTAACTGATACTTTTCTGTTTATTTTCCTTCGTTTTGGTTTTTTCACCAACTGAAATTGAGAATAATAAGTGAAGTAAACGTAGTGCAATAAGATGTAAAACATTGAATGAAGGAATTTTTAACTGTAGTTTGGTTCTCCGTCATTCTAGGAGTTTTCTGTTGATGATGCATGAAGTATGAGGATATATGTATTGAAATTTTGTTACATTTAAATAATGAAAAGTTGCAAATGATTAAATGTTGTATTTGTTCAAATGTTTGTCATACGTTTAAGTGTAGGTTCCTATTTCGATCTTTTAAGCTTTATTACAATGGTTATTATCTGTCCTGTCATTTTTAAACAGATCCATAGGCGAAAAATACGTGCTTGGCAGATGATATGTGTTCTGTCACAATTTGTTGATGATGACATAGTTGGAGAAGTCATACATTGCTTGAACATAGCTCTCTATGTAAGTAACTGCTGCTTCTTTAGAAAAATCTAATAGTTCGGTCGTGTATTGTTTGCAATGTGATCTGAAGTTTCATAATATGATGAGTTCAGCAAGTTGTTTTGGAGAGAATCAGGTAATTTTCTGGTTTTGATAGAAATTTCATGAAAGCTTTCCTCAAATAATTGTTTCTGAACGTCTGCTCCATGTGTGTATTCAGAATTTTTAGTTTCCCCTACTTTCAAATGGCAGAGTGCTTCTATTTGGTGCTGACAGGTTGCTGTTAGGTTTTTCCATAAATTATGCCATGTTTACACATGAATGCTTCTTGTTTTGCATCATGTCACTAGTATGTGTACTTACTGTCTAATTTTTGATTCTACAGATCTGATGATGTGATTTAGTTGGTTTGACCAAGGGATTAATGGGAAATGTTATATTGATAATTTAATTGTCTGCTTTATATGTGATTTCTTTTCGTTCGACTTTTCTAAGCAACGGGCATTTACTGTTTTACTCACAACCTTGTGAACACATATACATGATTTTTTTTACTACCTAGAATAAATGTTCTGTGAGTACAGCTTGCTACATACTGACTCATACTTGCCATTGTCAGAGTTTGTAGAGTTTAGTGACAATTTTAACTCAATGTGCCTGAATGGTCTTTAATTATTTGACTTTGGATTGCGTAAAAATGTTCAAGCATAACTATATTAATAGAATCTTTGTAGTTCAATGGTTTTTATTTTATTTTATAGTTTTGTTGATCTTCACTGATTTGCTTCTCATGTCTCTTTTGCAGAGAAACAACTTACCCTCTGTTCGCCAGTACTTGGAAACATTTTTAATTAATATTTACTTGAAGTTTCCATATTTGGTAATGCATTTTCTTTATTACAAGGGACACATCTTCAATTTGTTTACAAAGAAAGCTTAAACTTCATGCATGGGATGTGTGGAGAAACACACATGCTCCAAAATTCTACATGACTGAGGTGTCAAATATCTGTTAAAGTGGGAGCAAAACAAGCCTGTCCACACACATTCACAAAAAGAGGCCTCTTAAGAATTTTAACTATTTTGGTATGACATCATTTGCTAAAAGCTTGAATGATGCTATTGCTATATAGAAGGAATAGCCACATTTTTCTAAGTCATCTTTGAATCTTTATTACTTGACAAAGAATGGAACTGACAAAATGTTCCTGGCTTCTATTAACTTAATAGGTATTGCTGAGTCATTCAGCTGGTTTTATTGATTCTTATAATTATATCGCAGGTTTCAGAGCAATTGGTTCCCATATTACAAGATTATGACATGAGACTTCAGGTAAATATTGCAATAAGAATAACTGAGCTTCCTCTGCTTAAAGTTTTGTTCAGAGTGTAGATTTCACAAGTTCTAATTGTTTGAAGTTGCAACAACTTTCATCCCATATTTAGAAACCCTTTTTAGTCATTGCTTTTCGAGAATCTTGGGAAATTTACCATACAATCTTGATGGCTTAGTATCTATGAAGAATGATTTATATGGCTTGAGTGATTACAGATTATATGCAGCATGTTCTATACTATATATACAGATAGAAAAGCATCTACCTCTTTCACAAATGCACACACAGGGACACATGCACGTGCACACAGCTAAGCCTTTAAACAATTTTCCTAGTCTAGTTAGATGCAGTGATACTTATTGTAGGTGGGAAATATTAACTATTTCTTTCACTTATTTACATTCTGGATTTTTGTGGTGTATGCAAATTTAGTACTGCTGCTGTATGCATACTGTATTAAGCTTTATGCATCAAATGCAGGCGCTTTCTTCCTATGTGTTCATAGCAGCTAATGTGATCCTCCATGCTTCTAAAGAGATTCAATTCAGGCATTTAGATGATCTACTTCCTCCCATACTTCCATTGTTAACCTCACATCATCATAGCTTACGTGGCTTTACACAGGTCAGTTTCATGGAAGTTGATGAGTGCCACATTCTAAATTTTGATTGTCTTTGCTTGTTAAAGCATTTTTCATTTTTGAAATTCTTTTGCAGATTTTGTTACACCAAGTATTTTGCAAAATTTTTCCTCCCATGAATCCTAGAAGCTCTGAAACTGTACCTTTGGAAAAAAGGTGCTTTGAGGATTTGAAATTATACCTGGCAAAGAACTCTGATTGCATGCGGTATGTTATTTATCTACATTTTCCTGTATCATACATTTGGCAACTTTGCGATTCTAAGAACTTTGCACAATGAAAAAGCTGCTTCCAGAAGTTTTGTCAATTAAATTTCATTTGCAATGTTAAATGTTAAGTTAATGACCATCATTAAATTTTTACCATTTCTCTGGCCATTTGACAAGGTTAAATAAATAGATGGATGGTATTAGTACAGAAAGAGAGATGGTAGCCTTTAATAAAGTTTAGTGATTAGAAAGTGCAACAATATTGGATGTATGAGATTGCAGTGCAATACTTTAGATGTCTGCATTACATGCTGCTGCCAAGTTATATATTTAATGTTTAAACTGCCCTTGACATGTTGATTTGGTTGCCTCTCAGCTTGCGAGCTTCTATGGAAGGTTATCTTGATGCTTATAATCCAAAAACCTCTGTTGCACCTGCTGGAATTTTTGTTAGCCGGGTAGAGGTATGGGATTTCATAAATGCAGCTGGCTAACTTTTGAAATTTTTGGAAAATGAAGAGTTAGTTTCTCAATTCCAAGTTGGGCTTTCTGAAAATTTTTTTTAATGAATGAATTATCCAGCAGATAAATGCCTTTTTTTTTTCTCTCTTGATCCAATTGATAAAGTAGATTATGATTGATGTTCATTGGATAAAATGCTATTGGTGGAAGAAATTTCTTTCTTTCGTGAGGGTTTGCAAATTACTGTGGCTCTGTAATTAACTTAACCTGTTGACAGTCATTTTCTTCCTGAAATTAGGAGTTTTTATGGGAATAATCAGGGTTGCAAAATTACTTGTTGCATGTTGATTGTGAGCTGTGAGCTCAAAAAGTTAATATGAGGAGGCGTGTATTCTTTCATTACAGTTTTGCTTCTCAGAATACCTTTTTTTTTTTTTCTCTTTTTCTTTTTACTCCCCTTTTCCTTGTATGGTAAAAAATGCAGGAATTGGAGTTTGAATGTGTTCCAACATCCCTCATGGATCAAGTGCTCACCTTTCTAAATGTAAGCAGTTGTAAGCTTCTATTGCTTTTTCATGCTTGGTTGATCTAATTTTCTGTTACTGCAGGATGTGAGGGAAGATCTGAGATGTTCAATGGCAAAGGATACAGTGACAATCAAGAATGAGAGTCTAAATATGGGTGAAAGTCCTGGATCAATTGAGAAACAGTCTACTGCTTGTGAAGAGAAATTGTTTACTGAGTTGCCGAAAGATGCTCATTTGGACTTCCAGAAAAAGATTACTTTCCCTAAGCATGAGAAGCAGGACATGGATTCCAGTTCATTACTGGGCAAGGGAGAAATGTACATGCAATTTCTAGGTATGTATTAACTTTTAGAAGTAAATTATTTGAAGGTTAAAGTTCTTAACAGTTTGTTGACACTGTATTCGTGAAATTGCATGTTTTGGGCTGCATTGCAATAGAACTGATGATGTTTGAGTTTTTACCCCTTCTATCCCTTTCTTCTTTTGATAAACAAATGTTTTAATTGCTCTATTGCGTCAATAATAATGTGCAAAAGCAGAAATGGAAAATGAAGATGATCTTCTTGATCAATTGTTAAAGTCTAGAAGCTTGGCTATGGAAAGGATTAGAGGAAACCGACAGCATATTATCCTAGTAGCATCATTGCTCGATCGTACACCCAACCTTGCTGGACTGGCACGTACTTGTGAGGTATGTTATGCTGGTTATTAAGTTATATTTCTAAATGCTTAGTGGCTTAATTCTTATTTAATATGTCTTCTTATTTAGATGTTAGTATTGGCATTTATTTAGCATGCCTTCTGCTCATGCAAACACACCCAATTGTTGTTCCTTTCAGGTTTTTAAAGCATTGGGATTAGCTGTTGCAGATGCAAAAATAGTACATGACAAACAGTTTCAACTCATCAGGTTTTGATAGATAACTGTCATTTGTTCTGTAACTCTTTATATAACCCATATTTGCTTGGCTTTTATCATATAAGACTAAAAAGAGGCTGCTTCACGTTAGGTGAATGGTTGGGTTCTTCAGGCACTAGCGTTACAATCTGCTCTTTGTAAAACATTATAGATTTTAATGTATCATAATTTTGGAATTCATGATTATAAAGCAGGAGCATGGGATTGGATTCAAAGTTTTAGAGTGCATATAACACATGATTTTCCTATACCTTTAATTGAAAGCTTCAGTTTTGCCTGTCAGAGCTTGAATAAAAGTATGGTTCCATGATTCTGAGGTGGTTCTAATATCAGACCTTAATGTTTGAATGGCCTTTTGTTTGTCAGATTTATTACGGAATCAGATAGATCAACTTGTCTTCTGCTGGAAACTTTGGTTTCCATAATTTGATTCCATTGTGCTATTTAGTGTTTTAAGACCATTGGACCATATGCAAGTATTTTTAAAAATATATTGATTTTAACTTTGGCTATCAATCGCTCACATTATTTGTGCTCTGCAGTGTGACAGCAGAGAAGTGGGTTCCTATCATAGAAGTGCCAGTAAATAGTGTGAAACAATTCTTGGAGAAAAAGAAGCGTGAAGGTTTCTCAATCTTGGGATTAGAGCAAACTGCAAACAGTGTACCTCTTGATCAGTATATCTATCCCAAAAAGACTGTAAGTTGTCCTTTAAAGCACAAATTAATTTAGCAATTTGCTATTAATTATTTTTTCCTTTCTTAATGCCTGCTTTGAATTATGTTTCTCTAGACTGATAAATATTAAGAAAGTTTAATATTTTAACCATAGTCCAGGTGTTATTTCAACATTTCCATGTGGACCTTTATGCTTGCATTTTGAGTTTACATCAGCTCTCCATTTACTAAAAAATTTACTAGTGACTTTAATTGATGCTGAGGGAATTTAAGCAAAACTCCCCGTTTTATTATTTTGCTAGGTCTTGGTTCTGGGGCGTGAAAAAGAGGGTATACCTGTGGACATAATCCATATATTGGATGCTTGCATCGAGATTCCTCAGTTGGGGGTTGTACGATCACTTAATGTACATGTCAGTGGAGCCATTGCTCTTTGGGAGTATACTCGACAGCAACGATTGTAATAGTTCACTACGCTTGAGGATATAATTTATAACTTGCAACTCTACTTGCCATTATATACTTGACATCAGCAGTCTTCGATATCTTTATCCTTTCCATTGAATAGCTCTTTTTAAATGAAGAGCATATTTTACCAAATATCTTCAGCTTCTATTAGTCGGCCAATTGTATTTTTTTTTTGTTGTATTTGATTGTAATTTGATTATGTACTATTTTTGGGTGTTATGGCCATGGACCTCTCATTCTTCTTGATTTTAGCATTTCAGCTGAAGAAAGCAGGTTATGTACGTGAAATTATCAAGTCTCATGTATTTGTTTTTGAATCAAGTCTAGGTCAGGGATGCATTTGGTTGATTAACATCAACAGGAGCCTTCCAGATTTCCGGAACCATATGACTATTTTGATTATCATATTTGCGTGAATGTTTGCTCTCTCAATTCACTACACTGGCACTTGAAGAGATTAGACTTGGTGTTGTTCAGCTGAAACTCGGATGAAATGATCTTGTATTAAAAACGATAATTGTTGATCTCCTTGATTAAACTGGGATATTGGCATGATGACTATCCACATCCTTTCACTTTTAATTGAGTTTGAATTGCCATTGGGTTTTTTCCCCTTATCAGAATTATCTCTTTTTCTTTTGTTGTTAGGACTAATTCATCTTTACCATGATTTCTAGATTTTTCTCGTACCTGCCTATGCAGTTTATGCTTTAATGCCAGAGAGAATGTCCGCCAGCATGATCAAGGTGGTTTGAAAATAACAAATACATGTATGGTTGTGTTCCATTGCATGAAACTAGTTTGCATCCCATCAACCATCTTTCCTACAATTTATAGACGGTTTGGGATATTTCTTCCTTGAGTCTCTGGTACATTTCGTACATAAGCAATACATCACCGTAAATGAACCGGTTCTCTTTTGCATTTCTCATATATTTTACAATTACTAACCAATTCATTTTCCCACCCTACTCTCTAGCTTGATGGCTAGTTGTGCATTTATAACATGCTTTGTTGGGCATTGGAGCTTACACCTCCTCCCTACCGTAGCACATTAGCTGGTTTATAACATAGTTTCATTAGGCATTGGAGGTTACATATCTTCCCTACTCTTTTAGCATAGTTTTTATCTATTACTCATCATTAGAAGTTCTGCATTTGCACTAATGTGACCTTGCACGTTGCTGCAGAACGTTCAATGATCTATGTGGGAAGAACAAATGGACAAAAAAACTGCAATCCAACTAGTTATTCTTGGAATTCGTGTCATCCTGCCAGGTTGCTTGCCATTGCTTGTCATAAAAGGTTGTCTCTTCAATCAGCTTCTTGATGTTATCAAAATCCTCATTTTTCCTGATTAAAAGCACTCCCACAACAGCTACAAACAATAGGGTCTTGCAAAAGAAGTTGCCCATTTGGTCAACCAGACCTACTCCAGTCAAGCTATCAACCAGATATGCCATGAAGAACCCTATCATTGCCGCACGGCCTGCATAAAAAAAAACTCACACCAATGAATTAAGGTTAAACAAGCCACTGAGTCAAAGATTAATCTGTCAAGAAAGAGCATAATATAGATTCTGACAAACCATTCACCAATTCAGCTTCAGGTAGATGGAACCTCTTCATCCATGCCCACCAAGGTATAATTGAAGTGTCAAACACTACAGGGTTATCATTACTGGTAGTTTCAGGATTATCCTGGAGCCATTTTCTCCTCCTGACCTCTGAGAAGGTGTTCAAGGAAGTTTGTTACAAACAAAGGATTCACAGAATCAACAGGAAATATTAGATTAGAATGTCAAATATAGCATATATATGCCTCAATGGATCCACCTTCCTTGAAATCAAGCAGAAATAAGATATAAGGGGCTGACACTAATAACCTATACCTGTTTTTTCCCTAATGAATTTCATTCAGGAAGCTAATATATAAATTTAGTGAACATCAGGAATTTTCACGGGAATCCACAGGAACATCCTTTTCTGTTAGATGTTATCTGAGTACAGATCCACTTATGGCTTTTCTCAGTAACACTTTGAACTACCATTCTTTCTCATACTAGCAATAGTTCTAACAACTACCATTCAGAAACTACAGTTCTTTCTCATACTATTGAAACTCTTAACAACTACTTTTCAGAACTTTGAGAAAATATGGCCTTTCAGGGGATCTGTTTTTGAATCAATAATCAACCATTTCATCCATCTGCAATCAGTTAATTATTTGGGAACTCCACCACCATAATTCACAAGAAAATTCACAAGAATTGCAACATTATTATACTATTGTGTTTTCTTGGGCAGAAAACAAGAAATGGTTACTTCCTCCGTGAAAATGGAATTAATAAACTGTCAAGAACCAATTAAATTAGAAATTACCAACGAAATTTTCAGAAAGAAAATCTTACCAGCATCAATAACAGCATCCCAGTCAGTGCTCCCATGTTTCTGAAACTGTTTCAAGTCCCAAGTTCCTCCAATCCACCTAGGATCCTCAAACTTGCCCAAAACCTCAACTTCTGAGCTCGTAGCAGCGCCTTTAGGCCCAGAAGACCCCTCCACGGCCTCTTCAAGTACTGGGTCTGGCTGCTTGGGTTTTGGGTCTTCAACAGCTGCAACTGAAGCTGAACCTCTAGCTCCATTGTCTGGTAAAACCTTGGGAGTGGAAACGAAAAGAAAGGGTCTCTTGAGAGGAAGAAAAAGAGTGGATTTGTGGGTGAAATGGGGTTTGACAGAGAAGGATGTTGGAGGAGGAGAAAACGAGGCCATGGATATGGACATTGATTTGTGTTTTTTGTTTCTTGAGGTTTGGGTTTTTTATGATATGATATAGTGATGAGCTTTTGTTTCTTTTCAGTTTCGGTTCAAGGCTGAGTTTCGTTTGTTTGGAGGTGGATGGGGTGTTCGAGGCTGTCAGCTATCCATCTTTTGACTTTAACAATTAAATGAAGTTGGGAAGTTTTTTTTTTTTGGGGGGGGGAGGCGGGCAGGGGGGGGGGGGGGGTGTGGCTGATGCTTATTTTACAGTTAAACTTCTCGGTTCTTACATTATAAGATAAGATCATAGCCTTGCCCATTTTGGCAGAAATAGGCACCTCTTGCCCTTAAAAAAATCAATCTAAAATAAAAAGAAATAGGCTTGTAAAGTTATTATCATGTGTTTTCATATTCTTTAATTTGAGTAATAATGAATGCTGAATTTGAAAACCATTTTTTTCCTATTTAGATAGATACTAATATTTTCCATTTACTTATACCAATAGCATAAGCATATGGAAAAATCATAGATGTTAGGAGTTTATGCTTCTTTATTTATTTTTCTCTATTAATATCACATCAAGTAGGTGAATGATAAATTTTACATTCATGCAACAGCATTAGAAAGTAGGTTTGAATATGACTAATTATAGAAATGATTTAATGCAACAGTAAATGCAAAGTAGATGCAAACTTTATTGATGAATTTTTACAAGTTGATGGAGAAAATATGAATTTTTTTCTATTTCTTTAATAAAAAAAAAAAGGATTAACACAAGTAACTGTCCTATAAATTAGAACTTAGAATTATATAAACTTATCAAGAAATAAGTAAAAAAATTTTATTGTCATTTAAAAAAACTCTAAATGTAATACAATTAACATATAATTATGAATTTCTGAGTACATGAACTCTCCATTTATATACTAGTATGACAAAAAGGGTTAATGATGCCATTGTCTATATGTTAATAATCATATAATCTGTTAAAAAAATTAAAATTTTAATTTAATGACAAAGATTCAACTATATCTAAAAATGAGAAAATAGAAGTAAGAATGTAAATTGGGCCTGTTATCCACAATAAGAAAATGATGTTTGAATGGCTAACTAGATTTTTTTTTTTTTGAACTTGTTTTTCTACAAACAAAGAGCTTAATTGCACTTGCACATGTCAATTTTTTTTGCTGTAATTTTAAATTTAAAATTTTAAGTATACAGGCACATTTGATTTTTTCAAGGACCTAATGAAAATCATTAATAAAGTAAAATGAAAATTTATAGGAACTGTTGATTAGTTGAAATCAAAGAGTTTTGGTTTTGAATTGACCTTTTTTTATAAGAAAATGGTTGAATTGACCTTTCTAAAGACAGCATAATATTAGGCTCATATTGAAGGTTCTCTCGAGTCCCAACCATAATATATTGGACTCAACTCCCGGTAAGACTGGTTAAAAAAGGAAAGAAAAAAAGACCAGTTAGATACATGAATTATACCAAGTAGTCAACATGAACGAATATTATTGTGTTGTGTGCTAGCAGAAAAAATTACTTGGTTGACATGATTATTAATGTTATTCATTCTTTGTTGACGTTGTTATAATTCAAATCCAAAACCATGTTCATACTTGTTTGACCAGTTCAAAATAGAAGCTTCTAACAATTATTCATGTTATGCTATTGATTAGCACCAAAGTTGACATTTCTGTTGTTTGCCCATTCTTTCTGTTCTTGTTTCCATCCTGTTTTCGTGACTGCAATGCCCTTTTTTTGTTCATAGGATTTGGAGATAGGAGAGGGGATGGCTTGGAAGAACCAAGAGCAACTAAGAAATAGCAGTATCTATCAATTACAAGGATAGCATGGCAAGCTTGGATCCTAAACCAACCATGATTAACAGCTACTAATATCAACCATGTTTCTTCCACATTCATTTTTTTTTCTCTGGTATTTGCAACCCATGCTGTAGAATCGCCAAGTGAAAGAGTAGGAAGAAGAGCCACCTACCCACTTCACAAAATAGTACAAGAATTTATATTTATGCACACTTATCCTAAGAAAAAATCACACTCGTAATCTTCTTTCCAACTGGCCGACATCAATTCAAACGTGCCAATGCTTAAAAATTTTCAAGATCAATTTGTTATTACAAAACCTGCAAAAAACAGAGGAAAAAAAAAAAAAAACAGTGCTCTCACCCATAATTTTGAAGTCTTTAACTTAAAATTCTCCACTACAAGTGACATTACTCTAAGAGCTTAGATGATGGCTTTTGGGTGGGTTATTGCAGCTGTTATTAAACTAACGCTTTTCTCTTCTAAGTCAGTCAACAATACTTATCAGCTTATTAAAGATGGTACTGCTGGCTTAAATTTGATAGAAAGACTTGGTGTTGGTGGGATTTTCCGATTCAAATTTTGTTTTTGACTAAAAACAAGCTACGTTTAAGAGGTAACGTTACATGATTCCATGGTTATGTAAACATATTAAGAGTTCACTAAAGTCACTCTATTCCATATTGTTGTTATTGTCCACAAAGACAAGAGGAGCAACGTCTCCATGCCTTATTTTCCATTGACCTGCAAAATGTCCAAGTTTTTAGTTACTTTCCGGTAGAAAATGTTGAATATGTTAAGGTTTACCGGGTCTTTCACGTTTGCTACGCTAATTTGTTAAAATCTTCGAATTGTCACAAGGAGTTCTGCTATGTTCCTATTGACATCTTCAAGATTAGGCTATTCACAGATTGGTGCAAAAACTTCTGTTTCTGAGCTTAGAATGGATCATAGATTGAAGAAGGCTGCTGAGAATGGAGATGTTGATATGCTATATGCGTTACTCGCTCAGGATCCATACCTTTTGGATCGTATTGATCAGATTCCAATTGTTGAGACTCCATTACATGTTGCTGCATGCTTTGGGATGACTCATTTTGCTTTGGAAATTGCTACCTTGAAGTCATCTCTTGCACTGAAGTTGAACCATATTGGCCTTAGCCCCATGCATCTGGCTCTACAAAATGGGCATATCCACACGGTAAGGGGGCTTATAACAATTGATCCTGAGCTCATTCGGGTAAAAGGAAGGGGGAGGATTACTCCTTTGCACTATGTAGCTGGAACAGAAGAACTCGATCTCTTGGCTGAATTTTTATCAGTTTGTCCAGGTTCCATCGAGGATTTAACTGTTCGTTGTGAGACTGCAGTCCATGTTGCTGTGAAAAATCACAAGTCTAGAGCTGTTAATGTCCTGGTTGGTTGGCTTCAGCGTGTGAACAAGGAAGAGATCCTGAACTGGAAGGATGAGGATGGTAACACTGTCTTGCATATTACAGCATGTACAAATCAACCTGAGGTCAGTAATACCAGTCATAGCAGCAGTTACTGCATTATATTAAGTAGCCTGCAAATGTTGTCCTTGTCCTAACATTAGTTGCTATTTTCCATTGCATTTCAGCTGGGAACATGCTAATTTCTAAACATCCATTAATAACTCTGAATATTATTAGCTCAAGACACAGAGTTCCCCTGTCTTCCCCAGTTCCCTTGCTTATCATCTCAATTTGAAGAAGTCTTTGCATCATTCATGTTATTTTGTCTTGAAAACCCTAAATATCATTCATATTAATTTGATTAAACATTTAATCAAATTATGTCTTCCTCTTTGTGAAGGTCATGAAGTCAATTATTAGGAATGTGAATGTAAATGCAAAGAATCTTCAAGAATTGACAGCTATGGACATCTGCCTTCAACACGAATTACAACGGACAAAAGTTGGGGATATTCTTCGCAGTGCCAAAGCTAAACCGGCTTCTTCTCTTGCTACCTTTACCTTAAGCCTTGCAAATTACTTAAGTCAGGAACTATCACTCCTAGAGAAAAGGGACAAGTACCTAGGGCTTAAAGGCCAAAATGAAAGGAAATCCCCTAGCAACATCGGAAATGTAATACTTGTGGTGGCTATATTGATTGCAACGGCCGCTTACCAAGCTGTTCTCAGCCCTCCTGGTGGATATTGGCAAGATGACTACAATCCTCCGGCCAACAACACCTACAATCTCTCTGCCACCAACCTGGGGAAAGGAGAACAGCGACCACATCGGGCAGGAAATATGATCATGGCCCCAACGAGTGTCATCTTCTTTTTCACCCTTAATAGTGTGGCCTTTTATGCATCCGTATCCACCATTCTTATAATCATAATGGGCCTCCCTTACTCTACCACATTATATGTTTCAGCATGTTTTTTCTTATTAGCTTATTCGTCTTTATTGGCACACTCCTACCCCTATCCGCCACATCAAAGTTTAACAAATAAAGTTGCAGGTCTTACATATGTGCATGTAACTTACCTGTTCTCGGCAGTGATTATTGTGATTTCTTTGGTGGCATTTGTTCGACATAAGAGGCAGAAGTGGAGAGTAGATTTTCTGACAAGAAATCTAAAGGATGCGATATAAACATGGAAAAATAGCATACAATTTTGTCAATAACTTTGACCTCTAGCTAGCATGGGGATGTTTCAAAGTTTATGCTGCAACTGAAATCAACATCGAATTTGATTTTACAGCTGTTATGATCGGAACCTTACCTTTGGCTTGCGTTGATTTACTTTTCACTTGTCATTGATTGAATATATTAGTATGTAAAAACTAAATTCATCTGTCTTTTACGTTTAAAAAATAGAAATAAATTTCCAAGAATAAGGCGAAGGCATGAAAAGCTTGAACTTGAAAGACTTCCTTTAAAACGACCCGTTTTGCCAAAAATAAAAGGAAAAACATTTATGGTCTAACCCGAACCATTCCTAGATTCCGGGTCGGACATGGTCCGGATATGACTTCTCTTTCCTCTTCTTCCTTGTAGTTGCTATTCTGGAACACTGTCTCCCAAAATACCGCTCTCTCGAAGCACAATAGCCATCAATGGAGGTCGCAACCGCAATCGCAGTCGCATCAGGCTTCGCTTTCCACGCGTATGTGTTATCACCCCCAACCTCCGCTCGAACCGTAAACCCTAACCGAACCCCTAACGTCTCCTCCGTCGACTTCTCTCCTAGCTTTCCTCTTCACTAATTTCCTCTTCCCCTTTCCCGACATCGGAAGCGTCTTGGGAGATTTATCCGGACTCAAGCTACGACCCGACTCTCTCAACCTCGCTTCTCTCTCCCGGTCCAAGCCCAAACGAGGTGTCATCACCATGGTACACTTTCAAATCATTTTAATTTAATCTAAATTTCCTTACTTTACTTATCTAGGGTTTTCAAAATGTTTACTAATTGTGCTAAAACTGCTGATAGTTAGAAAGTAGGCAATTTTATTTTATAAGAATGCTGAAAAGTTAATATTGATGCTAATCTTAAGTTCGGGTATCGTATCATTGTGGAATTGCCCTATTTAAGGTCAAGTTATACGAGATTAGACAAGGGTGAAATTGAATAAATTCATTTTTTGGCGTTGGCCCGGAATTTTGTGGATGGGATATTCCATTTTCGAGGGGAAGTACATGGGAGCAACCTCCACCGGACTTAGCATCATATTTGTACAAGAATTGGATAGTTTACTTGGGAATGTCGCTTGTTCCTTCTGTCACAGAGTTGATACTGGCTGAGTTTCTTTACCTTCAGTATGAAGATACGGAGAAGCTATTTACTTGTACATAAACTTCGCCGGAACAACCAAGGTATAATTTTGCTTATCGGAAATTGGAAACCATGTTCTAGAGGCCCAAATGTAGTTTTTTCTGTGATTAGTGGCATCATAATTTTCATTGGATGTTAAATGAATGGTAAGAAATTCAAACTTTTGTTTAGAAAGTATTTTGAACCTTTCTTATTTTCATCGCATGCTAAATGTATTGAATGTGAACTTAGAAAGTAAAAGAATTCTCTATTACTTTCTCTTTTGCATTATTATGGTGCTTAAGAAAGGAAAGAAAATGTTGCACTAGTTTGCTTCATATTTAACACTTTCAATAGGATTTTTCGCCATGGATAGGGACATTCATTTGTGTTTTCAGTTTTATT
Source organism: Durio zibethinus (assembly GCF_002303985.1). The sequence continues at coordinate 1,822,651 of NW_019168381.1, forward strand.
TTGTTTTTTAAGGTTTGGGGTTTTTATGATGGTGAAGTGATGAGCTTTTGTTTCTTTTCACTTTCAGTTCATGGCTGAGTTTAGTTTGTTTGGAAGTAAATGGGGTGTTTGAGGTTGTCAGCTATCTGTCTTTTTGACTTAAACAATTAAATGAAGTTGGGCAGTTTAGGCGACTCATGCTCTTTTTTTAGTAAGACTTCTCAGTTCTACAATCTAAGGTAAGATGATAGCCTAGCCCTTTTTCTCTTTTTGGTAGAAATGGGTGACTCTTGCCCTTGATATTATAATTTTCATTAGTAATAAAAGGGAAAAAAAATAAATAGAAAAAGGCCTGTAAAGTTATCATCATGTGTTTTCATGTTTAATTTGAGTAATAATGAATGCTGAACTTGAAAACCATTTTTTTTCCTATTTACATAGATACTAATATTTTCCATTTACTTATACCAATGGCATAAGCATAACGAAAAATCATAAATGTAGGGAATTTATGCTTCTTTATTTATTTTTCTCTATTAATATCCCATCAAGCAGGTAAATGATAAATGTTACATTCATGCAACAGTATTAGAAAGTAGGTTTGAATATGACTAATTGTAGAAATGAATTAATGCAACAGTTAATGCAATGTAGATGCAAACTTTATTGATGAATTTTTACAAGTTGATGGAGAAAATATGAATTTTTTTCTATTTCTTTAATAAAAAAAGGATTAACACAAGTAATTGTCCTATAAATTAAAACTTAGAATCATATAAACTTATTAAGAAATAAGTAAAAAATTTTTCTTGTCATTTAAAAAAACTCTAAATGTAGTGCAATTAACATATAATTATGGATTTATGAGTACACGAACTCTCAATTTAAATACTAGTATGACAAAAAGGTTAATGATGCCTTGGTCTATATGTTAATAATCATAAAATCTGTTAAAAAAATTAAAATTTTAATTTAATGACAAAGATTCAACTGTATCTAAAAATGAGAAAATAGAAGTCAAAATGTAAATTGAGCCTGTTATCCACAATGAGAAAATGATGTTTGAATAACTAACTAGATTTTTTTTTTAACCTGTTTTTGTATAAACAAAAAGCTTAATTGAACTTGCACATGTCAATTTTAAATATACATGCACATTTGATTTTTCAAGGACCTAATGAAAATCATTAATAGAGCAAGTAAATTAAGATTTATAGGAACTGTTGATTAGTTGAAATCAAAGAGTTTTTGGTTTTGAATTGACCTTTTTTTTTATAAGAAAATGGTTGAATTGACCTTTTTTAAGACAACGTATTATTAGGTTCATATTCAAGGTCCTCTCGGGTCCCAATCATAATATATTGGACTCAGCTCCCTATGAGACTGGTAAAAGAAAGAAAAAAAAAAAAAGAAAAGAAAACTAGTTAGATACATGAACGGTACCAAGTAGTCAACAGGTATGAATATTATTGTGTTGTGTGCTAGCAGAAAAAATTAATTAGTTGACATGATTGTTAATGTTATTTATTTTTGTTGGACTGTTGTTATAATTCAAATCCTTAGTTGACATGATTGTTAATGTTATTTATTCTTTGTTGACTGTTGTTATAATTCAAATCCAAAACCATGTTCATGCATGTTTGACCAGTTCAAAATAGAAGCTTCTGACAATTATTCATGTTATGCTATTGATTAGTGCCAAAGCTGACATTTCTGTTGTTTGCCCATTCTTCTTTCTGTTCTTGTTTCCATCCTGTTTTCGTGATTGCCAATGCCTTTTTTTGGTTCACAGGATTTGGAGATGGGAGAGGGGATGGCTTGGAAGAACCAAGAGCAACTAGGAAATAGCAGTATCTATCAATTACAAGAATAGCATGGCAAGCTTGGACCCTAAACCAACCATGATTAGCAGCTACTACTATCTACTATGTTTCTTCCCCATTCGTTTTTTTTTAATCTGGTATTTGCGACCCATGCTGTAGAATGGCCAACTGAAAGAGCAGGAAGAAAAGCCACCTACCTACTTCACAAATAAAATAGTACAAGAATTTATATTTATGCACACTTACCCTCTGGAAAAAACACACTTGTAATCTTCCTTCCCGCTGGCCGACGTCAATTTAAACGTGCCAATGCTTGAAATTTTTCAATATCAATTTATGATTACAAAACCTGCAAAAACAGAACAAAATTAAAGAGTGCTCTCACCCCTAATTTTTGAAGTCATTAACTTAAAATTCTCCACCACAAGTGACAGCACTCTAAGAGCTTAGCTACTTGCTTACTGGTTTGACAGTCGTGGCAGTGCGTTGCAACCTACCAAATGATGGCTTTTGGGTGGGTTATTGCAGTTGTTTCTAAACTAGCGCCTTTCTCTTCATGGCTTTTGGGTGGGTTATTGCAGTTGTTACTAAACTAACGCTTTTCTCTTCTGAGTCGGTCAACAATACTTATCAGCCTATTAAAGATGGTAGTACTGATTTAGATTTGATAGGACAGACTTGGTGTTGGTGGGATTTTACGATCAGATTTTGTTTTTGACTAAAAACAAGCTACGTTTAAGAGGTAACGCTACATGATTCTATGGTAACGTAATCATATTAAGAGTTCACTAACGTCGGTCTACTCCATCTTCTTGTTATTGTCCACAAAGACAAGAGAAGCAAAGTCTCCATTCCTCATTTTCCATTGACCTGCCAAATGTCCAAAATTTTAATTACTTTCCTGTAGAAAATGTAGAATATGTTAAGGTTTACCGGGTCTTTCACGTTTGCCACGCTAATTTGTTAAAATCTTCGAATTGTTGACAAGGAGTCCTGCTATATTCATATTGACATCTTCAAGATTAGGCTATTCATAGATTGGTGCAAAAACTTTCGTTTCTGAGCTTAGAATGGATCACAGATTGAAGAAGGCTGCTGAGAATGGAGATGTAGATATGCTATATGCGTTACTCGCTCAGGATCCATACCTTTTGGATCGTATTGATCAGATTCCAATTGTTGAGACTCCATTACATGTTGCTGCATGCTTTGGGATGACTCATTTTGCTTTGGAAATTGCTACCCTGAAGCCATCTCTTGCACTTAAGCTGAACCATATTGGCCTTAGCCCCATGCATCTGGCTCTACAAAATGGACATATCCACACAGTAAGAGGGCTTATAACAATTGATCCTGAGCTCATTCGGGTAAAAGGAAGGGGGAGGTTTACTCCTTTGCACTATGTAGCTGGAACAGAAGAACTCGATCTCTTGGCTGAATTTTTATCAGTTTGTCCAGGTTCCATCGAGGATTTAACTGTTCGTTGTGAGACTGCAGTTCATGTTGCTGTGAAAAATCACAAGTCTAGAGCTGTTAATGTCCTGGTTGGTTGGCTTAAGCGTGTGAACAAGGAAGAGATCCTGAACTGGAAGGATGAGGATGGTAACACTATCTTGCATATTACAGCATGTACAAATCAACCCGAGGTCAGTGGTACCAGTCATAGCAGCAGTTGCTGCATTATTTTAAGTAGCCTGCAACTGTTGCCCTTGTCCTAGCATTAGTTGCTATTTTCCATTGCATTTCAGCTGGGAACATGCTAATTTCTAAACATCCATTAATTACTCAGAATATTATTAGCTCAAGAAACAGAGCTCCTGTCTTCCCCAGTTCCCTGCCTTGCCATCTCACTTTGAAGACGTCTTTGCATCATTCATGCTATTTTGTCTTGAAAACTCCAAACATCATTCATGTTCATTTATCAAATTATGTCTTCCTCTTTGTGAAGGTCATGAAGTCAATTATTAGGAATGTGAATGTGAATGCAAAGAATCTCCAAGATTTAACAGCTATGGACATCTGCCTTCAACACGAATTACAGCAGACAGAAGTTGGGGATATTCTTCGCAGTGCCAAAGCTAAACGGGCTTCATCTCTTGCTACCTTTACCATAAGCCTTGCAAATTACTTAAGTCAGGAACTATCGCTCCTAGAGAAAAGGGACAAGTACCTAGGGCTTAAAGGCCAAAATAAAAGGAAATCCCCCAGCAACATCGGAAATGTAATACTTGTGGTGGCTATATTGATGGCAACAGCCGCTTACCAAGCTGTTCTCAGCCCTCCAGGTGGATTTTGGCAAGATGACTACAATCCGCCAGTCAACAACACCTACAATCTCTCTGCCACAAACCTGAGGAATGGAGATCAGCGACCACATTGGGCAGGAGATATGATCAACTCCCCAACGAATATCATCTTCTTTTTCACCCTTAATAGTGCGACCTTTTATGCATCCGTATCCACCATTCTTATAATCATAATGGGGCTCCCTTACTCTACCACATTATATATTTCAGCATGTTTTTTCTTATTAGCTTATTCGTCTTTATTGGCAGACACCTACCCCTATCCGCCTCATCAAAGTTTAACAAAGAAAGTTGCAGGTCTTGCATATGTGCATGTAACTTACCTGTTCTCGGCCATGATTATCGTGATTACGTTGGTGGCATTTGTTCGACATAAGAGGCGGAAGTGGAGAGTAGATTTTCTGACAAGAAATCTGGGGGATGCTATATGAACATGTAAAACCTGCAGACAATTTCCTCTAACACATTATGTTTCACCCATAGTTAGCATGGGGCTGTTTCGACTTACGAGTTTCCGCTGTAACTGACGGAATTTGATTTTATTGCTATGATCGGAACATTTTTTTAAAATTATAAATATAAAAAAAAATTACACTTATAATTAAATGTTATATTATTAAATAATAAAAAAATTAATAGGCAAATAAAAATTAAACATAAAATCAAATCAAGCTTTAATACGAGATTTGAATCTACCTTAAAATTATAAAATCTTTTCCTTACGACTAAATAAAAGGTTTATTGGCTGATTTTAATATTACTTCAAATTTTACATATAAATTGAGTTCATTTTTTATACATTCACAATATAATTTTTTTAGAACTCTTGTATTATCCTTAGCCGATCAACATGAAGAGATTGATAGTTTTAGTGTATTTATTCAGCAAATTTTTTCATCTGTTTTTTTCTTCAATTTTTTTGGCCAATTCATCTGTTTTTATTATTAAAAAATAGAAATAAATTTCCAAGAATAAGGCGAAAGCCTGAAGAGCTGAAACTTGAAAGGCTTCCTTGTAAACGACGCCGTTTATAAGGGAAGATACGAATGAAAAGAAGGAATCCTCTCTCCCTTTCCCGCCATCGGAAGCGTCTCGGGAGATTTATCCGGACAAAAGCTACGACCCGACTCTCTCAACCCTGCTTCTCTAATCTCTCTCCCGGTCCAAGCCCAAACGAGGTGTCATCACCATAGTACACTTTCAAATCATTTTAATTTAATCTAAATTTCCTTACTTTACTTATCTAGGGTTTTCAAAATGTTTACTAATTGTGCTAAAACGGCTAATAGTTAGAAAGTAGGCAATTTTATTTTATAAGAATGCTGAAAAGTTAATATTATACTAATCTTTAGTTTGAGTATCATATCACAGTTGAATTGCCCTATTTAAGATCAAGTTATATGAGATTAGACAAGGGTGAAATTGAGTAAATTCATTTTTTGGTGTTTGCCCGTAATTTTGTGGATAGGTTATTCCATTTTCAGGGGAAGTGCATGGGAGCAATCTTCACCGGACTTAGCATCATATGTGTACAAGAACTGGATAGTTTACTTGGCAATGTCGCTTGTTCCTTCTGTTACAGAGTTGATACTGGCCGAGTTTCTTTAACTTCAGTATGAAGATGCAGAGAAGCCTATTTACTTGTACATAAACTCCACTGGAACAACCATGGTATGATTTTCTTACCGAAAATTGGAAACCATGTTCTAGAGGCATAAATGTAGTTTTTTCTGTGATTAGTGGCATCGTAATTTGCATTGGATGTTAAATGAATGGTAAGAAATTCAAACTTTTGTTTAGAAAGTATTTTGAATCTGTCTTATTTTAGTTTCTCTTAAGAATTAAAACGTATTGAATGTGAACTTAGTAAGTAAAAGAATTCTCTTTTACTTTTCTTTTGCATTATTATGGTACCTGAGAGATGAAACAAAATGTTGCATTAGTTTGCTTCCCTTTTAACACTATTAATAGGATTTTTCGCTTTTTTCACGGTGGCTAGAAGTTGGGTTATGAGACTGAGGCTTTTGCGATCTATGATGTTATGGGGTCATTACGCTTTTGGCTTTTTAATTCATTTTTTATTTCACAGTTGACTTGTTTTATGAGCGGCACAAAATATGCGCTTATTAAGTGTTGGAATGATCTGAATTCTCTTCCTGGATTCAGGGCAGTAGTTTCAGCCTAGATATCAAAATACAGCAGTATCAATTACTATCAAATATTTAATGCATTATTCTTTGCGAATGATGCTGGGTCCTTGTACCTTCCACATTTCTATAGGCAGTATGTTATTTAGTCATGGTGAAGCCTAGTTACTCGTCGATTTTCTTCTTCCTAGACGCTACTTAAATACTAAATGCCTTAAGCTTGAAAATGTTTCTGAATGTATAACATTTACAAACCTCTGTACATCCTTGTCCTTCCATAACAGCTTCCAAGCTTTATTTTTTGTGTTTCTGATTACTTTCTTTCACTGCAGGTATGTCAAGCCTCCTATTTTTACTCTCTGTGTTGGTAATGCTTGGGGAGAAGATGCATTACTTTTAGCTGCTGGTGCAACAGGAAATCATTCTACACTTCCTTCATCTACAATAATGATAAGGCAGGTTGGTTGTTGGACAGTGGATCTCTGATGCTCTAAACTATCAATTTTTTCTGTTATTTTGCTTTGACACATTTAACCTGAATGTTTATTATTTATTATTTTTTCCTCTACCAATCTGCAGCCAGTTGCTAGATTTCAAGGTCAAGCAACAGATGTTGACCTTGCAAGAAAGGAAGTAAAGAATGTGAAAACAGTGTTGGCAAGAAAATGTTCTACCTAGTTAAGGATTCTGATTATACACCAGACTTACATTTAAAAACACCATGGTCCTACTTAAACAACTTTGTATTTGCTTGAACTTCTATGACTAAACTGCAGACTGTAGACTGTATATATTTGTTTATAAATCTACTCTTTAAAGCTGACTTTGCAAACTCTGCTGGTGGATTTCCATCCCAACTTGGGCTAATACAACTGCATGTTTTTATATGAATTATACTCAAGGTTGACCTCTATGCAAAACACATGGGAAAATCAACTGAGCTGATTGAAGAAGATACAAGGTGCCCAAAATATTATAGCCCCAGTGAAGTAGTTGAATATGGCATCATAGGTAAGGTTCTTTTACTTGAAGGAGTTTTTTGGTCTATTCTAATTTTCATGCACTGCTATACTATATTTATCCAATAACATTCTGTAGGTATTATACAATGAAAGGAGTGCTGAAGACTGTGGTGTTGTTTCTGACCTAAAAAAGGCACAACTTATTTGAACATAGGAGAACTTGTACTTGTGACTGTTAAATCTGCTGAGGTAAAACAGTTTTGTTTTCTCTTGAATTGTCTGATTGATTCATTGCTTGTTATATGTTCTCTGATTGATTCATTGCTTGTTATATGTTCTAGATATCTTTTTCCACAATAGTTCTTCAGTAACAGAAAATGCATTTTTAGAAGGAATTATGTCTAAAGGATAGCTGTATTTTATCCTGGACTCCTTTTTGGTCACTCGTAATTATTTGCACTACAGTTTTTTTTTTCTTTTTTTTGTGTTCTACAATTTTAATTGAACTTAGACTGTAGTAAATTGAGGGTACTTGTTACCACAGGATCCAATTAATCTATTGTATACTTGAGCATTGATTATTTTTAGAAATACTGATACTTAGATGCATTTCAACTACCCATGTGGCTTCTAGTGTTTTTAGATGTCACCAAGCAATATACCATGATTTTGCTGGGTATTCGTTATCTTTTTTGTGAAATCTCTACCTCTTAAATGAAATGATTCATTGTCCTGTTTCTTGACTTATGGAGACTTTGATTGCTAATTGTGAAGGATGAAAGAGAAAAAAACCTTTATAGACATGTTATGCCTTAATTGAACATTAGCTCTTTGATCTCTATCACACACCTCTCTTTCCATTTCCACACCCACAATGGTTCTAGGTTCTGCTCGTAACTGGTACATTTCTGTACAAGTGTGTTGTGGAATAGAAATGTATTTACTTGTTTTATTGTCTCACCACCTTTGCTATTATTGCTCTTTCTGTCCAACCTAAAGTCTGTAACGAGAGACACTTAGAAAAGTGCATCAGCTATTGTTGCTTGTTTGACTATATGTTCATCTGCTTTACACCTTGCATTTGCTTTTTAGTGGTTCCGTTAAGATTGCTGGGGTTGTATTGAGAATGACCAAAGAGGAAATTTGGATAGTGGTGTGCTTTGTTGCACAAACTTGTTAGTTTAGCTTCCTCATTGGATAACCTTTTGCTCCTCCCTTCATCCTAAACATCACAAGCGTCAGAAGGAGATTCTAAGTCGAAGATGGTATTTTGCATGTAGATCATGGACGTATTTTGGTCCCCACTTCTCAACAGTGTCTTTTCCATTATTTGCTCAAGTGGCAAGAACTTGTTAATGGAGTGATCTCATTATTTAAGCCAATAAAAGTGGCAGTCACTATCTCAAAACTCTTTATCAATCCTTCTTACCTATCTTTCTGAAATGTGAAAGTATCAATTTAATCGAAACAAAGTACATAATACATGTTTATGAAGATCAGATTGTTTGTCAAAATTTATCATAAATTTTTAAATATTTTCTAGCTGATCTGATATGCTGTTTATTACAACAGTATAGATTGAGTTGAAGCATGACTATAGAAGCTGAGAACAGTCTGTACTTTGTTGGGGGATCAAAGCCATGGGAATGGGAATCATAATAATGGATATGCTGTCTCAGCAGGTGTATCAGTCTCATTTGTAGCAAAAAGTTATTTGCTCTGTTTATCTTAGGTTCAACAAATTCTATTTTAGTTGTTTAAACATTAATTAATTGTAATTAAATTTTTATTTTATTTTTTCCTTTCTCCCCCTCTTTTGCCAAGTGTGTATGGTTTACTTTAACTTTAGTCTCTTTACATTGCTAGTCTTTGCTGAGATAATCTCCTTAGATGATTTAAAAATAAGAAATTGCCATGTATATTAACATTTAAGAACCTGCAATGATTTTTTTTCAAACAGAAAAATTCAATCGGCATGGATGGATTTATCAAAGTTTCTCTTCATGTACTGTGTGGAAAAACAGCAGTACCTATCAATTGCAATGAAATCTGTTAACAATAACTCATTTGGAAGAAGCAAGAGCAACTACCATAAAATCACTGATCCAAAGGCGTGAAGGATAGCATGGAGCTTGGACCCTAAACCAACCATGATTAGCAGCTACTACTACGTTTCTTCCCCATTTTTATTTTTTTTTTTTGTTATTTACAACCCAATTTGCTGTACATTCGCCAAGTGGAAGAGCAGGAAGAAAAGCCACCTATCCACCACTTCACAAATAAAATAGTACTACAATAATTTATATTTATGCACACTAACCTCTAGAAAAATCACACTAGTAAATCTTCTTTTCCACACATGCCGACATCAATTCAAACGTGCCAAGACTTGAAAATCTTCAAGATCAATTTGTTATTACAAAACCTGCTAAAACAGAAAAAATTAAGAGTGCTCTCACCCTAATTTTTTAAGTCTTTAACCTAAAATTATCCACCAGAAATGGTAGTATTTTAAGGTTATGTTTGATATACAAAATAATATTAAAATAAGATTAGATTAAATAATATCATCTTATTTTATGTTTAATATATATAAAAATTAAAATAAAATAATTTATTTATTTATTAAAATTATTCTTCTTCAATATTTATATAATTTATTATTGATGTAATTTTTAAAAGTATAATTGAACATGTAAGTTTAATCTTATGAATTAAAAGTAATCCTCTTCACTTGGAGAGGATGAATAATCCTATATTAAGAGGATATTAATCCTCCTTACAATCATTATCCCTTTTTTTAGATATAAATCAAATATGATATAAAATGATTATCACTCTCTCCCATCATTAATCCTATGTATCAAGCATGACCAAAGAGCTTAGCCACTCAGCTACTGGTTTCACAGTCGTTGTAGTGCGCTAGAACCAACCGAAATGATGGCTTTTTGGTGGGTTATTGCAGTTGTTGCTATACTTAGCCAGCGATTTTCTGTTTTGAGTCAGTCAACGTAACTTAATCAGCTTATTAAAGATGATTCTGCAAGTTGAAATTCGATAGAACAGACTTGGTGTTAGTGGGATTATCCGATTAGCTTTTTGTTTTTGACTAAAAAAAAGCAACGTTTAGGAGGTATTGTTACATGATTCTATGGTAATGTAATCATATTAAGATGAAAATTTTCAAGTTTGTATCGCTATCCCAAAGTTAAAGAACTGAAAATATTCTGGATCTTAAAAGGATTGAATTCTAAATCCAGCTAAACCTGCTGATGGACATTACCTGAACATGGGAAAATGATGACTTTTATTTTACGGAAATGGAAAATTGTAATGTTTTCAGTCAGCTGATTGTTTTATCTCTATTCTTCATGCTTTTAACTTCTTCAGGCATCAATGTATTTGGTGCAATCTTTAAGAATGAGGCTGCTTTGTCTTATAATTTCGTCTTTCAATTAGTTTTTTTGATAGGTGGGGATGAGGAGATATTGAGAAAAAAGAATACAAATATCTTGCCTTTAGTCTTTCATATATAGTTGAAACCAATAGGATAAACAAATATTTTAGTCCGTACAGCACTAATTTTTCACGCCTAAACTTTCAACATCAACCAGAAGAAATATACACGAAGCTGCCAATAAGTGAAGGGAATGTATACAGAAGTTAGGCAGAATATTTTTCAATAGAACACGTATCCAAATTCAAGCAAGGGTCTTAAGGGGGTCAATAATGGGGGTCTACATATGATACATGTACACACATCATTCATCTTAATCCTACTGCCTTAAACCCTTTGTGTACTGCACCTAGCTAGCTCTAATTGGTGGAAGAAAAAAGGTATAGCAATTTGCTCAACAGCAGCCTCTTGCCCTCAGCTATAAATATGGGATTCTGATTTCTTAGATTCCCATCTCAGTAGCTCATTCAACTTCTCTCTCTTTAATTCCAAGTTCTTCTCTTTCTTGGTTACATTGCTATAAATTTTGTAGCAGAAATAAGGGGTTCTCCCTAAAATTTCATTGTTGCCTTGTGTCTGTCATGGTGCTCTTGCCTGCACTGTGCTACTCTCAGGACTATTTCGTACGGTCCAGAGCAACTTACTATGGCATTCCTGACTGCTTAGGGACTCCAAGTACGCACATTTCTCCAATAATACAAGCATATTTATTGCATGTTTATTAATTACTAGTATTTGCATATAACGTAAGGTATCTCAACACCACGAGTTTTTTAAATTGACAAGTGAATATACACTTTAAATTCTCAAATTACATGTCTACAAGTGGGGGGTAAAAGCACATGCGCATGCAATGTTTATAATATCGTTTTATGTGAGGTAACAATTGATTATGTGAATTTAGGTGGAGCTTGTGGGTTTGGAGAATATAGAAGGACTGCCAATGATGCGAATGTGGCTGGGGTTTCCAGGCTCTACAAGAACGGAACCGGCTGTGGTGCTTGCTATCAGGTAAAAACTTCAAGACAATCATTTTATCAGCTTTGAAAGTGACGGATAAAGCAGGCAGACAGCCAAAGGAGTTCGGCGGAAGCTTCCTCAAATCAAACCAATTTCCACTCAACCTTTAAAATATATTTATATGTATCTTCCCCACAACTACTTAAAAATAATTAAAATATCATGATCATTAATTAATTTGGCACTAATAAATGAACAAGTGGTTTCTTATTTTATGTTGGTAATTAGTGACACTTGATATTGTTTAACTAAACAACTCTCAGGTTAGGTGCACAAACCCTTACCTCTGTACTGATAATGGGGTGAACATAGTGGTGACAGACTATGGCGAAGGAGACAACACCGATTTCATCCTCAGCCCCCGTGCGTACGCAAGGATGGCACGATCAGACACCGCAGCGCAGCTGTTTGCTTATGGCGTAGTTGACGTAGAATACCAGAGAATCCCATGTAGCTACGGTGGTTACAAGCTCCAGATTAAGGTTAACGGACATAGCAGATACCCAAGTTACCTGGCCATTGTAATCCAGTACCAACCTGGCAACAAGGAAATCCTAGCCGTTGATATTTGGCAGGTAAAACATTGTTACAATGCTAGTAGAAACTGAATTCAGTAATTTCAAAAAAGCAGGAGTCAAAAGCATGCAGCATTTATACTTGTTGGCGATGTGCGGGAGGATTGTAAAGAATGGATAGGAATGAGGAGGGCGTATGGGGCAGTTTTCGACATGGCTAATCCGCCATCGGGACCTGTGAGTTTGAGGTTCCAAGTGCATGGCAGCCCCGGCTTGACATGGGTGCAGCACCAAATATCATTCCCGGTGATTGGAAAATTGGAGTTGCTTATGAATCAGATATTCAGCTTGATTAAAGTGCATCAGAATTGCACCACTTCTAAAAAAGATAGCAAAGTGCTTAAGCTTTGCTTGTGCTCAATAAAAAAAGTTGCGTATATATATATATACTTTTGCTTGATGTATGTTGATCAATCAAAAAGGTTGCACTTGAAAGACATTTTCCTTATTTTTTTTTTATTAATTGTGTATTAATTTTTATAATTAAGAAAATTTTAAAAAAAACAAAAGTATTAAATATTCAAAAATAAAAATGATATAATTTTCTGACATTCTAAAAAATGAGAGATCGAGTAAGCAGCAAATAAGAAAATTTTTGGTAAAAACAATTATGGGCTTAGTTTTTGTACCAAAATAGTGATTAGACTCAATTTGCTCTACGTTCCCTTTTTCCCATATCACAAATATGTCTTCGTCTTGGGCTCTTATGAAATTTCTCTCCATTTGGGTTTGGACAAGTGGGCTTTCATGGGCTTCTTTTGATCGGATTGTATATTTCAAATCAAGCAGCCACCTCTATTGGAAGTTGCCAATGTGTCAACATCCTCCCCCCGTCCCATTTTTTATAATATTAACATGCCCATTTGACTGCAAATTGTAATTGTTTTTGGTTTTGGTTTTGGTCCTTTTGGAGGAGCAAATTAATTACACTGGCTAAATTTTGAAATGAAATTAGCCCAAACAAAAGTACGGACAGCATAATGGCCTCGAGCACAAATCAGTGTAAATCGATTTAACTCAAAAATAATTAACTCAATTTGATCTAACCGATTTTGATTATAATTAATTTTTTAATTCGATTAAGTTAATTAAATTGATTATTTTTTATTTTTAAAATTAATAATTAAATTAATCAAATTAATTGATTTTTTAATAAATAAAAGTAAAAATATTGAGGTAAATATTTTTATTTTATTAAAAAATATTATTAAAATTATTAAATTTTTTAATATTTAATTTAAAATGATACTTAAATTTAAATTTTATTTGATTAAATTTATAATTAAATAATTATTTATAATATAAAAAAATAAAAAATTTAATTATTTAACAGTCATAATCGATCAAATCAAATGGATTTTAATCAATTGTTATGATCAATTATGTTTAATTATTTAAAAATTTTTAATCAATTCCCTTATTTGTTGAATTAAATTATTTGTTAAAAAATAATTAATTAATTCTTTTATTAATTTTTTTAATCAAACTGATAGAATCGATTAATTGTTCACCTCTACAGCAGAATTTCTTGGACCGGATAATCTGAGGAACAAGAGAGAGAGAGAGAGAGAGAGTACAGCCACAAGCCCACTTTTTATTTCTAGTATAGTTTCAACATAAGGTCAGACTCATGACAAAGTGACGCAGCTTCAACAACAAAGAGAAAACAGTAGTACCTTTATATAAAAAATAAATAAAACAAAAAAAGAAAACAGCAGTAATTTATAAGGTCCAAACTCTAAATAAGTTCTCCATGAGATCCTAGTCCTATCAAGGTTGCTCCATAATACACAAAGCACGGCGAAGTTACATAAGTCAATTTTCACTTCCTCCCGATTCCGAATTTCTTTCTGAAGGAGAGAAAAAATCGACGATTGGAAAAAAGCACAAGGCCCCGAAGTAGTAATATGACAAAAAATATGAACAACCCGAAATTAACCAATGCGCATTTGAGGCTTGGCGATATGACTGTTGAGTTGAACAGGTAGCACGCAGACAAGAGAAGTAGGGGTAGAGTCAATAGCCGGCCATAGAAACCATGTGGGAGGAGAAGAAAGATCGTTATGGTTGTCACCCAAAACGAAGTACCATTGAGAATTAAGAAAATCATGTATAGCCATTCTTTCATGACTACCTTCCCTACCTTGCTGAATGGGAGTGAATCACTTGCACTGTCAGCCTGCCGAAGTCCACCAGGCGGGCTGAGAACTGCTTGGAAAGTGGCTGTTGCAACGAGTCCAGCCACCACTAGCAAAGGATCGCGTGATTGCGCTGAGATACTTGTTTTCTGGCCTTTTAAAAATCGTATCATGTTTTCTAAAAGCGTAGGCCTTGATTTTAAACTCAATTGCTTCGTGGAGATAGTGTCGCTTTCCTTAATTGAACTTCCACGTACAGCTCCTGCTTGGATTAAGGGTTTTCTCATGCTGTATTAACTAGTTCGGAAACAATGTCCAGTACCGTTGAACCATCCAGACTTATGGCATTCACATGGACGTTACACTTTAGTAACAATTTCATCATCTGCAGGGTGGACCAATTAACCAAAAAAACATCATGAGTAAGATATCTATACCTACTATCAATTTCTGATATATTGGCTAGAAGGCGTAATTGAGATTGAGGATAAAAGAGAAACCATTAACACCTGGAGTTGATTCATTTTCGCTGCAGCATGCAATACAGTGTAACCCTCTTCATCCTGCCAGTTGAGAACTTTCTCCTCCAAGTGTAGGGCCTCATCATTCCAGGACCTTCGAAGGAATACCAATAGAGCTTCTAAAGCTTCGGTATTTCCATTCTTAACAGCGATGTGCAGAGCAGTTTCACCCCGATTCGTCGTGTCAGTGATGGAACGAGGGCTAACGGATAGAAACTCATTCAGGAGTTTGAGGTCTCCCTGTTCAACTACATAATGCAGAGGAGTAACACCCTCCTTCCCTTTGACACGGACAAGTTCTGCCCCATTGTCCGTCTCTAGGAATCGATGCACAGTCCGGATCTGCTTTTTTTCCAATGCAAGGTGCATGGGGCTCAACCCTCGTGCATCTAGCTTCTTGGAAAAACTTGGCTTAAGCCTCATGATCTCTATAGCAAAATTGATTTTCTCCTCACTTACAGCTCTATGCAAAGGGGTTTTAACAACTTGCATTTTATCAAGATGGTCGAAAGCATGAGGATTTTCAGCCAACGCACGATAGAGCATATCTAAATCTCCCTTATTAGCAGCACGCTGCAATTGCTCATCCATCTGAAGAAAACACTAAATCAGAGACAGCAATATCATAGCTTGTAGCTAGATTAACGAGATTTCCTGAGCTCAGCACAAGAATTAGTATTCCTTTCTACTACTCAAGTAGGTAATGGACCCTGCATGGTCTATGGCACTGGGATAGGGCAAGCTAGAGGCACAGGAAGCGTACAATAAACGCGTATTGTTAAATCACTGGTCACCAGAAGGCTTTATTGGCATTTAATTCGCGATTTGACAAGTGACTGACCAATACCAATTGACTTTGCTCGTAGCAGGAGGATGCAGAAGAAAAAGAATTTTTTTTAAATTTCAATCATAAGCAAATATTATATTTATATAATTAATTATATAATTAATTATTATATCTTATAATCATTAAATAATTAATTAACAAACAAAAATTTAGCCAAGCAAACAAGGACATAATAACTGAACTTAAAATCTCATAATTTAAAAAAAAAATTATTATTAAATCAAAATTGTATTAACAAAAAAAATTATATAAATGTAATAATTACACATCTTTCAACAAAATATGATAATATAAAAACTAATTAATGTAAAAATAACATGTGAATAATTTATGTTTATAGCACTTTTCATAATCAAGATGACAATCGATCAAATCAAAATAAATCTTTACTTGCTTCAATTTTTATCTAATCTCTTAATATTTATATTTGGTTTTGATATGACATCGAAGTATTAATTTTTTATATCAAATCCTATCTAAAACTAATTAAATAATTTTTATTTAATATAATATTTATAAGATATTTTTAATATAAATTATATTTTAATTATATATAAATATAATATTTTTATTAAATTATTATGTAATAATTTTATGAATATAATATATAATTAAATAAATAATAAAAATTATATTTTTTTATATACTTAGATCGGATTTGATTAAATCTAGACTCCAATGCAAACTTGATTTTAGGGAAAAATCCTAACCAACCTCTTATTTTAAAAAAATAAAATTATTCCTATAAAAAAATATGTCAAAAATCATCAAGACAAATTATTTTGTCATCTTTATTAATAATAAAATAAGTAATAAAACAAATGAATAATATTATATTCATATATGAGATATACATATATATTTATTTATTTATTTAAATAAAATATATTTTTATATATTCTGAGCGGCTGCCCCCTTACTCCACTCTGCATCGGAGGTTCAGTTGAATCCAGGGGGGTCGAAGATTTGATACACCTACATTTTCTTTCTATGCTTTTAGAGAAGTTTAGCGTGAAATTTAGGCAACTGAATCTCTACTGGAGATTCAGTTGAATTCTTTGACACACCCACATTTTCTTTCTTTTTCTTAAAATATAAATGTTTTGAAAAGAAAAGTTTCCTAATAGTTTTTTTTGCAAAAGTAGGTAATTTTTATAATTTTTTAAATAAAAGTACGTTATATAAAAATTTTGAAAAGACATAAATATAACTATTATAATATTTATTATAGTACGTTCTTTATCCTTGATAAATTTTTCAGCTAGATTATCTTATTTCATTGGTGACATTAAATTTAGTCAAAAAACTTTAACAATACTAGATCTTGTGGCACTCACTTAGTAAGAGAAAAAAAATTAAAGCAAAAAGCAATAATTTTTAAAAAATAATTTTTTTACAAAACGAATAATAAAAAAAAAAAGTAGCTACAAAAGTGATAGGAGTACTTTATCTTTCAGTAGGATTGTAAAAATGGATTGCAATGTGGAGGCCAAATGGGGAAGTTTTCGGCATGGCTAAGTTAGTCTGAGGTTCCAAATGCGTGGCAGCGCCGGCTTGACGTGGTTGCAGGCACCAATTATTATTCCCAGTTGCTAGAAAGCTGGAGTTTCGTGCGAATCAAATATTCAGCTTGATTAAAGTGCGTTGAGAGTTGCACTTCTGAAAAAAGAAAGTAGCTGTTTTTTAAAACAAAAATCATTAAACCAGACAATTAGTTATAGTTGCTTATGTCATTAACTACGTTTTTTAAGGCAGCAAAAGTGCTCAAAACTTTTCCTGCATGATTATTCTTCTCATCCACCACTGAAGGGAAGGATGAAACGAGCTGTACACCTAGATTGGATATTCAGTAAACTGTTCCAAACATAAAACGGGGGCATGTAAGACATCAAAGATGAACGAAGTTTGAAGAAGCTCCCAAATTTTTTATAAAAATTAGAAGCATTAAAGAAATTCAAACCAACAAGGCAGTCAAAAGCTCAGAAGTTACAAATATGATTTAATGTTCAAGGTGGAAGACATAGTCCGTCAGGCGCTGCAATTTGCCAGGATCTAGTTTCTGCTCTCTCACAATAGCCTGCCTCGTCACAGTTAGCATATGAGAAGCAGGATCAACTGTCCAACCTTGCCGGAGTACATCTACATTGACAACCAAAAACATCTTGACATTAGTACATACGACCAATACTGTTGTCATCAACAACCCAAAACACAATGTGCATATTAGCGCAAATAAATAATTCTATTTAAGAAAACAGAATGTGGAACATTCGGCTGAAAACAGGGTCGATAGTAAGAGCCATTTTACCATACATACCACCTCAACCACTAAAACAATTGCAGAACATGAAGAACAAACCCCAAGAGCTAGCTCAACACTCAGAAAACCTTGTAAGCCTTGAGAAGGTAACAAACTCAGAAGAGTTATGATAAGCAAATATCTTTTATCTTTGATCTTTTAAAGCCCAAATGCAGAAGACTTAGCACTAAAGGAAGCTAAAAACAACCCTCAAAAGGAGTACATTGGGGGCTTGGAGAAATCTGGGAGAGCCTATGATCCTTTTTTGCCAAGACCAAATGAATGACCCACTTAAAACATAAGCCATAACACCATAATTTCTGACCTAGTAAACAATAAAGACGAAAAGCAAATCAATCTTGAGCATGGAAAGTTAACAGTAATTAAACTATTTATATAATTGGACTTGGATGGTAACCCATATGATTACCATTATCTGAGCCTAGGGTTAGCCTATAAACAGAAAAGGTTCATCATTTTTCAATGAGAATTTAGTTTTTTATGGCCATCAATCTGCTTGAAAAAATCAAGAACCAAAGACAATATATTAGTAGTAATAGGGGATAGAAAAAGATGGCTTTCTTTTGCCACAATCGTCGATACTCTTAAAGTTTTATACATTTCACGTGTATGGGGAGCACAAATGTTCAGATGTTTGGTAAGGCAGAGGTTTCAAAGGCTAGAGATGTTGAATTCAAATCAAACATCTAGAAATAAATAATAAAACAATAGAAGCTTCACAGCATAAACATAACAAGCGATGTGTATACTTACAATTCGTGGCATCCTCCTCACTCATTCCAAGAAATTGAGCTGCATCTTGGATGGTTATTGTTGAATAAGCAGATTGCAGCAGTTCAAACATCCTCTTAGTGTAAAGCTCTACAAAACAGATGGCAAGTAATGACCACAACTGCTATATTGCCTACACCTTTAACAGACATTCTATTATATTAACTGTTGATTTCACTCCTGTTTCATGCATCTTAATCAAAACTAGCAGTTCATCTATGAGCCACACTTCATTGCTTCTGTACCGAACCATAAAGTTTAAATTAGATATTACTTTTTATAATTAGCACCTTTTAAAACAAATATATTTTATTTAATTACCTAACTAAGTACTTTA
This sequence comes from Durio zibethinus, assembly GCF_002303985.1. The sequence goes on from NW_019168381.1 coordinate 1,841,854, forward strand.
ACTACTGTGAAAGCTACTATAAAGAAAACTTACTGCGAAAGCTATTATAAAGAAAACTTGCCTGAGAAAGCAGAAACAAGAACTTGTGTTTCTTGAGTCCAATCAAAGCCACGAATAGCCTCATAGACACCAGCATAATCTCTAGTCCACAGCTTCTGACCTATTTTCCAGGCTGCAACCAACTCCGGTTGGCTCTCCTTGATTGCCACAGGTATTGATTTCCAAAGAAACCTTGCACTATTACTGCAAAACCATCCCACTCCAAGGATAAAATCCTAGACTAAATTTGTGAAATTTTAAAAACAACATTAATTCCAAAATAACATTTTTGAAGAAACTAAAGTCAATTATAAATATAATCCCAAAAATATAAATTTATTAATCAAACAAAGAAAGAAAGAATAAATGGACTTACATATCATCAACGTAGATGTGGCCAAGAAGATGAATTACGAAAGGCCATTCGTCTTGAAAAGGAACGCCCTCCGCTGCTACCTGGTTTTATATATAGAGAGACCAAAGTTTTATATATATATATATATATATATATATATATATATATATAGGGTTCAGGGAATTCCTAAAGGAAAAAAAATTGAACAGTTGAATGAACCATCTAAAATTAGATGGACCAACCATCAGGAAAATATAAATAAAAATAAATCAGAAGGAGAGAAAAGAGAATGTACCTGAAGCATGAGATTGTCGCATAGATCAGCGATCTTATCGAAGGATTTGGAGTCCAATCTTTCATTGAGAACACTAAAATCCATCTCTGCTTCTTCGCTGCTTTTCCTCTTCTGATCTTTTCTCTTTTTGGGGATAAATTTACAGAAAATAATTTTTTATATATCAAAAGACTCTTAGTTTTTGTTTGGGGGTTTTCCTTTTCTTTTCGAGGGGCCGAACGGAACGGCCCATGATGTGGGCTGCTTAAAGGCAACGGCTTTTACCCTTTAAAACATCTAGCGGAGAAAATATTTGTTATCAGTTAGATGCCCAATTTGTCCAATTGAACCATGGGATCGCTGTCTTGCCTTGTTCTAAACACCTGGAAGCTTAGAATTCGGCCAGCTCAACTCTGTGTACTGCCCACCACGCTCAGAATTTTCTATTTCTTACCCTTCATTTGTTTTCGTAATTAAAACAAAAAAAAAAGCTTTCAACTCTCCCTTGCAAGTATTACCCAAAAAAGAAGCATTCTTATATTTGACTATTTTTCCAGATTTTATCTGTAAGTAATACATCAATAATTATTAGATAGCACATATAAGTCTACATCATCAACACTGCAATTAGCTTCCTCACATGCATCCTAGTAGAAGCATTTTGCCAAAAGGTTGAGTTCTAGGATCGGCTGTTAAGGATGAAATTATATAACCATTTCCTGAAAATTGATCCCAAGCAAGCAAGGCTCAAGCACGAAATTTGAATAGCAACATGAAGCATAGAGTGCAGCATCCGGGTGCTGCAATGCCTGCGAAAATATGCAGCAGAAACATTAGCAGCAGCTAACATGAGCACAGGCGTTTTAGCAGAGCATCATTTACAGAAATTACAGCCAGATAGATTGTTTGCTTTATGTCAGAAACCTATAAAGGTTAGTAAAAATGTGCATTTAAACATATTAAAGTTTTGGATCCATACAAATCATGAGTGTCATTTCCACAAGCAACAAGGATTGCCATAGATTTGAAGACAAAGACATAGCACTGATTTGTGTGTGGAACCATTATGGCCTGCAAATGTGTGCCCATAAATGCTCTTACATATGATCAGTTTGTATACATCCACATACAAGCAACCATAATCACATATATGTTTACAGAAAAAGATCATAAGTAATAAATCAAAACCAAGAACAATATTAAATTCATGTCCACGTATATACAGCCCTTGCATATCTATACATGTACATGCATACATACATACATACATAAACACAAGCACTCATACACACATATATTTATTATAGTTCAATACATAAATTCCTAATAAATTTTGAGGATACTTGAGGGAAAAAACACTTGCAATGCAAAAGGTCAGTGCTTCCCGAATCTAACCAGTTTTTAGTGGCGTGCCTTAATACAGCCTACCAGTACACTCTGAAGAACCACAGTGGCAAATTTTCTTCTTTATGTTACCATTCTCATCACGAACCTGATCTATCATATAATTGTAATGATAAGTCAACTCTTGCAAGGGAGGAACATTCTCAGCAGCAAAGAACATTATGTGTGGGATTCTCCTGTCGTCATGGTCATAAAGGACATTTTGTGCATACAAATTAGGTGAACAGCTATGGTTTATGAATCTCCCTATATTGCCACATCGTGCTGCATCGATTGTGAAACCACTGTCAGGTAGAACTTGGCAAGAACTTGAATGTGCATCAGGCATTAGGGTTGAAAGACCATCCCAGAGAGAACTATCACTGTAGTTATTTCCAATATCAAACAGATACTCATCATTCCCTGTTCTTTCTTCAGCTTCCCTATCTTCAAGTAGCTCTCCAGCATACTCACAGATAAAACTTCCGGAAGGGATAGAATTTAGGGATCTAACACCCCAGCCTCTTGATTCTGTTTTAAAGATTTCAAGCTGAAATTTTATGCCATGTTGGCTGACTCTATTATTGCATTTAGCAGGACAATTGCAAGTAGGACCACATTCATAGACAATGGGCTTTGCTTCAACAATGGCGCCATTATGGTTATATGGGATCTCTCCTCCATTCCTCATCACACAAGAACATTTCCCTGATTGTGAACATCCATTGATACAACCACAACCTTTGGGACGAATAGGACGGCACCAGTCAGGGTAGATCATGTGAGGTTCATACACAAATAGTGGAGGTTTTTCACTATCTATGGTGTTTATAGCACAAATGGGGATTATCTCCTTCCTTTGTGAGATATCATGTACACAGAGACCTTCCCGCAATTTAGATTTCTTTACAACTTTCCAAGCAAGCTCTGGTTGACCCTGAATTCTGACCAGCTTAAATTTGTAGACCAGCTTACCATGCGGCCCTGGTTCTTGCTTAAACTCCTCCACCAAATAAAGTCCATCATAAACATATGTCTTACCTCTACCTTCTGACAAATCAGAAGACCTTGTCTCACCACGAATCACCCTCACTGGATTCTTAACAAATCTGCTATTAGCCAAAGCAAGGTTTCCTCTTTCGAGCTTCTGGTCTTCTGGCTGCTTACCTTTCTGCATCACATTTCCTCCCTGACCCATGTAACTCAAGACATCTGAATTATCCAAGTCATCCTCATAGCCCCCCGATGCTATAATACTAGTAGCAATGATCTTTTCACCTTGCTTTACATAATCTATACCACCCTGACTTTGGCGATGAAGGCCAACAATATTGAGCTCGACAAAATACTGAAACTCATCACCAACTTCAACACCTGGAACAGGGCCAATGATCTGTTTGCCTGTGTTAACGTATTTCCCTTTCTCTTTGAGAATCTTTGCAGCTTGGCAATCCACCCTCTTATGAGTCTTTCCTTGCTCCTTCAACTTTGATTCTTCTTCCTGTAAGAGCTTCCGACAGACTGCTTGGAACAGACGTAATGTCTCTCTCACTTTGTTCCGACTAGTCATTGCTTCATTATCATGACCCATAGTACTTGGACAAGGAGGAAGACTCACATCATAACTGTATGATCTCCGAGCAAAATTGTCATTTGTGTGTTGCCCATCCTGCTGGAATGAGTCTTCCTTGTTCCAAATAACCACTTGGCTGAGATCTTGACGAGCCCTTTTGTTGGAAGAAGAACTCTTCTTGGCATCAGCTCGTGGTAGCAATGTGAAGTTGTTCTTTTTCTTTTTTTTAAACGAACCACCAGCCAGGTCAGATTTGCAGGTGACTTTCCCTTGTTGCCAGGGACAAGTTGATGAAGCCATGAGGCCTTGCACAATCGAACTATCCGATAAAACTTCTTGACTCCCACGATTCTCCTCCAGCCATAGATCCTCAAAGGCAGATGAATCAGAAAGCTTTTTCTCAAAACTGTTGACCTCTTCATAGACAACAATATCGCGTATGGGATTTTCCTCCAAACCTCTAATATATCCATCCCTTGTCTCAGTTACTTTCTTGGACTTGCTATCAAATTCATTTGGAAAAGTTTCACAACAAGACTTGATGCTATTTTCACCCATATCTTCCGCATCCTCCATATCCCTGGAAGAAGCTTCATAAACACCTTGCTTCCTCATTTTTTTAGAAGCCAGATCTTCGGGTTTAGATTGAAGTTCTTCTGCAGAGAGTCTAGTAGCACTACATTCTATTTTACCTTCTAAAGAAATTACATCCTGAACATCCTCTATCACTTGTTTCACATTAGTACATATAGTCTTTTCCAATGGTTTTTCTTCATTTACAAACTTCTCTGTGTTGAAACCCTTGTTCTTTAATGAGGCAAGCCATTTCATGCGCTCCTCCTCACTAAGACATGGAGCATTTCTTCCACAAAATGGAGGGAAGTCTCTCACAACAGTGACTCCTCTCCGAGGACAATAATTTCTTGTTAAAGTATTTTCCAAACTGCTCTCACCGGGATGGGAATTCATACTAATTTGTGTAACCACCTTCTCTTTGGAAGCAGCAACATTTTCCTTACGCAAATCCTCCTGCAAACCAGAAATTTCATTTACCAAGCACACTGCAAGTTGAAAGTCTCCTGAAAAACTCTTTCAGGCTCAACCTTATCTACCCGATCAGACAATAATGCCGGGTTTCCTGACTCAGAAACCACCTGCCCTTGTGCTTGCTCACTTGGTATGGTGATTGGCGCAGCCAACCTTCCACACCCTGGTGGAAAATCCCGAACAGCACAAACTTTACGCTGCTTATACTTGGGTACGGGGGCAAAGTGACCATTTTCAGTCGCCATTCTTCCCACCCTTCCCTCAGAATGACTACCACTTGCCACCTTTGATGTCTCTTTATGCAGCATGTTATCGAAACCCCCATTTCTAACTCATTTATTACAAATTGCACATAAAGCAACCTAAAAAACAAAAAAACATAAATATCATTCAACTGCAATTAGCTCAAACCTCAAAGATTAAACAACAATTAACCTAATTCCCTATTTCTAACCATGAATAAAGGAAGAAACAGAAGAATACTGAAAACGAAACTCATGGCCATGATACTTTATTTTCTAAAATTAGCAAAATTCTAAGGCTATATCAACAATCAAATCAAGCCACGAAATAACCTAAAGCTACGCCCCAATATCGAAGAACATGTCAATCGAAAAGGTCGATAAAAAAAAGCAAATAGTAAATTTCAAAAAGGAGGAAAAATCAAACTCCGTATTCAACCAAATAGTCAAAAAAAAAAAAAAAGGCAAGAAATTAAAAGAGTGATGCGATTCATAAATCTATTTTCTCGTAAGCTCTCAAGCACCTAATGATAATAATCAACCAAACAGGACTCATAAATTCAGACTCGATATTCATCGAAAGGGGAATAAACAAAAGGCTAGGTTACCATGCAACAGAAATTGTTCAGAAAGTTAAGACTACAAAATCGATGATAGATTCTTAAGTTTGGATTTGAAATAGTCAAAATCTCGAGAAAGTAAGCAAACAAAACTTATAGAGGCAAAGAGAAGTTTTACCCGAAAATCTTGGAGAAAACAGAACAATTACGAGAAGGCCAAAGAGAAATGAAAGAGGAAAGAAACGGACGGTCACTGATGAAAAATGAGAAGGCATTGGAATGAAATCAACGGTGAAGATCGAGTGGAGTTTCAATTGGAAGCTGAGTCCTGAAATGGAGCATTTTTTTGGTCAGAAAATAGAGAAATGGAGGGCTTTTAGCTAAAGGGATGAATCAGAACCATGTCTTTCTACCGTTTTGGCTTGCTTTTGCACGGGATGTTTGCCTAAAAATGAAAGCCGCCGTTCTAAGTTCTGCAGTAGCAACGGTGTCGTTTATGTCAAATGACTGATGACCTCCATCCTGTTTTACCAATTGAACTTTTTATGGGAATAATACCTTGATCTAATACTTCCACTTACCATGATTAATTTGATTTTATATACTGATATAATAATTTTTTAATTTTAATATGTGCCATTTTATTAATTTCGTTTGTAAATTTTAAAAATTTTATTAAAAATAAATTAAATAATATTTCATTAATTAAATACAAACCTTTATTTTCATCGATTAGTTTTTCCAAAAAATCCTTATCAAATACTATTTTATTACGATTATGAGTGTTTTAAGATTTTGTGCAAACTAAATCCTTTCTTTAAATAATTTAAAATTATAATTTTTAAAATTAAATAATATATTGAAATTTTTTATTTTAAAAATACTCTCACAAATATAATATCAAACCTTGATTGACAAAAATAGAAATTTTGAAGGAAGGGATTCAATAGGAATCTTTCAACTACTTTTACTTAGATATAAACTAAGATTAGCATTTAAATTACTACTTACAACAATTTTATCAAAAAATGAATAAGGAAAAATTAAAAAGAAATATAATTTCATTTGTTAATTTTTGCATTGGAATTTTTAGTGGTTTGAATTTGAATGATTAATGATTATATTTCATTATTTGTAATAATAATATAGTTAAAATTATAGTAATATTGCTTCAACATAATTCCAATTTCTTATGTTCTTCAAGATGGGTAAGGCTTGGATAAAGACTAACTTGACTTATTGTTAATATTTCAAGGTGGGCCTCACTCATTTATATCGTTGTAGGGAAACATATCACTTAAAATTTTTTTATTATGATATCATAATTATTTAATAATAATAATAATAATATATATATGGATCATCTACTTATAAATATAGGATTCAAATAAATTTCGATAGATTTTTCATAATTTTAAATTATAATTAATTAATTATATTATAAAGTGATATGCTCATATAATTATAGCTCATTGATTTTAAGTATATACAACACATTTATATGTATGTAGAATTAAGAAAAAAATTAAAAATCAATTTTAAAGTTATTATATTTAGTTTGACTCGATTTGTTTCTTACTCGGTTAGATTTTGATTTGGATATTAAATGTTTTATTTTAGTTCGAGTTTCAAAATATGAAGTGAAAAATATAAAATATTCTAATTAAATATAAATTTTTTATTAATTTGTATATAATTTGTATATTTTTATAAAAATAATTATTTTATATTTAAATATATTTAAAATATATTAAATATAACATTAAAATAATATAATATTTATTTTAAAAAAATTATAAATCAAATTGAATCGATAAAATTAAAATTGTATTGGTTCAATTTTAAAATAAATTTGGCTTTTGAATATTCAAAATATTATGTATTAACTAGACCTGAAATAAAAAATACTAAACATTACTATTATTTATATCTTACCTACAAAATAAAATATAATATTTTATTACAGGTGTGTTTGGTACATAATACTACAATAGAATACAATAACATAATATTATAAATAAAAGTTGATTTAATAATATTATCATATCTTATATTTATATTTGATATGTGCAATGATTAAAATAAAATAATTTTATTTATTGGTTAAATTTATTTTTTTAATTTATATAATTTAAATATAAGATATAAGTTTTAAACATATAATAAGATATATAAGTTCAAATCTTATGAACTAAAAATATTCGTATTTACTTTAGGATGATTGAATTATTCTATGCCAATACGATGATTAATATTTTTTACAATCCTATTTATTTATTTACATATAAATCAAATATAATATAAAATTATTATTATTTTATTTTATCTATTATCTTAAATATTAAATGTTTAATCGATCGAATTTGAAATTTAAAGCTATAAAACTCTGTTTGAATTCGATCGAATTTTAGTTTTTTAGCTCAAACTCGACTCATTTTATAAATTGAGTTACTCGAATTCGTTCGATTAAGCTTAATTAACATATAAAAATAAATTCGATTATTCTATTCGACAAAGCTCGATTATTTATACTCGAGCTTGAGTTTGAGTTCGAAATATTTTATTAATTAAAATAATAAAAATATAAAAAATAAAAAATTTGATTAGAGTCGTAAATTATTCGAATAAATATAATAATGTTTAAACTCGACTTGATAAATAAGTTAAACTATTTGAACTTGAGTTTAAGTTTTATTTAATAATAATCAATTCGAATTCGAATTTTATTCAAGTCAAATTCAAATAATTTATCATTTACACCCTTATTAGATACCAAATATGATTTTTATATATTATTAAATACATTTGTGTACGTGTATTTACACACTAAATTGCGATTTTCATATGCCGTGACTAATTGTTATTTAGGTGTTAGAAGGTGATGTGATATAATTTTGAAATAGATATGGTTTTACACTTAAACATCGTTTATATATATTTTATAAGTTTGTTATATATATATATATATATATATGAATATAAAGAGAGAAAATATCCAGTTACATTAATGTAATTATTATATTTTTTATTTTTTATTTAAATTAAAATAAATACATTAAATTTTAATTATTTAAATTAAAAAATATAAAATATAAAACTTACACTAAAATAACTATATGTATACTCGTATATATTACAATCAATTTGTTAGATGCATCTCGCTTTGTGTTACTGGCTTGAGAAAACTTTTATTTTTCTAAATAAGTACTTTTATAATAATAAGTAATTTTTTAAAGATGTTCATTTTACTAAGGAAGTGCATTAAATATACTCTTAAAAGTTAATATAAATTATTACATAAAATAATATAAATTATCATCATATACACTAAACATTATTAATGTATATCATTAAAATTGATAAAATATATATTTAATATAAATATTAATAAAAAAATAATTAAAATATTTTATTGACATTATAAACATTGTTAATATCTTATTAAGTTATTTTCATCCATGAATAAAATTGTCATGTATATTTAATATAAAATTATTAATATAAATAGCATATTATATAAATTTAAAAATACCCTTATTAGAAAAATAATCCTTGTTAGATTATTTTTAAAAAGGGTCAAAATATTAAAAAAATTTGAATTATTTTATATTTTAAAATAAAATTTTATATCTTATTGTATCTAAATAAAATTTTATTTTTTGTTTTATATTTAAATAAATATTTATTTTAAATAAAAAAATTAATTTATGGTAATGATTTATTTATGTAAAATTAAAGGTTAAATATTTATTTAAGCATAAATTAAAGTTTAAAAATTTATTTAAATGTAATTTATTTAAATAAAAAAAATATTTTTTATCATTTTAACCTTAAAAGAGCAATGTTAATTGATGTCTTATAATACAAATTAAGATGATATTTTAAAAAATACAACTAATTGTATTCTTTTTAATTTAATAAAAGCAATGCTAAAATTTTTTTAAAAATAATAATGAAATAACCAATAATAAACGATGCATATTTGATAATTTCTCTGTCAAAAAATATATACTTCTATCGAGGCGCGTCATGTCATGTAATGTCCAACTGTCAATATCAAATCAATAAAAAAGGCGGGAAATCTCCACAATAAACAAAAAAAAAAAAAAAAGAATTTAACATGCTTCTCTCCAAGTTACATACGGCTCGGTTCGTGAAAGCAAAAAGTAGGCTCTGCTCTCAGTCTTATTCAAAACAACGAGACTCAAAATCGTCGATGGAACCAGGCGATCCTTTTGGTTCGATAAGGGAGGTCTGCCAGATGTCATCCTCTGAGGAGTCCCGCTTACGTCGTTGTTTTTACTTTTGCCAGTCGGATTCTGATGACTCCAACCACAACTCGGGCTGGCGAAATCCGCTCGATATACCGCTCGCTTCCACCAGCATCACAATGGTGTCTCCTCCGGAATCACAGGAAGACGAACTGCCAAATGACCAATATACCTTTCCGGAAGACCAGGAAATCTTCCACACCCCTCTTGATTGCCACGTGGAAACCGAGGCCGTTGATGTTAATAGTGGGGGCAACAAGAGGGACGTTGATTTGGGGAAGGACACGAACCTAGGGTTTTCGGAAGTGGAAGTGGATTCGAAGCAAAGGATTGAAGCTAATTCGAGTCCAGACGGCATGTTTCGAAGGGAATCGGAAGAAATTAGGGTTTCGAAAGAAGATTTTCTCCTAAAGGGCAATCATCAACTGAATCTCCCTCTAAAAAATTGAAAAGTTTGGATTTTGAATCTCCAAGCGTACGCTTGGGAACTCCAAAAGAGAGAAAACGGTCATTGCCTTCATGGGCTGATAGCAGAATGGAAGGTGATAAGAGTGTTTGTGAGGAATTGGAGATTAATGAAACAGAATTTCCTTCTTGGACTGATGGGAGAGTGGCGGACGATGAGAGAACAGATAAGGAACTGGATGTTAATGAAAAGGAGATGGTCCATTTAGATACAGATTCAGATAGTTTAAGTGGGGATTTTGAGGAATTTACGCTTTTGGATGTATTGATGAAACTGGAAGAGGATTGTGAGGAGGATAGGACTCTCGAATGTCTTAGTCTTCTGGAGGTTGCAGAGAGAAAATGGGATACTATTTCCTCAGTCAAGTGATGGGTCGCATGAGGAATCTAAAGTGAAGAGATAACTCAAAGAGTAATTGGGCCTTTATGGGGTGCATTTTGGTAATGATAGGTGACTGACTTTTTGGGTTTGTGAAGTTTTCTGGTAGGAAATAAATGGAAGGAAAGCTAAAAAAATCTAGAAGGAGATTGTATGAAATTGTTTTTTTGCTTCATATGCAGGTAAATAGAAATATGTGAACCTGGAAAACTCTAGACTAGATATTACAGTTCAAGTCTATGCTATATATGTATGGTTTGCTTGTATATAAATGAAAATTTTGAAATATATTAAGGCATGGAAATACTTTTGGTTTCTAAATTTGATTGCAAAATTTCGCTCGTGATTGTTTTAGTTGTGTTACTCGGGTGTGTGTGTGGGGGGGGGGGGGGAAGGGGGAGGGGCGTTCGTGTGCATTAATGTTGGATTACTCTACAGGTGTGCTTATGCACACGTGTTATGCCTTGGTTTGTTGGGTTATGGAAATGGACCATTAAATCAATATCTAGAAATTATTTATTGTTTGAGGTCAAGCCTTAAACTTGTGGATCAAAATTCAGGGCCTGAGATGTAAAGTGATTTGTGATAATGTTTGTCAAACAAGGAAACAGACGAAAGGTACTTCTTTTTCTCCTTTCTCAGCATCAATTAAGGGATTTGTAGTATTAAAGTACTTACATTTGCATCAAAGCATAGTCTAGTAACTCCATTGTTCATTTTCACTAACTCATAAGTCGCACTAAAAGAATAGCAGCACTTGTTTCTTGTTGTCTAGTTCTCTTCATTTCATTTTTTGTTTCTATCGATAAGATGCAAAAAAGGAGATCCTTTTATTTCTTCCTAAATAACCTTGCAGTCTTGAGATTGCTGGGGAGGATTCTGTTTTACCAATGTTGAGATACATTAGATTGGCCTTGGAGCTATTTGCTTCAGGAAGATTGTCCTTGGTTGTTTCCAGATGCACTGGTGTAGATTCTCAGGCTCACATAATTTTCCCCATTTAAGGGTATGCTTATGTGAATTTTTGTCTATGCATTTTGAGGTGACCTTGTGCATAGTGTGGTTTATGTGTGATGCAAGGTCACAATTTATTGGATAGTGTTATGTCTACACTATTTTGGAGTATTAAGATTGAGATTTTGATATTTGGTTATCATTCTGCACTTTTTATGCATGTAAAGATATTTATTTGTATGGCCTTAATTCAGGCAGGTTGAATACCCAGTTACAATGTCATGGAACATGGTTATTCATTACTGAGGTCTTTCTATGGGCTAGGGAGGTAGGGTGTGGTTTTATCTTGAAGTGATAATAGAGGAGAATGTTACCAATTCTAGACTGAATTCCCCTGCCTTTAATTTTATAAACAATAAAATATTATTTTTGTTAGCAGTGGTGGCCTCAAAATTAACTCGACATTTTGTGAGAAAGTTCATAGTTTTAGTAATCTGTGTGTCAGAGATGACAAGTAGATAGTCATGCTATGCCTCAATGTGTGGCTTAAATCTGTATTCTTTACACCAGTTTTCTTTCTTGTCTGCTTTATTTTTTATTATCGGTCGTTAAGGGGAGTCATTTTGTGTTAGGGTATTCGCCTTTTGAATAATGGAATTTACTTCCACTAATTTAGCTTGCTGAATTGATTCCTCAAGCACACAATCAAATGCTAATCTCTAAGTATTATCAGCCTTTTCTTTTTTGTTTTCAATTTCTGGAGAAATTGCCAGTGTTTTCTTGTATCAAGTGTGTCTGTCTTTTAAAATCTTCACTGATCTTTTCTTTATTATTCCCTTTGTAAATTGTATTTTGATATTGCCTTTTTTTTTATTTTTGTCTTCTGTTCATAAATTTAAACACCTTAGTGTAAATGCTGAGAAAGTAAAAAATAAAAATGTATAGGGATACTGAGGAGTCTCAATTCTTCCATAGCAATTTCCTTTTACCATTTGAAATGGCATTCGAAATGGGTGTGGTTTCTCTCTTTTGTGTGTGCATGAATGAATAGGCGGGAGTGTGGTTAAGGGTGTGTTTATTATGCACATGATTTTGTTACGTGATCATTATCTTTTTCTCACAAAACCGGTTTATTGAAATGTAATTTTTTTTTTAATTTGATACGAGATTAATGCACCATAATGTCATTATCTTTTTTCCATAAAACCAGTTTATTGGAGTGTGACTTTTTATTTATTTGATGTAGAATTAATGCATCTTATATACTTCTTAAGGGTTCTTGGCGTGACACTCTGTTTTGTATGCAGTGGTTCTATAGGATTATATGAAGTCTTTGCCCATTTTCAGGCACTTCCTTTGAAGTCAATGTCGTTGATTATGCATTGTTTCTATTTCTCCTCGTCAGAAATTATTTACGCAATCAAATTTTTATGGCTCAAGGAATTTTCCATCATCCTTTCTGTTTCTCAAATTTAATTGAGTTACTAACATAAAGATACACTTCAAGAAAGAATGATTCAAATTGCCGATTTCACCAAAGTTGGCTTCGAGCTATTTGCCTGCAATTTGCACAACTAGGAATCTGGTTTGAGAAGTTGTAGGCAAATCCATAAATTTCAAGCCGCTTGAAGATTGACAGCCAACGGGCAATTTCTAATTTACATGGTATCTTGCACTTTCTTTCTGTTCCTTCCTGTGTTCTACGAATAAACCTCCATGGGTTTGAGAGGTTACTGCCAACTCCAGGGCTTTGCTTAGAAGAAAGACGGAAAGAAATGTGAATGAAAATTTTATTAATTTAATGATTAAACTCTAAAATAAGAAAGTTATTGTTAATTTAGTTATTAGATTAACAAGCTTTTTATCCTCTTCTCTTTCTATCGTTTCTATCAAGCAAAGCCTAAGAGTGGGTTTTCTATCGATTTTCAAGAATAATCAGTCATGAACACTAATCTTCATATGGAATCGTCTTATGCAAAACTAGTCAGAGATATTCCTCAATGAATTCTGCATTCCATCACATATTCACGTTCTAAAGCGACCACTTCAAAGACACCCCTTAATCCCTTCTCCCCATTGCTTATCCTAGGGTGATTGCTTGAAAGGACAAGTTCTTAGCAAGGACGAGTCAATCTAACTGATATATGTAGGTATCCAGTATCCTCCAAAAGGCACCGGTAAAGCTATTTTCATATCCCTTTGATTCTATTTATCTTTTCCCACTCAGAAAAACCAAAGGGGATAAGCTGCAAATTGACAAAAAAAAGTAAATAAAATTATGTTTCTATGCAAAAACTACATTGGCATGCAAAACTCTGCAAATTACCACCTCTTCTGCAGTTTTTAAGCTATATATTACAATCTGTTGTCAACCTATACAAAAAAAAAACCCACTCCAAATTCATCCCTTAGCATTCCAAGTTTGTAAAGGTCAAGGGGAGAAAAGAGCAACCATCAAACCTCATTCACAGACTTTGGTGTTTGGCATGTAAAATATGTCGATCCCACTCATGGGATCTTGCAGAAGGAGCAGACCTTTATAGTTCTAGTAATTAACAACCATTGCTAGGGATGGACAAGATGTGAGTGTGCTGAGCTACTACTAGTGCTTGCCTGTTTCCCAAAACTTAAAGTAGGATGAAGCAATTCTGCCTGTGGGAATGAGCCATTGGGCGGCACATCCAGCAACAAATCTTGTTCAAAACTTTCATCTACAAAATGAAGAGAATCCAGCAGGAGGGAGCTACCATCAGGAGGCAAGGCAAAAAGGCTTCTCGGGCTAAAGCAAGAACCATCATTGTCTATGAGATCTTTGCTTTCATAAGTTGACTTCATGATCACCCGTTTGGGACTCTTTAAAGTCCTCGCTTCTGAGAAATGAAAAATATGTTTTACTTAAGCAAAATGCCAGTGTAACTCATAACAACGACAAAAAAACACACAAGATTAAAACTCGACTTAAGGTGAAATTTATTTGGTTACAGAGAAATTTTCTTCATATGGCTTCATGTTATTATTAACTTTAGTTCTTTCACCCAATTTTAATGATTAATTTGTATAACTATTCTGATCTGGTTTTATTACTTTCCTCGTCATAAAACCCAAGCTGAGTTATTTTCACTTTAAATTCAATGTCATCGTGTAATCTTTAATATAATTTAACAAGGTTTATTTCATACAGAGCAATAACAGCAGAGAATTTTCGAACCTGGAAAATTTTGACTATGGCTGTCACATGATCTCTTCATAATTACCAAATTATTCGATGTAATGGCATTTGGTCCGCTAGCAGTCACGGACTCTCCAATACTACTTTTACATGCCTACAGCCACAGAAATGCTAACATATTTAGGCATCCAATGAGCAAAATAAGTTCATGCCAAGATGTACCTATTTAAAAAATCAATTCAAACCTTAAGCACGTGATAGCGTTCCACCCAGTGGGATTTTGTCAAGTTGAATAATGCAAGTCTTTTCAAAGTCATGCAGTCTTCAGTTTTCACCCCTGGGGCAGAGATATTAAAGACCCCTTCCTCAAGCAGTTGCTGAAAGTAACACAAGTTCTCCTTGAATTGAGGGCTTTCAAACATGCTTTTGAGGCTGCAGGTACAAGGACAACTATCAGTGATTCCACATCATGTTTCAACTATTGGCCATCTCTTTAGATAACTAATAGCCATTTCTGGTTTTTTCCTTTTTTATTTTCCTCAATTATCTAATTTCCACAACATGTGCATCAGATACTATCAAAATAAAAACAGGATTATTATCAGTAGATGCATTCCATTATACACAAAACATGAACTAGAAAGATGTTATTTTCCACCTCTTGATAATAGAGTAAAAAAGATACCTATCAGGGAGTTGGGCAATGTCAAGTGGAGGTAGATACTGCAGTAACTGCTGCTGCTCCTCATTTGTTAAATATTTCACAAACTCATCAAAGTTGAGAATATCCTGCACCACACAAAAATATCATCACATAATGGAGAATGAACATATGTGCTGTGATGTGAATTGCTCACAGTTAACTCTAACTTTTTCTTATGATGAAGAAATTAAGTGAAAGATTTGTGAAACATCCTAGTCACTAAATGCATACAACATTACAGGTTCCTAATGCTCAATTGAGATTTTTGTATACAATATAGCAGCTGTAGAATTGAGGTCTAAAAACAAATAAAAAAAAAAAGAAATAAGGGAACTTACATTCAAATCTATGTTACATAGTGGTGAATTATGACTTTCCAGCATTAGTGACTTCTCATGTTGAGCCTTGTCCCTGTCAAATGTGAAAAAGAAACAATATATATTAAATCAACATGAAAGCACCATTCTCCAATTTCTCCTCCCATTGCACAGCAGCTATGTGCTTTTAACTTATGGCCCATGAATCATGATGACACTAGATACTAAAAAGTCTTCCTGAAAGACTGTAGGGTAAGACATTACTACTTGGAGCTTTTGAGATGAATTCCACACCTTCCATCATTGTACAAAACATACCTTCTCTACTCCCACAAATATAATTATCTTAACCTTTTTGGTGCCATGGTAAATTTTCGTAATATTTTCAGTTAAAATACCACATGGTCCACACTGATTCTAGTTTCATAACAGGCAGATTCTGTCGCAACTTGTAAAATATTTATAGTGAAAGATTTACCTCTTAAGTTGCTCGTGCTGCATCCCTTGTGCAGCAGGGTTCTTAGCCCTTTCAATTCCACATCCTGAAAATTTCATCTTCCTATCATTATACACAGGAAAGCTTGAAGAATGTGAATAAGCCTCATTCATTGAATATTGTTTGTTTTCAACTGTGAGGGAGCTAGCTTCCGATTCCTCTTCTCGAGCTATTGAGCTTGGATGTCTAATTAGAACGCTTCCATGTCCAATCTCAACAGAAACCATGGGCATTTCACTCTCAAGAAGCAAATCCTCCTCAGAAGATCCAGAGAAATATGAAGACTGTTGTTCATGTAAAATAGTATATAAATCTTTTGTAAGTTTCTCGACTGAAGATGGCTTTGGACGATTTACACAGGTTCGTTTCTTAGAAGGTACCATTGAGTCCCACACGTTAGATTGAGCAGGCCCTGGAGAGAGATTTAAAAAAAAAAAAAAACTTAAATCAGTATTTGGAACCATTTTAAAAGTACAAACATGCAGCTAGAATGAAGCCATAGGCATCAGTGAAGATCAAGTCTGCAATGAAGATAAACTCCGAGGATGCAGATTAAAACTTAAAGATGAACCACTAAAAAGGAGAAGATTTAATATAATAGAAAGAGGTACAATCAGAATCACATTATTAACCACAATTTTTCCACTTATAACTACAGTCTAAAGTTAGTTGTCTCAAAGATATGATAAACATTAAACCTTTTCAATTCTGTTGTTCATTTGGAAAAAACATTGGGTAAGTATGTGCATCATGAATTGGAAAACCATAATGATTATATTTTTTAAGAAGATATAAAACCATTTTCCAAAATCATTTTCAATTATGCCATGGATGGCAGTCATGAATCCCCAATGAGTTCACATGATGGACTGAGATGTTCCATTGAATTTAGTATATGATCCACCAGGTCTCCTTTCATGACAAAAAAAGAGTAATTTGCTCTCATACATTCAAAACACTGATGGCATTGTGTACAACCTGTCAAGTCACTAGCATCTGCACTGCCAAATTGGGCACAGCTTTCAGAATTAGATATGGCTGATCCAGAACTTGATCTATTACTAGCATCTTCTTCCACAAACTTACGGAAACCCAGGTTGTAATCAGGGACAACAACTGCTGTATCATGATTTGGTTTTCTTTTCAGCACTTTTACTTCTTTGTTCTTATTTATAGATATGCTCTTCATTCTGGAAGCCCTATGATCCTCGTAACCATCAGGTTCACCCCGAGCATGAAGTGGGGTATAATTTGCGAGTGTCCCTTTAGTCCTCCACCGCGATCCACATGCATTGCACAATACTGGCTTCTCAGGAGGTCCGTTGCGCCAAAGAGGAGTGCCTATCACAATGCATTGTTGTTAGCAAGTATAGACTGATTAAGGACAAAGAGATATTATAATTAAGATATGCTTATAGCAACAGCCATTAGCCAAATTTTACAGATATTTTAAAGCATCAAAACCTTAAGGAGAGAACAAAAAGTTCATCAGAGAGTTCAGTATATTCTTGGCCAAGTTTAAAGACAAAAACACCATCAGATAAATCTTCTTCAAATTATTGCCAATAGGATAGACATTATCAAGAACAGACTTGAGTAAGAACCAGAGTCAAGAGGAACTTGCATTTTTCCTCACAAGTTGACATTTGATAACACCATTTTGAAGTGCTTAATGTTGGAAGCAATCCCTAAAACAAATTAAAGATTGATGCTCTTGCCTTCAGCAAGGCATAAAAGGACAATTGGAGTTTCCATTGACACTTCTACTTGAGAGAAATTTAGCAATCATTCAATGACCAGCAAATTTAGAATACAGCTGAAATAGGTTGAGTTGCAGTAATTGGTGCAAACACACTAAGTTCTAAGACTATAAAACACTTCAAATGTTTGAAGAATGGTGCAATGAATTTAACACTCAGAAGCCATTCAGAGTGTTTAAATGCAAATGATTCTTATGAGGTTGAACTGTTTAAAGGCTTAAGAGGAAAAACAATGAACTTCAAATAGAATTGAATGTTATCCGGTGCAGAAAAAGAATAAAACAATGGTTTAAAACGAACACAGGTGCACTTCTTGAAAAGTGGTTCACATTAAAATTCCGGTCCAATGGAGGTCGACAATTCCTATCAACAAAAGACCAAAAAAATGTTCAGAGCAAACATGAGAGTACTTGCTCATTGGCATTGAATTTTAAACAAGAGTTTATTTACAAAGAGAAAATGTGCAAGAAATCCATCAAGAACTCAATGGCAAATGCACTCATTACGGAGTCAAAACAATGGTGTTGCAAGAAAATAAGTTCCGTTCAATTGAATCGAAGAGGACAGAGGTTTGACTTAATATTCAAGCTTATAAACATCTATGGAGCAATGGGAAAGCAATACCAATTTAATGTTGAATCTGAAACAGCCCAGAATTCAACAATATAGACTCTGCAATTCCCCAGTATTGAATAGAATTAAAACTCACTTTCCTTCGTGAGATATGTTGGAACTTTGAACAAGGGTCAAAGAATACCAACTCCAAGAGATATAAGACTAGGAAAATGAATGAGGTTGGAAGAAACAAGTGAATTCATTAACAAACTCAAAATTCAAAGCAATACAAGGATTGAGAAAAAGGACACATGTTGTTCTAAATCAATATACAAACAGAATAACACAAAGAACAGCATATATTCTAAAATTTATTATCTTTGTCCATACAATCTTTTCCTTTTCTGCATAGAGTTATTCGCCTTCCAAATTCCAATGATATAATTATTTATCCAAGCGAATAAAATCATACACCAAAAATACTGATTTATAGAAAAAGGTTGAACATTTACATATATCCCAGAACTCAAAATTCTTTTTTTTTCTTTTTTTAAACTTTATATCCAAAAAGTTAACTGGAGAAACAAGAACTCACTTGCAACTCCACAGTGATAGCAAGGCCCTTGCTTGCCCATGCCTTTCTCTTTTGCTCAAGGGGAAGGAAAATAATTTTTTTTAAAAAAAAAGAAATTTTGGAAACAACAAAGAGAAAAAAATAAGAAAAAATTATTATTGACAAAAACTTTGACTGAAAATTGAGAACTTTTTATATAAATTAGATTGGTTTCTTCAAGCTTTGTATGACATATTCAACTAGGTATTAAAGGCTTTTCTGCAACAACCCAGAAAGCTAGTTTAGTTTGTAGAACAAAGCAAAAGCCAAAAAATGAAAAATACCCAGAAGAGTTTTATGTCTTTTTTATCAGTCCAAGAGACATATCAAGAAAAAGCAATAAAACAAGCCAAAAAATCAAGAAGAAAGGAAAGATTTCCGAGATGGGTATTTGAGCTTGGAATCTGTACAATCCAATGAAGAGAAAAAAAAAAAAAAGGAAATGACTAATTGAGAGGAATCTAATAAATGGCCATGAAAAGAGGAAGATGAAATGGGAAGAAAGAGAAAGAGAGACAGTAGTGTGTCTTGTGTTTGTGTTGATATATGTCTTCTCTATGTAATTTTTATACAAGTAAAACATAAAACTATTCAGCTTTCTTTTGCATTTAGTCATTTATACCTCCATTTTTATTGATTTTTTAATTGATAAAAATTACAATTATATTATATTAAAAGAAAAAAAAATGAAAAATATTCAAAGAAGGGTAAGATAATGGGAATATTATTGTATATGTCATGTTGACTATAGACTTTTTCAGCTTTGTTGATGTCTATAAAAAATAATTTCTCACCAAAATAAAATTTTAAAAATAAATATTAAATAATGGTTAAAGAAAAAGAAAAGCCACCGTAAGACAACAAAAAAAAGGAGAAAGAAACAAAGAGAGTTTGTTTGGTTTCTTTCTTTTTCTTTCCTTTTGTTTTAATTATATTTTGGTAATTTAAGTATATTATTTATTTATTAATATTTTTGTTTGTGTATGTGATGACATGACGTTGATAATTTTTTTTAGTGGCTTTTTTTTAAAAGAATCAACCTAATCTCCACCGTCCCGTGTTGTGATCACCGTCACAATCCATTGTACACCGTCTGATGTAATTAAAAGCTTTGTCAAATTGGGTCCCACTTTAACATTTTTCTTTTGCTTTAGCTTTGTGTTTTAGTTAGATCTCTAATGGAGGAGGCTGTGACTCTTTGTTAAAAGCAAATGTCCAAATACAAATTCCCGTGAAAAAAAAAAAAAGGAAAAGAAACTCGAAATTTCCTTCTATAAAATGTTTTAAAATTATTTTCACTATTTATTTTATAAACATGAAAAAAAATAAAATTTGCTCCGTTAATTAAAAGCATTAGATAAGAAGAAGATGGTTTTGATCAAAAGGATTTTTACACAAAACCAACTGATAAGAAATCATGATACAAATCGGACGGCTGAAATTATCATTCAATCTTAGACTGAAACAAGGGATGGGTCAATTCGCCAAAATGTCGTACCAATGGCCAATTACTTTATTAATATTATCATTTTTATTATCTTTAATACGTGTCCTATACGTGTGTTCTAAGTGTACATTTCAAACTTTTTTAAATTTTATTTCATAAAATCTATTGATTCGGTCACTTAAATTTTTATATGGATCCGATCCATATTTTTTTAAAATTTTGGCTATTTTTTAATTAAAAAATAGTAGTACGAAGTTTATTTGAAAATTGCTTGTGACTGTTATATATATATTAATCACATTGCTTAGATAATTTGTTCTATGTAATTATAGGCAATACACAAGTAATATTTTTAATACTATTTAAAAATTTTAATTCTTTGTATAAAGAACAAAAGAATTAGTTAAATAAAAAAAGATTATAAATTTAAAAATTATTAAATATGTTATTTTTATAAAAAATTATAATATAAAATTAAAAAAATTTAACATAAAATATTATTTTTTTAAAATAATTATATAAATAAACTCAACTAAAATTTAAATTTACAGTATTTTTTATTTATTTAACTTTGCTCAGGTTAATTAAGTTTCCATTAAAAGAGTTAATAAAATGGGACCCAATTAGTAGTATCATTAACAAGAGCAGGAAGAGGGAGAAAGGAAGGAAAACTATTTCCTTGTATAAAATTAATAGTATTAAAAATAAAATTTAAAAAAAAAAAAAAGAAAGAAAGAAGAAAATTTAAATTTAAACTAAATATAAAATAGTAAAATCTGGGTCATGGGTGGGACCCAAGAAGAAGTCATAACTGCTGGTCCTGGATCGACCGGTTCTTCTCCTTCGCTCCTTTTAAACTAGCTTACTTCATAGACTGCTTTTGGGCAAGTATATTGTGTATCCACTCGTACCTTAACATTTATTTCCACTAGTAATTATATTACAACATTTATTCCAAAATTTAACTATAAATTATCTTTGATAAAAAAAAAGGAAGATATCAATCCTTAACGCAATTGAGTTCTGATTTTATATATATATAAAAAAAAGAAGCCGTCTTTAAGAGGGCAGAGCGACCTAATCTCCGTGTAACCAATGAATAAATTTCACTTTTTTTTTAATGGAAATAGATGTCCCAAAGCAAAAGCTATGTTGAATTTCCAGATTGGCCCCTGGTTTGATTTTTTTTTCTTCCCTTTTTCTACTGAAATTCCCAAATAATCCTTTCACCAACTACTGCACTGTTTAGTGCTAAATGCTAATGTTATGGTGGTACATCAAAAAAGTGTTCAAATGTGGTGTTTATGGTGTTGTCATTAGCACTAAAAAAGTGAGGTTTATCAGATAAATCCCTTTCCAACACTATCCTCGTTACCATTTTTTCTTTCTATTTTCCATTAATTTGGGGTCTAAAATATCGGATTTAATTTCCAAGCATGGAGATTAAAAGCTTTTTTTTATCGATTAACAATTTAGATTTTTCTATAAAATTAAAAATATAAATTATAATCATAATCAAGTATTACATATTTAAATAATCAATTAATTTAGATTTGATTAATCAATAATTATATGATTTATTAATAAAATATTAAATTTTTAATTTCAAATATAAAAAAATAAAAATAAAAAACTGCACTTTGATTGACTTAACACTTTTTTTTTTTTATGTGTCATGGACAACCATTTTGAATTGAATTAATCATTCAAAACAATCAAACTGACAACGAGAAAAGTACTACTATATTAGAAAAGTCTTTGGTGAAAATTAATAACTATTTTTTTATTAAAAAAAAAGTCGTAATATAAAAATAAAAATATATATATTATAAATGTTAAAATTTGAAAATTAATAACCATTTGCATAATATATAAGACCAAAAAAAGGGACATTGGTAGAGGCCAGTTGGTGGGATCTCTCTAATATGCTGTTTTGAGCTAAATTATGTGAGAAACAAGTCTATACATTAGGTGGTTTGATGTATCTAGCAATATAATATATAGTTTTTGGCCTCATATCCCCTCACTTTCTTCAATTTTTTTTTTTGTTTTTTTTTCTTTTTCAATAAAAAATCTTAGTTTCTGCACAATAAATGCAAAAATGGTCCAGATTTGTGGGTAATGGAACATGGGGATTGTCTCCAATTTTTGTATTATTATTACTGTATTCCTAAATGATAAGATATACATTGATGGGAAGGAATTCTGTAAGTGATGTTTACAGCCAAAGTTTAGTGGCTGTAACTTCAATGTTTCAAGTTTATATAAGTTATTATCTTATTTTACAAGTAAAAGCATGATTTAGATACAAATTATAAATTACCAAATACTTTGAACATTTTGTTTAATTAGTTAATTGTAATTGTTTGAATCTTTTTATTCGAAGAGTTGAGTTCGAATTTTTTATTTTTAAATAAAATATATATATATTAAAATTTTCATATTTAATTAAAATAATGTTATTTTGTTTTTAATAATAGGTTTTTAAACTTTCTGGTTATAGAAATTATAATGCGTTTAGTTTTTAATTTCTATTACTCCAAAATGTTTGATAAATTATTTCTAAAATTTTCAGTCCCCGTCCATCCTACGCCAAATCGGTGATCATGGACAAACTTTATGTAGAACCAAAAGATTGAAAAATAAAAAGCATTAGATTTCAATTCAACATTTTCCTACCCTGACACTTTCCAGTAAATCCGCAAGAAAATTTTGCATCCATTAACCTGGTATTATTATGTTAGCAAACAAAGCAACCTAGTTACATTGGCCTTTCATTGCCAACCACTGCTGAGAAAAGAAATCAAGTAGGCCCCGTGACTTACAATTCACAAATCCTTTGATCACACGTTCTAGGTCTCACAAACAGGTTTGTCAATCCATGTGTAATTTGACCACAACCCATGCTGTTTTAAAGTCTTATAATCTTTGAAAAACAGAGACACCCAATCCCAATATTGAGCATCGTGAGTGGTGAGTATTGGGCCAGCTGATGGCAATGGCACCCCACCTCTCAGGCTGAGCAGGAGCCACCATCCATTAGACAGGCGCCTTTGTTGTTGCATAATGGTTCACACCACTCTCATACCTACCTGGCGCCTATCAACCAATGCTCACCAAAAGCTTTCATTACAAAATTCATTTTTAGAGTCATGGACTGGAATACAGGTAAAGTTACAAAATTCTATAGTAATAATATTGAGGTTATATTTAGGTGGATAATAACTTGCAATTAAAAATTAAATAATAAAGTTAATTTAAAGTTTATTTTAATCTATTTATGTAATCACTTTTAATAAAAAACATAAAAAAATTTGAATTCAAATTTCGATACATATAATTTTTGTTATATTCTCAAACTGTTATCTTTTTTATAAAAAAATTTAATAATTAAGAAATAAATTAAAAATACAGAACAATGTATCCCACATAACCGTCCATTCAAACATAACCTCACAAATAAAAATATACAAAAAATTAATAATAATAATGGTTCTATTCTATTAGCTATGGACACCAGAAAGTGGAAAGTTTAGTTTTAGGCCGACTTGTAATACTATATTGTTAAAATAAAGTCATATTTGCACCATTCGCCAATTTGGAACAGCCTAGATGGGCTTACTTTCTTGAAAGGTACTTTGCATTGAATGTAGAAATAACAATACTTTATCTTTCTAATAATTTGCCCTTTTAATCAACCCTCTGTCCCCAAATTTGCCCAAGTGGCTTTAATGTTATTCACTCCCTTTCACTTGGTAAATATATTTTTCTTCTCTCTCAATAATACGCAAGTAATGATTAGAATTAATTAGAAAAAGACTCATGCAAGAATTTGGTTTGTATAGTCAATGTTACTTGGCATTTCATGAAAGGATTTCTTACTATTTTAAAACCTTTTTGAACCACATAATTAATATGGTTATATGAATTCTAAAACTGGGTTGTGATGCTTTACATTTATAATAAGGTTTTTGGTTGAATTTTGTTTCATTTTGTGCCTTTGATTTACATAGATATTCATTGAATTTCGTCTATACGAAGCCATCAATGGTCAAGCAAAATGAACTTTATCCGTTCTGTGATTCAAGTTCCTAAAACATTTGAATAAGTTGAAATTGGATGATAACACTAATCCAACCACCCAATTAGGCCTAAATGGGTGTGATTAAAAGTCAAGTGAAAGAAGCTTTGGTTATGTAAAATACGAATTCTAAGGAAAAAGATGAGTAAAAAACAACCAAAAACATAGATGGTGGGCTCTGATCAGGATTTGCAATTGACAAAACAAATGAGTATGGGACCAAAAAATAAGTTAGGAGTCAAAAATCTTTTCTTTTTTCATAAAGATATCCTTATGTTTAGCTTTAAAATCATGCACTAATCATGTAATTAGGCCTGTTTTGGGGGGGGGGGGGTACCCAATTGTGATACAACTTTTCTTTTAAAAAATGAAAAAGAAAGAAGTTTCCCACTTTTTTTTTCCTGTTCATAGTGGTGGAAAACAAAAGGCATTGAAATTCAGATTACCAAAGTAAAATTGAGAAATGGAAACCTTCCATGGGAAGATAAGTTGATTCCCTTTGGAATTTAGATACAGCAAGGACAGGCTGTTCCAAGCAAACCTCTGGGCCACCCTGAAATGCCCATTTGAAGAATGGGCCTTCCTTTTTCAACCAAGGCTGGGCCTTTTTTTTAAATTTTGAGTCAAAATTTGAGTTTGAATGTTAAGTTTTGATTGAAAATATTTAAATTTTTTATTTTATTTTATTTAAGTGAAGGCATAATCCTTACAAAGAGAAAATAGGAGAAGATTTTGGCTTGAAATCAAAATCTCTATATCTTCATAAAACCTCCTTAACCATTAAATCAAGAGGTGGAGGATCATATTTAAGTATTTAAAATGCCTAAATTATTCAATTTTCTTTGAAGGAATCATCAATTATGTAATATATATGTATAGTTTTCAAAGTAGACGAATTTGGGTATCTTTTATTAACTTTTTTTAATACAAAGTTTGGCTTTGTCTAATGTTACGCTGAGTTTGAAAGAATTATCATTTAAAATTAATATTGTTATTCTTCATTGACAACAACGTGAATTTCATTAGGAAACATCGGCTCATATGGTAATTTGCTGTCTGTATCTTTTTAGATGCTTTCTCTAACTTAAGGATTAAGGAAATTGAGGACATTTAGGTAATTTGAAACCCCTTTCTTCCAAGTACTAGAAGAGCTCTTTGTAATGATAATAAATTATGATAATAATAGCAATAACAATAATAATAATAAAAAAAAAACAAGAAAATGACATTTTTGCTTGTTGTTCATATCAGGCCAACCAAATAATAAGGTATAAGACTTTCATATAATGGTTTTTTATTTTACTTGGAGAAAAAGGATTCGAACTTTGTTAAAAAATAAAAGATTACGCATTAACTAATTGAATCGAATGCTTAAATGCATATAATGTTCTTTAATGATCTCTTCTATTCTCATTAACATCTTCTTTTTTTTTTTTATTATCATTCATGTTATTTTAATCATTGAAAAGTTCTAATAAATCTCTTTGC
The DNA here is from genome assembly GCF_002303985.1 of Durio zibethinus. The sequence goes on from NW_019168381.1 coordinate 1,868,025, forward strand.
TTATCTTATTTTTTAAGTAGCTAAAGCTTGATCCATCAAAAGCTATGGTAGTATATTTTTGTATTAAATGATGATGTAGCACAATCCATTTACCATTTTTTTTTTCATTCTCCACAAATTCAACAACAGAAAAAAAAAAAGAAGAAAAAGGAAGAGATTTTCCTTGCTTTTCTTTGCGTTTACTGTCTCACGGGTTTGGCTTAGCCAGGGTGAGAATTTGTTTGTGAAGATGATAGATAGCCTTTTCTTTTTTTGATTGGGACATGGAGACCAATTCATGCAGTTTGGCGGTGGATTAGTTACGATAAAATGCCAAAATGTAGAGTCCAATGTGCTGATCTTTACTATAAAGTGGCTTGACAAAATATAATAAAATTTTCTTTTATGTCTAATTTTTTTTTGAGATATTGATATTATTTTTTTGTTCATATTAAAGCTTTGCCATTTTGATTTAGGCCCATATTGATTTTCTCTATCTAATGGAGTACTCGGGGGCTGGTACCTGGGTAAGTGTAGGTAAATTGAATGCTGAGACAGAATCTGAAGGGAATTGTATTGAACTGTGCCCTATTCCATCATTTTGATGTTTATTTTGTCCAATTTATTTATATTTTCTTTCTAACATTCTTTTCCTTGATAAGAGGGCTCTATGACATTTGTAGATTGCACTTCATAATTGGGCCAAAGCTGCCATATAAAATGATTTATTTTGTTATACCACTTGGGGCCTAAGCCTATCAAACGTAATAGCTTTGCCAACACCAGTCCACTAGCCGAATGATTTGCCAAAATCAGATAGTGGGTTATTTAGCCATGACTCATGAGCAAGCACTATCTGGCTGCTCGTCTATCATGTGAACGTGCACTCACGCAGCGGGCAACCCTCAAGGACTTGTCTCATGGCAACATGCCTGCACTGCGTGGGCCGGACTCGTGGCCCCGTTGCTTTAATGTTCCTGAGTAAAGCCACAATTATAACGTCATGGCACTTCAAAAGTTTTCTTTGTTTCCATTTTTTGCTAATGCTGCAAAGTCCGAAGAAGACGTGTAGGTATTTCTAACACACTCAAGTTCTAAAAATTAATCATAGGTTACCAAAGTGCTACAATAAGTCTCAAATCAATTCAGATTGCTCCTTCAGAAAAAGTTGCAAAGCACATTAATTTACCTTATAACAGCAGGAGTACAAATTCACTGTCTTTATCTATGGTAACTGCCACAGCAAAACATCTCAATCCAAGACATAGCATTCATAGCGATGATTATATTTCAGAACTATACTAGCACAAAGAAAATTTATAGAAATTGATGACACTGTGGCAGCAACTACAGTCTAAGCTCCCTCGTTGACTTTGAACTTAGACGAAGAGGCCAAAAGAACCAAGGCCAATCTAATCTCCGCTCACACAGCCTCTACATCCACAATGCACACATTCAATAACCTTTTCTTCCCTCAAGTGTTTGGGCACACGGCAGACACAAGTTGTAGCAAAGTTGTGATCCCGTGGCTGCATGCATCTCAAGCAACACAAACGTTCATAACCTGGCTGCAAAAAGTAAAAAAAGAAACCATAAAGATCTACTACTACAAGATTAAATTAAAGAATCAGAAAGATTGAAAGCAAAAGAGAGAAGGATAAAGGGAATATACAAGCGTGTGGTGTGATATATGAACGTATCTATAGACACACATGCATTCTATATATGACTTCCAAAATTTCACATAAAGTAACCCTTAATACGAAATAATTAACTAAATAATTAAACACTACGAGTCTATGCCTTGACAGATATGCCTAATTATCTGTGACCACATCAATTCAAGAAAGACAGTAAGATACTATATTTGCCAACATTTGTCTATATCCAAGGCTTCTTTCTGAGTTCTGATTGCTCAAGAACAAATATGTTAATCATGAAAGTCTCATATGAGTAAAAAATCAGATTGGAGAACACTTTGTGCTAGTGAGTAAACATATGGAGGGAGCAGAGACAAACCTTCTTCCACTTCGCAATAAGATTGCGGTCAGCATAGCCTTGGTCCAAACAGAACTCATACAATTCCTTAGATATTTCCTGCCTCCGGTAGTAAAGGTCAAAAATATAGCGGCTCTTCTGATGCGCTATTTTGAAAATAGGCCACAATGTCTCACATTTTCTCTTACCATCGTGAGGATCATTCTCAGCTGTCGAAAGCGTAGATAATTAGTTCAACACATTAAGATGGATTCAAGAATCAAGTAGAGCATACATGATGCAGAAAAAAACCCACCTTCTCTCATCTTTGCTTGTAGCTCACGAAGCGTAGGCTCAATCAATTCCCATCCTTCTGGATATTTCACACGGTTTGTCTTCACCTTCGGCATTGTTCTACCTGTCATCATCAATGCCCATTATAAATTACAACCACATCATGCCACAAACCCTAGAATCAATTTAAGTGAAACAGAACTTCCCCAAATTGAAGAGGAAATTTCTATAGGAATAAGGCAGATTCCTTGCTTGCATTACCCTAAATTCAACTTTTAGTTGTTTACCCTATTTTTCTTAGGGGTTGCCATGAAAGAATTCGATTGAATGAACACGAAAGGCACAGATGAGAGCAAATGCTAAATTCAAAAAGGAATCAAGCTTTTTTCCTTTCAATTTTATTTTAATTTCAAAAAGGCAAAGTTTATGCAAGGTATCAAAGGAGAGAAAGAACTCAATGCACCTGTCAAGTACGGAGTTTGGGATGCGAGAAAGAGGATGAGGCGAATAGTTAATCAATCTTGGACAGAAGCCGATCTGGGTCGGTTGCGTCACGAATCGGGATTTTAGATAGACCTATGTCGGTTTACGCCGCGGCTGTCGATGGCGGTTTTGGGCTTTGATTTTGCGGTGTTGGGATGGACAAGCTGCGCCTGCTGACGTGAAGTGAAACAAAGAGAGGGGATCCACCACACGCGCAGCAATTGTAAGTAAAAGGAAGAGTTGGCGTGTCTTGGAATTGTATAATGATTAATGGTAAGTGCTCTAAACGACATCGTTTCGGTTTCAACATTTCTAAGAGCCTCAATTCTTCAATCTTTTCTCTCAATAAACACGTACAAACAAACCCAAAGAGGAGAAAAAAAAAAAAAGAAGAAGGTGCTGATGGAATCAATTTTGACGATTATTTTATCTCGTTTGAGCATGTTGACTGCTGCTTCAGGTGGCATCCTGGTAACTTTGGTTTGTGCTTGGTTGATGATTATTTGTAATGTTTCAGCGTCAGCTTTCTCAAGCAAGGCCAGTTTCTGCAGTGTTGCCACCATTTCTTTCATTGTCTTCTCTTCTCCTTCAAGCTGGATTTTCATTATCATCTCAACTTCCTAGTCTATTGGTTTGAAGTACAAGTACAAGTACTCATCAATGGCAGCTCCCTGAACGTAAACAATATCGTTATGAATAACGAAAATTATTCTGAAATAGACATATAAGGAAATAAAAAATGCCTCATAATTCAGAAACTACCAGTGGAATGATTCCCATCATGATATGTGCTTCTGTGAAATACCACGTAGGCAGTATTTGGACAAAAGTGATCATTAGATTTTTTATGGGAGGTTTCAATAGTTTTAGTTAGACAGGATCTGAAACTTGCAATGGAACGGCACATGACCAAGCAAGGAACAGATAATCTAAAGACTTGAGCCTTTATTGGATTTTAACTTTGATTAAATCAACCATAATGGGTCGAACATGCAAGAAATTTTGTCTTATCGAACTTCAAAATTACAAGCTTACTAACATATATTCTACAAGAAAAATATCACGAAGCAACAGTGGCAGGAACCTCACAAATGGATGTTTTTCTTTACAACTTGAGCAATGAAAAGTCACACAAGTTAAAGCTCTTTGGTTCATTTTCCTCACCGATGAATAGAGGTTATAAATGGCAACACTGAATTAAAAAAAAAAAAGTGATTAAAAGAGCTTCAAAAATCAACTATATGCAAATTTTAGGTTGCAAAAGCTGTAATTTTGCGGTGCCTTCCTTTCTTGTGCCTGCAAAAATGAAGAGAGAAAAAGACAGCTAACATTAGGATTTTGGGACAACAAGTTCCATAGATACAATCTGCAGACAGTGTCTACTTTAGTCCTAAATTTCTGAGAAAATTCTTTTCAGTTACATATATATATATATATATATATATATAGAGAGAGAGAGAGAGAGAGAGAGAGAGAGAGAGAGAGAGAGTGCTTTGAAATTTCTTTGACAGAAAAAGGGTCCAAATTTCTCTTGATAAAATTTCCCATGAAATTATTCAAACACTAGAAAATCAAAAGACAAGTAGTTCTCTTCTTCTTTTTCAAACTATTTTGTATCCAAAATTAGAAAATATAATCTTGCTGGAATTAAACATTTTTTTTTGCATCTTATGAATTTTACATTTGTAAATTAATTTTATTCAAACATCATCATCAGAATCACTATTAATGATAAATTACATATGTGATAAAATAATCTTTAATTGCTCCTAAACATTTGACTCAATGATTGATATATGATCTTTTATTTCAAGAATCTAATTTGAATTTTCTTTTTTCAAATCAAAATAATAAGAATAATAATAACCTTTAAATAATAAGCTTTATATATTAATTTGAAAAACAAAGATTCAAACTTTACTCTTTAAGTATGAGATCATATATCGATTAATTAACATAAATGATTGAGTATGGTAAGTTCGTATTTGAACACTGTATAATGGTTGCGACATGAGGCAAGGTAAAACATTAACCAATAGATCCTTTCGAATTCCTATGCCGCACCTATCACACAATATTAAAATAGAGTTTTCTCTTGCTAATCATCAAAATACATCGTTAAAACCTTTAATATTATTAGCTTTGTATTTGAACACTGTGTAATGCTTGTGGCATAAGCACGAGCAGGTAAATTATTAAAATCCCTTATACCACATGCATTACACAGTATTAAAATAAAGCTTTCTCTTGCTGATCATCAAAATACGCCGTAGAGTCCTTGAATGGTATTAGCTCTTTATTTGAACACTGTGCAATGCATGCGGTATAGAAGCGAGCGAGTAAATTATGCATATAAAACCTATTTTGAATCCCTTATACCACATACACTGCACAGTATTAAAATAGATCGCTTTCTCTTGCTATCATCAAAATATGTTGCAGAATTCTTGAATGGTATTAGCTCTATATTTGAATACTGTGTAATGCTTGTGGCATAAGAGTGAGCAGGTAAATTATCATATAAAACCTACTTTAAATCTCTTATACCACATGCATTGCACAATATTAAAAGAGAGCTTTTTTCTTAGTTTTTTTTTTTTCACTCTTGATAATGCAGGAGAGACCTCTGGCCTGGAGCAATTTATAGCCAATGGGACTGCCAACTAGTGCCCATCCTTTCCTTAAATGCCCAATTCTAAAATGGGGAAGTATTTTGAAATTCATGGTTAAGAATCCCAGGACCACTATTTTTTGCAACTAAATAAATGTGTCAAACAAACCTGCATGCATGGCACCAGCTGGTTCTGAGGAAATATGCTAGAAAATATTTAATCATTTTGCTATTTATAATTTTCAAAAAAGGAAGGTAATCTGCTATGAATTGTCTGTCATTTTACAATGATTTGATTATAGGAATTAATGATTCCTGGTTTTTTAGTGCAAAAATGACAAGAACAATATATAATACAACTGCAAAAAAATATTATTCTAGGTAAAATGATCTTGTGGGTTTTAGGGACACGTTATATTGTACTTCAGAATCTTAAACATTCTTTCACCAACTATTTGATGAAAGAATGATGGAGATTAATAGATTGAATTACAATTAACTATTTATTAGTACTTTTAAAAGATTTTACTAACTGAATTAACGTCTCAAAAGAAAAAATAAAATTAATATGTTTTTATTAACTAAATTAACGGCTCTAACGGAAAAAATAAATATATACTAAAATTTAAATAAAAATACATGGATACATAAATGGAACCAATTAATTTAAAAATTATTGCATATAAAGTTAATATCTAGTCTCCTAACTCATAAAAATGCAGACAAATGATTTCAACATTGAAACATTAGTTAGTTTTGAAACAAATTTTAGTATGATATATAAAAGACTATATGGTCGAGAAACTGGCCAATATTCACTGGTTTGATTCTTTTATATATATATATATATATATATATATATAAACATATTTGGATTAGTTTTTATTTTCATTTTTTATCACTTTATCATATCACATTATTTGTGATTCTTTCAGATTCGGCTTTCTCAAGCAAGGCCAGTTTCTGCAGTGTTCCCACCATTTCTTTCATTGTCTTCTCTTCTCCTTCAAGCTGGATTTTCATTATCATCTCAACATCCTGGTCTAATGGTTTGAAGTATTCAAAAATGGCAGCTTCCTGAACTTAAACAATTTCGTTATGAATAACGAAAATCATTTGAAATTGATATATAAGGAAAACAAAAATGCCTCAGAATTCAGAAACTACCAGTGGAATGATTCCCTTCATGATATGTGCCTCAGTGAAATATCACTTACGCAGTATTTAGACAAAAGTGACCATTACATTTTTTATGGGAGGTTTCAACAGTTTGAGTTGATCAAAGTCTGGAAGTAGGGATCTGAGCCTCGCAATGGAAGGGCACGTGACCAAGCAAGGAACACATAATCTAATAACTTGAGTCTTTATTGGATTTTAACTTTGACAAAATCAACCATAATGGGTCAAACATATATACAAGAAATTTTGTCTTATCGATCTTCAAAATTTCAAGCTTACTAACATATATTCTACAAGAAAAATATCACAAAGCAAAAGTGGCATGAACACCACAAATGGATGTTTTTCTTTACAACTTGAGCAACGAAAAATCACACAAGTTAAAGCTCTTTGGTTCATTTTCCTAACCGATGAATGGAGGTTACAAATGGCAGCACTGAATTAAAAAAAAAAAGTTAATAAAAGAACTTCAAAAATCAACTATATGCAAATTTTAGGCTGCAAAATCTGTAATTTTGCAGTGCTTTTCTTGTGCCTGCAGAAATGAAAAGAGAAAAGATAGCTAACATTAGGATTTTGGGACAACAAGTTCCATAGACACAATCTGCAGACAATGTCTACTTTAACTTTAGTCTTTAAATCTCGAAATCAAGATAATAAAATAGATATAAGTTAACTTTCCCAAGTTTATATGCATATTAGAACATACCCTTTTCAACTACAAACTCGATGCAGTCACCTCATTGCCTAAATAATGCTTCTTCACCATTCACACAATCCTAAATTTTTGAGAAAAATTCTTTTGAGTTACATATTTTAGGAAGTAAAAATCATAACATACTCAAAAACTTTGTGATATTATAAGCGATTAAGAGCAGCTGCAAACAATATATGTTTAGAAGAGAGCAAGGCAATTTCCATGTTCAATGTCAAAGTTGTCATCAAAATATAGCTTTAGGTCCATAAATATATAGCAATTAAGAACAAAAAAAAGAAAATAAAAGAGTAATAAAAGGTGAGTAAAGAAAGTGAAAGACCTATTACAGACGTTTCTCGAGCTGCAATCATATTCGGAAAGAACCCTCACATAGAACAATGTTTTCTTCCAAAATCTCTCAGTTTGTCCATTCAATTTCTTGATATTGATATATATATATAGATTACTTTAGAAGGTTAAAATTTCTTTGACAGAAAAAATTAAGGACCAAATTTCTCTAAATAAAATTTACCAAGAAATTATTAAACCATTAAAAAAAAACAAAGGACAAGTAGTTCTCTTCTTCTTTTTCAATTTATTTTGTAACCAAAATTAAAAAAATATGATCTTGCTCGAACTATACATTTTTTTGCATCTTATAAATTTTGTACTTACAGATTAATTTATTCAAATATCATTATCATTTTAATATAATCGTTGCTAATCATATATTACATGCGTGATAAAATAATTTTTAATTATATTTAAGCATTTGACTTAGTGATTGATATATGATCCTTTGCTCTAAAAATCTAGTTTGAATCTTTTTTTTTTTCAAATCAAAATAATTATAATAATAATCTTTAAATAATAAGCTTTATACATTGATTTGATAAAAAAGATTGAAACCCTACCCTTTAAGTAAGAGATCACATATCGATTAACTGAAATAAATGGACGACTACAGTAAGCTCATATTTGAACACTGTGTAATGGCTGCGGCGTGAGGCAAGGTAAAACATTAACCAATAGATCCTTTTGAATTCCTATGCCACACCCTGCACACAATATTAAAATAGAGCTTTATCTTGCTAATTATCAAAATACGTCGCGGAATCTTTTAATATTATTAGCGTTGTATTTGAACACTATGTAATGCTTGTGGCATAAGCACGAGCAAGTAAATTATGCATATAAAACCTGCTTTGAATCCCTTATACCACATGTGTTACACAGTATTAAAATAAAGTTTTCTCTTGCTGATCATCAAAATATGTCGTAAAATCTTTGAGTGGTATTAGCTCTGTATTCGAACACTGTGCAATGCATGCGGCATAAGCATGACCAGATAAATTATGCATATAAAACCTACTTTGAATCCTTTATATCACATACACTGTATAATATTAAAATAAAGTTTTATTTTTTGCTGATCATCAAAATACGTTGTAGAATCCTTGAATGGTATTAGCTCTGTATTTGAATACTATGTAATGCTTGTGGCATAAGAGTGAGCAGGTAAATTATCGTATAAAACCTACTTTGAATCTCTTATACCACAAGCATTGCACAGTATTAAACTAGAGCTTTTTTCTTAGTTTTTTTGTTGACTATCGATAATGCGGGAGAGACCTCTGGCCGGGGCAATTTACAGCCAATGGGAATGCCAACTATTACCCATCCTTTCCTTAAATGCCCAATTCTAAAATGGGGAAGTGTTTTGCAATTCATGGTTAAGAAACCCAGAGAACACTTTTTTTTTTTTTGCAACTAAAGAAATGTGTCAACAAACCTGCATGCATGGCACCAGCTGGTTCTGAGGAAATATGACAGAAAATATTTAATCATTTTGGTGTTTATAGTTTTCAAAAAAGGAAGGTAATCTACTCATGAATTGTCTGTCATTTTAGGTTTTATGATGCACTGATTTGATTACAGGAATTAATGATTCATGGTTTTTGAATGCAAAAATGATAAGAACAATATGTAATACAACTTCAAAAAATATTATTCTAGGATAGAAATAATCTTATGAATTTTTGTGACATGTTATATTGTATTTTAAAATCTTGAACATTCTTTCACAAACTATTTGTTGAAAGAATGATAGAGATTAATAGATTGAATTGTAATTAACTACTTAACCAATACTTTTAAAAGATTTTATTAACTGAATTAAGGTTTCAAAAGAAAGGAAATAAAAATAATATAATTTTATTAACTGAATTATTGGGTCTAACGAAAAAAAAAAGAACTAAAATTTAAGGAAATATACATGGATACATAAATGGAACTAATTGATTTGAAACTTGTTGCATACAAAAGTTAATATTCAGTCTCCTAACTCTTAAACATATAGACAAATCATTTCAACGTACACTAAAACATTAGTTAGTTTTGAAACAAATTTTAGTATGACATATAAAAGACTATATGGTTGAGAAGCTGGCCAATATTCACTGGTTTGATTCTTTTATATATTTATAACATATTTGGATTAGTTTTTATTTTCGGTTTTTTATCACTTTATCATATCACATTATTTGTAATTTTTTCAGATTCAGCTTTCTCAAGCAGGGCCTGTTTCTGCTTTCTTTCATTGTCTTCTTTTCTCCTTCAAACTGGATTTTCATTATCATCTCAACTTCCTGTTCTATTGGTTTGAAGTACTCATCGATGGCAGCTTCCTGAAAGTAAAAAATTTCGTTAGGAATAACGAAAATCATTCCGAAATAGACATATAAGGAAAGCAAAAATGCCTCAGAATTCAGATACTAACAGTGGAATGATTCCCATCATGATATGTGCCTCAGTGAAATATCACATGGGCAGTTTTTAGACAAAAGTTACCATTAGATTTTTTATGGAAGTTTCAATAGTTTGAGTTGATCAAAGTCTGAAAGTACGGATCTGAGCCTTGCAATAGAAGGGCACATGACCATGCAAGGAACACATAATCTAATAACTTGAGTCTTTATTGGATTTTAACTTTGATAAAATCAACCATAATGGGTCAAACATATATATAAGAAATTTTGTCTTAACGATCTTCAAAATTACAAGCTTACTAACATATATTCTACAAGAAAAATATCACGAAGCAAAAGTGGCATGAACCTCACAAATGGATTTTCCGTACAACTTGAGCAACAAAAAATAACACAAGTTAAAGCTCTTTGGTTCATTTTCCTCACCGATGAATAGAGTAAATGGCAACACTGAATTTTAAAAAAAAAAAAGTGATTAAAAGAACTTCAAAAATCAACTATATGCAAATTTTGGGCCGCAAAAACTGTAATTTTGCAGTACCTTGCTTTCTTGTGCCTGCAGAAATGAAGAGAGAAAAAGACAGCTAACGTTAGGATTTTGGGACAACAAGTTCCATAGATACAATCTGCAGACAATGTCTAGTTTAACTTTAGTCTTTAAATCTCATAATCAAGATAATAAAACAGATATAAGTTCTTTAAATCTCAAAATCAAGAAAATAAAACAGATGTAAGTTAACTTTCCCAAGTTTATATGCATATCGGAACATACCCTTTTCAACTGCAAACTCAATGCAGTCACCTCATTGCATAAATAAAGCTTCTGCACCATCCAAACAATCCTAAATTTCTGAGAAAAATTCTTTTGAGTTACTTATTTTAGGAAGTAAAAATCATAACATAGTAAAAAACTTTGTGATGTTATAACCGATTAAGAGCAGCTGCAAACAATATATGTTTCCAAGAGGGCAAGGCAGTCTCCATGTTCAATGTCAAAGTTACCATCAAAATATAGATTTAGTACACAGAAATTAACAAAAAAAAAAAAAAAGAAAGTAAAAGAGTAATAAAAGGTGAGTAAAGAAAGTGAAAGACCTATTGCAGACGTTTCTCAAGCTACAATCTATAGGTTCGAGTTCTAGGTTCTTCATATCCGGAGACAACCCTCACATAGAACAATGTTTTTCTCCCAAAATCCCTCAAATTTTCCATTCCATTTCTTGATATATATATATAGTACTTTAGAAGGTTGAAGTTTCTTTGATAGAAAAAAGGTCCAAATTTCTCTAGATAAAATTTATCAAGAAATTATTCAACCATTAAAAAACAAAAGACAAGTAGTTATCTCCTTCTTTTTCAATTTTTTTTGTATCCAAAATTAGAATATAAGATATTGCTGGAATTAAACAAATTTTTTTTTTTTTTGCATCTTGTGAATTTTGCATTTGTAAATTAATTTTATTCAAACATCATCATTATTTTAATATAATCACTGCTACTGACGAATTACATACGTGATAAAATAATCTTTAATTATACTCGAACATTTGATTCAATGATTGATGTATGATCTTTTATTCAAAAAATTCAATTTAAATCTTCCTTTTTCAAATCAAAATAATAGGAATAATAATCTTTAAATAATAAGCTCTATATATTAATTTGAAAAATAAATATTCAAACCATACTCTTTAAGTAAGAGATTATATATCGATTAATTGAGATAAATGGTCGAATATAGTAAGCTCATATTTGAACATTGTATAATGGCTGCAACATGAAGCAAGGTAAAACATTAACCAATAGATCCTTTTAAACTCCTATGCTGCACCTATAACACAATATTAAAATAGAGCTTTCTCTTGCTAATCATCAAAATACGTCGTAGAATCTTTTAATATTATTAGCTTTGTATTTGAACACTGTGTAATGCTTGTGGCATAAGCACAAGCAGGTAAATTATGCATATAAAACCTGCTCTGAATCCCTTATACCACATGCATTACACAGCATTAAAATAAAGCTTTCTCTTGCTGATCATCAAAATACATCGTAGAATCCTTGAATCTCTTATACCACATACACTGCATGGTATTAAAATAGAGCTTTCTTTTGTTGATCATCAAAATACGTTGTAAAATCCTTGAATTGTATTAGCTCTATATTTGAATACTGTGTAATGCTTGTGGCATGAGAGTGAGCAGGTAAATTATCATATAAAACCTACTTTGAATCTCTTATGCCACATGCATTGCACAGAATTAAAATAGAGCTTTTATCTTTGTTTTTTTTTCCCACTGTTGATAATGCAGGAGAGACCTCTGGCCTGGGGCAATTTATAGCCAATGGGACTGCCAACTACTACCCAGCCTTTCCTCAAATGCCCAATTCTAAAATGGGGAAGTTTTTTGCTATTTATGGTTAAGAATCCCGGAGAACACTATTTTTTGCAACTAAATAAATGTGTCAACAAACCTGCATGCTTGGCACCAGCTGGTTCTGAGGATATATGTTAGAAAATATTTAATCATTTTGCTATTTATAATTTTCAAAAATGGAAGGTAATCTACTGATGAATTGTCTGTCATTTTACACTGATTTTATTATAGGAATTAATGATTCATGGTTTTTGAGTGCAAAAATGACAAGAACAATATATAATACAACTTCAAAAAATATTATTCTAGGATAGAAATGATCTTGTGGGTTTTAGGGACATGTTATATTGTACTTCAGAATCTTAAACATTCTTTCACCAACTATTTGATGAAAGAATGATGGAGATTAATAGATTGAATTGCAATTAACTACTTTATTAGTACTTCTAAAAGATTTTATTAACTGAATTAACGTTTCGAAAGAAAAAAAATAAAATTAATATGTTTTTATTAACTAAATTAACGGTTATAACGGAAAAAATAAATATATACTAAAATTTAAATAAAAATACATGAATAAATAAATGGAACTAATTAATTTGAAAATTATTGCATATAAAGTTAATATCTAGTCTCCTACCTGATAAACATATAGACAAATCATTTCAACATTAAAACATTAGTTAGTTTTGAAACAAATTTTAGTATGACATATAAAAGACTATATGGTTGAGAAGCTGGCCAATATTCACTGGTTTGATTTTATATATTTATAACATATTTGGATTAGTTTTTATCTTCGGTTTTTTATCACTTTATCATATCACATTATTCGTAATTTTTTCAGACTCAGCTTTCTCAAGCAAGGCCAGTTTCTGCAGTGTTGCCAGCATATTTTTCATTGTCTTCTCTTCTCTTTCAAGCTGGATTTTCATTATCATCTCAACATCCTGGTCTAATGGTTTGAAATACTCATAAATATGGAAGCTTCCTGAACGTAAACAATTTCGTTATTAAGAACGAAAATCATTTGAGACATATAAGGAAAACAAAAATGCCTCAGAATTCAGAAACTACCAATGGAATGATTCCCATCATGATATGTGCCTCAGTGAAATATCACTTAAGCAGTATTTTGACAAAAGTGACCATTAGATTTTTTATGGGAGGTTTCAATATTTTGAGTTGATCAAAGTTTGAAAGTAGGGATCTGAGCCTTGAAATGGAAGGGCACATGACCAAGAAAGGAACACATAATCTAATAACTTGAGTCTTTATTGGATTTTAACTTTGATAAAATCAACCATAATGGGTCAAACATATATACAAGAAATTTTATCTTATCGATCTTCAAAATTACAAGCTTACTAACATATATTCTACAAGAAAAATATCACGCAGCAAAAGTGGCATGAACCTCACAGATGGATTTTTTCTATACAACTTGAGCGATGAAAAATCACACAAGTTAAAGCTCTTTGGTTCATTTTCCTCAACGATGAATAGAGGTTATAAATGGCAACACAAAACTTTAAAAAAAAAAGGTGATTACAAGAACTTCAAAAATCACTATATGCAAATTTTGGGCTGCAAAAGCTGTAATTTTGCAGTGCCTTGCTTTCCTGTTCCTGCAGAAATGAAGAGAGAAAAAGACAGTTAACGTTAGGATTTGGGGACAACAAGTTCCATAGATACAATCTGCAGACAATGTCTATTTAAACTTTAGTCTTTAAATCTCAAAATCAAGATAATAAAACAGACGTAAGTTAACTTTCCCAAGTTTATATGCATATCAGAACATACCCTTTTCAACTGCAAACTCAATGCAGTCACCTCATTGCATAAATAAAGCTTCTTCACCATTCACACAATCTTAAATTTCTGAGAAAAATTCTTTTGAGTTACTTATTTTGGGAAGTAAAAATCATAACATACTCAAAAACTTTGTGATTTTATAAGCGATTAAGAGTAGCTGCAAACAATATATGTTTCCAAGAAGGCAAGGCAGTTGCCATGTTCAATGTCAAAGTTACCATCAAAATATAGATTTAGGTCCATAAGTGCATAGAAGTTTAAAAAAAAAAGAAAAAGAAGGAAGTAAAAGAGTAATAAAGGTGAGTAAAGAAAGTGAAAGACCTATCGCAGACGTTTCTCAAGCTACAATCTATAGGTTCGAGTTCTAGGTTCTTCATATCCGGAGACAAACCTCACAACATAGAACAATGTTTTTCTCCCGAAATCCCTCAAATTTTCCATTCCATTTCTTGATATTCATATATATATATATATATATATATAGTACTTTAGAAGGTTTAAATTTCTTTGATAGAAAAAAGGTTCAAATTTCTCTAGATAAAATTTATCAAGAAATTATTCAACCATTAAAAAACAAAAGACAAGTAGTTCTCTTCTTCTTTTTCACTTTTTTTTTATCCAAAATTAGAATATAAGATCTTGCTGGAATTAAATAATTTTTTTTTGCATATTGTGAATTTTGCATTTGTAGATTAATTTTATTCAAACATCATCATTATTTTAATATAATCATTGTTACTGATGAATTACATATATAATAAAATAATTTTTAATTTTATTCGAGCATTTGATTCAATGATTGATATATGATCCTTTATTCAAAGAATTCAATTTGAATCCTTCTTTTTCAAATCAAAATAATAGGAGTAATAATCTTTAAATAATAAGCTCTATATATTAATTTGAAAAATAAATATTCAAACCATACTCTTTAAGTAAGAGATTATATGTCGATTAATTGAGATAAATGGTCGAATATAATAAGCTCATATTTGATCATTGTACAATGGCTGCAACATGAAGCAAGGTAAAACATTAACCAATAGATCCTTTTAAACTCCTATGCTGCATCTATAACACAATATTAAAATAGAGCTTTCTCTTGCTAATCATCAAAATACGTCGTAGAATCTTTTAATATTATTAGCTTTGTATTTGAACACTGTGTAATGCTTGTGGCATAAGCACAAGCAGGTAAATTATGCATATAAAACCTGCTCTGAATCCCTTATACCACATGCATTACACAGTATTAAAATAAAGCTTTCTCTTGCTGATCATCAAAATACATCGTAGAATCCTTGAATCTCTTATACCACATACACTGCATGGTATTAAAATAGAGCTTTCTTTTGTTGATCATCAAAATACGTTGTAAAATCCTTGAATTGTATTAGCTCTATATTTGAATACTGTGTAATGCTTGTGGCATGAGAGTGAGCAGGTAAATTATCATATAAAACCTACTTTGAATCTCTTATGCCACATGCATTGCACAGAATTAAAATAGAGCTTTTATCTTTGTTTTTTTTTCCCACTGTTGATAATGCAGGAGAGACCTCTGGCCTGGGGCAATTTATAGCCAATGGGACTGCCAACTACTACCCAGCCTTTCCTCAAATGCCCAATTCTAAAATGGGGAAGTTTTTTGCTATTTATGGTTAAGAATCCCGGAGAACAGTATTTTTTGCAACTAAATAAATGTGTCAATAAACCTGCATGCATGGCACCAGCTGGTTCTGAGGAAATATGCTAGAAAATATTTAATCATTTTGCTATTTATAATTTTCAAAAATGGAAGGTAATCTACTCATGAATTGTCTGTCATTTTACACTGATTTGATTATAGGAATTAATTATTCATGGTTTTTGAGTGCAAAAATGACAAGAACAATATATAATACAACTTCAAAAAATATTATTCTAGGATAGAAATGATGGGTTTTAGGGACATGTTACATTGTACTTCAGAATCTTAAACATTCTTTCACCAACTATTTGATGAATGAATGATGGAGATTAATAGATTGAATTGCAATTAACTACTTTATTAGTACTTTTAAAAGATTTTACTAACTGCATTAACATCTCGAAAGAAAGGAAATAAAATTAATATGTTTTTATTAACAGAATTAACGATTATAACGGAAAAAATAAATATATACTAAAATTTAAATAAAAATACATGGATAAATAAATGGAACTAATTAATTTGAAAATTATTGCATATAAAGTTAATATCTAGTCTTCTAACTCATAAACATATAGACAAATCATTTCAACATTAAAACATTAGTTAGTTTTGAAACAAATTTGAGTGTGACATATAAAAGACTATATGGTTGAGAAGCTGGCCAATAATCACTGGTTTGATTTTATATATTTATAACATATTTGGATTAGTTTTTATTTTCAGTTTTTTATCACTTTATCATATCACGTTATTCGTAATTTTTTCAGACTCAGCTTTCTCAAGCAAGGCTAGTTTCTGCAGTGTTGCCAGCATATCTTTCATTGTCTTCTCTTCTCCTTCAAGCTGGATTTTCATTATCATCTCAACATCCTGGTCTAATGGTTTGAAATACTCATAAATATGGCAGCTTCCTGAACGTAAACAATTTCGTTATTAAGAACGAAAATCATTTGAAATAGACATATAAGGAAAACAAAAATGCCTCAGAATTCAGAAACTACCAGTGGAATGATTCCCATCATGATATGTGCCTCAGTGAAAAATCACTTAAGCAGTATTTTGACAAAAGTGACCATTAGATTTTTTATGGGAGGTTTGAATATTTTGAGTTGATCAAAGTCTGAAAGTAGGGATCTGAGCCTTGAAATGGAAGGGCACATGACCAAGAAAGGAACACATAATCTAATAACTTGAGTCTTTATTGGATTTTAACTTTGATAAAATCAACCATAATGGGTCAAACATATATACAAGAAATTTTATCTTATCGATCTTCAAAATTACAAGCTTACTAACATATATTCTACAAGAAAAATATCACGCAGCAAAAGTGGCATGAACCTCACAAATGGATTTTTTCTATACAACTTGAGCAATGAAAAATCACACAAGTTAAAGCTCTTTGGTTCATTTTCCTCACCGATGAATAGAGGTTATAAATGGCAACACAAAACTTTAAAAAAAAAAAAAAAGGTGATTACAAGAACTTCAAAAATCAACTATATGCAAATTTTGGGCTGCAAAAGCTGTAATTTTGTAGTGCCTTGCTTTCTTGTTCCTGCAGAAATGAAGAGAGAAAAAGACAGTTAACGTTAGGATTTGGGGACAACAAGTTCCATAGATACAATCTGCAGACAATGTCTATTTAAACTTTAGTCTTTAAATCTCAAAATCAAGATAATATAACAGATATAAGTTAAGTTTCCCAACTTGATATGCATATTAGAACTTACCCTTTTCAACTACAAACTTAATGCAGTCACCTCATTGCATAAATAAAGCTTCTTCACCATTCACACAATCTTAAATTTCTGAGAAAAATTCTTTTGAGTTACTTATTTTGGGAAGTAAAAATCATAACATACTCAAAAACTTTGTGATGTTATAGGCGATTAAGAGTAGCTGCAAACAATATATGTTTCCAAGAGGGCAAGGCAGTTGCCATGTTCAATGTCAAAGTTACCATCAAAATATAGATTTAGGTCCATAAGTGCATAGAAGTTAAGGGAAAAAAAAAAAGGAAGTAAAAGAGAAATAAAAGGTGAGTAAAGAAAGTGAAAGACTATTGCAGACGTTTCTCAAGCTACAATCTATAGGTTCGAGTTCTAGATTCTTCATATCCGGAGACTACCCTCAATAGAACAATATTTTTCTTCCAAATTCCCTCAAAATTTCCATTCAATTTCTTGATATCGATATTGATATATATATATATATATATATTTATATTTATATAAACACATAGTACTTTAGAAGGTTGAAATTTCTTTGACAGGAAAAAGGTCCAAATTTCTCTAGATAAAATTTATCAAGAAATTATTCAACCATTAAAAAACAAAACACAAATAGTTCTCTTCTTCTTTTTCAAATTATTTTGTAACCAAAATTAGAAAATATGATCTTGCTGGAATTAAACAATTTTTTTTTTGGCATCTTATGAATTTTACATTTGTAGATTAATGTTCTACAAACATCATCATCATTTTAATAGAATTACAACTAATATTAAATTACATACGTGATAAAATAATCTTTAATTATATTTAAGCATTTGATTCAATGATTGATGTATAATCTTTTACTCAAAGAATTCAGTTTAAATCTTTTTTTTCCAAATCAAATAATAAGAATAATAATCTTAAAATAATAAGATCTATATATTAATTTGAAAAACAAAGATTCAAACCCTACTCTTTAAGTAAGATATCATACACCGACTAATTGAGATAAATGGTCGAGTATAATAAGCTCATATTTGAACACGTTGTAATGGCTGCGGCACGAGGCAAGGTAAAACATTAACCAAAAGATCCTTTTGAATACCTATGCCGCACCCAGCACACAATATTAAAATAGAGCTTTATCTTGCTAATCTTCAAAATACGTCGCAGAATTTTTTTATATTATTAGCTTTGTATTTAAACACTGTGTAATGCTTGTGGCATAAGCACAAGTAGGTAAATTATGCATATAAAACCTACTTTAAATCCCTTATACCACATGCGTTACACAGCATTAAAATAAAGCTTTCTCTTGCTGATTATCAAAATACGTTGTAGAATCCTTGAATGGTATTGACTCTGTATTTGAACATTGTGCAATGCATGCAGTATAAGAGTGAGCAGGTAAATTATGTATATAAAACCTACTTTGAATCCCTTACACCGCATGCACTGCACAATATTAAAATAGAGCTATTTTTTTCTGATCATCAAAATACGTCGTAGAATTTTTAAATGATATTAACTCTGTATTTGAATACTGTGTAATGCTTGTGGCATAAAAGTGAGTAGGTAAATTATCATATTAAACCTACTTTGAATCTCTTATACCACATGCACTACACAGTATTAAAATAGAGTTTTTTTTTTTTTTTTGTTCACTCTTGATAGTGTGCAGGAGAGACCTCTGGCCTGGGGCAATTTATAAGCAATGAGACTGCCAACTACTATCCAGCCTTTCCTTAAATGCCCAATTCTAAAATGGGGAAGTTTTTTGCTATTCATGGTTAAGAATTCCGGAGACCACTATTTTTTGCAACTAAATAAATGTGTCAAACAAAACTGCGTGCATGGCACCAGCTGGTTCTGAGGAAATATGCTAGAAAATATTTAATCATTTTGCTATTTATAATTTTCAAAAAAGGAAGGTAATCTACTCATGAATTGTCTGTCATTCTACACTGATTTGATTTAGGAATTAATGATTCATGGTTTTTTAGTGCAAAAATGATAAGAACAATATATAATACAACTTCACAAAATATTCTTATAGGATAGAAATGATCTTTTGTGGGTTTTAAGGACATGTTATATTGTACTTTAGAATCTTGAACATTTTTCACCAACTATTTGATGAAAGAATGATGGAGATTTATAAATTGGTTTGCAATTAATTACTTTATTAGTACTTATAAAAAACTTTATTAACAAAATTAACATCTCGAAAGAAAAAAATAAAACTAATATCTTTGTATTAACTTAATTAACGGTTCTAACGGAAAAATAAATAAATATTAACTAAAATTTAAATAAATATACATGGATTCATAAATGGAACTAATTGATTTGAAAATTATTGCATACAAAATTAATATTTAGTCTCCTAACTCATAAGCATGCAGACATAACATTTCAACAATTAAACATTAGCTAGTTTTGAAAATGATATATAATATATGGTTGAGAAGCAAATCATTATTTCATTGGTTTGACTCTTATATATATATATATATATATATATATACATATATATACGTGCGGTAATACATGTAAGGATCACTTTATCATATCATATATTATAAAATTAAAATCAATATTTTTGTCTTGTTAAGATTAGCTGGTCCTTAAGCCTTACCATAATAAAATCATGAATACATGAAAAGATATTAGGTATAACACAAAAAACTTAGAATTTAAATTTTAAAATTAAATTTTCAGTGAATTAAGATGCGTAAGTTCAAGGTTATTGGATAAAGAAAAAAAGTTCTTTGATCAACCTTTTCCCTGCCGCAATTGATGCGTAGTTGCATTGGAATGGGCTTTGGAGAACAAATTATTGGATAAGGTTTCTTAAATTCTAACAGTAAGCCTACTTTCCAAATGCCCAAAAGATAAAAGACGGAGTGACCCAAACAAATCAGAAATTGGCCCAAAAAAACTAGACAAACCAGAGTCTTTAGCTTCTTAAACACGCTACTCTCCATTTTCACTCTCTCGCTCCGTTCCATTTCTATCTCCGAAGCTTCTTGTTTCTATTTTTCCTTCATTTTTGTTTGTTTCGCATTTTCCAGGTTTTGTTCTTATGCAATAATTATCCTGTATAACAAATGCAGGTGTTTTTAGGTCTTTTTGAAAGTTGAGAATGAAGATTCTTCGACTACAATCGATGGAGGGGCCAAAAAGGAAACACATTTTTGGCATTTGTTATGTTTCTTATTTGATGATTGCCCTGATGTGTGTTTTTCTAGGGTTATAATTTATTAAGCTTATTTTCTTATGGTTTGATTTTCAAGGAAAAATCAAAACTTTCTTAGGAAGAAAGTTGTCATTTTTCTCATTATTCTTAATATTTTTTATTGGTTTAAGTTGAAATTAATGGGTTTCTTTTTTCTTCAAAGAAATGTAGTTCAATTTAATTTTTGTGATTACAATTGCAATTAATTTAGTAAGATTCTGCTGATATTGCAAGCAAACAAATGACAATTAGGCAGTAAAATTAACTGCTTATTCCGATATCTTTTCAATGAAGTCCTCAAATACTGGTTTAATTTTCAAATAAAGATTGATACTTTCCATTGATATTCCTCTTTTTGTTTTTCCAGATGGGGAGAGTGGCTGCGTTTACTTAACTGTTAAGAAAGGGGCGCATCAATTAAGGAATTGATATTGCCTTATCTATCAGCTTCAAATGTTCATATTAAGGTAACTTTACTACCTACAAGAGTAAGGTAATAGTTTATTACATTTGTTAAAGTGAGTAAAGATTAGTAAAACCATTGAAATCCTCTGTAGTTGTAGAATCATCATACCATGTAATGCATTTGCGGTAGTGGCATTACCTTGTTTGAAATATCACAGGTGTAGGAACAGTCCTGAATTTGGAGCAATCGATTCTTTAATGCAAAGATAGAAGGCTAAGCAATGGAGTCTACATCTGAGGAAACGAAGGAGCCCAGCCAACCAAATCAGGGAACCTTACTGCAGTCAGCTTTTATGGATTCTATAGCATTGCAAGAACAATTTTTTGAACGGTCTCTGCCGAGCCAACAGCTGTGGTCCCAACAGCTTGCTGATGCACAGGAGGCAAGGATAAAAGCAGCCGTTCAGAAGACCACAGAATGTGCGGCCGAAGTTGGTGAAATTTTTAAAGGGGAAAACAATTTTGCATCAGAAGTGAAAACACATGAATTTAACTCAGAAAGGTATGATCCTATGGCTTTAACATATAATTTTTAATATACAAGCAGGAATGTATTGACATATTGTTCAATTAGCTCTCTCTCTAGAGCTCTCACCCCTCATTGCTTGAAGTTAACTATATGAAAGTGTACTTTCGTTTTTGGTTTGTTAGCAATGTGGTGATACTGGTGATTCTGATTGTTGTCAAAATTCCACCTGAAAAAACATGCAACTGTCTAAATCAAACAGACTAAAAAAATGAGCTTGGTATTTAGAGTAAATTTTCTTTCAAAGGTGCCTTAAACCAAAGTCAATAGATTCATTGATTGTTTTAAATCTCATGTGAATTAAGTTTGTAGCATTTTTGCTATATAGTTCTTTGCTACGGAGTTTACAATGGCATTTTACTTTCCCATAACGGATCCAATAAATTTACCTCTAAATTGAAAGGAAAAATGAAGTGTGCCATGCAAACCATGCAAATTGCAGAGTAACTAGTCTCTATTTTCTGATCAAAAGCTTCTGATAGATATTGACCTCAGTATAACCATCATGATATTTTTCTTTTATATGTGCTTTCATTTATTATTCATCAATATGTGCAACTTTTTTTATTCGTTGGGATCTCATTTTGGCTAGGGGCAATAAGGAATGGAAGGCTCAATTACAGCCTCCATCTCAGCAATTTTCAAGATCAAAATCTAGATCTAATCTCTTCCAATATCCAGAAGTTTACAAGAAACATAGGAAGTATTCACCGGGAGATCATGTCAGCAAGTGGGATGTTCGAAATTTCAACTCTTACACCCGTTTTGATCATTACAAGGACCACCATAGATCACATCGCAGAGAGAATGCATGTGATAGTGAGGATAGGAGATTGCATACAGGCAGAAGCCTGAGAAGAAGCTGGAACAGGGAAAGGAGATCTCCATCTAAATCAGAGCCTCGGAGGTACTGCCAGCCTTGGAGGTATTGCCGTGAGGAGTCTCATTCCTCGAGGTCTGGGAGGTTTTGGATGCCAGTCTATTGATAGTAGAAGCAGAAATTATCATAGGGTGTGTAGAAGTCCTGTTGATGACAGTAGAAAGCACGGAGAAAGGAGAGGTGCATCATCCTTAGAGACTGGTAGGAGTCAAAAGAGTAGAGATTTTCTGCTAGACGACCATAATGTTGATCATGTAAACTACATCAATGAGGTCAGTGAGCCTACAGGTACCAGGCAGAGTAAGCAAACCGTGCATGGAAACAGTTTGAATGCAAAAGCACCCTTAGCCTCAGTTTGTGTCAGCGATCTTCAAGATCATCTTCAACCATTGCCTCTTGGCAATATGGCCCATTCAACAAAAACGGGTTGTTGGCCAAGTGTGAAAGTTGGCAATGGACCTGAAAGAATGAGAAAGAGTCAACATGACCTGTATAAGGGGACGAATGCATGCACAAAATTCAGGAAGACTCATAAGACTGACTTAAAGGACATGATTGTGAAGAAAAAGGAACTAGATGAGACCAGCCTTGTAAACAAGGCTAGAGATGCAAAGGAGCTTCTAAATGACCCTACTGAAATAACACGCTATCCTTCATCGGAATGGGGGATCCAAGCAGCAATTAGAGCCAGAGGGAAGAAAGGAACTTGGGAGAAAACACTATATAAGGAATGAGGGAGAAGGATCTGAATATGATAGTGGCTGCGTGGATGCTAAGTTGGAAGCCAGAAAGAAAAGAAGAAAATGAAGAGGCATCTGTGATAGCTTCTAAGTCATTTTTAAGTTTATAATCAGCATTTTGCCATTGATAAAAGCGTTATGTTTTCCAATTTTAGGTAACGTGCAGAGGGTAGATATGATCCGACGAACAGGAGACTTCGGTAAATTTCTTTGGTATTCTCATTACCAAGTACTCCTTAAATCGTACTCCGTTGCATTATATAAACAAACTGTACTAGTAAAAATTCAGTATTTGCTAGAAAGAAAAAATTTTTTGTTATACCATTCGGTGGGGGTTAATGCCAATATGTTATTGGCTATGATTTTTTAGTCAATTAGAACGACTATAGACCATTGGCTTGCTAAAACAGGCATCACCAATTCGCCATAGGGGAAAAAGAATGTACTAAATCATTTGTCGTTGCTTTAATCTGGACAGTTATTGGTCAAAAAAGAAAAAAAAATGTAAGCGGAAATTTGTTTGGCGCAACTTTTAAGTTCCACCGTGAAAAACGTGAAAAGTCGTGGTGTGTTTTAATCAGTGCGTCAATTCCCGCTCAATTGCTAAAAACTGATCAACCATAAAGACTGTGCAACAACGATGTTACAGCAGAAATCGGAGCAAATAGAGAAAGAACCCTTTGACCCACGATTCTCTACGAAGAAATTGGGGTGACAGTAGCTCATGTAACTGAAAGTTGGCCAATGCAGGGGAATGAGGCGTCCGGGGGTGGGCAGGATTAACTTTTGATGTAAGTAGTCCAAGTCCAAAAAGTAGAAGAATATTCAAATAAAATCACAAGATAAAATGGTTAAAATATCACATTAATATTCTGCCATATGCAAATAGGGCGATTAAGAAAATGCAACCATGAGAAAAACAAATATTAACATGTCATTAGTTTGACGAACTTGCCAAACAAAAACCATCAACAGATGCAAAAACAGTAAGACCTATCATTTCCGTACATGGTAATTTACTACAAAAAGCATAAAAACAACTTTGATTTGACAACTTCCTGCATCTTTCCAAGGCAGGTTCGCTGAGCAAACAAACCCTGCTACTGGTTTATGATTTAGTCACTCCTCTTTTTCTTCTTCTTCTCACTTTTCTCAGCTGAATTTTTTAACTGAAACACGTAGGTTTGATGTTAGGACAGATACATAAGAATGAAAAGTAACATAAACTCAGTCGTAAAATAAATTAAAAGAAAATTTTTATCAGTTATTCTAGCTTGACTCACCATGATCATCAGAATGCGGACAAATACAGCAACAAAATCAGTGAAAAGGGTCAAGGCATGCTTCACATAGTCCAGATCGCCCAAGTGTGCCTTCTCGATTATGTCCTGTGTGTCCACTACCATGTAGCCCACAAACACCAAAAGCCCAAAATAGATCTGTCAGATCAATCAAAGACAGATCAAAGACAGATGAATGTCAGTCACAGGCAATAGTAGCTTTTCAAGTACTACAAGAACACAGAATTTTCGATTAATGTTCACACACCTCAAACATTAAGAAGGCTGTTGAACCACCAAAGATAGAGGAGGCAAAATGCAACCACAGAAGCATTGAAACGCCAGATGATAGCAAGCCACCAAGGTAAAGGTACTCTCTGCGCCGAGCTAACATGGCAGCTCCTGAAAAACATGCAAAGGCCAACGCTGTTCCCACAAATGCAGTTACCAAAACACTGTTACAATGGAGAAAAACATCATGAGTTATTCTTTTTCTTTTATTGATCAAGTTTAAAAGAAGAAAAAGCATTTGGAAGTCACCCACCCAATTGAGATTCACAGGACAAGATAATGGTAAAAGTAAAATAGCAATTAACCATAGTCATCCACCACTATGGAAAGGCCCCTAACCTTTAAAAGAGTTGAGGGATTTGAATATCAATTACCGTATTTCATTCATATAAATTTAATATTAGCTTCAAAAGGTAACACAAAATGAATATATTCTAACTTGATTCAAAATCCATGTATTTTCACCACATGGATATATTATTAATAATACAAAATACCCAGTAAAGGGTAAATACCTTGGGTCAATCTGAATGGCCAAGTCAATCAGAGGACCAATTGAAGCCCCTTCAAACACTGCCGACATCATCAGAAGAGAAACCCTCTTTTGCTGTAAAATTTACAATACCACATTAAAAGACGAGTTCTAAACATGCAAAAGAACTATCATTATTTAAGATAAGTCAAGTAAGATTATTACCTCTTGATAAGGAGGGGTAGAGAGAAGCCAAATTATGGTTCCAAAGCATGCAAATGTCGTGAGGTAACCCCCAATGTTCCAAAGGAGATGAAGATAAGCCCCAAAAGCAGAGGCAACCAGTGCACAACATAGGGTCAAATAAACCTGCAAATTAGAAACACTATATTTAGATAATCAAGAAACAAAATCGTAGAACAAAGAATAATTAAATAGATAAATTTGATTTAAAATCAAGGATAAAATGACAATAAGCATTAAAATCACATAAAGATGAGAACTGTACATCTTTTACAGTATCAGAACCAAAGAAAGATTCAATTCAAGAGATCCACCAAAAAAAATCAATTTGCAAAACCCTAGGTTACAAATTAGGGGCATATTCAAAAGAAATGAAATAAACCTGCAAACTAAAAACACTATATTCGGATAATCAAGAAAACAAAATTTGTAAGCAAAAAATAACTAAATAAATAAAATCTGACCAAAAATCGAAGATAAAATCATAAGCATTAGGAACACATAAAGATGATAACTGTATTCTTTTTTATTCTCAAAACCGAAGAAAGATTCAATCCAAGAGATCAAACAATAAAGTCAAGGGACAAATTCAACAAGAATTGACAATTGGCAAAAGATATTACATCATAATTTCTTAAATTTTGGGAAGATTACCCTTTTGAGATGAGTCTGAACATTAGGAGAGATCTGGCGGAAATTCTTGAGAGTATCGTAACTCCAGTTGCTTCTTGATTGAGAATCGAAGAACGAAGAGAACGCGTCCATTGTTAGTTGAGAGAAAAAATGAGAGAAATCGCAAGATAATTTGGAAAGAAAATGATATAAAGCGTCTCGAATTGGATTTTGCCTACGACCTGGATCAGCGTATTTAATGGACCTGGTTCGGATAATTTCTAGGAAATTACTGGATGATTACGTGACTAAAAAGCCCTTCAATTTTACATCTGATAAACGTACGATCATTAAGACATTATACTATACATGAGGGGCAATTGAGGAAATAAAAAGAGAAACGCTCTGGAAGATTCGGGGTTTCATAGGTTGACCAATAGCTTGCCTATGACAAACAGAGAGACCTAAAACATCGCTTTGTCACGAAGGAAAATATCTTCCGCTGCCGCTGAGTCACGTGAACCAATAGAACATTGCCACGTCACTAAAGTTCCGAACTTCATTAATTCGATTTAATTAAAATTAAAAATCATAATTAAAGTGTTCAACAAATTTTTCAATTTTAAGAACGGCGATTAAAGATGGGCTTTTTTCCTGTTGAACTACCACAATCTAGATCCCTCTGGAATTCAAAATATCAGTGCAGAAACCAGTAAAATGAGCCGTCTATCCCTAATTTGAAAAACTGATGAAAAGATTCCGAGCAATGACTGAACCACTGAAACTTTGGGTGAAGTAAATTTCTCGACAACTTGATGCCTTGCGTAGCAGATGGTTCTGATTTGACCCCACGGCAGAGGTTAAAGCATATAAGGAATTTCTCTCTCAAGCACTGATCTTTTTCTTTCTATATTTGGCTGGACCAATTTGTCGATGAAGAGGCATAAAAAGGTTACACGATTAAAACATGTAAGAGGAAATTTTACAGGGGTGGAAATTTGATACATTTACAGCAATAAGAACTGCGGAAAAGATTTCGAACCTCACAGCTGATCAAGCTTTTTGAAGAGAAGCCTTAAAGGATTTGATTATCCTTTCACCCGGCAAAACATTGTTGTTGGTCCCAGAGTCCAAGCTGAGTCGCTGTTTGAAAACCCTTTGCTTTCTCAGGTTTTCATGTATTGAAGCGAAGAATTCATGCTTAAGGGCATCCTCGGCTGTAATCCTTAATCTTGGGTTCACTGTTAAGCACTTGTCCACAAGATCGTAAAGTGAGCTTGGTATCTCCTGGAGGAAGCCTCGTCTCTTCGTATTCATTTGGCACCATTCCCGTAGGTTCATAGATGTCAAAGACTGCTTATCATAGAGCTCCTACAACAGAAATCATTCTCTTCAACACAGGACATCACTATTTACTTTAGAATAGATTATATTTACAGATGTATTATTTATACCTCAGGGAATGAGGATTCACGATTATGTAACTTGGCAACTTCCCAAAGATCTTCACTACCTGTCAGCTTTGCTATATCCTTTATGTTCCTGAAAGTGCCAATGATTTTGGCAACATGAGGCATAAAGTAGAAACTGGATCAAGCGATTTCAATTAAAGCATGAAGTCTTACTGTTCAGGATCACCAAAAAAGGGTGATTTCCCGATCATTAGATAGAGTAGAGTGACCCCAGCAGACCAGACATCAATCTTTGTACCTTGATGTTGAGATCTGAACAAAACCTGTACTAATCGAGAGTGAGCATTAACTTGAGTTCCATTCATTGGAAAAACAATATCAATTATCAAGGAGGGAGCATTATTCGGGGTCTGAAGCTGCAAAAGTTCAATTCACCATATCCTCCAGTTCTTTTAATACCAGAAATCATTTTTCTTACCTTGGTCAAATGGCTAAATTTGGTGTAGGCTATTAATAGTTTTCTTTTGGATAAGTTTTTAGCTTCTCTATGAATTCAACCTATAAGACCACCAGCAGGAAACTCTAAATTATCTAGCTCTCTTTAAGGGTTTTTTTTTTTTTCTTATTTATGTAAAATTAAAAGCTAAACTAAAGTTTATTATTCATTACCTCTGGAGCTCGGAAGCCTTTTGTTCCAGCACAAGGACCTTCTCTCTTATGCTTCCCATCCCCTGCAAGTGAATAAAATTCAATGAATTTACTAAACACAATTGCTCTTTGAAACCAGAACTTCAAATTCTAACAGGAAAACTACTTTCCTTTGTTCTTGGTAAACCCAACTCCAGAAATAGCAACACTAGTTGAGTTCATTGGCATTGGAGTAGGATGAAGAACCTGTCTATCCACTTTTCCAGGAGAAGCAGCAACTCGCTTTCGCATGGGTGAAGGAACATGTGACACTCCATGGTTTGGACTTTGCATTGCTTCCTGTACCAGACTGATGAGCTCTTTCCTACCTTGGCATGGCAAAGGTTCTCTTAGCCTTTCTGCTGAAGGAGTCCTTGCACTTATGTCCTTTGCTGAGGTGATGCCTGAGCCATCTGCACCCTGACTATTGATTTTATTCCAACTACACAAGTCATTATGAGCCTTCCTTTGGCCTGTTGCCTTCTTCATGTTCTTAGGCTCTAAAGTTAACCTGGAGCTTTTTGTTGCCTCTATGTTGATTCTCTCCCTTGATTTGATATTTAAAAACTTGCTGTTATTTGCAGGATGAATGGCTTTGACCGGAACAATATTACGATGAAAACTTACATCATATCCCAACTTTGATTTGTCTGTGAAATGTATAACAATGCCATATCAATTATCAATTAATCATCAGGAGGTAGCGAGGTAGTAAGATCAGGAAACTTTAAAGGCAAAATATTACCATTAAAATGAAAGCAAGAATAATTAACAGGAATGGAACAAACAAGAAACTAAGCATTTGATCACAACATAGAGTCAGCTATATGGATAATAAGGAGGGCTGAGGCATGTCGTTAACATCCTGGTTAAATCCTTATTGAATCTTTATATATACAGAGGAAGTATTAA
The DNA here is from genome assembly GCF_002303985.1 of Durio zibethinus. The sequence goes on from NW_019168381.1 coordinate 1,897,375, forward strand.
GAGAACAAAAGCATTTAGGTGATCCTCTTCATTGCTTAAGAGTAAAAAAGTACTAGAGTTTTTCTTCTTTTTAAGAAGGTACTAGGATATACTTAATTACAAGGTGCAGAAAAAGGAACTTACCCATACTCATGTACTTTTGATGCAGATCCTGTCAAAACAGGAGAAAGAACGAAACTATAAACCCTCAAACTAGAGCATGAAAACATTTGAAGAAAACATGCGATGTCCAATCATAGAATGATGTAAGGTTAGCACTACTTACTATGGCAAGATTGAAATCAATAAGATAACCTTTGTTGGTCTTACGACTGAAAAGAAAGTTTCCAGGCTTAACATCTCTATGAACTACTCCCTGCATATATATAAAGAGTTATTAAGAACATGTTATTTTGTAGAATAGACGCATCACATCTAGAAAATGGCATACCTGTTTATGAAGATTTGTAAGAGCTTTGAACAAGCAATAAGCATACCACTGTAACTGAAAAACATCAATTTCTTTTTTCAACACCTGCACAATGAAACAAACTCACCATCAAGCATAAGAACAAACAAAATATGGCTATTAAAATTCTAATAATTACCTCAGGTCTATCATGCTCAACATACTGTAGAACAAAGCAATCAGAATTCACACTCTTAACGCATCCTTCATATCTTATTACAAAGTTTCTACCCCTGAAATTGACAAAAAGAAAATATAAAGGCTTGGGGAGGGAGGAAGAAGAGCTTAGTAATAACTTCTTCACTTTTATAAACAAAGAAATTTTTCTTAAGTGAAACAGATTTTCTCTAAAATGCTTACCCAAAACGCTCCAGCATTTTCAACTCATTGCTAACATAGTTCTTATGAGCATTGGCATGAGGACCTGCAATGAGATAAATAAGTAAAATATAACATCAAGGGAATGCCCAATATGTGCAATACAATAACAGTCCTCATTGCAGCACAACAATGCAACTGCATGTTATATAAAATTTGCCTCCTACATTTGATGGCAACTAAAGCTCCATCATTCTTCCTTCTTGCCTTGTATACAGTGCCATAACCACCTGCCAATTAGAGTTTCAACTTAGCCAATCAACAAATGGTCATAGTGAAAAGCAGACTAACAGTGATTTGATATGCAAGCAAGATATAATCAAAGCTAGGTACCTGAACCTTCTTCCTCTTCTACAATATAAGATTCAAAGTCTGGCAGTTCTTTTGGTTTTGCCTGATCCTAAAGCAAGCATACATAGCTCTTTAATTTATAATTAAAGTAATGCACAACAGCCAAATTCAGGCTCATAAATAGATTCCCTCTTACAAAAAAAAATAAACAATAGAACAACCTACATGGGACAGCAAAACTACAAATGGAGAAGTGAGCTTACCTGAGAAGAAATGGTGGTAGAATTTCCCCTTCTTTCTTTAACATATATATCCTTATGGTTCTGCGTTGATTTATGTACAGCATGGACTGATAAATGATCTCTTTCACCATGCTGCTTCCTTTTGTAAGTATTAACAACCTTGGTAAGCCCTAAAGACTTGCCAGGTGTTTGCGATATTGGAGCCATCGTATACCTCTGATTAATATTTTCCTTCTGAGAAGGTTCTGACGGCTGCTCCCTGGGAACAGAGAGCTTGGTAATGGAACGTATAACACCAGCACCTGCTGCTACAAGGGGGTGTTCCTCACCTAGAGATGGCATGTTATGATTGCAGTCATCCTCACCAAGCCTTTTCAAATCTCTTTCAGGTGGTATATTGGGAAGGCTAATGTTGAACAAAGGAGAAAAATCCACTACTCTTTTTATTTTACTTGCAAAATCGAGTTTCTCCTTTTTCTTGCTGCCCTCAACAGTCACTTCATTGTCTGCAATTCTAAAATTTGTTGTGGTACAATCCACATAAACTTTTCCACCCACCACTAGTGATATATTTCTCTGCTCATCACATTCCCGAGAGCAAATAGGATTGATTTTATAGGCCTTGAAGTCTATCTCATGATCTAGTTTTCCAGTTGGAACGGTTGGATCTGGTTCAGGCTCACTAGCAGCCAATCCTTTGCTGACATTTCTCCTTGCATAGTCTCCCAAATTCATTTCTCTTTCTACATTTTCAATGCCCTTCACTTTATCACTTAACTGTCTAGCACTTGATTCGGCTAACAAACAGGGGTTGGGCACAATTTTATTTACCAAGAAAGGCAGATTTCTCAGTTCTACAATTCTGCTGATACCATCAGTTGGATGGTAATGTACCTAAAAATTTTTTAGTAGTAAGTCTTTTGATACCGTAACTCTGAAAGTGGACAATTACTAAAAACAGATTTGCTTAATGGCATTTACAAGATCTACAGTCATCAGCATACACTAAAGTACAGCCAAATTGAGCTAACAGATACTAATAAATAGCAAATTAATGGAGTTTTTCTATAGATCTATTGTCTATGATTAGCTCAAACGAATACCTTTGTACAATAATTTCGAGTTCTCTTTAACGACACCAACTCCTTCTCCTCCTCATCATCTGCAAAATCTGCTACTGAAAAATCACTTAAACGTCAACCAAAAACATGAAAACAAAATTATAGCCAAAAAAGTCATGTTTCTTTTCGAATTACCGTCTCGCTTCCTCTTGCCAAGCCATATCTTTGGGGAACGACCGAATCGAATGTGCTGCGACGTGAAAGCATCGGCAACAGCGAAATTTCGGGCGAAGTAAGTGGCGAAAAAAGAGAGGCCTATTGAAGAGATAGCGACGAAATGCTTGTCGTTTGAGAGAGTGATTGGAGAGTTTGGGATGCGACAGAGGGAGGAGATGAGAGCGGGGCTTGTCGGGAAGAGAGTGCACTGAGAAGCGAGGTCCGGCAGAGGGATGGGCTTGCCGACGAAGACTAGAAGAGAAAATATGTGCCAGGCCTTTTGTGACTCGGTGGCCGAGAGGCTTTGTGACTCAGTGAGTTGTTCCGAGTTACATTTCATGACGATTATGGATATAGAGAGAGAAGAGAGAAGCAGGATCCGATAGAGAGAAAGAGAGATGTTAGGGTTTGAAAATGGAGGAATTTTTACGGAAAATTTTGGGATGGTACTGAAATAGGCGGGAATCAGGCACGTGATGGGATTTTAAGATTTAGCACGCACGAGTTTTCCCGCCAGTGTTTTTGATAACTTGAACGTGTGTAAGGTGAATTTACTCCCTTGTTCGCCGTCCAAATTTTTTATTTTATTTTAATTTATTTTTCGTTAAAATACTATATAAACTCCCTGAACAATTTTATATTTTCATCATTATATTAAAAAAGATAAGCTTTAATCTATAATTATTTGTATACCTAAATAAACCTTTATGCTAATAGAAAAATGTCATGCAACACGCTGCAGTAGTATTAGATGGTAATTCAGGGGACAAGTTAAAATAAGAAACTATTTACTGAATCAGTATTGCAGTAATTATAGTAAGAATGAAACCACATTCGGAAAAAACCAGGTGATCAAAGACATAATATGGCGAAGATCAAATGTACAGAAAGGAAAGGAAGTGAGCAGACTCTCCATCCAACAAACATTAGACATTCATTATACAATGAAGTGAACAAAATTAGTGGTTTCCACACTTATAAACCGCATCTATTATTCCGTCGATGGTGAAGACAAGGAAAGATTCAACAGAAAGCCAACCATTATGCCTATCAATCCCACAAAGGATGCAAATGTGAAGGAGAAGCCGGTGTCATTCCTACGTTGTCTTCGTCTCTTCAGAAAATCCTGTTTGAGGAAAACAAGATTGTTTACATTTCGATCATGGCGGTTCTGAGTTGTAAGACCGTACATCAGAACATAAACATGGATATACATACACACAAAAACAAAACTATAATTAGGAAGTAAGACCAAAAAATCTGAAGTAAAAGCATACCAGTTCCTGTTGCAGCTGCAGTGTTTGCCGAACTGCTGCATCTCTTTCTTCCTTCAGCTGCCGCACCGCCTGATTCATGAATGCAGAAAGGAAATTTAAAAATGAAGACTGTAGAAATTAGATTCTGGGTTTGCATTTTCAAGTTAGCTTCACCGGAAAATATAATTAAATAAAAGGCAAGATGGCAAGCATATAACAATGAAATACTGCAAATGCAAGATAACAAGATGATTTGCAATAGCTAACTGAATTTTTTAAGAAAAGAAAAAAAACAAAGGTCCTTAATCCCACAATAAGCAGGTCATAGACAAGAAATAGCTTACAATAAGCAAATATAAATCAGACAAGAACAAAGGAAATGAGTATGCACTGCTCATATTGACATGTACACATCATTCAAGTTGCAAAATCCATTAGCAAACTCCAGATAACTGATCAAAAGGTTTTAATGCATGCATATTTTTCCCTTTGGTCACAAGGCAAATGAATGATATTGTTATATAAGAAAACTAGAGTAACATTATAAGCATGAGAAAACTAGAAATAGTAATATTATAAAAGCAAAACCAGCAGTATTTTGGCCTTGAACTTAATTGATATAAAAAACAAAAATAAAAACGAAGAGATTAGGAGGAGAGCTTTCAGTTGCCCGCATCAATACTGATTTCAACACCTATTCCAATTGTATGATCAAAGGTATGAATTGAACCTTTACTCAAAACCTCAAAGCACGCATGTGTATATGTGTTGTGAGGTTAAGCATTTGCAACATATATATTCTATAAAACAAAACACATACACCCCACCCCAACAAAAAAAGCTGATCACCGACTAGACTCACAGAGTTTAAATCAGGGCTTTGTTCTGTGGAGCTCTTTAATCCTTCATCTTCTGAATTCCCTTGAGCAGAAGGAGATTCATAGAAAACTTTAAGCTTGCACTCCTCTATCTCCTTAGCACTTTCCTTATTGAACTGGATGCAAATACAAAGATCACATTCCAAAATTCAAATTTGCTTTTAAACAATGTAATAAAGTTAGTCAAATGAACACATTATTCTCCATGTCAGCAGTCTTACAGTATCTGCTGGTAGGTCATCCACATCAGTATTTGGAGCAACTATAGTACTCTGTAGCAGAAATTTGTCTTTGCATTGCATATCTGGAGGATATTCCCGCTGGGCTTGGAGAGTGACTGCTATTCAAGCAGGTCAATGAAATCAGTATCATACATATGAGATTCTCAACTAACAGAGAAAAGTAATGAAGCGGGCTAGGCAAGTGACTTTATGATCAGAAACGGCCATCATGAATTGCTTACTTTACAAGAAATGAAATGGTCTTCGGAAAGATAAGATTACAAGTAATACCTCTGATGACACATGAGTCCCAAGGCTGCACAACACCAGTGTTTGGTCGAACAAAGTATTTCTTAGGTGACGTTGTTTTAACCTAACATGGTAATAAGTTGGGAACGTTAAAATCAAACAATCATGGAGAATTACAGATGACAAGACATTCATATACATTTGCAACAGTAACAGAAACATAACCTTAAACGCCACATGGTGTTCTGTGTTGTTCACCACTTTAAGATCACAAAAACTTTGCTTTTCCAGCTCAACTGAAAACATGAATCACATGACCAAAAGTCATCTAAAAACTTGTTTAACAAAAATTTTCAAGAATAAAAATATACCAATGAAAATGAGCATAATGACATCTAAGAAGGACCTAGCATTACAAAGAAAGCAGTTCCCGAAGCAGAAATTAAGGCAACTAAACATTGACGACATGTTACAAACCATAAAGAAACTAAAAAGGAAAATTCCTAAACAACTTTTCTTCTCCCTGCATCTTCTAAAGAACAATATGTCAACCTTCCATTGCCCATCATTTATACAAGTTCTAGTAGGAAGGGAAGCTGAATCTGTCAGTGCTAGCATTCCAAAAACACCGCCAATGATTGCCAATTACAGGTCAAAACACCCCACCGAAGTCAATAATTCAAAACAGATGAACTAAAAACAATCAACAAACAAATTACTATATTCTCTGCAATTCGAACTCCATAAACTTCATAAATAATCATCTATAATGCATCCCTCCAAGTTACCACCTGAAATTCAACACAATACCAACCCTTTGCACTACTATTTTCCTTTTCCAAGTCCATCACATCACATAACCCATAGACTTGAATCAGGAACTTTCACATACATACGTCATAATTCACATGCATGCATGCAAGTACAAACATGAATAAAGTGGAACTTACAAATGAACTTGAGGTCATTGGGATGAACAGAAATCAACTGATTACCCTCACCAGCAGTCATGATTGGGGCCCCTACCTCCACTGCCACCACTATATCTTTACTCTCGTAGAAAAACTTCAATCAAAGCCACCCACAACAGTCTTTCACAAACTTAAAAAAAAACCAGAGCAAAATAATAATAAATCAACAAACAGAACCCTCAAAAGCTTTGAAAAAAACAACTCTGCAATGGAGTTTCTATTTTTATTTTTTCAAAGAGAGAGAAATTTAGTTAATATTAATCACCGGGACTAACATGTGGTCCAAACAGCAACTGGCTCGGTCCAAATCCAAGGTTGGTTTCTCTTTTTTCTTTGGTGTGGGAAATGGAGTCACCGAATTAGCCGCCACCAAAGTCGGAGTTTCTGGTCCGAATTAAGATTTAATTTGTATTCTCTTTTTTCTTTTACTTAATAAAAGAGAAAAAGAAATGGAAGGAATGTTGTTTGGAGCTTTCGTGAACCGTCTGTTGCTGGTAACGGGAGAAGCAGAGAAAGGTTATATCAGAGAACGAGAGAGAGAGGAAGGAATGGATGTTGACACGTGTCAATTTAACAGGAAGATAAAGTCCTGTTCTAAAGTAACAGCCTGGAAGTGGGCCCGTCATTTTTTTCATTATTCTAAATCTTTTTCATTAATTTCTAGGTGTTGTCTTCCACAACCCAACTCAAATCATAATACACATTTTTTTTTTCTTTTTTAATGTTTTTTTGTTCATTGCAGAGGAATGTAAGAAATGAAAATTTGTTTACATATTTTCAAAAGAAAAAAAAATGTAATTACAATTTCATTTTTATGAATTTTGAGAAGCTTTTATGTCACATAAAATTTTAGTGGCTGAGTTTAATTTAAGGATATATAAAATGAGGATCAAAGTGTGGGACCTCTTAATTATTGAAAGTATCCCTTAGCACTTAGAAGAAAGTAGTTTGGTTGCATGTTTTGACAAGAAAATTAATGCAACTTCATCCATATATATCTTAACTAGTGAATGATTTCAAGAAAAAAAAAAAAACCCCATATCAAACTACACTCCATGATTGAAGGTTGAATAGGATAATCAAAAGAAAAGATGCATATAGTTCCCAATGTATCAAATATTTTGTTTATTGTTGATAATTTGTTTATAAATGATTTATAAAATTAATATATATTTTAAAATTTACTCAAATTTATTATAAAAAATTAAATTTAATCATTTTCATTTGTATCTTTAATCTTAGATACAGAGAAAATTATATGAGGTATTGAAATATTAAATTAAACATTTTAAAAATGTAAATTAAACATTTTAAAAATGTGAAAGTAAAGTAATCCAAGTATGATATACCGGTTAACATCTCATTCTTTTGAATATTTAATAAACTTAGATATATATATTTGAATTTATTTTTATATTACTGCTTTCACATTAATTTTTCTGAGTATAAGAACCAATAACATGAATTCTTATAACATGACCAAGGCATTACCATGGATGAAGTCATGAACATGTTGTTAGGTTGATAACATTCACACGAATTCATGAAGTGGGAGAAAGTGATTTGCTCTTTGCTTAGACCGGAAACTCATTTTTGTATTCAAGAAACTTGCCGTGTATTAAAACAATTAATTACTTGTCCCTTAATTATGAGACCTGACATAATAATGATATATAAAATGGGATATGGGGTGCATTATTAAGCACCCTTTTATTACTTTATTTGTTATATAACGCAGGACCACACCAAATTAAACACATCTACATCAAAATATATTAAATCCGATAATGACGAATATCTATTTATTTATTATTAATTACCATTCTTATCCTCGTATCTTAGCTTGGAGAGAACAGAATATTTTAATTTTATTTAAAATTTACAGAAATGGACCTGATTTTGACAATAACTTAAAAGGCAAGTAAAATATGTCTTTAGAACTCCCTGTTTCTTTAAAGTTGCTTCAAATTCCCTTATATTGATTATTCTCAAACTAACTTTGGCCATAAGGCACTTCAAAAACGGGAAATGGCAAAGCTTCATCGCAAAGAAACTTTATCAGCAAAAGAAAAAGGCTGATACATAAAGTGGGAGAGGAGTTTACATGTTGCAATTAAGATTATTCTGGTTTCCTCTGATAAATAAAGAAGCATTGTTTGAAAGCTAGAAAATTGCATTAACAAATAACAGATTGAAATGATCAAGTAGATTACTGAGGATTGAATTTAGTCTTTCCCAAAATCAAATCAATGCTGACAATAAATTTTACACCAAAAGGAAAGGGGATGGATTCATAGAATTGGAGATCTTACAATATCTATGCAATTGAGGAACTGATAGGAATTTGGGGGAGAAAAACCAGAGTGAAGGCATTACTGTCTTTCATTTGAAAGTTGACAGCCTGGGAAGCTTTTCTCTTAGATAATACAGCCTCGCCCTCCTGACTTTCCTGTGTTTGACTACTTTAATTTCCTTAATGCTCGGCGAGTAACTGAAAGTACAACCAAGAAAGCATGGATCAGGAAACATATTCAATAGACTTCAGAAAAGTTTCTGCAGTGTATCAGCACAGTCATCATCAAACTCCAGGATGCAGCATCAAGCTAAGGTACTAGTTACACAACTCTATATTCAAGTTCCAATTTGTTACAGATTTGAATATCATGTTGCAGCTCGTAAAAACATAGAAAGTTTAAGCAAAAGATAAATTCAAGAAATTCAACTTCTGTTGTTTTCCAACGATGATAAACTTCACCTAAGACCACAAAGCAACAGAAATCACAAGAAGCCTGATAATCATGAATAATTGCGTAGCTTCATGGACTGTGGACTAAAGCATAAAAAGTAAATAATCAAAGCTTGCAGAAATCCTTCGACAAAAGGAGATGAAACAATGGCAATTACACATATGAACCCTGAAGAAAATCCTTATAGTAACTAGTAAGATGGTTAGTTCTATATAATACACAAAAACCAAGACTTTAGCCAAGTTTGTTGAGACAAATTTGAGACTGCATTGTCTGTCTCCTTAGAGTTAGAAGTAATTGATACATGCTAACCTCACTTTGTAATTTGATGATTAGCATGATGAAACGAGAAGGTAAAATCGTCATAGTAATAGGTATGGTATATGCAACAACAAATGTAAGTTTCACATATGCTATGGAAGGTCAATCATCTTAAAATCACAAAGAAATCTGGGACAACAATGAATCATACCAGGCACTATATAAAAGTCACTGCAATAGAAATTAATAAGCATGTACATCATTAAGATTTCAATTTTGCAAATCAATCTATGTTCTTATTTATTTTCATGAATTGGATAATTCAAGAAGATTATGTTCAAATCTAGCTTCCCAATTTCTCTTTCCCAGATTAGAGATTCTACATTAGTTAGTTAATTAGGCAGAATAATTGAACCACCAATATGCTTAATCCAAATGAAGGAAATGGTCTTACAGTCATCATTACAATTAGGCATAATAATAAAAGAAATACTTACATAGGGAATACAATCTCAACTCCAATGCCAGCAATAATTCTCCGAATTCGAATGGTGGTGTGGATACCAGCATTTTGCTTTGATATGACTATACCTTTGTACACAGCCAGCCTACGTCTGTTTACAGGAACTTGCTGCAAGTCAACCACAAAAAGGAAATATAAAAATAACAACTAAATCATATTAAAAAAATCCAGTGGGAAGAATGAGAAATGCGAATCACCAATTTAATCTCTACAATATCACCAGTCCTAAGATCTGGAATTGGCCTTTCCTTCTCTGATGCTTCAATTGCTCTTTTATTCAATATCTACTCAGAAAAAATAGCAATCATGTCATCAAATTAAATAGAAAATTAATCAGTCACAAATCTTCAAAAAGATTCTCAAAGCAGTAGATCAAAGTTAAGCTCTTTTATTGAACAATTCAACCCAACTACTCAAAATTAGGTGAAAGGTTCTCTCTTTACTAAACAATTCAACTTTTTCAACTCCTAAACCAACTCAAAATGATAAAAAAAAATGCAAAGCCGAGTTTCGAATTTTCTTCTCAATTTCTATATGAGTGAATAAATCGATAAACTATCACCAGTAACATTAAAAGATTAACCAAATTACCCCCATAATATCGCCAAGCTTAACCCGGGGTTTTCTTGGCTCCTTGGGTTTCTCTTCAACCTCATCTTCTCCTTCCTCTCCTGCTTCAACTTCTTCTTCAGCTTCTGCTTTCGTTTCGGTTTCTTCAACATCAATTTCATTTGCTTCAACTTCAGCTTCACCTTCAGGATTAGACTCAGCTCTCACAACAATTTCCCTTCTAGCAAAACATCTGAAATTCGACCCAACAGGGGTCTTCAAATGAAATCCAGAAACTGAAACCTTGGAAGCCGTTAACGGAGAAGGACCACGAGACAGAAATGCTGAGAACCCAAGATTCTTTACTGGATTAAATGACTGTACTTGGTTTCTTGGGATCATATGCAGTGCCTATAAATAATCAAAATTGAATGCAAATGCAAATCCTTACTTGAAAATAAATGAAAGAAAGTAAGCAAAAAGAAGATGAGGTAAGGGTTACCTGAGGAAGAACTTGGGAGGCCATGGCGCTACTGTGGAGCCTCAGTTGGTAGACAATGTGCCTTATCCGTTTTCGAGAATTGATGGGGAGACACTTGAGATAGGGTTCTGTAACGGGTCGGGTCGGCTTGGTTTTTTACACCCATTTCTCCAACCTTTTATTATTATTGATTAATGATGCAAGTAAAACTGACCCCTTTCTTTAGAGAAAAAAAAAAGATAAAGTAAGGAAAAAATATAATACTTTTTTGAGTAAAATAAAATAACCCAAATTTTATTGATAAAGAAATGAATCCAAAATTTGCATTTAAAATGTTTATTACATAAGCTATTTTAGCGGTTTTAGCCTATTGCTGAAGTACTTCAATAGTTCTTCCTGTTTAGCAACGTGGCAATCACCTAGCCTTCTGCGAATTCTCTCTTTGCTTTGAGCCACGGTTAATCTATCACTACCCTGATCGCCTACGTGGCGGTTAGATACATATGTTTCCAGTTGAAGCTCCAAACAAGTATGGTTTGTCTCCAGTTTTAATACAAACTCTCGTCTCCTTTGCCTGTGTCCCGCCAACCTCGCTCTCCCTCACACTATTCTCTGTCTTCCCCTAAAAAAAAGCAATTCTCTCTCTCTCTCTCCTCAGAGCAAGAACCAGTTAAAAAGTTCTGTTTGTATGAATCAAGGTTAGCTATCATATTACATTATTAAAGGGTTTGTTTTTGTGAGGTAAAGTTATTGTTTTTATGTACAATATCAGGCTAATCACATTGTGTTTTTGTAATGGACGTTTCGCCTTTTAAGGATGTTTTGAACACGGCGTTTTTATGATTATGATTATGAAAGATTTTTTGTAGTAAAAAGCTGGCTTTTTGTTGGTTTTGAATAGTTAAATTTGTGTGTTTGTGAAAGATGTCAAGGAATTCAGATACAATGAGGAAAATCCCACCTGGGATTTTGCTTATCAGAAGTATTAGAGGTAAAGATTGGAGCCTAAAATCATTTAGATACATGGTTTTGTTGATTACCTTCATAGCATATGCTAGTTATCATGCCTCTAGGAAGCCTAGTAGCATAGTTAAGAGCGTTTTGGATCCTGACCCCATGAAAGCTTCTGAGCGAAACCCTTGGCCTGTTGGAAATGTCTTCATCAAGGAAGATTTTGTGAGTTTTGATAGAAATAGAACGAAAAACAAGGGTTGGTATCCTTTTAATGGAATTGATGGTACATGGAAATTGGGTGAAATTGATGTTGCTTTTCTGGCTTGTTACTCTTTGGGAATGTATGTTTCGGGGCATTTAGGTGATACTTTAGATCTTAGGTTGTTCTTGACAGCTGGGATGATTGCGAGTGGTATTTTTGTGGGGCTGTTTGGGATGGGATACTTTTGGAACATTCATGCCTTTTCGTTTTACCTTGCGATGCAAATGGTTGCTGGGTTATTTGAAGCTACTGGTTGGCCTTCGGTTGTCGCTGTGATGGGAAATTGGTTTGGGAAAAGGAAGAGGGGTTTGATAATGGGTGTTTGGAATGCGCATACTTCAGTTGGGAATATTAGTGGATCTCTTCTTGCTGCTGCTGTTTTAGACAGTGGTTGGGGATGGTCTTTTATTGTCCCAGGAGCATTAATTGCTTCATCAGGGGTACTAGTTTATTTGTTCCTGCCTGCTTATCCAGAGGATATTGGTTTTGATGGTGCAAATGCTTCATCAGCGAAGCTGGATTTGATGCCTTATGATGAGGAGGCTCAAATTCAAAAGGGAACTACAGTGGATTTAGAAAAAAATTATAGTCTCCAACAAGGGTCAGGAAGCAGGAAAGGTATTGGACTTTTTGAAGCCTGTTCGATACCAGGGGTGATTTCATATGCATTATGCCTCTTCTTCTCAAAGCTCGTGGCCTACACATTTTTATATTGGTTACCGTTTTATTTGAGTCAGACAGGTATTTTTCTTGTTTTCAAGCTTTGCATACTGCTTGATTGACAAGCAACTCAGAGCCTAATAGGCATCTATTTTCTCAAATATCTTCTTATCTTAGTTGATGAATCTACTGTACTGTAGACTGAGTGACAAGATTAGAATGAATTGCAAATTTAGAAATGATTAAGCATACGCTAGCTTTAGTTAGGAATGAAAATCAATCTAGAATCAGATGTTACTTTTGGTATGAAAAGCTGTATAGGGTATTTGGAAGTGCAAAATGAGCTCGAATAGATTTTCCTTATTTGAGACCTCTGCATATATGATTGATTTGGTGTCAAAGTTTTTCCTGTTGACTCTAAATGGATTCCCGTCAATATACAGATGTAAAATTGATAAATAGGTAAAGTATCTAATTTCTCTGTTATTCTACCCTTTGATGTAGCATCCAAGATAAGTTTATCTTTTGACTACACATTCTAGGGGAACAGTATACTTGGTATTCATCCTTAAGTATAACTCCTGTGAATTTGAAGTAGGTTTGCTGTTCTTTCTAATTTTACATACTGTATAATTCTTTGTTTTCCCTTTGGTTTCTTTCTTTTAAATAAATAAAGATACAAAATGCATTAATCATTTATAAAATCAGGAATATGCAGTTGGTTGAAGTCCTCTCAGTTAACAATTGGGTCTCTCATTGAGTTTATATATATATATATATATATTTCACTTATCTATTCTTTGTTTTCCTGACACCTATTTGTTGCTGGAGCATGGGATTCTATTAAAGATGCAGATCACTGTCTTAATATTCAGCACCATAATCCAGCTGCTTTGAAATAGCAGTAAAGATATTGAGCCTTTTTTTGTTTTTTGGTGGATTCAATTCCTGAAGAGATTTATTTCCTATTTTCCCAGACCTGTATGAACCTGCTATCTTGTAGAGTCTGAGACAAATGTTTTTCCCATCTGTTTGATTCCATTGTTTTGCAGAAATTGGTGGGGAGTATGTGTCTGTGAAATCTGCTGGAAATCTTTCTACGTTGTTTGATGTAGGGGGTATGTTTGGAGGGATCCTTGCTGGCTACATATCTGATAAACTTAATGCCCGGGCTACTACAGCAGCCAGCTTCATGTCTGCTGCAATACCTTCCATGCTCTTGTACCGCGCATATGGAAATATATCACGTACCATCAACATTTTACTTATGATGATTGCTGGCTTGTTTGTAAATGGGCCATACGCGCTTATCACAACTGCAGTTTCTGCAGACCTTGGTACACACAGTTCTCTCAGAGGGGATTCTCGGGCATTGGCAACAGTGACTGCCATAATTGATGGCACTGGATCAGTTGGTGCTGCTCTTGGCCCTCTTCTCACTGGGTTTCTCTCGACAAAGGGATGGGATGCTGTTTTCATAATGCTAATGGTTGGAGCACTTATTGCAACACTTCTTTTATCACGTTTGGTCATAGCTGAAATTAGTGAGAAAAATCAAAAACCAACTCCATCATCCCATAGACAGGAAACTTTTGAAGGTAATTTGATAAAAATTTTATTGCACCGATCATGCATGCAAGTTGCAAACTAAGTATTACAATTGAATTTCCCTAAAATTAAGTCTAGCCACCTGCTCCTTAGTAGGATTTGAGTGTGAAATGCTATCCTTTAATTCATCTTTACAAAATTTGAACTTACTAAATTCATTTCCAAAAAAAAGTGCTAAAAGAATTTTTTTGGATAAAATAATATATTTGATAAACGATTGGTCATATAGTCGTGGTTATATAGATACGTTTTATTCAATATTCTTAAGTAAAATTTGTTTTGTGATTTCCAAGACTACCAGGGAGATAATAAAGAAACTTATGCACTTTCCAACAGGTAATTCTTGTGTATTATATCTGGAATTTCTGTTTTGGAAGATAATATGTGGGAAAAGTTAATCTGTATTTGGTTCAAAGTCTGTTATATTTCATGCTAGAGGTCCTATTGTTGCTTCAATCAAGCCACCATTCCTGCTCCTTGCATATTGAGAAGTCTTTTCTAATATGGTATCATTTTGGAGTTGTCTGATCTCTACCTTTTCCTTGCAGCTACAGGATCCCAACCCCTTCTAAGCAATCAGAGGTGATAATCAGGTATGGTGTCAAGGAGCTATAAAAATTTGGATTTCAGAACACATACTAGAGATAGAAGAGCTAAAAATAATAGTCTGAGTTGACAGACACGAAGCATAAGTATTTGCCAAATTATGATGGCAATGACTGAGCTTTCCACCAGCTAGCCTGATTTTTGTATTATATTCACACTGATAGCAATATGTAAAATTAGTTTGATTTATCCGTCTCTCGTTTCAGTTGATTCTCCCAGGAATAATCTCCCTTCTCCCTCTGTTTACTTGATTGAATAATAAGTAAATTGAGGAATCGGGTTAAGTTTTGCCATCGCCTGTTTCTATGGATGGAGCTCATTCTTCTCACTCTCATCCAACCTTTGACAATTAAAAATTATCCAACTTGGACGCATCAATTTTGCTGTCACCCACCAGTTAAATTTTTGTAGTAAATATTTGATAAATATGTGAATGTTTATTCGGTTTATTAGGCTCTCATGTCAGTTGATTTTCCAAGGAACTAGGTGCTTCCACTCGTCCCCTCTCCAAGTTGAATAAGAAGTAAATTTAGAAACCAGGTTGACTTGTGTTAACGAGTGACGACGACTCTTTCTGAAGCTGAAGATTGTTTTAAAGGTTGCTGTCCTAATTGAAAACCATCTACCTTGGTGGCATTGATGCTGTTAGGTTTCTGCTAAGCCTAATTTAGCATTATTGTTGGTTTTCGGGTTTGAGGTGAAGGGTTAGTCGATCATTTCAACAGCAATATCAGGTGCTGGAGTTTCTCTGTTTTAACACATATATGCTGTTATTTTCTTTGTCATTTCTTTAGCATTAGAAGGAAACTCAATGTCAAGTCTGTTACGATGATGCTTTCATCTTAATGAGTCTGAAGGTCTGAATGTCAGTTTCCATCCTTAAATGGTTTCCATTATAGCGGGGGGGGGGGGGGGGGGGTCCTCATGTACTGAAGGATATTATTGCCTCGATACAGATGTTGATTCACGTTTCAAATTGCAGTTGATATTTTGTAGTCATGTCCTGATATCTACATGAAACCAACTAATTATGGTCCTTGGTTTCCTCTCTGTTATTGTGTATCTGTCAAATCTGTCCTCTAGTGGAATAGAGACAACCTTTTATGTTCTTTCCAGAAAAGATTTTCCCCAGGTTTCTTATTCCTGTAATTTTTTTTTATTAGGATGACGATGTTCTTTTCAAGTTCGATGATATGCTTACCAATTACGATATCATTGTTATATATAGTTATAAGATTCAAGATTTCAAACTTGCCATTTGACAAATGTAATCAAAACAAATATATGCTAAATTCATGGCTCCTGCCACCGCTATTGTAATAAAAACAAATGTGTCCTTTTTGATAGCTCCAAAGCAGACATTACTATCAATCGCCATTATAATTGCTGGAATTGAGCAATCCTTTGTCCTCCTTAATTTTCACATAATAGACTCTTTCTTTCCAACCATAATTTGTTTCTTTATATTTTTAAAATTATCATATTTCACTTTCAATGAGTTTAAGATCACACAGAGGCATCTGCCATATTCGTACTGATTTTCTTCATGAAAGGAGCTATTTGAGTCTCTAGTGTTAAACTAACGAATGACTTTTTATTTTTAATTAAAGTACCGTTAATCTTACATCTTCAAACTATATAATGGCCTTTGATTATTGGTTTTGATTTAAGATACAGCCAACCAGAAATGAGCCAACTGCAAAGAGAAGGTCCACTCCATAGAGATGGAGTACAGAATACCATACATCTTGCATCGGTTCTGTATTAATTTAGGCTAGCAAGATGGCAACACTGGATCCAGTGTCCTTGTTTATCATTGCACCACACCAAGTATTTTGTGTGTTAACCATTACCAACTTCATGGTTCATGTCTTATGGGCTCATGACTTGTACTTTGCAACCCCAGGGACAAGAAAACATGCATGGGTTCAAATGAGAGAGGAAAAAAAAAATCACCTGGTGAATGCTTCTTCAATTCCCTATATCAAATAAATTACTTTAGAATGGTTTTTTCCTTTAACTTTCCAGGTTTTATGCATTTCTGATTATAATTAATCATACTAGCAGAAACATAAAAGGTTTCAAATTGTCAAAACGTAACCAGCAGATTGGGTTTTTCACCAACATCTTGACACCCATTTAAACTTGATCATGGTTGGAGATAATTAGGTTGCTGGCAACCATTAATAGTCTAGAAAACCAAGTTAGTTTGAATTTTAAATGCTTGCATCCATTTTATCACCGACCAAACAAGCAACATTAAAAACATGTTAAACCTGCATATCATTAATCCTTCTTATGTAAGGTATTAAATCAATGCAAGTTTTCAACTACATCTGATCATATCAAGAAAGAAGAAAAGCAAAAAATACTTAAAACTAGGCCTGCGGGCATGGCTTTTCTCCGCATGTTGCTTTAATTTCTTGTTGCTTTTGTCATAGTGATTCTCGTGAATAAGTCAGCAGTCACAAATATTGGTTGGTGGGACAAGCAAAATGGGTACCTGCAAAGTATGAATGCCACTATGGTTGTTGGTCCCTGCCATGATCATCTGGTGGGCGTGCCAGCTAACTAGCTAAGCGCCATTGACCTATATGGTATACTTAAAAAAAAAAAAGAAACTACTTATTCTTTTGCCACTCGTGGTTAAGTAATCCGGATTGTGCAATCGTTTTGAAACTTTTCTTAATTATTGGTTTAAGCATCCAAGCTTTGTGCCAAAAGATGGAAGACACTTGGAACATAGAAGGCTTTTCATTTTAAAATGAAAACCAAGCAAATATTCTCGTGTCAAATATTTTTTAAAGTGATGATTCCTGATAAATTTCATCAACTTTAAGCTCCCAATTTCTCTATATAAATATTCTAAAAGTAAAATCACTTGATGGTTTCCACATCATGGAATAAAAATAGTAACAAGAAAAAAGAAAATATCCTCTTCAATCTTCATCTTGTCCTGTGCATGCCTGGCTTCACCAGAAATGCTCGACCACAAATATAGCACACATTCGTTTAGGACACGCGTCAGTTCTTGTGTCCAGTAGCATGAAATGTCCGTGTACTTATCCCTTGAAATGATTCCTCTTACTTTCATATCTCCTTGCCTCTATATATCAACCTCAGTACCCTCCTTCCCCCATACCTCACACAACTCACCATATCAGGCCTCAGCTCTTGCTGTCTTGAACTTCTCTAGTTTTCTTGCCTTTCTTTTTACAGGCTTACGCACACGTTAACGAGATACAAGCATGACTCCTTCCTGTGCCATGCTTGTGTTGACTTTGGTGCTTGCTTTGATATCATGTTCAGTAGCTCAAAGTCCGTCAGCATCACCAACAATGCCACCAAGTTCAAGCACCACACCGTCCACTGGCGGTACTCCTCCTACAGCATCCACTCCACCACCCACCACTATGACACCTCCCCCAGCTGTGACTCCAACTTCCTCACCCCCACCGACAATGTCCAGCCCTCCTTCCATAAGCCCAACAACCCCAATGGCTCCTAGCCCTTCATCAACTCCACTGGCCCCAAGCCCATCATCTGCCCCAATGGCACCAACCCCATCAATAAGTTCACCACCTTCACCAACGGCTGCTTCGCCATCTATAGCTAATCCTCCTGGATCTGCTGAAGCTGGTGGACCTGGTCCCTCCACTGACGGGGGGCCAGAGCCAGCTACGCCTCCTGTTATGTCATCACCAAGTTTTGCTGCTCGTACATGTGAATACAGCATGTTCTTATTGGCATTACTTGGAGGAGTTGCACTCTTCGTTTAGGACACAGTTTTTTAAACATTTTTAATCTTTTTTTTTTTGTTTACTTTATGTAGATTAAACTATTTATTTGTGTATTCTTTTTCTTGTTCCATTTTCTCTCTCTTCTGGTTGATTCTTGGAGCTGAATTTGTGATTTGTCATTTTAGGAGATTTTCATTGAATGTTACTGCTCTTTTGTAGCATTTTTACTTAGCTGAATAAAGAGAGACTTTGTGATTCTTGTTTGTATCAATAATTAATGTTAATCATTTCCATTTCTTTCTCACTTTATTTACTTATTTACTGCCTTGAGGACTAAGGAGAGAGTGTAGTATAAGGTGGGCATTTTAGAATAAGTACATTATGAAAGAAAAAAAAATGAATGTTTTCCATGCTGATTTTTGCTAAACAAAATGGAGAAATTAAGATTAAAAAAGAAAGAGAAAAAAGCTGGATAATTTTAAGGCCATTCTTTATCACCAGATTTCAATCAAGTTATATTCATCATTTAAGAACATGGGACAAGGAGAGTTTTCTTTTTTCTTTTTTACTGTTCCTTGTTATGATAATAACATACACACGCAACAAAAAGGTTAGATTAGAATTAGAGGGTGAGATTTGAACTTGGATCATCCTATGGGAAATGTTTGATTCCAACTAAAAAATGTGTTGTAACACAAACTTCAAATAGTAATTCTAATTATTATGGATTTAATTTGTTCATTATCATTCTAAAGTGTCACCTAAAATTCTTAAATAAACTAATACACAAAAAAAAAAGAAGAAAATGTACATAAATGTACATTCCTGTCCATGCACATAAAAGCCATTTATGATTTACCTTGACACTTTGCAAAAAGTTAGATGAGAATGAGTTGGCTGAGGGGTAGATAGAAAGGTGAACAGGTGGTGGTGGTGAATGGGTGATGCCAATGAATATTGGGAGAGGAAGAAAAAGGAGGTGCTAGCTGTTAAGTTAGACTTGTGTGGAGGAAAAAATGGAGTCATTAACTTTTGGGAAAGAGCAGGGGAGTTGCCTTTGGGGTCTCTTTTAGATTGTGGCAGAAATTTGATAAGAGTGGGCTTTTTCTCAGTGGTGCAAAAAAAGCACGAGGGGAGAGAAAGAGAGTGTGGAGAGAGTATGGAATGGATGTATGATTGGTTGAGGTGGGCCTAACATTCATAGATAGTTTGAAAGTGATGTGCACATGGGCTGTTTGCCCCACCAGCATTTTACACACTTCAAATCTCAAACCTTTGTAAAATTCAATTAATAGAAATAAACAAGGATAATCTGCACAAGACTTATATAAAATTATTTAAATAAAATTTATAAAATTTTTTATTTAAAATAATTTAATAAAAATTTTAAATTGATAGATTGATAAAGTTAAAAAAAATTATTTATAATTTAAATTTGATCGATATTTATTTAACAGTTAAAATTTTATTAATATTTTTATTAAAATGTTTATTTAATTATATCAAAATTTATTAATTTTTTTTTTAAATATTATACACTTGATCTATGTGATAAAATATTTTAATATATCAATTTTAATTTTTATTTATTCATTTTTATAAAAAATTTCATAAACTTCACTTATAAAACTTCATATAAGTTTTTCCCAGGTTTTTTTTAACTCTTTCAAATTATTAAAAAAAAAAAAAAACCCCAGTAGTAATTTATTGTTTTCATAACATAACATTCTTTGAAAAAACCTACTTTTAAATTTTTATTGGACTACCCACTGATGAAAAAGGAAAAAGAAAATGAGATTAATAAATTTTCAAGTGAAATATTTAAAATTTATATAGGTTGTATTTTCCCCCCCTGTTTGTAATATAAATAATAGAAAAAAACCATAGAAATTTTGGAAAAAGATAAGACAGCATTGGATACCTGTTAAAGGAGGTAACACTTATAGGTAAGAAAGAAGCATTGAACTAAAAACATCTTATCTAGTTATCTTATCTATCTTCTGTTCTGTTCTTTATGAAGAGTGAAGAAATGACAACTTGAAATACTCAAAGTCAGTCAGGGTCCCTTCACGTGAGCCAACAACGGCATCCCTCATTCATTCCTCGGTTGTCTTGGCCTTCTCAGAAGTTTATGGAAAACAAGATTGTTTATTCGCTTCTTCAGAAAATCCTGTTGGAGGAAAACAAGATCGTTTACATATTGGTCATTAGTTGCTGTTGTGAGTTGTAAGACTATATCTCAGAAAAAAAAAAAAAAAACCATAAACATAATCATAAACATGTATTGATTTCGAAGCATAAATTATCAGGGAAAAAAATCAGTCAATATTATATTTAATCCAGGTGGAATTGGAGACTTATTACATTATGAATATTTTATAACTATAACATAATCTAATCCATTTATTGTCACAGCACGAAAATTTTTGAGGTTGAAGTTCAAACACTGGAGATAGATAATCTCCTATGAATCACCTGAGTACGGTACCTTTATATTGTTTTTCTGTCAGCTGCTAATCCAAAATTTCACAAAACTGTGAAATACCAAATTAGCGAAGCCTGTTTTTTCTTCTTCTTCTTCTCTCTCTCTTTTAACTGTATGTGTGTGTGAGTGCATACGTCTGTTTTTGAGTTAACTGGAGCAGTTGTCACGTGATGAAAACTAAGACCAAAAAATCTGAAGTGAAAACTTACCAGTTTCTGTTGCAACTGCAGTGTTAGCTGAACTGCTGCATCTCTTGCATCCTTCGGGTGCTGCACAGCCTGATTCATAAATAAAGGAAGGAAATGTAAAAATACAGACGTAGAAGTCGGATTCTGGGTTTGCATTTTCAAATTAGTTTCACCAGAAATATAATTAAATAGAAGGCAAACCGGCTAGCTTAATTGTAACAATGAAGTATTGCAAATGCAAGATAACATGATGATTTTCAATAGCTAACTTAATTCTTCTTTTTTTTTTTTTTTGGAAAAAAAAACAAGTCCTCAATCCGTATAAATCAGAGAAGAGCATTAGAATCGCTTGCTCATATAAAACAGACAAGATCAATGGCGATGAATATTTGCAGCTTGTGAAATAAATGCAAGCATCTGCCATAGTTTTTCATTCCTACTTCTTTCAAACTGCCAAATCCACTTGCAGATTCCAGATAATTGATCATAAGGTTTAATGCATGGAAAATTTTCCCATTTTTCACGAGGCAGATTAGTGATATTGTATGTTGCTCTGACTATTTTTTTTTTGAAGTAACTGTGTCTAATACTTTCAGCAAACATGAATATGGACATGAGTATGAAGGTCTGACGCTCCAATATATGAAAAAACTAAGAAAATTTAAATGTACTGTATCGGAAACATATTCATATCCCATACTCGCCCTAAGTCCAGGTAACATAATATTATTGTTATACAAGAAAACTAGAGGAACAATATACAGCATCAGAAAACTAGAAATTATAGTATTGTACAAACAAAACCAACAATGCTTTGAACTTGAACTTAAGTAATATTAGAAAAGCATTAAAAACAAAGAGATTAATTGGGAGGATAGCTTTCAGTTGCTCACATCAGTACTGAATTCAACACCTATGCCAATTATATGATCAAAGGTAAAAAGGTACCAACCAAACCTTCACTCAAAACCTCAAAGTGCACGCTTACAGGTGTTGTGAGGTTAAGTGTTTGCAAACATGTATATTCCATAAAACAAAACAAAATATAGCCCCCTATACACACACACACACACACACACACACACACACCTAAGTAAAAAGCTGACCAGACTCACAGAGTTTGAATAAGGAATTTGTAGTGTGGAGCTCTTTAATCCTTCATCCTTTGAATTCCCTTGAGCGGAAGGAGATACAAAGAAAACTTTAAGCTTGTACTCCTGAATCTTCTTACCCCTTTCCTTATTGAACTGATGCAAAGATTTGATCACATTCCAAAAATCAAATTTGTCTTTAAACAATATCATACAAGTTAGTCAAATAAAAAACATTATTCTCCTTATTAGCATTACAGTATCTGCTGGTAGGTCATGCACGTTAGTATTTGGAGACACTATAGTACTCTGTAGCATAAATTTGTCTTTGCATTGCATATCTGGAGGATATTCCCGCTGGGCTTGGCGAGTGACTGACATTCAAGCAGGTCAATGAAATCAGCATCAGACATATGAGAATCTCAATGAACTAACAAAGATAAGTAATGAAGGAAAGCAGGCCAGGGAAGTGACTTTGTGATCAGAAAAGGCAAGCTACATCAGTTCTTAGACCAAAAGACAACTTTGCATTCAAATGCCATCCACATTGTTACTTTACAAGAAATGAAATGGTTTTGTGGACAGATCAGATTAAAAGTAATACTTCTGATAACACATGAGTTCCAAGGCAGTACAACACCCCTGTTTGGTCGAACACAGTAGTTCTTCGGTGCAGTTGTGTTAACCTAATATGATAACAAGTTGGGAACATTAAAATCAAACAATCTTAGAAAATCCCAGAATGGGTGGAGAATATACATAACAACACATTCATACACATTCGCAACAGTAACAGAAACAATACCTTAAAAGCCACATGGTGTTCTGCATTGTTCACCACTTTAAGATCACAAGAACTTTGCTTTTTAGGCTCAACTGAAAACATGAATAGCATTACCAAAATTGAACTAACTTAAAATTTGTTTAACAAAAGTTTTAAGAATAATCATATGCTGAAGAAAATGATCACAACGCCATTTAAGAAGGATCTTAGCATTACAAAGAAAACGGCCTCCAAAAGCAGAAATTAATGAAGCTAAAAATTGATGACACATTACAGATGACTACGAGATCAAAAAAGAAAATTCCTAAACTGCTTTTCTTCTCCCCGCATCTTCTAAAGAACAATATGTCAACCTTCACAAATTGAATTTGCATTACCCATTGTTTATTCTAGTTCTGGTTGGAAGGGATGCCGAATTGGTCTGTGCTAGCATCCAAAAAAACACCAGTAATGACTGCCAATTCTAGATCAAATGACTCCGATGAAGTAGAGAATTCAAAAAACAAAATAAATAAACATACAAATCACTATATTGTCTACAAATCTAATTCCATAAAAACTTGTAACAAAATAATCATCTCCAATGCATTCCTCTCAATCACCACCTGAAATTCAACACAACACCAATCCTTTGCACCCCTATTTTTCCCTTAGATGTATACATACATCAGATTCACGTGCATGCAAGCAAGTACAAACATACAAAAGGTGATACTTACTAATAAACTTGAGATCATTGGGATGAACAGATATCAACTGATTATCGTCAATAGCAGTAATGACTAGCACCCCACCTCTAAGATCAATCTTTACTCCCTTAGAAAAATTTCAATCAAAACCACCCACAACAATTAATGCAGCAAAACAGTGATTTAAATTGATAAAATAACAATAAAGCCACACCATAATCAATATGGCATCTCACCAAACTTCATAATAATATGGCTGAAAATATATTCTTAAAATCTACCTTCAAAGAATCATTGCAGTACTTCTATAAAAGTCCTAACGAGACTAGTTATTACTAGTTTACATCTAATGAGGTTGTAGCCAGACTCCTTCATACTTAAGTGTTATGAAGCAATACAAAAGAGAATATTCCTTCCTTTTTTGGTGCAGTGGAGATATTCTTTTTTTAAAAATATTCTTAAGGTTGAAGTAATTCTAGTTACTTGTAAAAATGCACCTTACATTAATTAGTCAACAATACAAAATTATAAGAGTAAAAAGTAATTATCAACCTAATCAAGTTTCCAAATCAAACTTCTTCATGTCTGCACCAAATAAAACCTGATTTTCTCCTTTTATATACTTTTGAAGGCTTGTTGATCCACTATAAACAATCTTTCACAAGAGGAATGTTAGGGGCAGTAGTTTTTACCTCACTCTTGAACACTCAAACAGCTTTAGCTCCATGTCATCCAAGTTTTAAGGTTGAAAATAGATAATATATCACAGGTTGGGTGCGTGTCTTTGCAATGCATGTGTAATACTTTCAACAGGCATGAACACAGACATGAGTTTGGAGGTTTGACCATCCAATTTATGAAAAAACTTAGGAAAAGCTAAGCGTACCATATCGGACACATACTCGTATCCTATACTCACCGTGAGGTCCAAATAACATAGCATTATTGTTATACACAAAAACTAGACTAATGATATACATCATCATAAAACTAGAAATTATAATGTTGTACAAACAAAACCAAAAATGCTTTGGCCTTGATCTTAAGTAATATTAAAAAAGCATTAAAAACAAAGAGTTTTAATTAGGGGGAGAGCTTTCAGTTGCTCACATCATACTGAATTCAGCACCTATGCCAATTGTATGATCAAAGGTAAAAAGGTACCAAGTGAACCTTTACTCAAAACCTCAAAGTGCACATGTACAAGTGTTGTGAGGTTAAGTGTTTGCAAACATGTATATTCCATAAAACAAAACAAAATACAACCCCCAATATAATTATATATATATATATAGCTGATGAGACTCACAGAGTTTGAATAAGGAATTTGTAGTGTGGAGCTCTTTAATCCTTCACCTTTTGAATTCCCTTGAATGGAAGGAGATAAAAAGAAAACTTTAAGCTTGTACTCCTCAATCTCCTTAGCCCTTTCCTTATTGAACTGATGCAAGGACAAAGATCACATTCCAAAAATCAAATCTGTCTTTAAACAATATCATAAAGGGTAGTCAAATGAAAACGTTATTCTCCATGTTAGCATTACAGTATCTGCTGGTAGGTTTTGCACTTTAGTATTTGGTGGCACTATGGTACTCTGTAGCATAAATTTGTCTTTGCATTGCATATCTGGAGGATATTCCTGCTGGGCTTGGCGAGTGACTGATATTCAAGCAGGTCAATGAAATCAATATCAGACATATGAGAATCTAAATGAACTAACAAAGATTAGTAATGAAGGTAAGCAGGCCTGGGAAGTGACTTTATGATCAGAAAAGGCAAGCTACATCAGTTCTTAGACCAAAAAGATAACTTTGCATTGAAATGCCATCGACATTCTTACTTTACAAGAAATGAAATAGTTTTTTGGAAAGAACAGATTAAAAGTAATACTTCTGATGACACAAGAGTTCCAAGGCAGTACAACACCCCTGAATGGTCGAACACAGTAATTCTTCGGTGCAGTTGTTTTAACCTAACATGATAACAAGTTGGGAACCTTAAAATCAAACAATCTTAGAAAATCCCAGAATGGATGGAGAATACGAATAACAATATATTCATGCACATTTGCAACAGTAACAGAAACAATACCTTAAAAGCCACATGGTGTTCGGTGTTGTTCACCACTTTAAGATCACCAGAACTTTGCTTTTTAGGCTCAACTGAAAACATGAATAGAATGACCAAAAGTCAGCTAACTAAAAACTTGTTTCAAGAGGGATGCCGAATTTGTATGTGCTAGCATCCAAAAAACACCAGCAATGACTGCCAATTCTAGATCAAGGGACCCAATGATGTTAAGAATATATAAAACAAAATAAATCAACATAGAAATCACTATATTGTCCACAAATCTAATTCCCGAAAAACTTGTCACAAAAATAATCATCTCCAATGCATCCCTCCCAATCACCACCTGAAATTCGACACAACAAGAATCCTTTGTTCCCTTATTTTTCCCTTGCCAAATTTATCACATAACCATAGAATTGTATCATGAAATTTCACATACATCTAATGGGACTCTAAATGTACAATTTCATGAACTTTCACATACATACATACATATATCAAAATTCACATGCATGCATGCAAGTACAAACATTCAAAAGGTGAAACTTACCAATAAACTTGAGGTCATTATGATGAACAGATATTAACTGATTACTGTCAAGAGTAGTCATGACCCCCAGCTCTAAGATCAAACTTTACCCTTAGAAAAAATTCAATCAAAACCACCCACAACAATTGATGCAGCAAAATAGTAATTGAAATTGATAGAATAACAGTAGAGTCACACCATGATTAGTATGGCATCTCGCCACACTTCACAATAATATGGCTGAAAATTTATTCTCAAAATCTACCTTCGAAGAAACATTATAACACTTTATATAAAAGTCCAAAGGATCCTAGTTATTAGTAGTTTACATCTAAGGAGGTTCTAACTAAACTCCATTGTTAAGTATTATGAAGCAACACAAAAGTGAATATTCCTTTTTTTAAATATTCTTAAGGTTGAAGTATTCTAGTTATTTGTAAAAATATTAGTTAGTCAACAATACAAAATGATAATAGTAAAAAGAAATTATCAGCCTGATCAAGTTTCCAAATTAAATATTCTTCTTCTCTGTACCAAACAGAACCTGGTTTTCTCTTTTTATATACTTTTAAAGGCTTGTTGATCCTCTATCAACAATCTTTTACAAGAGGAATGCTAGGAGCAGTAATTTTCAACGTCAATATTGAACACTCGAACAGCAATTGTTCTGGTAAAATTTCATCATTCTTCATTTATTGAAAGAGTGAACGCTGATTAACTCTTTTTGGGCTGTGAAAGCTGATTAGCTGAAACTCTAACTTTGACTCATCTAAAACATATTAAAAAACAAGAAAAAAATAATCTTTGACTTAGTCTGCCAACTGATATGTGCACCACTATGGTAATGTAAAGATTAACACTATTGACTTAGTCTATCTAGGCATGCGTATATAAAAAATAAAATATTAAATATTTTAAAAATTCATGTGGATGAAACAGCAATTGTTCTGGTAAAATTTCATCATTCTTCATTTATTGAAAGAGTGAACGCTGATTAACTCTTTTTGGGCTGTGAAAGCTGATTAGCTGAAACTCTAACTTTGCCTCATCTAAAACATATTAAAAAACAAGAAAAAAATAATCTTTGACTTAGCCTGCCAACTGATATGTGCACCACTATGGTAATCTAAAGATTAACACTATTGGCTTAGTCTATCTAGGCATGCTTATATCAAAAATAAAATATTAAATATTTTAAAAATTCATGTGGATGAAACAGCAATTGTTCTGGTAAAATTTCATCATTCTTCATTTATTGAAAGAGTGAACGCTGATTAACTCTTTTTGGGCTGTGAAAGCTGATTAGCTGAAACTCTAACTTTGCCTCATCTAAAACATATTAAAAAACAAGAAAAAAATAATCTTTGACTTAGTCTGCCAACTGATATGTGCACCACTATGGTAATCTAAAGATTAACACTATTGACTTAGTCTATCTAGGCATGCGTATATAAAAAATAAAATATTAAATATTTTAAAAATTCATGTGGATGAAACATGACATTTTATTTACAGCAGAACTGACTTTTTACCACATGTAAAAAATGTCTTTTTCCCTTTTTGGGGAACAATAAAACTTCTGCAAAAATAAAAATTAACTCCAATTAAAAAAAAAAAAGAAAAACAAAATCTATTCCAAAAAATAAAAGCTTAAAATGGTCAAACGAAAACATTATTCTCCATGCCAACATTCTTACAGTATCTTCCGGTAGGTCATCCATGTCAGTATGTGGAGGCAATTTAGTACTCTGTAGCAGAAATTTGTCTTTGCATTGCATATGTAGAGGATATTCCCATTCGGCTTGGCGTGTGATTGGTATTCAAGCAGGTCAATGAAATCAGTAATGGAGGAAAGCAGGCTAAGCAAGCGACTTGTCTCAGAAAAGATAAGGTAGCTAGAACAATTTTTAGACCGAAAAATACCTGTGCTTTAAAATGCCGTCTAGATATGCGGATCTCTTACCTTATGAGAAACGAAATTGTTTCTGAAAGATCAGATTAACGGTAATACCTTCGATGATACATGAGTCCCAAGGCAGTAGAACACCAATGTGCGGTCGCACACAGTACTTGCTAGATAAAGTCGTTTTAACCTAACATGACAAGTTCGGAACATTACAAGCAAGCAATCGTATAATGAATCCCAGAACAGATGGAGAATACAAAAAACAAGATATTCATAGGGCATTTGCAACTGTAACAGAAAGTTAGAAATGGTACCTTGATCGCCCCATGGTGTTCTGTGTTGTTCACCAGTTCAAGATCACAAGAACTTTGCTTCTTAGGCTCAATTGAAAACATGAATAGTATGATCCAAAGTCTATGTTGGCCAAAAAACACCAAAAGTCAACTAAACTAAAATCTTGTTTAGCAAAAATTTTCAAGAATAATTATATATACTAACGACATTTAAGAATTGCTAAACTGCTTTTCTTCTCCTCTAATTCTAAAGAATAACAATATCTGTACAAGTTCTGGTTGGACGAGAGGCTGAATTGGTCTGTGCTAGCATCAAAGCAACACCAGCAATGACCCAATCAACTTATGAATTCAGAAAAATAAAACAAATCAACATAGAAATCACTATATTGTCCACAAATCTAATTCCATAAAAATTTGTAACAAAATAATCATCTCCAATGCATCCCTCCCAATCACCACCTGAAATTCAACACAACAGCAATCCTTTGCACCAATATTTTTCCCTTTCCAATTTAATCACAACCATATAATTGAATCATGAACCTTCATATACAGCTAACGGGACTCTACGTATACAGTTTCACATGCATGCATGCGAGTACAAATATACAAAAGGTGAAACTTACAAATAAACTTAAGGCAATTGGGATTAACAGATATCAAGTGCTTACAGCCATCAGCAGTCATGACTAGCACCCCACATCTAGAAAGACTCTCAGAAAAAAAAAAAAATTCAATCAACACCACCCATAAAAATCTTTCACAAACTAAAAAAAAAAAAAATCAAAAAGAAGGAGAAGAAGAGTTAGGGAAATAAATCAAGAAATGAGTTAATTACGTATATGGCACCCGAACTTTGAACAAATGCAAAACCCCATGCGAAAAATAAGATCCAAAATGTGGAGAGTCAAATTTTCACTTGCAAAGAAGTCCAATCTTTCTTCTTCAATCTTCATATCAATGGTTTGTTTTATAGTCTTTCTTCTTTGGCTTAAAAGAAAAGAAAAACGAAAGAAAATATGAGAAACAACTTTCGTCAAAGTAAATTGTTGCAAGCGCAAGAATCTTTGAATGAAAACTTAAAAGATTTCCAGAATTAAACAGAGATCAAATAAAAGAAAAGAACAATCAGAGATTTTCAAAGGAAGATCTTAGAACAGAGATGACATAAGATAGAAGAGGAGGAACAGATGAAGAGCTTAGAACAGATATGAAGAGAAGAAGAAGAATCAGAGAATTTCAAAGAAAGAGAAGATAAGTTGACCTGGTCAACTATTGAAGCTGCATCCGAGAATCTCGGAGAAGAACAACTCTCTCTCCTCAACGGTAATATGACCGTTGGAAATAAAAGCAATATGGGACTTACATATAACCCATGACGTGCAAAATAGAAACAACCCAATATTAAAGTCCACAACATAACCCATTAAATAGGCCCTTATCATATACCTACTTCCACGAAGAAGAATTGCTTTCCAAGAAAAAAATGGATAGGTATATGAATTCAACCAACATTTTAGAATCCAGGACAGTGGAAATCCGATTCACATACATAACTAGTGAAGAGAAAGTACCAGTTGAAACTCGATTCTTCAAGAGTAAAAAATTTCTCCTCTCTTTTCTCTTCTTTTTCCAAGAATCTGAAAAAATCTTGTTATTTTTGGAGGTTTTTGTCAATCGTCAATATATTTTTAAGGAAAAAAAACCATGGGTAATTTTGGGAGCAGTCCACTAACTCTTCTCAACATTGCTCTGGTGAGTCGTGTAGACCAAACGATCAAAGTTTAAAAAGCAACTTGGGCTTTTTTTTTTTTTTTTTTTCTCTTTAACCAGTAAATCTTGTGTTTATCCAAAGAAAGCAGGAATATCCTGCTACAAAAGTTCCTAAAAACTTGCATCTTGACTCCTGAAGTTGAGATGAGATTGAACAAAAGCTAAGCAAAGTTCATATGCAGGCAAAATTGCAGATTTGATATAGGGTGCATGCAATCGATGTTTGGATGTAAATGTTCATATCACTTTACAGTGTTTTTGAAAGAACAAAGAAAATTTTTAAATAAATAACATCTGCAATCAGGAAATAAATCAAACCAATAATGGAAATTATAACAAGAAGCACTTGCACATCAAAGGGAAAAAAATAAAAAAAGAAAAGATTGCTTTGCATGTTAGTTTCAGTAGCACTTCATCTGTTTGGTATAATCATGTGTATTGTTTAATCAGCTTGATTAGTTGGTCATTGAGGTATTTGATTTACTTTGGTATCTTCTTCCATCTGATCATAATGATGATGGTTAACAACACTTCTGCACTTTCAGGTTTGAACGCCTTGCCAGATCTCAAAATCCAGTTGTAAAGGCTATCAAATGAGAACTTTGGTACGGTCTTTAGTTTACTTACCATACTTTGTTATCATCTATTTTTCCTTTGTTTCCTTCGGCAATGGAAGCATTCTGAACATGGAGATTTAATTTTACTTGAGTAACTGGCTTGAAGCTTGCCGGGTGGGATTTTCAGGTCTTCCATGAGTATCTGATGAAGCTTCTGATTCTCCTCCATAAGTTCCTCAATGATTCGCTGATGTTTCAACACCTAAATGAAAATAGAAGTTTCAGTAAAATCTAATACAGCCCTATACAAAAAGAGGAAGAATACGAACATGAACATGCTTTATTATAGGTAAGAATTGAGAGCCTGTATGAATCAAATGTATGTTGAAAACCTTGCAACATCTATCATGTATAAATCCTTTTGAGATATGGCAACTGCTAAACTAATAAGGAGCATTACCAGTTGAAGCACATTGTTTTCAGAACGCAACTGCCCAGCCTACAAAACAACCAAACCCAAGTAAATTATTGCTGCTGCTACTGCTATAACTGATAACCAAAATCGGAAGAAATGCAACTGCTTGTTGCATGTTAAAGCATGTTCTTTTCACAGCTTTCTGTTCCCAGCTACTCTTTCAATGGCTGGAGTGAAATGAATCAATGATGTTTCTTGCACAACCATTAAGTGTATAAAATGAGCTGATCGCAAGCCTCATATTGCACAAATTTAACCAATAGACCTCCCTTGTGATTTTATTAAAATGACATTCCAGATTACACATTCTAATTCAAAGCTGGAATGCAGATAAGAAATAGCAAAACCCTCAAGTGATGAATAACAAAGCGTAAAGGTATCTTTGCATACCAGTTCATTTAGGCTGGTTTCGTCTTCCTTCAA
Organism: Durio zibethinus; assembly: GCF_002303985.1. Next base: position 1,929,246 of record NW_019168381.1, read on the forward strand.
AACTGGATGTTGCAAAAAACTATTAAGAACCTTTTCTGTTCGACTTCCAAAAGAAGTCTCAGTGGGAGATTTTGATGAAAATTTTTCATAAGCTGAACCTCTACTCTTATTTCCAGGTCCAGGCAATACTTGAGATGTAGGATCTGCTAGCTTTGACACTATCTGCTCCATGTTTCCAAGTGGGCTTCGCATAGAGGGTTCATTTGTTGCAGTCAAACCACTTTGAAAGGATACAGGAAAAGCACCTTCACTGAAGGGTAAATTGGGAGCCCTTCCGAATTTCATCATCAATTTTGTCAATGCTTCCTAGATGTTTCAGATTAAAAATTTAGATACAAGTTAAGAAAAACACAACAGAAAAAATAAATATTACATAAGAAATTATACGTACTATAACAAAACATTGCATTTGATGCACCACCCCAGGCTTCACCGCAAGTCCTGCAATGCAAACAACTTTTGCTGTCAAAAACAAAATTTTTACTTCATATGATTGACAAAGCTTTAAAGTACCAGATTATTTTTATTGCAGCATGAGCATAAAAATATCAATGGCAATCAAGGTATAAAGATAAAAGCACAGCTGGTTCGATGAGGGTACTCCTTATGTGGATGCTTAAAATTTCAAAACTAGAGGACAGCCAGAACAGATTTTCATCTGGTTAGATAAGCCATGCATCTGGGATTGCTAGAATCCCAACCACAGCAATCAGCTATTTTGCTATGATCATATGACCAAGCGCTGGAACTAAGCAGTCAACAATCAAACCATAATGTATCTGGTCCTGAAATTTATTTGGATCAACATCTGCTTATCACATAACACTTTTATACAAAGAATAAATTGAAGTAACTAACATGGGAATCAAGAGAAAATAATCAGTAATTTATCTAATCTTGGAATACTGAGGCGCACATACTGTCACCTCAGGTCTGATGTTTGCAAAGTTCAGTATCAGTCAGACTTCACAATAAATTTACAAGATACTTGATCTTAATACAAATGCATCAATATCATAATACTTATTCACTTATTTCTTTTCAACATTATTGCATACCAACACCAAAACCATGGCCAATACCCACTCCACATCCAATCCCTGCTTCAATGCTCTTAGCTCCCAACTTCCTTAACTAGAAACATGAGAAAGACTAGATAAGCAGTTTGTGAAATATCAAACAAACAAAATTAAACAAAAGTAGTAAAAATCAATTAGGAAGTTCTGTATTTGACTTACAGCACCATTTACTTGTCTGCTAACAGCAGAAAATGCATCAGTTGCACCTCTTGTTGCACTCATAACTTGGCCCAGCATAGGTATTGCACCTGGTATATAACACAGGTTAACAAATATCCTTGAAAGAATATACTAGCAATAAGAAATGCCTGCAAAACTTTCATCAGTTAACAACAATATAATGTACTTCATCATAAGAGACGTTCATCAATCATAAAAGTTTTGCCCTACACCATTCATTACTTATTCCAGATACAACTATGTAACATAATACTACTGATAACCATAAAAAGCTATTCCAGAATTAGCATGATATCTAAAGGCTTTGACCCGCAGCAGTCTCACAGGACATACGATCAAAGCACATGGAGGATAAAGAAGATAAAACAAAAGCATCTAAGAGCCTGCAAGAGGATCACAATTTAGCAAATTTGATGTCCAACAATTATGAATTCTTTAATCATATACCCTTGCATCAAAATTTCACACTCAATGATTGTTAATGGATCCACTACAAACAAGGTAGAATTGGTTCACCGTAGGCAACTTTAAGATGTTTTTGTTAAAGTAGGTTCTCATTTAGTATTGAAAGCTCCCATTATATTGTGCAAGACGCCATCATAATGCATAAAGATGTATAAAAACATCACCCAAGCCAAACCTTGAAGGGTACCTGGTAGTGGTACATAATTAAATCTTTAGATTACACTGTCTTCATGGTTGAACTCATAAATTTTTTTAATGTTGTGATCTTGCACTCAACTTGCAGGGAAAAGTAATCACATTTCCACTAAGTAGCAGACAACCATATCAAACAGATCAAGGCTTATTAAGCTAAGTCAAGATACTACTGATTTACATAATTCCAAAATAATTACACGGGTACAGCAAATATATAACACTAAATGGAAGTAGTTGCATTTTAACATGTGTTGAACACTTTAAATACTTAACCAGGAGACTAACATTCGGTAAAGCTAAACCATTCTCTGACGACTGAAAAACTTCAAACTTTAACAAACAAAATCAATCAACTCACCATTTCAAATACAGTAAACATCCAAATAGAAAGCTATTACTCATTCCACTTACTCACATTTTCCCAACACAGCCATTAGCCAATATGCTTAAGGAAATAAATGAAAAGAAAGTGATACCAAAAATGATACATACAAGGTTTCTTAGGAAGCAAATTGGAATAAACATCATCGTCCTTGGGACTAAACAAACCACCCCAGTTCATCTTCACTATTCAAAGAAAAGATTTTTGCCTAAAAAAAGTACTCAAAAAAATGAATTATTATGTATATGCAAAGAAAGAGCATGTTAATAAGCAATACCTAGATTTATAGGGCGGCCCACGCCTATACCAATGCCACAACCAATGCCAAAGCCAGTAAATACTTGACCCACTTTCAAAGTAAATGGGTTCTCTAATCTGATTCCCCCAAAGCCTTTTCTTTGATTGGTTGCCACCATTTTATTGTCACTGGTATTGATACTACTCTCCATTCTTCAACAAGTCTCTCTTTCTCCTCTAATTGCAAAATCCCAAAGATATTCTCTGTCAAATGGGTCTCTTTCAAGTTTTTTTTCAGTTTTCTCTTTGAAGAAGCTAAGAATTCTGTCTCTTACTTCTTCCAGGCTAAAGCAAAGCCATTGTGGGTAGATTTTGTCTATTGAGAAAAGATGTCTCTTTGGTCTCTTTGTTATATATGGTCCAAAGGGATCTTGCCACGTAAAATGCCCTTCCTATTTATTTCTTTTGATTTTTGAATGGGCTATGAGTATCGGGCACCGGCCGTTTCCTCGTTGAGGTGGATTGGGTCTTTGATTATATTTGAGCTACAGGGTTACTAATTTTAAGCAAGCTAGCCCGGTGGTTTGATCCAAGTCGGGTTTAAACGAAAATTTTTAGATTCGAGTTAGATCTGATTAAATTATTTTATTAATAAATAATATAAACTTATATCACTAAATTATTTATATTATTTATATTCATAATCTATTTAAAATCTCACATGGATTATGTATTACTGAAGCTCTTAGCCACTTTACGTCCCTTGTTTTGAGCAGCTTTCTACCTTGATAGCCTCCAGCGATTCATTCACAAACAAAGCAAACTCTGCACCCATTTCACTTCCAAGATTGTTCTCTGCATCCTCAAGGCAGGCTAACGCTACTTTTCTGCACCATTCAGTCTCCAGACTTTCACTTTCAGCATGAATCTTGAAGATCATGGTTTTGCCTGAGTTTTTGCTCGGACTTGAGGTGATCATGTTGGGGGATAAGAATTGGTGGTATTATGGAGACCAGGGAGATAAGGGTAGCTTTCTTTCATCATTCTTGTTGATTATGTTGTTGTGAACATTTGCCCACGTCTTGAGGAACTACAGAATTATTTTTTTGGAAATGCAGGGTTATAATTAATGATATTTGACTATTGTGAATAATTAAACTCCTCATTTAAGTTTTTTAGCTATATTATCTTTTGAATTTAGAATCACGTAGTTAATGAATTTATATGAAAATAGTATATTTTAATTATAATATTTATAAACTTTTAATTTTATTTTAAGATATTTTAATTATATTTTTACTACCAAGTAAATTAATTAAAAGGTATAGAAAGTGAAATTACAAAGTAAAAATTCATATATTTTGTTATTAGTTTAGTCTAAACAAAATTCACCCTAGAAACTTTATATATATATATATATATATAATATACAAGCGATTTTGTTACTAAATTGACAAATTGGATGCCCTTTACCCCTTTCCAACTTGCACAATCTCTCTCCAATTTACTTGGAGCTTTATTTTTATGTCTAAAGGCATAAAGCTGAGTAAAATTTGAGCCCAAAATCAAATTAGTATGGGGCTGTGGGCCTAAAACCATGGATCAAGCTCAGGCCTAATACAAACAATTTCAGGTTCCTGTTACAATCCAGCTTCAAGCTAAAAGAATGGCGTTATCAATGTACCTTTCCCGGGTAAAATCTGGCTTAATATGAACCAACAAGAACCATTTCATCTTCGCCACTTATTTTCGAGACCTTTCGTTTTAAAATTAAGGTTCTCGAGTCTCAAACTATCACAAACTTTACACTCCTAAACTGCAGGACCATGGCAAAAACCCCTTCTTCCCTTCTGGGTCTCAACTCACCTATGTCACGACCTTTGTCGTACAACTCTCAAGGTAGAGTTTTTCTGGTCAGGCATTGTTGGTTTCGGGTTCAACGCAGAACCAAACCCATCTGTGGATCAATGATAAAAGCTGAAGCTCGAGTTCAGAAGGAGGATATTGTCATTGTGGGAGCTGGGATTGCTGGTCTTGCCACTGCAGTGTCCCTTCGCAGGTCAGAAAAGAAAATTTGAGCTAAACTTTATGCCTTGGCTTGCCTTTCTAGTCTAAATTAGACTCTCCGTTTACATATCAGTTGGATTCTTTTGGCTCTTCGTTAGCAATGAGTTTATGCAAAATCTCTCTTTTCTAATAGATGATGGTGGCACATATTGTTCAACAAGAAATTAAAGGATCTCCACAAATTGGTCTAATTAGTTTGCATGTTAAGTGATCTTCAGGCTAGGAATTGGATCATTAGTGCTTGAGCAAGCAGAGTCACTTAGAACTGGTGGAACCTCACTCACTCTTTTCAAGAATGGCTGGCGGGTATTGGATGCAATTGGTATTGCAGATAGTCTGAGGAGCCAATTTCTTGAAATTCAAGGGTATATGTCAATGTCACAAGCTTCTTGTTAACCAGTGCGTTAAAGCAAGAATAGAAAGTACTTGCTATATTTTTTTAGTGAACTTGATCACTTGGAAATTTACGAAATCAAACTTTCTATGGTAGGTTTCAGACTTGAAGGCATCCGTAGTTATCATATTCTGAACTTGTTCATTGCGTCATCTGTGCAGGATGGTGGTGAAGTCAGACGATGGAAGGGAGTTACGCTCCTTCAAATTCAAAGATGAAGATCAAACGTACTAAATCTTCCACGTTTTTGGGGGCAGTTTTTAATCTAATTTATTTTTGTTCTTTACCCTTCAATTGTATAGAATAGTTTCTCTGTTTCATCAACTAATGATAACGTGATGTTGCAGACAAGAAGTTCGAGCGGTGGAGAGAAGAATACTACTGGAGACGCTTGCCAATCAGCTGCCACCTGAGGCAATCCAATTTTGTTCGAAGTTAGAAAAGATTGAATCAAGTGAAAATGGTGAAACACTTTTGGAACTTGCGGATGGTACTAGATTGCTTGCAAAGGTTAATTAATCTACGTTTCAACATTCTCCTTCATATATATATAATTCAGCATTGCTTCCAAACCGTGGCAAAAGAAACTAAATTGTTGAATATATGTATATATGTATTTGTATGTATATTTCAACAGATAGTTATTGGCTGTGATGGAATTCGGTCTCCAATAGCCAAATGGATGGGTTTCTCTGAGCCAAAGTATGCAGGGCATTGTGCTTTCCGTGGACTAGGATTTTATCCCAACGGGCAGCCATTTGCACCAGGAGTTAATTACATATATGGAAGAGGGTTGCGTGCCGGATATGTTCCTGTATCTCCTACGAAAGTTTACTGGTTTATCGTCTATAACAGCCCCTCTCCAGGTTTTTTTTATTATTATTTTTTTTTACGGTAGAATTCAGTCATTTAATGAAATAGTGAAACTATCATACAAGAACTTCCAGTAAAGTTTTTTCCAATCCTTCTAAGCTCCAATGATTTAAAACATGGCTTGTTGCAGGTCCAAAGATCACTGATCCAATTTTGCTGAAGAAGCAAGCAAAAGAACTAGTAAAGAATTGGTTTGAGGAGCTACCTAAATTGATTGATCTCAGCCCGGATGAGACGATAAGTAAAACCCCCCTTGTCGACCGTTGGCTATGGCCAGGTGTAAGTCCTCCTGCTTCAGCTGGCAAAGTTGTGCTGGTCGGGGATGCCTGGCATCCGATGACTCCCAATCTTGGGCAAGGTGCCTGTTGTGCTTTAGAAGATGCGCTGATTCTGACAAGAAAGTTAGCAGATGCAATTAAATCTGGACCTGCATCTGTGGAAGGTGCTTTCGGGGCATATGGAGAGGAAAGATGGCCCCGTATCTTTCCATTAACCATACGGGCAAATATCGTGGGATCTCTTTTGCAGTGGGATAATCCATTTGTCTGTTCTGTTCGTAACAACGTTATCATACCTAAACTCGTTAGTCTTGGACCAATGCTTGAACACACAAATTTTGAGTGTAAGCCTTTAAAAGAGTAAAATGTAAGATTTCAAGTCGACCTTAAATAAAATGTAATTTCATCAATGCAAGAGTTAAGAAGATCGTTATACCAATAAAGCAGGTTCTCCGCCTTAAATATGTTGAACCTCATCTCATTCACCACACTTGCAACTCCAATACTCTGTTACCACTAATTCAAGGTTCAAGCATCCAATCTATTTAAAAAATGCTCTAAAGTCTTGTGTACAAGTTGAGGTGGACGAGCATGAATAGCAAATTTAAAAATGAAAACACGCATCTTGAACCTGCACTCATGTGATATTTAACATCAACCCAAAATACCATTAACTTATTAGCATTCAAGCCAATTGTAAAATCCATTTTACATGTCATAAACATGACAATGTATAACCAACCCAAAGGAAACAGCTTCCTTCTGCCGTCTTTAAGTGCTTTAATTTTTCATCCTGTATATATGTAATATCACAAAGTGATGAAATCATCTACATTCTATAAAATGAAAATGGTTTTTCAGAAGAAAATGAATATCTCGATAACTCTTTGACAAGAAGCAAGTGAGTTACACCCGCTCTTTGATAATCTCACAGGTTATGCACACCGGTTGCTTTGTGGAATTAAGTTCCCCAGCTCCGATTTTGAAGTAAGTTACTCCATGCACCAAAGACTCTTGATTTTGCAATTAATCTTCAAACCCTTGATTCTGCAAAGAATTTGATCATCTTAGTTTTTAAAATACTATATCAAACATAACATTCAAAGTCTAAATTTTGATTCTCCTAGAATATCCCTTGATTCTAACTTTAAGTATCTAACTAAACGTCTGCAATTTAAAATCAGTAAATTTTATCAAATTTCATCAAACTAAATGGGGGAAACTCTAAAATAACTTAATAACCAATAAAAGGATTTAAAGCACAAAGCTGAACGGTTCATATGCTTTGGTAGATCAATAAAACACATCGATATGACTAATAATCAATCACTGCCTTTCAATATTCTAACATGCTCTAGGAAGCTGGTAGCTGGTCCATTCATTGCTCAACCAAAATAAATGTAACTTAGTTATTTCACCGAATGAAACCAATCAAACAGGCTTTAATTTACTAACTTAGAACCCCCCACATACGAGTTCTTTTTAAATCACCCAAAAAATGGTCAAATACCCAGATTTTAGGCAATCATATATCGTAAAATGATCTAACTTTCGGAACCAATCAAGCGAAACAAAAAATGAAAAAGAAGGGGATGATGTTTGAAACCTGGGCTGGAAAAGAACCAAAGAATGATAGCGCAAAGAACGAGAACGAGAGGGATGATGTGGATAGCGTTCTCGGCAGATCTAAGACGAGACCTTTCTTTCTTGGCGGGGTGTGAGAGGGGATTGTATGTGGGCAGTTCTTGAGGGTTCAAGGGAACCGTCTCTGAGCTTTGTTGCTTCGAACTCTGTGATTGGGATGGTGATGAGTTGATGAAGAACTCGTCTGAGACTCTGGAACTGCTTGATGATCGCTGCATCTTTGGATTCTTTTCTCTTTTGATTCAGACAAACAGAGAGATAGAGATTCCCCAAAGATTGAAATGAAATCTTGGGTCTTCGTTCGGGTGCTGACTGAACGCCTCACGAATGGAGACGGTTTTTGCTAGTTAAGGCGGTGATCCAATATGACAAAACCATCCTTGAGCTTTTTTACTTTTTTTTTTTCTGGATAAATTGTATTTTTTAAACGAAAATTTATAATTATTTTTTCATCAAAAAAATTTATAATTTTTGCCTGACGAAAAAATGGGGTTACACAATTTATTTACACTTTTAGCCTAAAAAATTTTGTAATTGACAAGTAATATCAATCTAAAAATCTCATTTTTCAATAAATTTTAAATTCCAAAATCCAGCATTTAAGTATTTTGCTTAGATTATATTAATACGTATAATTTTTTTTCAATTATTTTTTTGTCAAGAATTGATTGTTTGAGATTAATATTGTAGAATTATTCACGTATACAAAGAAACAAATTATTATTCAGATTTTTTCATATGACATAAAATAATAATTTTTAGTTCATGGAAATGTTTCCTCTTTCTAAAATTTTATGTAGGCTTATGTAAAAAGATACTACACGTATTGTTAGGTCACATTGTTGTATTATTTAAGCAATTTTAACAGTTTTTGTAATTACAAAAACACATAGTTTCCTATTATCTTCTAATACTATTTTTTTTTCTTCGTCCAAATAATGAAATCAAATTAGGAAAATTATTCTGAAAACAGTCAAAAATCTCTTCCATTCATTCCATCACATTTTTCATATATTTTTGCTATTTAAAGTAAACGTTTTAAATAAGATATTAATTTTATTCTTATCTTATAAAAATTTTAATTTTTTAATTAAATAAAAATAAATATTAAATTATGACAATTATAAATATGAATTGAAATTTTTATTGGATTAAATACATATACAAATAATATAATATTTTTCTCGTATCTATATTTTATATAATATAAAAATTTTATTAAATAATATAAATTATTATTTTAATTATTTAAATTAATATATTTTTATTTTAAAAATATATTTTTTAAAAATTATATAAATATGTAAGTTAAAAATAAAAAACTAAAAAAATAAATGTTTTAATAAAAAAATTATTCACATTAATTAAATATCATAAAAATTAAATAATTTAATATAATCGTTAAATATAATTATAATTATAATTATAATATAAAAATTAGAAAAAATATATTTACCTACTTTTCTACTTGACACGCAGCCGCCATGTTTGATTTGACCTCACTATTGAGGAAACTAAAACACGCGCCTGAAGTGAGCATTGTAAAAAATCTTCGTGAGGCTCATACAAAAGGTGAAAGATAAAAGAAAAACATTGAGCACCATATGTTTGTCTCATTCTTGCATTGGGTGTTTGGTTATTGCTTGATTGCAGCCACTCTGGTTTCCGAACGGAGGGCGCGTGGCTGCACGAGTTAGATTGTCAAAGGTTACTTCATGCGAAGACAATTAACACGTAAATGAAGCAGCAAGGAAACATCCTGCTTTCGGTTTTCATTTTTTTTTCCATGAAAAAGCAAATTAAATGTTCTGAAATGACTCAAATATCCTTCAGAAAATAATTAATTATAAATCAAAATAATAATTAATAAATTAAAATTCCAACAAATTTTGGCTTTTTATTTATTTATAATAATTTATAACAACAATACACCAACACGTACGCTTTTAGCTTCTTGGATTTCTCCTTCAATCTCACGGTAACAAGAACTCCCTTTCTCTTTCGGTGGCGACGGTGTCAAATCACCGGTTATTCTCGCGGTAAGCTCTAATTTCTCAGTCCACCGTCATCTCCTCCGACTTCTCGTGATTCAGTTTATTCTAACTCGTCGCCATCATGAATCCCGAATAGTAAGCTCCTCTCTATATATATTTTTCGAATCTTAGAAAAAACCGTTAATTTTTTTAATTTCTTTTAGTTGAATTTATGTTAAAGCAGTCGTTCTTAATTTATTTATATGGATGATGGATCTGCTTGTTTAAATTTTCTTTTGAATTAACGGTTTTTGATTTTCCCTAAAATTACTTTGTTTCTCTCATTTTCTTGATTATTGATTGGCTTTGTGAATCAGATCCGTTTGGTTTTTTTATTGAGATCTGTTTATCTATTTTCTAGCATTAGACGTTAGCTAGGAAATAATAATTGTGGCTAAATTTGTGATTTACAGGAGTGATTTCTTAAGTTAGGTAACAGTTTATGGAGAAATTTAAGATATTTAAAAGAAATTCAGGCTTAAAGATGGAAATAATGAAGTAATTATTAGCAAGGAGCTAATCATCTTCAAAACTGCTAGGGACAGAAATTGAAAGCTTGATTTCTTATTAGCCTTCATTGGATGTATTCTTATATGTTGAAATTTTGATTTTTTTTTTAATATTTATTTTGAATTTTGTTTGTTTGTGTTAATGGCAGTGATTATCTGTTTAAGCTTTTGCTTATTGGAGATTCTGGTGTTGGGAAATCATGTCTACTTTTGAGGTTTGCTGTAAGTTCTTGGTCCCTCTTTGATTTTCATGCTTTTTGATCTTAGCTTCGTGATTTGCTCTCTTTTTATTCACTGAAAAGGTTAATGCTTTTAAACTCTTTTTTTTCTTTAATTTTTGGGAACCAGGATGATTCATATCTGGAAAGTTACATCAGTACCATTGGTGTTGACTTTGTAAGTTCGTCTCAGTATTTTTATAGCATTGGTTTGTTTATTTTAAACATGTCAATGGTAATTTAGTTTTCAATGGTTTTTCCATATGCAGAAAATCCGCACTGTGGAACAGGATGGAAAGACCATCAAACTCCAAATTGTAAGTCCGTACATTGATTGGCTAGCTTTTCATTTGTTAATCGGGGTTTGAATCTCCGAAGTTATGCATTTGGAATCCATACTGCAATTGTGGTACACCCATTATCTTTCTGCTTTAAGTGGGCTGTGTTCATTCTCTCAATTCTATTCAATTCTAATTTTACGAATTTCTTTGTTTAGAAGTTAAATCCTTTTTTTCTTTCCGTTGGAGTTTTTTGATACAATTTATACACTTAAGAAAGCTGCATGATTGTATCTTTTCTTTTGATCATTGTTGATTTCTGATTGCCTTTTTCATGCTTGTCTCTGGATATGCAGTGGGACACTGCTGGCCAAGAACGTTTCAGGACAATCACTAGCAGCTACTATCGTGGGGCTCACGGTATCATAGTAAGTGCCAGATTTCATATTTTATGTGTTTTTCCCCCCTTATTTTTCTTTATGCAGGATTAAGCTTATCCTTCTTACATTCTTGGTAGGTTGTTTACGATGTAACAGACCAAGAGAGTTTCAACAATGTCAAGCAATGGCTAAATGAAATTGACCGCTACGCCAGTGAGAATGTGAACAAGCTTTTAGTTGGGAACAAGTGTGACCTAACAGCAAACAAAGTTGTGTCCTATGAGACAGCTAAGGTAAACTGCTTGCACATAATGTTGAAAATTTATATAGCTTTAGTTATTAACTAAAAAGGTTTAGGATTTGCATCATTCATGACTTGTTTTCTTTCTGCAGGCTTTTGCAGATGAAATTGGGATTCCTTTCATGGAAACAAGTGCTAAGAATGCCACTAATGTTGAAGATGCTTTCATGGCCATGGCTGCTTCAATCAAGAATAGGTACTCTTAACTGATGTTTTCCGCATTTAATTGTGAATTGACGCACACATGCACACACATGTATGTCAGATTGGCCCTCATTTTTGAGTTTATTGGTCCTTTTCTCTTTATGGTTGTTTGCAGGATGGCAAGCCAACCGGCCATGAACAATGCGAGACCTCCAACAGTGCAGATTCGAGGACAGCCTGTGAACCAGAAGTCTGGTTGCTGCTCTTCTTAAAGAAAATTAGTTTTAGTGGGCTCATGATGGCTTTGTGTTATTCGTTGCATGTCGTAAAACTAGTCCTACTTAATGCTTTTGATTTGAAGATGGTTCAACATGATTTGCTAATTCTTGTCTTATGTTCAATACTCTGATAAATTTCCATTTTTTTAAATGTATTTGATTTTAAGATTACATTTGTACAAAATAGGAATGATGTTGAAAAACAGTATTTGCCCTGTTCAGTTTCTCTATTATAAGTCACATATTGCCTCATTTGAAAGAAGCTAATATTTTGCGATGAGAATTGAAATTTATATTTTTAACATGATCACGGAAGTTTCTTCTGGAAATTGTGCATCCTGTTTTTCTCAATATGTTTTTAAGTTGGTTTGGTCGAAACTGTAGTAAAATGGCAAGTGCAATAAGCATTGAAATTTCCATAATATCTTCTTTAGTCATTTATCCTGACCAAAAAAATTGTCAACAATTTCTAGTGGGTTAGAAACATGAAAGCACTGGTTTGGTATTTTTCTCCTTCTTCACCTTTTAACGTGACAGATTACGTCGTTTAGGAACAAAAGTATAGTTGTACAATTCAAAAAGGTTTGTTATCGGCAGGAAATTCCCAGGCATGGCCATTGACATTGTCTGCTTCAATTTCTTAACAATTGGATTTAGAGCTTAGGCAAGCCTGTGAACTGTGAACTCCATCAAAGTGATTTGAACCAACAGAGGAGTGAAAAAACATAATTTCAAGCACTTCCAATGAAAGGAAAATGCTCAAAAATAACTTTCAAGGGAACCACGTAAAACCTACCAGTAATCACCGCAAGAGCAGCATCCATCATTAAAATGGTGAATCCTAACAGTATCCCTTACTTACAATAATCTTTCGTCTTTCAATTGCTGATACGTACTTGATGAGGCGGTGGCCGTCTCCACATACTCTCAAGTTTTTCAACAGTCTGATTGGGGTCCCACAAGTTACTTTAATGAGCCCAATGGCAACTGCCAGTTTTTCACTATGCCGTAATAACGGCTGTGCTTTCTGTTCTTACCCCACATCATGCGATGCAAATTCAAGATCTGGAACACAACCTGCCAACTTCATTTTCTTCTTCAATTTTTTCATGTATAGAGGCTAATTCTGGGTGCACCCCGTTAAACTGAACTCGTGAACTACACTATTGATTTCAATCCAGCTACACCCAGGTGTCTTTAATACCTTTTTGGCTTTCATTGATTGGCGAACCGCTAGCAACATGGTCCCACTTGTTCATTGCTGCATAATATCAGCCGGTCGCACATAACCAGCTGCACTTTTCGGATCAAGATTAAGCAAGTTATAAGCTGCAAACTCGGCCATCCCTCAGTCGTAATAATGACCCATGTTTTCTAATTTTTAAACACCGAACCCACCCGACCCCCCCCCCAAAAAAAAAAAGAAAAATAGGTATGCATGCATGTTAAGGAAAAGACCATGGGTAAATTATCTAAAATTTACACTCAAAAACATCAAATGGTTTCCAATAAAGTCATCATTCCTCAAAACCTTTTTGACTCCTGAATATTGAATAGATCACAATGAATTCCAAGCAAGTGAAATCCATTGTGTAGATTGCAGTCGTGGATCTCACTTGCCACCCAAGGAGGGAAAGTGGCCAGGATCTTCAATTGAGGGGGCTGGCACATTGCTAGCTGTGTTGCCACCATATCCACCTCTAGGACCACGGCCACGGCCTCGACCACGCCCGGGGCCATAGTACCTCTCCCCTTCCGCAGGCTTCAGGAACTCATTGATGCTGACAGACTACATTAAAACAGCATTCATAGAGAATTTTAGTAAGGGAAGAACATAACGTGACATGTACATCATCAGCACCAGTAACAGCAATAAGGTTGACAACTTCATACAAAGATACTTTTCCCATTCATCAAGGAATGAAAAATCAGAAAATTCACATTATTATGCAATTACATAACAATTAGAAGTATTTATAAAGAGATAAAAAAAGTTTTACAGTTGGAACAGAAAATGATCTGTTCATAGAGAAGAGGCAATTTTTTCTGAGTTATCACCCCTAAAACAACCAACTTAAGTTAATTTGTATATAAAAGAAAATTAGCTTGAAGACAACCATTGATTCTCAAATGATTTTGCAGATTCATTTGCATTTTTGCTGAGCGGCCATTGTGCTGTCAGACCAAAGGAGAAATAGGCATGGCCTAAACCAGTTACAGTTAAAGGCCAAATTAGCTTAAACCAATGACATGCAAAAGGAATATCAAAACACTACTCAAACAGCCAATAACGATGAAAGAACTAAACTCAATATAAAATGGAACCTGAGATTCATTTCGAAAAGGAAGAGGCATATTCTACTTAATTAAGCAAAAAAGTTCAAAGATGCATCCACTCTTCGTTAAACAAAAGTAATCACAATATGAGTCAAACTAGTAAGGAATCTTGGTCCAATGCAAAAAATATGCGTACAAAACAACCAAATAAGAAAGTTAGAAAGGTACGATTGCATGTCAGACCCACATCTATCCAAAAGAAGCAGTTAATCAACAATAACAAGTGAGAAAAATATGCAAACCTTTTTTACTTTTTCTTCTTTATCAGCATCTTTTCGCTTGTCCTTTTCAGAACCCTAACAATCAAAAGCTATGTCAATATACCAGCATAAATTTAGATGAAACAATACATACCAACAGAAGAAAGTTAAGAAACCTTACCAGTTTGATAAAGATGTCATCATTAATCTTCTTTGAAAGTTGTTGCATGGACTCAAACTCTTTAGCATCAACTTTCCTTTCTTCAGTCTTGAGGGCAAGGAAAGCTTTCCGCTTTTCCTCAAGAATCTTCTCATATTCTTCCAAAGTCATCTCCTAATATAAATAGAGAAAGAAGTACACATTCAAAATTAGAACATTAACTTCAAGCAATACTTATTAAACCAGGCAAATCCAAACTAGGTTGATTATTTTATCATACTAAAGTTAATTTCATTAACCAAAGAGGAAGCATGGCCAGTTCTACCATTCATAATTATTGAAGATGAATGTACCAATTATTACCTAGTTAAAAGAGTATTTAATTAGTATGAATAGGCCCCACAACAGGATGGGTTATAATTACAGTTCGATCACTGATGCTATGCACTTTTGAAACTATTAGAATTACAAATGGATGTATTGTTGCTAGACACATTGCCCATTACAGAAAAAAAGTTCAAATAGACAACTAAAACAATTCAAGGAAGTTATCACAACACATTCTATTAACTCCCTGATCACTAATTAAACAAAACCCTACCCGCATCTCTAGGAAACCGTAACCTAACTATGATCAAAGAAGTACCTTATTTTCAGGCTCCTCCACAGGTTCAGTTGCCGTGTTCTCCTTGCTGGCATTCACAGCATCTTCCTCTACAAACTGCTTCTCAGTGCCCACATTCTTTTCATTCTCAGGGACATTTTCTTCAGTCTCCCTTATTTTGGCCAAAATATCAGATATATAAACAGTTGAGTTTGTATCACATAAAAAGATACATGTATAAAGCATAAAGGATGAGGAACTTTGTTATGCAGACTGCTTAAAAGATTGGCAAAACAGATACTCACGGAGCAACTTCATCAGTAGGACTACCCCAATTACCACGTCCAGCACCATCGCGTTTGAACTCATTCCTGGTTATGCATAAAGATAGAAAAATAATGTGATAAATGTTTCTATAAAACGGATAACACCACTGAAAATGGAAATCCAAATAAAGAAAAATACTAACCCACGCCCAGTCCCACTACGGCGATCATACTGCCTACGTGGGCGTACCCCTTCACCAGATTCTCCATCATTAGAACCACCTCGATGACCCCCACGGAAAGAACCTCGAGGCCCACCATAGCCGCGCCTTTCTGATTGATTCCCTCTTTCTCCCTCTTCAGAGGGTCTGTACCCTCCTGAATATCCATTGGATTGATCACTAATATTGTAATCACGATTGAACCCACTGCCGCCACGTCCACGACCACGTCCGGTACCACGGCCTCCTCCACGCGCAGACTCATTCTTTGCCTCCCTCACTACATAACAAGGCAAACATGGAAAAAAATGATGCAGGATAAATGTGTAAGCAAACCGCACTTCAATAATGAAAAGTGATGGTCAATAAACCAACAAAAAGTGAACAGAACAAGGCAAAGAGCAAAAAAATAGTTTAAACTTCACATAGATAAATACACGAAATACAATTTTATAGAAAGACAAATTCACCAATTTCTTATATTTTACCTCATTTTCAAAAATACCATGAAACAAAAATTAAATAAATTTTATACCTTTTGGGATCAAAACAGATTTAAAAAACCAAGAAGAAAAGTATAAGTTACCAGCTTGAGCAGGAGGAGGTGGCTTGGTGGGGAGCTTGGCAGACTTAGCCGGCTGAGCTTGAGCTGGAGTTGAAGCAGGAGCTTTCTTAGGCTTTTCAAGCTTTTGCTTCTCAGCAGCAGCAATAAGCAAACTTGGGTCTTCGATATCATCATCCAACAGATCGAAAGAGTTTTTGGTTGCCATCTGTTAAAGAAGGGATGATTCTGAAAACTTTAGGTTTTTTTTTTTTAAAGAAAAAGCAATCCTAGTGTATGGTTAAAGCCATGGAAGTGAATAGAAGTAAAAAGATTTTGGTGTCTCCAAGATAAGCAAATAGAGAAACAAAGGAACCATTGAGATACAACGGAGGTACTCGTAAACCCTAGCCCATAGTGAGAGTAAAGATAACCTTAAAAATCCTATGAATTTGCTAGTGTGTGGGTAAGTTCATTTTAAAACTTGTAGTTATTATATAAAATTATTAAAAAAATTTCAACCCAAAATATTGAAAAAAAATAGTTTTTTTATTCGAATAACTAATTTCATTATTTAAAGAAAATGACAAAATGCTACAACATTTACTGATGCTATACACAATACTATTTAAATTTTTAACTTAAAATTAAAAATTAAAACACAAGAAAATGAAAGAAATACATATAAATTCATTAATATAAATATACAATTTTTACACAATATTTAATTAAATGGATCAGTAATTATGTGATTTAGATAAGGTATTGAATTTTTAATTTTAAACCAAATAAAAAAAAAATGGTTAAAGGGAAAAAGTATAAAAACTGAAAACAGAAAGAAAATATGGGCTAAGAAAATATCGGCTTTAAACCCATTTCCTACTTTGATGTTGATGAAGCAGAAAAAGCAAAAGAGTATTAAATTGGGTTTGATCAGTTATTGTAATTGGGCTACCTTAAAAAGAAACAATTTGTGCTGGGCCTTAAAAAGTTTAACTTGTCGTCCAATCAGAAATCAGGATCATTATTTTATTTTGTGATACATTTTTATTTTCTTTTTTTAGGGGAAATAGGAAATAAATCATTTGTTTAATATAATTTTACAACCATGATATAGAATCAAGAATATCAAACTTCATTTATGATGTTCAAAATGACGAGGGCTTCCCCTATTTTATAAACAAAATAAATAAAATTATTATTAGTAAAGTATTAAATTTTTAATTTCATCTATTAGAATTCAATTTTTGACGTTTATAAATATAAAAAATAAATAAATTTATTTAGTAAAGGTTAATATTTACATATACTTGAAAAATTACTTTTGAAAATTTAAAATTTTGAGTTTCATGCGTATAAAGAATAAAAAGTGAAAAATTTTAATTTTATGTGCGTCAATCTATCATTTATTTGGTTAGCATTGTTTTTGCCATTCAATATTTTTATTTGTGAGTATTTTGTTTTACATTACAAGTAGTGTGGTTGAAAAAAATATAGTATAATCTAAGGTTTTATTTGGTAGGAATGATGAAAATGAGTAAAGATGAAAAATTTATAATTAGTTTCTTAGTTTCTGGCTTAACCATTAAATTAAGAAAGTGTTTGATTTATAAATTTTTAGATTTGGAGAGAAAAAGTGATATTGAAAGAGAAATATATAATTTTTAAGTTTTGTTGACTTAAAGAATCTAAGATTTTTGTGTTTGTTTCATGAAAATGTAAGATTACTTAATAAAACTTTTTACTATATTATCTTTAATAATATGTAAATAATATAATATTTATAAAATTAATATATAAATAACACGTTATTATCCTTAAGCAGAAAAAACACTTGAATTTTAGAGCATGACTATTGACAAGATCTGCTTCAATTTCCTAACAATTAGAGTTAGAGCTTAGACGAGCCTGTGAAGTGGGAACTCCATCAAAGTGATTTGAACCAGCAGAGGAGTGAATAAAACCGTCCGAGCACTTCCAATGAAAGGAAAATGCTCAAAAATAACTTTCAAGGGAACCATGTGAAACCTACCAGTAATCACCGCAAGAGCAGCATCCATCATTAAAATGGTGAAACCTAACTGTATCCCTCACGATAATCTCTCTTCTTTCTATTGCTGATATGTACTTGATGGCGCGGTGGCAATCCCCACATACTCTCAGGTTTTTGAACACTCTGATTGGGATCCCATAAGGAACTTTAATGAGCCCAAAGGCGATTGCCAGTTTTTCACTATGCCGTAATAAAAGCTGTGCTTTCTGCTCTTCCCCCACATCATGCAATGCAAATTCAAGATCTGGAACATAACCTGCCAACTTCATTTTCTTCTCCAACTCATTCAATTTTTCATGTATAGAGGCTATTTCTGGGTGCATCCTATCTCCTGATCTGAACTCATGAACTTCACTATTTATTTCAATCCAACTATACCCAGGTGTCTTTACTACCTTATTGTATTTCATTGATTGGCGAACCCTAGCAACTTGGTCCCATTTGTTCATTGCTGCATAAACATTCGCCAGTTGCACATAACCAGCTGCACTTTTCGGATCAAGATTAAGCAAGTTCTCAGCTGCAAACTCAGCCATTTCCACGTTCTTGTGGGTCCTACAGGCACCCAAAAGGGTTCCAAATATGGCAGAATGCGGCTTGAAAGGCATTCTCTTTATCAAATCTACAGCTTCAACCAGTTTCCCAGCTCGACCAAGCAGGTCTACCATACATGTATAGTGATCTGGTCTAGCTTCAATCCCATAATCCTTCACCATAGAATCGAAGTATGAAACCCCAATATCTACCAGCCCTGCATGGTTGCAGGCCAAAAGAACCGCTACAAAAGTGATCCAATCTGGCCTTATCCCTTCATCCCTCATCTCTTCGAACAGACATAAAGCTTTCTCACCTGCACCATGTTGGGCAAAACCAGAAATCATTGCATTCCAACTAACAACATCCTTCCGCTTTATCTCAAGAAACAGTTTCCAAGCATCATCCAGCACTCCACATTTACAATACATGCTAATCAATGAAGTACATGCAGTTGTATCATCCCGTAACAAAGACTTACAAACAAGCTGATGAACTTGTTTCCCCAACGGCAAAGCAGACAATTCACTACAACCCAATAAAACACTACTCAAACTTGAATGATTCGGCCTAATACCATACCTTAACATCATCCTAAAAAGTTTTAAACCATCCTCAGCTCGACAATTCTCCACATAACCAGCGATCATAGCATTCCAAGTCACCAAGTTTTTAACTGGCATTTCTTTTAACAATCTCTCAGCTTTTTCTATCTGCCCAAACTTCATACACCCACTTATCATCGCAGTCCAAGCCACCACACTCTTCACAGCCGCTAACTCAAAAAACTCTACAGCCAACTCCAACTCCCCACATTCAACATACCCAGAAATCATTGCACTCCAAGTAACACTATTCTTCTCCGGCATTGCCAAAAACAACTCCCTTGCTTTCCGCATTAGGCCCTTTTGAGCAAAACCGGAAATCATTGTATTCCAAGAAGCAGTATCCTTAAAGGGCATTGAATTAAAGAAAGACCAAGCTTTTTCCATATCAAAATTATGTACATAACAAGACAACATAATATTATACGAGACAGTGTCTTTTTCAGGAATTTTATCAAACAGTTTTTGGGCATCTGTTATTTTCCCGGGTTTTTTTGAATACGCAGCCAAAATTGAGTTCCAAGTAACTGTGGATTTAACAATCATGTTATTGAAAACTCGGATAGCGGAATCTAAATCACCAGATCGAATATACCATGAGATAATCTTATTTGAAGAAATGGTAACATCGTGATTATGTTGATCGAAAGGTGGAGATTTGTCAAGAGAAGGGGCGGTGGGGTGTTTCCTTGTTATGTTATTGGTGGGAACCAACTGGGGTCTTTGTGGTGAATGGGAAGAGAAATTGGTTGGAATAGTTTCGAGGTTGGGATTGGCATTTGGGTTTTGGATTGTGAAAGTGGAGAAAGGTAATTTAAGGTGTTTGGTTGGAGGAAAAATTTTGAGGAAAGGCAAGGTGGGTTGGTTTGTTTTGTTTCTCAGATAATATACATTTCTCATGCTCGGAAAGAATAAAAAGGAAGCTGACGATGGTTAAGGTTGTACTTCTAAGCTGTCCTGTAATAAGGCTTGAGTTTTGTTTCTTTGGATTTGTTCAGCAACAGACAACTGTTGTCCAATATCTCTACTCCGCCGTTTGGTTTGTATGAAAGAAATTACTCTTACCCGACAGACAAGAATGCAAATGAAACATAAACTAAATGAACTGATTGTTATCGTTACTCTCTCCACTCTCCACTGTGCGAATAGCATCTTTATAAGATTGAAAAACGAAAATAGGGAAAAAAAAAAAAAGAGTCAATTTATAGTATTTCCACATTTTTACCAAAAATATGTTTTCTCATTTCGAAGCCAAATTCTCAGTTCATAGCACTGCCAAATATCAACGATACTTTAACCTTAATGATCAATTGCCATTTCTTGGTAACCTAGCTTATTCTTCAATATACCAGACTTAAATAGATAATTATTTTTTAGAATGAAAAGATTGATTTGGTATTGAAAATGTGCAATAACGAGGAAAACTTGCAGACTGAAGAACGGAGGCACGACATCATTCCCCCCACCATCGCAGCCAGGATGGAAAAGGGGGAAGTATGAAGCCTGTACAAGGTTGCTATACATACATATACCGCACTAAGCACCGAGGAAAGCTTAATGTCATTTAGCCTTTCGCTTTTTTTTTTTTGGTTGAAAAAATTTTAGTAACAGGAGATTACTCATCTCCAAGATCAAGACAAGTCACCAATCCAATTGAAATTTATAAATCTATTAAACTTTTACTTGCAGATTTTTTAAATTTATAAATTGTCTACCAACGAGAGATTGTAAGGATTTAAATCTGAATGCATTAACACCCAACATTCACCTCTCACCACTTCCGCCAACCCTCATCGGCTATTATTGCCTTTCACTTATATTTGCAAACATAAATAAAACACCCCACCTTGAAGCCAGGAGAAACTCCTTTATTTTTCATGAAGCATCAGATCATCAATAAAAAGAGATTAAAATGATAAAATAACAAGAATGCAATGTTTCAGACAGGACCAACTAAACCATCTTAATCTACGCCGAACCATAACTGGTGCACTACTTCTCAGTCGTAATAATGACCAATGTTTTCTAATTTTAAAACCCCCAACCCCAAAAAACAAAAAAGAAAAATACGTATGCATGCATGTCAGGACAAGACCATGGATAAGTTATCTAAAATTTACTCTCAAAAACATTAAACGGTTTCTACTAAAGGAAGTTATCATTCCTCTTGAAAAACTTTTTTACTCCTGAATGTTGAATAGATCACAATGAAATCTGAGCACGTGAAAACCATTGTGTAGATTGCAGTGGTGGATCTCACTTGCCACCCAGAGAGGGAAAGTGGCCAGGATCTTCAATCGAGGGGGCTGACACATTGCTAGCTGCGTTGCCTCCATATCCACCTCTGGGACCACGGCCACGGCCTCGACCACGCCCGGGGCCATAGTACCTCTCCCCTTCGGCTGGCTTCAGGAACTCATTGATGCTGACAGACTACATCAAAACAGAATTCATAAAAAATTTTAATAAGGGAGGAAGAACATAATGTGACATTTACATCACCAATAACAGAGGTTGACAACTTGATACAAAGATACTTTTCCCATTCATCAAGTAAAGAAAAATTTGAAAATTCACATTATTATGCAATTACTTGAAAATTAGAAGCATATATAAAGAGTTGAAAAAAGTATGTATGACAAAGAAAAGTTTAAAATTTGGAACTGAAAGTGATCTGTTCATAAAGAAGAGGCAATTTTTTCTGAGTTATCACCCCAAAACAATCTACTTAAGTTAATTTGTATATAAAAGAAAATTAGCTTGAAGACAATCATTGGTTCTCAAATGATTTTGCAGATTCATTTGCATTGTTGCTGAGCAGCCATTATGCTGTCAGACCAAAGGGGAAATAGGCATGGCCTCAATCAGTTACGTTAAAGAACAAATTAGCTTAAAGTAACAACATGCAAAAGGAATATCAAAACACAATTCAAACAGCCAACAACGATGAAAGAACTAAACTCCATACAAAATTGAACCTGAGATTCATTTCGAAAAGGAAGAAGCATCTTCTACTTGATTAAGCAACAAAGTTCAAAGATGCATTCACTCTTCGTTAAACAAAAGTAATCACAATATGAGTCAAACTAGAAAGAAATCTCGGTCCAATGCAAAGCATATGCATACAGAACAACAAATAAGAAAGTTAAAAAGGTATGCTTGCATCCAATAAAAAGATAAATGTCCGACCCGCATCTATCCAAAAGAAGCAGTTAATCAACAATAACATGTGAGAAAAATATGCAAACCTTTTTTACTTTTTCTTCTTTATCAGCATCTTTGCGCTTGTCCTTTTCAGAACCCTGACAATCAAAAGCTGTGTCAATATACCGGCATAAATATAGATGAAACCATATATAACAACAGAAGAAAGTTAAGAAACCTTACCAGTTTGATAAAGATGTCATCATTGCTCTTCTTATTTGAAAGTTGCTGCATGGACTCAAACTCTTTGACATCAACTTTCCTTCCTTCAGTCTTGAGGGCAAGCAAAGCTTTCCTCTTCTCCTCAAGAATCTTCTCATATTCTTCCAAAGTCATCTCCTCATATAGATGGAGCAAGAAGTACATATTCAAAATTAGAAAATTAACATTAAAAAAAAAAAACTTACTAAACGAGGCAAATACGACTAAGTTTATTATTTGATCATCCTAAAGTTAATTCCATTAACCAAAGAGGTAGTACAGCCAGTTATAACATTCATAATTATCGAAGATGAAATTTATCCAATATTTCAACAACGTAAATTCATCTACCAATTATTACCTAGTTAAAAGAGTATTTAATTAGTATGAATAGGCTCCACAACAGCTTGGATTATAATTACAGTTCAACTATGATGCACCTTGAAACTATTAGAATCACAAATGAATGTAATGTTACTAGACACATTGCCCATCACAGAAAAAAAGTTCAAATAGACAACTAACACAGTTCAAGGAAGTTATCACAGCACATTCTATTTACTACCTGATCACTAATTAAACAAGGAGTAAGATTATTGGGGAAATCACTGGAAATAATTTTGTTACCCCCCTACCCGCATCTCTAGGAAACCATGACCCTAATTGTGATCATAGAACTACCTTATTTTCAGGCTCCTCCGGAGGTTCATTTGTGGCGTTCTCCTTGCTGACATCCACAGCATTTTCCTCGCCAGACTGCTTCTCAGTGCCCACATTCTTATCATTCTCAGGGACATTTTCTTCGTTCTCCCTTATTTTGGCCAAGATATCAGATATATAAACAGATGACTTCGAATCACATAAAACTATACATGTATAAAGCATATAAGAAAAGGAACTTTGTCATGCATACTGCTTAAGAGATTAGCAAAACAGATACTCACGGAGCAACTTCAGCAGTAGGACTACCCCAATTACCACGTCCAGCACCATCGCGTTTGAACTCATTACTGGTTATGCATAAAGATAGAAAAATAATGTGGTAAATGGTTATAGCAAACGGATCACAAAACTGAATCGAAATCCAAATAAAGCAAATTACTAACCCACGCCCAGTCCCACTGCCGCGATCATACTGCCTGCGAGGACGTTCCCCTTCTCCAGATTCTCCATCATTAGAACCACCACGGTGACCCCCCCGTAAAGAACCTCGAGGCCTACCATAGCCACGCCTTTCTGATTGCTTCCCTCTTTCTCCCTCTTCGGAGGGTCTGTAACCTCCTGAAAATCCATTGGAGTTATCACTAACATTGTAATCACGATTGAACCCACTGCCGCCACGTCCACGACCACGTCCAGTACCACGGCCTCCTCCACGCCCAGCCTCACTCTTTGCCTCCCTCACTACATAACAAGGCCAACATGGAAAAAAATGATACAGGATAAATGAGTAAGCACCACACACTTTAATAATGAAAAGTGATGGTCGATAAACCAACAAAAAGTGAACAGAACAAGGCAAAGTGCAAAAAAGAAATTTAAACTTCACATAGATAGATACACGGAATACAATTTTATAGAAAGACAAATCAAATCAATAAAGTTCACCCAATTTCGTTTTTTTTTCTTGAAACAAAAATTTTAAAAATTTTATACTTTTTTTGCTTGTTATCTTCAAAACAACAGAAAATCAAAACCGATTAAAAACCCAAGAAGAAAAGTAAAAGCTACCGGCTTGAGCAGGAGGAGATGGTTTGGAGGGGAGCTTAGCGTACTTAGCTGGCTGAGCTTGAGTTGGAGTCGAAGCAGGAGCTTTCTTAGGCTTTTCAAGCTTTTGCTTTTCTGCAGCAGTAATAAACAAATTTGGGTCTTCAGTATCATAATTCAAGAGATCGAAAGGGTTCTTAGTTGCCATTTGTTAACTGATGATACTAAAAACTTCAGCTTTTCTCTTTCTAAGAGAGTCTTAGTGTATGGTTAAATCCATCAACACAAATGAAAAAGAAAGAATCTAACTTTAGTGTCTGTAAGGTAAGAAATTGTGCAGAAAAATAAAAATAGGTGGGATGGGTTCATTAAAACCTAGCCAGCAAAACTGAGGCTAAACCTAATCAAAAAATCACTATGATTTTGTTAGTGTGTGAGCGAGTTTATTTTAAGACTTATTATTTTTTAAATAAATTAAAGATAAACTAGCAACATTTTCATATGTTGCACCCGGTCCAAATTCTTTTATTTGTATTTAATAATATTTTAAATTAATTTAATAAATTAATATATATAATTTTGTTTATAATTTTTAATAAAAGTAATTATTAATAAAATTTATTAATTAATTAATGGATAAAGTTGTATTTCATTTTTATAATTTATATATAAATCAAATTTATATTTATTCTTTCAAATTTATCTTTACAAACATTGTTAAAAATATTAAAATTAAAAATTAAAATTAAATAAAAAATAAAAAAATATCAAATAGTGTGCCACGTAAATATTTATCTTTAAGAACGATATCAAGTCAAGTAAAAGTAGGTTTATATTCATTTTAATTCCGAATCGATATCGAGTCATTATTTTTTATATTTAATCTTGACCGAACATAAATAGATAGATAAATATATTAACTTATATCTAGCATCTAATTTAACTTAATAAAAAATAAATTTAATAATATAACATTTATAAAAATATTATTTTTTAATATAAATTATATCTTAATTATATATAAATATATTATTTTAATAAATTAAGGTATTAAATAATAATTTTATCAATATAATACATATATAAATGTAAATTAAATAATTAATAAAATATATATTCTTATATATACCTTATAATGGGATGAAATAGAGCATTCAAAACTCGTTTCCAATCATATCAATTTAAAAAAAAAAAAAAAACCACCTCACAACTACCCGATTATGATTTCAAAATAACAATCTCTATTGAATGAACAGATTAAAATTTATTGTATAAGAGTTATTCTGGCATCATAACCTTCATTAACCCCATTTCTTACAACATTTATCTCATGAAAAATGAAAAAGACAAAAACCAAAAAAAAAAGTTAGAAAAGGAAAAAGAAAAAAAAATAAAGCCAAATAGATATGTCACGTTAATTACCTATTTACTTTTTCAAATATAGATAAAAATAGTAAATTAGACAATTAGAAAACAATAAATGATAAAAGAAAGCAAAACAAACAAACAAACAAAAGAGCCATTAAAAAAGCTCAAATAGGGATGTCACATAAATACTTTCCTTTAAAAATAGAAACAGGCGAGCAAATTTATACTCATCATAATTCTGACTTGATTTTTTAATAATTTAATTTGATTCAACACTGAGTTATTATTTTTACAACCAATCTCAATTTGACACATAAATTTATAACCCACATTAATCAAAATTTAATTAAATGATGTAAATTTAGTTAATGTTCATAAAAAAATTTTAGTATAAATCATATCTTAATTATGTATAAATATAATGTTTTTATTAAATTAAGGTATTAAATAATAATTTTACTAATATAATATATATTTAAATTAAAAAATGATAAAAATATATATTTTATTTATATCCAAATTATATATATATATATGTAATGGAACAAAATATCTTAAACGGCTAAATCTGTCTAAAACTTGACTTTTAATTTAAAAAAAAAAAAATTGACTTGATATTGAATTTTTTTAAAAAGCACATGGATCGAGACAACTGAAAAGAGACATGAATTATTTTATCATCTATATCTCTATTGAATTATTTTTTACAAATTTTATTTATTTAAAAAAATCAAAAATAAAAATAAAAAGCTAAATGGATGTGTCACGTGGACACTTACATTGGCTTTATTTTCTTACAAAATTCAACATATAAATTAAAAAAAAAACTAAAAAAAGGAATAAATAAATAAATCCGGCTGCCACGTTAACACTTTCATTTGTATCATTTTAAATTTATCTAATTTAAAAAATAAAAGTATTTGAAAAAAATTAATAAAAAATATATAATGAATCCCATAATTTTTTAAAACAAAAATAAAATTATTTAGTAAATATAAAAATTTTAAAAATAAGGAAAAATAAGGAATGAAAAAAAAAAATTTAAAAGGAATTTATTGGGTGCACATGACCCTCATATGAGTAAAATTTAATGTATAAATGAAAAAAAGTTAATCAAAGTAATAGTGTGATATGCAAGTTTAATAATGAAGTTAGATTTGTTGGGTAAGTGTATAGGAAAGAAATATGGATGAAAAATAAGAGATAAGTTGATTCATGAAGGAAAGAGAATAATTTAAAAGGAAAAATTACAAAATGACATGACTTAATATAAATATTTATTATTTTATATCATAATAAAAATATTTAATTACAAAATTTATTATCTTTTGTATTAAAAAAAAGAATTAGTTAAAAGAAAATTTTAACATAAAAAATTAATAAAAATGTAAAATTAGTTGACAATTACAATTTGATAAAAAGCTCGAAACTTTAGGTTATTAATATACCCAAGAGAAAAAATATTAAAATAAATTAACTATCAATCATAACATTTAAATATACATATTTGTCTTAATTTTTAAGTGTTATTGACATATGTATATTATAAAGTAGTTATACATACTTTTTAATTAAATATACATATAATATACTTTGTTTGCAGATATTATAATTTTAAATTAAATTCAAAATTACGGTAAAAAAGCAATTAAATTGTTTATCAATTTAAAAAATTAAATTTTTCATTAATTATTTTTTGTAATAATAGCAATTGATAAATAATTTTATTATAACATCCTACTTTCTAATTTTTATAAAAAATATATTTTTATGTCAACTATCTGTGTTTAGAACAAAAAAAAAAAAAACAAAGGAATTGAAAAGGTGAGAAACATTAATACATAGAGCAATTAAGAGGAGGTTAAAGTTGGATCAAACTTTGCATAATTAATAATATGAATTTTAATATGCAAAATATTTATTATCTTTTGTATTATAATAATAAAATATAAGTAGCCATAAAAAAGAAGAAAAATATACGCGATTAGTTGACAATTACAAATTAATAAAAGTTTAAAATTTTATATTTATTAATAAACATAAGTGAATAAATATTAAAATAGATGAACTATAGAGAAAATCTTTAAATATACATATTAACCTTAATTTCTTAAGGGTATAGGTAATTTTATATTTTTTGTTAAGCATATATAATAGGTTTTTGGGTACATATTATAATATTATATTATTGGATAAAAAAGTAATTATATTTTTCATTAATAAAAAGTTGACACTTTTAAGTAATTTTTTGTTATAGCGTTAATTAAAAATAATTTCACTTTAATACTTATTTTATAATTCTTGTTGGAAAAGATTCTTATATTTATGTTTAAAAAATATAAAACAAATGAAAAAAAAAAAAGATGAAAAAGTGATAGGATGATGACACTTATTCATCTTTATATTTAAAAAATATAAAAATCTGAAAAAAGAAAAAAGAAAAAATGAAAAAGTGGTAGGATGGTGACACTTGAAGAATCAAGAGAATGATCAAGTTTTTATTAAAGTTAGTAAAATTATATATATCAAAAACAAGTAACACCCTATAACATTAAAGTTAACAAAAGAGTAATAGATCAAGAAAGTTGCAACCACAAACACACTACATGAAAGGATTGGCATTTTAAGTCCACCATTAATAAAAGTACAACTCTTTACCTATCCTTTCAAATTATATTAGTTATTTGCAAAATAAAAAAATAAAAAAATAAAAAAAACCCAAATGCATATAGATTTTAAAAGATTATGTGAGCTATGCTTTTAAATTTTACCAAAATGATATAGATATAGATTTTAAAAGATTATGTGAGCTATGCTTTTAAATTTTACCCAAATGATATAGATTCTAAATGAGAGTCAAACATTGAACCAGATTATTTTATGTTGAAAACTAAAAAATTATGTCTAACACAGTAACATCCATATTTTTGTCTATACAAATTGTTAGGAAAGTACTAACCAATATATCATTGCCAATTACCAATAAATTTATATTTACTCCATAAAACATTTAAATTAGTATTGAAACAACTTCCTAACTCTATTTGAATTTAATAATAAATCATCCTAAAAAATGACAAAAAAGGATGTACCATAATGAATAGAATTCAATTTAATCAGTGATTTAGAAGAGAAAAGAGGTTTTTATAAAAAAAAAAAAAAAAGACAATTTTGATTTTGATTGCAACATAATTCATAAGAGAAGAGAAAGTTCCCAAAAAGGAAGGTAACATAGGTTTTTTCCAGCAAATTTTCTACAAGTTTGTCTTAGAGAAAAAGCAAATTATGGAACTCAAAAGTCTTTACTTTTGAGCCCAATAATGAAATTTGAGTCAAATAAAGTTCAAAATTGATATATTAACACAGGAAGAAGTAAAATCCCAAAAAAATACAATTCTTCACTTTCACTATTTTTGGCTTATTTTATATTATAAACTTGGTTTTGTAACTTAGTTCTCTTTTTTTTAAGCGAGTTTGGTGTATGTCAAATAAAAAAGAAAAGATGGTGTCTCGAAGATAAGAAATCATGGGGAAAAAGTAAAACATAAATATGCGGAAAGGGTTCATTAAACCCTTGCCAATGCGGCAAAGGCATATGAGGGAGGCTAAACATAATCTAAAAATTCGTTAGTGTGTGGGTGAGTTTATTTTGAGACCTGTACTTCTTTAAATAAATTAAAGAGAAACTAGCAACATTTTCATATGTTGCAACAGATTCAAAATTTTTTATTTGTATTTAATAATATTTTTAATTAATTTAATAAATATAATTTTATTTATAATTTTTAATAAAAGCAATTATTAGTACAAATTTATTAATTAATCGATGGATAAAGTTACATTTCATTCTTATAATTTATATACAAATCAAATTCATATTTACTATATCAAATTTATCTTTATAAACAGAGTTAAAAATATTAAAATAAATAATTAAAAAATTAAAAATTAAAACTAAATAAAAAATACCCAAAAAAAATCAAATAAGTGCCACGTGAACACTTATACTTAAAAATGGCATCAAGTAGGATAAAAGTAGGTTTATACTCATTCGACCCGACATCAAGCTATTATATTTTGCACCTAACTTCGATCGAACATATATATATATATATATATATATATATATATATAACTAGCATCTAATCGAACTTAATAAAAAATAAATTCAATAATATAATATTTATAAAAACATTATTTTTTAATATAAATTATATTTTAACTATATATAAATATAATATTTTAATAAATTAAGGTATTTAATAATAAATTTATCAATATAATACATATATAAATATAAATTAAATAAATAATAAAATATATTTTCTTATATATACCATGGGATGGGAGGAAACTGAGCATCCAAAACTTGACTCCAATCCTGCTTGGATTTTTAAAAAAGAAAAATCACCCCATACATATCTGATTACGATTTTAAAAAAATAATCCTTGTTGAATCAACAAATTAAAACTTATTAGAAATAAGTTATTTTAACATCATAACCTTCATTAACCACATTTCTTACAACATTTATCTCATGAAAAATAAAAAAAGATAAAAACAAAAAAAATGGTTAAAAAAGGAATAAGGAAAAGGAAACCAAATAGATGTGCCATGTTGATATTATAATTACCCATTTACTTTTCCAAATATAGATAAAAGTAATAAAATAGACAATTAAAAAACAAAAAATAAATAAAAGAAAGCCAAAACAAACAAACAAGATAGCCATGAAAAAAAACTCAAATAGGAATGTTATCTAAACACTCTCACTTAAAAATGGCAACAGATGGACAAGTTTATACTTATCTTGACTCTTACTTGATTCTTTAATAATTTAATTCGACTCACACCGAATTATTATTTTTTATAACCAATCACAATCTAACACAGATTTATAATCAACATCCAACCCACATTAATCAAAACTTAATTAAATTATCTAAATTTAGTTAATGTTCATAAATTTTTTTTTGTATAAATTATATCTTAATTATGTATAAATATAGTATTTTTATTAAATTAAAATATTAAATAATAATTTTATTAATATAATATATATTTAAATTAAAGGAAATGATAAAATATATATTTTATTTATATCTTAATTATATATATATATATATATATATATATATATATATCAAGAATGGAGCAAAACATCTTAAATGGCTAAACCCATCTTAGACCTGACTTTTAATTTTAAAAAGAAAAAACTTGACTTGATATTGAATTTAAAAAAAGCACATGGATCAGGATAATTGAAAAGAGACACGAATTGTTTTATCATCCATATTTCTATTGAATTATTTCTACAAAATTTATCTATTTAAAAGAGTCAAAAAATAAAAAAGCCAAATGGACGTGTCATGTGGACATTTCCATTGGCCTCATTTTCTTACAAAATTCAATATATAAATTAAAAAAATTAAAAATTAAAAAATTAAAAAAAGAAAAAAAAAACAAATCTAAATGTCACGTTAACACTTTCATTTGTATCATTTTTATAAAATTATTAAATTTTAAAAATAAAAGTATATAAAAAAAATTAATCAAAAATATATAATGAATCCAGCAAATTTTTTAAATAAAAATAAAATTATTTAGTAAATATGAATTTAAAATACTTAAAAATAAGAAAATAAGAAATGAAAATTTAAAAAAAGAAAAAAACTTATTGGGTGCAGACAACACCAAAATGAGAAAATTTAATGTATGGATGAAAGAAAGTTAATCAAAGTAATAGTATAATATGTGAGTTTAATAATGAAATTAGATTTATCGGGTAAGTATATGGGAAAGAAATATGAATGAAAAATAAGTGATAAGTTGATTCATGAAGGAAAGAGCAAATAATTTAAAAAAGAAAAATTACAAAATGATATGATATAATATAAATATTTATTAATTTATATCATAATAAAAATATATAATTAAAAGGATTTTTTTAATATACAAAAATTTATTATCTTATGTGTTATACTAAAATATAATTAGTTAAAATAAATATTTAACATAAAAAATTAATAAAAAATGTAAAATTAGTTGACAATTACAATTTGATAAAAGCTCAAAACTTTAGGTTGTTAATATACACAAGAGAAAAAATATTAAAATAAATTAATGACCAATCATAACATTTAAATATACATATTTGCCTTAATTTTTTCATCAATTATTCTTTGTCATAATATCAATTGATAAATAATTTTGTTATAACATCTCACTTTCTAATTTTTCTAAAAAAGATACTTCTTACATCAACCATCTATGTTAAAAAGAAAAAACAAAAAAAAAAAAAGTTGAAGGGGTGAAAAATATTAACAAATAGAGCAATTTAAAGGAGGTGAAAGTTGGGTCAAACTTTGCAAAATTAATAGTAAGAATTTTAATGTGCCAAATATTTATTATTTTGTATTATAATAATAAAATATAATTAGCGAAAAAAAGAAAAGAAAAATATGCGCAATTAGTTGACAATTACAAATTGATAAAAGTTTAAAATTTTATATTTGTTAATAAACACAAACGAATAAATATTAAAATAAATGAACTATCAAACATAATCTTTAAATATACATATTTACCTTAATTTCTTAAGGTTATTGGTAATTTTATAGTTTTTGTTAAGCAAATATAATAGGTTTTGGGTACATATTATAATATTATATTCTTGGATAAAAAGTAATTATATTTTCATTAATAAAAAGTTGACGCTTTTGAGTAATTTTTTTGTTATAGCATTAATTAAAAATAATTTTACTTTAATACTTATTTTGTAATTTTTGTTGAAAAATATTCTCATATTTATGTTTAAAAAATATTTAAAAATTGAAAAAAAAATGATGAAAAAGTGATAGGATGATGAAGCTTATTCATTTTTATGTTTAAAAAATATAAAAAAACTGAAAAAAAAAAAAAAAAAAAGAGTGATAAGGCAATGATACTTGGAGAAGCAAAAGAATGATCAAGTTTTTACCTGAGTTAGTAAAATTATATACACTAGAAATAGGTAACGCCCTATAACATCGAAGTTAACAAAAGAGTAATAGAGAGAGGTATTCAAGAAAATTGCAACCACAAGTCCACTACATGAAAGGATTCGGATTTTAAGTCCACCATGAATATGAGTCTAACCTTATGCCTATTCTTTCAAATTACACACAAATGTATATAAATTCTTAATGAGAGTAAAATGCTAAACCAAATCATTTTACGGTGAAAATTGAAAGATTATGTGTAAGATAGTAACATCCAAATCTTTGTCTGTGCAAATTGTTAGGAAAATGCCAACTAATATATTATTGTCAATTACCAATAAATTAATATTGATATCATAAAACATTGAAATTAGCATGACAAAAATACATTTAAAAATTTTTTTATTATAACTTTTTAACTCTATTTGAATTTAACAATAAATCGCCCTAAAAAATAAAAAACATGGAATTGATTTAGTAAAATAAAATTTGAGAATGACAAAAAAAAGGAATATGCGAGATAAATATTTATTACAAATTGATAAAAGTTCAAAATTATATATTTGTTAATAAATATAAACGAATAAATATTAAAATAAATAAACTATCAAACATAATCTTTAAATATACATATTTACCTTAATGTCTTAAGGTTATTGATAATTTTATATTTTTTGTTAAGCATATATAATAGGTTTTTGGGTACATATTATAATATTATATTATTGAGAAAAAAGTAATTATATTTTCGTTATAAAAAGTGACACTTTTGAGTAATTTTTGTTTAATAGCATTAATTAAAAATAATTTTACTTTAATACTTATTTGTAAATTTCTATTGGAAAATATTCTCATATTTATGTTTAAAAAATATAAAAAATTTTGAAAAAAAAATGAATGAGTGATAGGATAATGACACTTATTAATCTTTACTTTAAAAAATATAAAAGAATTAAAAAAAAAAAAAGTGATAGGGTGGTGACACTTGAAAAAGCAAGAGAATTATAAGTTTTGATCAAAGTTAGTAAAATTATATATACTAGAAACAAGTAACACTAATGGAGAAAAGTATTCAAGAAAGATGCAACCACAAATCACAAATTGTCAAGAAAGTTCTAACCAATATATCATTCTCAATTACCAATAAATTAATATTGATACCATAAAACATTCAAATTAGCATTGAAAAAAATACATTTTTAATTTTTTTATTACAACTTCTTATCTTTATTTGAATTTAATAATAAATTATCCTAAAAAAATAAAAAAACATGGAATTGATTTAGTACAATAAAATTAGAGAATGGTAAAAAGAGGATGTACCATAGCGGATGGAGTTCAATTTAATCAATGATTTAGACCACAAAAGAGATTTTTTTACAGAAATATATCATTTTGATTTTTATTACAATATAATTTAAAGGGAAAAAGAAAACATAAGAAAAAGAAATAAAATATATAATTTTTGAAAAAATATATATTTATTAATATAAATATAAAACTTCTCAGTAAACTCTAGCCAATGCGGCAGAGACATGTGAGGCTAGACATAATGTAAAAAGTCTTATGATTTTGCTAATATGTAGGTTAGTTCATTTAAAAACTTGTGCTTCTTTAGATAAATTAACCAAAAACAAAAACTAGTAATATCAACGCGCGTTTCAATAGGTCCGAAAATTTTTATTTGTATTTAATAATACTCTTGATTAATTTAATAAATTAGTAAATATAATTCTATTTATAATTTTTAATTAAAGCAATTATTAATAAAAATTTATCAATAAATTGATAGATAATGTATGCATTTAATTATCATAACTTATATACAAATCAAATTCATATTTACTCTTTCAAATTTATCTTTACAGTCATTGTCATAACGGTTTTGTGTTCGCCTGACGAATTTAAAAACAAAATAAAAAAAATAACAGAGTCGCCACTAATCTTTTTTTGGTTAGGTGCGATTGGCCACCTATTAAAACATATCCTTTTAATGAAATCTTAAAATTAATTAAAATTTATTAAAAAGATAATTTTAGAGTATGCGCAACAATCTGAGTTTCGGAGTCGGTTATGTGCGGGGAAGGATTAGCACCCCTATAGTACCTGTTTAAATGGTACCAATTAACTACATGTTATCTTTTGATTTTGATAAAAACAGTCTTATTTTCGGTATTTGAAAATTAATTTTTTTGATTTATTATTAATTTTTTTTATTTTCAAATATTATTTGAGAAAAATAAATTTGGACCTTTTTATTGAAATAATTCCTAAAATATTTCAATCGTTGGTAACATTAGAAAAACTCTTTCTCACCTAAAGATTTCTTAGGCATCATTTCTCAGAATACCTTAAAATCTCATATTTGGAGGTTCGAATTTACTTTTCGTAAAAAATTATGTCATGTATTCAATGCAAATAATAACATGTTGATGCACACATTTTATTAATTGTTTTATTAATTTTTTATTTTGAATTTTGGAGAAAAATTTTTTTTTATTGTATTAAAGTTTTTCTATAAATATTCTAATACACTAGTAATATTTAAAAAAATATTATCACATAAGGATTTTTTAAAGCATTTCTACTCGAAATACTTTTAGAATCCCATCATTGGATAAAATTTTTTTCTTATTTATATTATTATTTTTTAATATATTAATTAATTTTTATTTATTGTTAAAAAAAATTTTATTGTATTGAAAAATTTTTATAAATACTCCAATACACTGGTAATATTTAAAAAAAAATTCTTTTAACCTAGAGATTTCATAAGCATCACTACTCGGAATACCTTTAAATCTCATCATTAGATAAAATTTTATTTTCTTATTTTTTTTATCATTTTTTATTATTAAATATTATAAAACAATAAAAATTTATTTTGATAAATTTAAACATTTTTACATGCATAAATATTAATAATAATAATTAAAATAACAAAAATAATATATAAAAAAATCTTTAAAAAAATTTCAAAAAAAAATATTTTTTTTACCTGAACTTGACCTGTCGACGATCCGGTCAAAACGGGTCTGATCGGATCGATAGCTCGGTTCAGCCTGGCAATTCAACAGTTCAAGCACGATCTGGTTCGGTCTAATCTGGTTCAGATGGATCGATCAAGGGCTGAAGGAGAAATGGGTCGTCAGATCAAGTGCGCGGACCCCGAGTCAGGTCACGGGTCGACGCGCGGATCCTCAGGTCTCAAAATGGCGTCGTTTTTGGCATTATTGAAACGACGTCGTTTTGGGTTTAGTCTTCTATATAAAAGTAAAAAAAAAAATTTCATTCATTCTTTTCCTTCAGCAGAAAAAAAATTTTCATTTTCATTTTTTTTTCAGCCAAAAAAATCGTCTGTCTGCCCACTCCTCCGCCGTCGTTGCCGACGTTCGCCGGTCATAGGTGGTCGAAAAATCTCAAAAAATGCCAAAACTTTCTCCTCGACGTGCACTTTCTGGATCCGATATCATTTTCATTGGAAACAGCCCCGATCGACGTAGATCGGGCTCAAAGTTTCGGTCTCTTTTTTTTTTTAAATCGACTGACTTTTTTGGGTATTTTCTTTGTTGCAGGAGCTTGGCGCTGATGGTTCCTCCCTACGGGGAGGACTGTGGTTTTTATTTTATTTTTTGTTTATAGAAAGAAATTTTTTTTTATTCTAGAAACACTTTTTTATTTTGGAAAACTATTTTTTTTCTCCGATTATTTTCTTCCATGATTACAAGCTCTATTTATAGAGCTTGTTGGGATTCAATTTTCAGATCTTCTAGGATTCGAATCTTAATTTTTTTCAACTAAAAATTCATGTTTGCCATGCATGATAGGTAACTTATCGGTTGATCGCTGGCAGCTAGGGGTGTAAATGATACATTAGTACTCGCAAGCTACTCGGGTTCGATTCGAAAAAAACTCGAATTCGGTTCGATTATTGTCGAGTCGAGCTCGAGTAGCTCGACTTATCGATCGAGCCGAATTCGAGTATTCTTATATCTGATTCGAGTAGCTCGCGAACCTAATTGAGCTTTTATATTTAAATATATTTTTATTTTTTTTAATTAATAAAATATTTCGAATCCGAGTTCGAGTTCAAGTTCGAGCATGAATAATCGAACTCTTGTCGAGTATACGAATCGAGCTTATTTTTACATATTAATCGAGCTTAATCGAGCGAGCTCGAGTAGCTCGAATTCAATCACGAATCGAGCTCGAGCTTGAAAAATAAAACTCGATCGAGCTCGAGCCGAGTATCGAGCCCCGAGTTGTGAGTCGAGCTCAAGCTTCTCACTACTCGACTCGTTTACAGCCCTACTGGCAGCTAGCGGCGATGATTTTGAACTTTAGGGATTGTGCATTTAATACACTAGATTTCGTCAACTTGAATCGGATAAGGAAGAAGGATAAGAAAA
The DNA here is from genome assembly GCF_002303985.1 of Durio zibethinus. The sequence continues at coordinate 1,966,572 of NW_019168381.1, forward strand.
AAAATAAGAAAGAAAAAATAAAAATAAATAAAATGAAAAAATATTAAATAATAATAATAATAATAATAATAATAATAATAATAAAATGATGTTTACAGCCATAGTTAAAAATATTAAAATAAACAATTAAAAAAATAAAAACTGAAAAAAAAAAAAAAAAAATCAAATAGGGTGCCATATAAACACTTCCACCTAAAAATGGCATCTAATCGAGTAAAGGTCCACCCCAACTCTGATATAATATCGAGTTATTAATTTTTACACTTGACATCGACCCAACATATATATAAATGTATAACTTGCAGCCAACCCGACTTGATAAAAAATAAATTCAATAGTATAATATTAATAAAATTTCTTTTTTAATAAAAATTACATCTTATTTATATATTAATATAGTATTTTAATAAACTAATATATTAAATAATAAATTTATCAATATGATACATATATATAAATATAAATCAAATAAATAATAAAATATATATTCTTATATATACTCTGGGATGGGACATGATAAAGCATTCTAAACTTATCTCCAATCCTATCCCCATTTAAAAAAAAAAAAATCATCCCACATTGAACCGACTTTGATTTTAAAGGAATCATCTTTGTTGGATCATTAAATTGAAACTCATTGGATATAGACTATTATGGTATCATAACCTTCATTAATCTCATTTTTTTACGGCATTTATCCTATTAAAAAGGAAAAAGGCAAAAAAAAAAGATGACTAAAAAAGACAAAAGAAAAAGGAAAAGAAACCAAATAGATCTACCACATTGACATTGTAATTACCTATTTACTTTTCCAAACATAGATAAAAAATAACAAAATAGACAATTAAAAAACAAAAAAAAAAAAGAAAGCTAAAACAAATAGAGGAAAGGGCCCAAGAAAAAGAAACCTAAATAGGGACACCACATAAACAACTTCATTTAAAAAATACAATGAGTGAGTAGGTTTATAATCATCATGATAGTGATCCTTTTTTTAATAACTTAATTCAACTTCAAATTCAACTCAACTCTAAGTTATTATTTTTTATAACCAATCTCAATCTAATACATACATTTCCCACATCTGACTTACATGAATCAAAATTTAATTAAATAATTTAAATTTAGTTAATGTTCATAAAAATTTTTAGTGTAAATTATATTTTAATTATGTATAAATATAATATTTTTATTAAATTAAGATAATAAATAATACTTTTATTAATATAATATATATTTAAATTAAAGAAATGAATAAATATATATACCTAGAGTGGGGCAAAATATCTTAAACGGCTAAACCCATCTTAGAGCTAACATTTGTTTTTAAAAAGAGAAAACTTGATCTAATCTTGAAATTTTAAAAAAATGCACACATTGAATTGAGACAACTGAAAACAGATACAAATTGTTTTATCATCCATACCTTTATTGACTTATTATAAAATTTATCTAATTAAAAAAAAAAACTAAATAAATGTACTACGTGGACACTTTCATTAGTCTTATTTTCTTACAAACTTCAATGTATAAATTAAAAAGCCAAAAACAAACTAAAAAAAAGAAAGAGCCAAGAAAGGAAAAAAAAAATCGGATGTCACATTGACACTTTCATTTGTATTGAATCCCATAAATTTTTTAAAAAAAAGTATCTAAAAAAATTAAATAAAAAATATCAAATGAATCCCACAAATTTTTTTGAAAAATTAAAAATAAAATTATTTAGTAAATATGTACAAAATTAAAAATTAAAAAAAAGGGAAAAGAAAAAGAAGGAATGAAAAAATATATATAAAAAAGAACTTATTGGATACATGTGACACGAAATGAGTAAAATTTAATGTATGGATGAAAGAAAATTAATCAAAGTGATAGTGTGACATGTGAGATTAATAATGAAGTTGGATTTATTGAGTAAGTGTATGGGAAATAAATATGGACGAAAAAAATAAAAGATAAGTTGATTCATAAAGGAAAGAGTGAATCATTTAAAAAGAAAAATTAGTAAATGAGATTATGTAATACAAATATTTATTATTTTATATCATAATAAAAAAATTAATTAAAGGATTTTCATATGCAAAATATTAATGATGTTTTGTATTATATTAAAAAAGAATCAGTTAAAAGAAAATTTTAATATAAAAAATTAAAAAATGTACAATTAGTTGACAATTACAAATTGATAAAAACTCAAAATTTTATGTTTGTAATATACACAAGAGAAAAAATATTAAAATAAATATACATATTTACCTTAATTTTTAAGAGTTATTTACATATGTATTTTATAAAGTAGTTATACATTTTTTTTAATTAAATATGTGTATAATGTATTTTGTTTGCAAATATTATAATTTTAGATTAAATTTAAAATTTGGGTAAAAAAGTAATTATATTGTTTATAAATTTAAAAAATTAAAATTTCAATAATTATTTTTTGTCATAATATCAATTGATAAATAATCTTGTTATAATATCACACCTTCTAATTTTTCTAAAAAAGATATTCCTATGTCAATCATCTGTATTTACAAAAAAAAAAAAAAAAAAAACAAAGGAATTGAAGAGGTGCCAAGTATTAATATGCTGAGCAATTGAGAGGATGTCAAAATTGAGCTAAATTATGCAAAATTAATAGTATGAATTTTAATATACAAAATATTTATTATTTTTGTATTATAATAAAAAAATATGTGCAATTAATTGACAATTACAAATTGATCAAGGTTCAAAATTTTATATTGTGAATAAACATAACAGAATAAATAATAAAATAAGTGAATTATCAAAAATAATCTTTAAGTATACATATTTACTTTAATTTCTTAAGGTTATTTGTAATTTTATATTTTTGTATTAAGCATATATATAATAGGTTTTTGGGTACATATTATAATATTATATTTTTGGATAAAAAAGAATTATATTTTTCATTAATAAAAAATTGACACTTTTAGCTAGTTTGTTGTTATAGCATTAATTAATAAATAATTTTACTTTAATTATTGTTTTGTAATTTTTGTTAAAAAATATTATCAATTTTTTAAGAAAATAATTCATCCTTATATTTAAAATATATATATAAACGTGATAGGGTGGTGACATTTAGAGAAGCAAGGGAAGGGTCTAGTTTTGATCAAAGTTAGAAAAATTTTATATACATATATTTACGCGGTCATGCTTTTGGTAAGCTATTCACTTAATCAACTTCATAGCTCTATCTTTGCTTTCAATTTTCAATGAAACAATTTCAGAAAGTTGAAAAAAAAAATTTGTTTTTGACTTTTTTTGTTTAATAGCTTTTACTTATTCTTTCTATTGGAAATGGTTTTGAAGAGCTTTTAAGATTTAATTTTTTATTTTTATTTTTATTTATTGTATCTTTTCTTATAAATAATGAAGTAGATTTTTTTACATTAATTTTATAAATGAGAATGAAGGGAAAATGTCACGAAAGTTATTACCATATGTTGCCGGTTGCATCTTAAAAGTAAAGATGACATAAATGAATGAATGATCAAGTGTTGAAAGATCAATTGAAGAAGTTACAGCACTTAGCATTTCTTAATTATTAAAAAAAATTAAAACCAAAAGGATTGAAAAAATAATTCTTGTTATTTATATTTGAATAATGATTTTTTTTTATAAATTAAGAAATTGAGAAATGAATTTTATAAATATCAAAAAAATTATCTCAAATCTTAATAAATAATTTCATTATTTAAAGTAAATGAAAAAAGTGCTAACAATATTTACAGATATTAAATACAATACTTTATATTTTTAATTTAATTTTTTTAAATAAAAAATAAAAAAAAAGAAAAGAAAAAATATATACATTTTTATAGTAAAAAATATATAAATTGATTAATATAAGTATACAACTTATATATTATTTCTTTTTTACAGTAAATTCTATATAATATTTGATTAGACGAATAAATAATTATGTAATTTATTAATAGAATATAAAATTTCTAATTTTAATGATTAAAAAATTTTAAATAAAAAAAAAGAAAAATATTTGGTTAGAGGGACAACTAAAAACAGAAATATAATATGGGCTTGAAACCCATTTTATTGATGTAGCAAAAAAAAAAACCTATTAAACATAGGCTTGATCGGTTATTGTAGTGGGACAGCCATAAAATGAAAAAAAACCTCGAAAAGCTTTAACTCGTAATCCAGTTAGGAATCAGTATCATTAATTTATTTTGTCGTGTATTTTTATTCTTTTGTTATGAAATTGTTTAGTTTAATTCTTACAATCATGGTATATGATAAAGAATTTGAAACTTCATTTATGATGTTGAAAATGATGATAAAATTTTCCCCTATTTAATAAAACAAAATAAATAAAATTGTTGTTAATAGAGTATGGAATTTTTAATTTTAACAATTAGAATTTAATTTTTGACATTTTTAAATATAAAAAAATAAAATTATTTAGTAAAGGTTAATATTTACATATACTTGAAAACTTATTTTCGAACCTTTAAAATTTTGAATTTCATATATATAGAGAATAAAAAATAAAAAAACTTTAATTTTATGTCAATGTATTGGGTTAGCATTGTTTTTGCTTTTTTTAATACTTTTATTTGGGAGTATTTTGTTTTACTTGACAAGCAGTTTGGTTGGAAATAATAATCGTAGTAGAATCTCAGTGAATTAAAGTAGCATTTATTTGGGTTGTTAAAGTACTTAAAGGAAGATGTTTAATAAGTCAACAAGTCAATGTCATGGGAATTTAAGGCTTTGGAAAAACAGGGAAACAGGGACAGGAGAAAACATATTGAAGGTTCAAATTATCAAAATTATTGATTTGATTGATTCAAATCAGCTTTAGAAAAATCATATTCGAATTTATTGAATCGAAAATTGATAGTATTTTTATTCGATAAAACATAATAAATAAAAAATTAATCAAATAAAATTGAATTGGTGTTAGAATCGATTTTAAATATTAATTTAATATTTAAATTATTTAAAATTTTTTTATAAATGGTGAAATTCGAATCTTTAATATTTATTTTGACGTATTATTAAATCAAATACATGTTTTTGTTGAGGAATGATTACATTTATTATTTACTCAATAGTAAAATCAAGCGTTCAATACTAAAATGTTCTAAATCGATTGAATCAGCAATCAAACCCTCAACCAATTCAACTTTGGATACGATTTTGTAAAAAAATTGATTTAAACTCAGTCTAGTTGTTGCTTGTTAAATCCCTTCTCAAAAGTTAAGGTTTAAAGTTGAAAGTTTTTTCTTCTCTCACATAAGCAATTGTCTTTAGCAGGAGCTGGGTTGAAAGCAACTGCATCCCTACTCCATAGTTTAAGTTGAAGAATGTAAAATTTTTTTAACCTTTTTTTGGGGTTTTCTGTAAAGGTTATGACTTATGACAAATTCAAAAGTGTGAGATGTTGTTTATGTGTTGCTAGCTGTAACCGTGTAACTAAACCGATATGTCTTTGACACAGTTGCTTTTGCCTTGCTCCTTTGGTTATACTAATTCATAAAATTTTATTTTGCTTTGAAAAATATTATTAGTAACTTAATTTTCTAATTAATTATTTTGACCACATAACATTTTAAATTTGAAAAAGAAATTTATTTTCTTGCCCTTTCAACCTTATAATTCAAAATTGGGAAAAACCTTTGATTGATCACGAGAGGCTAAATTTTGAAAATATATATAGTTCTTCAATTATATTATATATAGTTTATTAAGATATTTTTAAGAAAAAATAAAAATTTATCAAACCACCAGTAATATGTTTTATTAATAAAATGTTAAACTATTTTAAAAAAATATTGAAGTATTTAAAAAAAATGTTGAATTCTTAATTTTAATAATCAAAATTTAATTTTTATAATTTTAAGTAGAAAAAGAAATCCCACCAACCCAAATCCATATTTCCCATTTTGTTCTAATCGCATTACTTTTTGAATATTTCCTACCCTTTGCTTGGACCCCAACAAAAAGGTAGTCTTGGTAGCGACCGGGATGATCATTTCCATCTCTCATTCCCAAATTCGCTTTCCAAATACTTCAAACTTTCACATTCTACTTATTCAACAGTCTTAATCTGAAATCTTGTGTTTTTGGTTTTAAATTTCTGATGAACAAATCAACTGATAATTAATAATTAATTAATCTACCTAGCTAGAAAGAGATTGTGTCATCATAATACTATTTGGAATAACTATATAATAAAATCTAATAAATAAAAAGACATGAGAAAGCATTAACAAGAACATGATCAGAGATAGAAATCTGACTTCAAATGAATTAGCAATTAATGAGAAAATTATTTGCTAAGAGCCTAAGATTAAGTTGAGCAAATTAAAATTTGATTTGACATTCGTAAATATTATGAAAAACAATGAAAAAAAAAGGTTCTTATGTATATATTAAAATTTCTTTCGTAAAGAACAAATCGCTGTATGCTTTGCGTTTAAACTTGCATTGGATGCTTCTATGACTAACAGTTTGGGTGGGTATTGAAAACGAATGGCCTCTCGCTCGATTTGTCGGCAGGTTTTTCCCTGGATATATAAATATATTTACAATAAATTGAAAATAATCATCAGAACGGATATTTGAGTATATATGTTCAAAACAAGTTGACATGAACACCTTACTTTTGTACATAATCTTTGGTGATGTTTTTCAACCATTTTTTTTTAACAAGGAAAGTTGGGCTCTCTTAATAGATAAGTAATCAATAAAAAAAACAATATTAATTGTTTTGCATGACCAAAAATTTAAAGCAAAATCTCAGACTGACATGTATATGAACAAATTAAAATAAGAAGGGAAATAGAAATGTACCATACATGCAAACTTGCAATGTAGCTGGTAGGTTATATTCGACTTAAAGAGGTTGAGCATTGACTTCATATTTTGACATTTTAACAATAATTTAAGACAGGACTGTCGTTGATAGGTTCAATGTTTCATTCTAGTAAATGATCAACATTGTTTAAAATTTTAATTATATTAATAAGCAAATAAATTCCTTAATTTCTAACTGGTCATCTGAAAGATGATTAATTTGGGCTTAATTAAAATTCCATTTTCCTCATAAACATATAAGATATTCGGACATAGTGACGTCTTAATAGCACAAAAATTGGGTAAAACAAACACAATGTAATAAAAAAATATAGAAAAGTTGGATATGCTTCCAATAGATCACATCTATCAAAAAAAAATATATTTTGTTTTGATTGGATATGTAATATCATATAAAATATCGAACGACATAAATTTAACAACGTAGTTTTTTCATAATTTGTTTCGAAATAAGTATAATATGCAACTTTGAATGGTCAATTATATCCTTTATGAAATTGGCAAACTTTAAGAATGTAAAATTCTTCTTTTGTGGAAGGAATATCCTAGACAGGGCAATTTTCTACCTTTGAAACTTTGATACCAAAGGAAAAAAAAAATTACCAAAGAAATTAAACATAGCATATGGATTATGGACACCTCATTGATTTGAAGTATATATGTGCAAGTTTTTCTCAATCTTTTTTTAACTTTTTTTCTTTCTATTTTTAACTATTGATATGCTTAGCTAATTATCGAGATGGACTAGGCAAACAACTAGGCATAGGGATGCTACACCTATCCCTTTCAACGTTCAAACTCAAGGCCTTGTGAGTATACAATTGTTTCACATTTGATCTTTGATCATGAAGCAACTTCACTAAACTTCTCTTGGCATTTGACCTAAATGGGCAATTAGATGACAAGAATCCATCCACCAAATGTAGGTAAGCCTCCAAATCATGACAACATGCCACATCAGCATTCGGCTTTAAGTAGGGTGACATCTTAGTATCGACCCGTAGTTCTACTCCAACATGGGAATATGCCCATAGATTATTGTTATCAAGCATATTAAATACGCTCACAAAACTTTCATTTCTTTGTTCTTCTCGTTGATCTTCTTCTTGTTGTTGGTGTTTCGATCCTTCGCCGTTAATAAATACACCCGGAACCCTAGTGATCAAATCTTGATTGTTCACAATTCGTAACACTTTAACATTTTTTTCATTAAGTCGCTGGACGAAACCTTTATTACCAACTCGAGGCCCTCCGAAAGAAAAAACAGCGATTGGCGGCACTTGAGGCGCACATGAACTTATTTCATCGGCAACTAAAAGTGATAATGCTGCACCAAGGCTATGCCCTGTGATTGTAATGCTAAGGCTCTCACCTTTGTACATCTCAATCAACCTTTGCACTTCTTCAACCACTGATTCAGCCAAGCTAGGCACGTGAGCGCCCGGTGTTTTGTGTAAGCTCAAGAACCCACATTCAACCTTTTGGGTTGGGTGATCCGATTCAGGAATCTGAACCAGTTGGGCTCTAAAATTTTCAGCCCATTCCAAGCACGTAGAGGTTCCCCGTAAAGCAATAACAATATCTCTCCTTCCCATGCGTTGTATCTCCCTTCTGTCATCACAAACCGCTACGAATCCGATCCAACTAGACCGTTGGGTCATCCACCCGAGATTGGGAGCCAAGTCGTCTACCCACTTCGGTAACCGGACAGACGAGGTGGCGTAAAGACTTTTGGTCACCTTGTAAGACCTATCAGGCAACGCCACGTGCCTTGGTAAAGGAGCCTCGTCGGTTGACATGGCGGGGTTGGAATGAAAACCATGGTAGGCAGCTTGAACAAATTCCCCATATCTAACCACTTCTCGCCTTAGATTTTCATCGAGCGGGTCAAGCAAACCTGACCAATCATTGCAACCGTGGTACTCTCTCCAACGAGAAGCAAGGTTGTTCCTCGGTGAATATTCCATGGTTTTCGATAAAAGCCTCTGAAGCCTATTTAAATGACGTGGGGACATCTCTTCAGCGGCTTTTTCAGGCCAAATCCTGGAAAGATTAAGCCCTTCGAGTAAAACCTTTCCTTTGTTTTCGATTGATCCATTCGTGGGGGCTTTGATAACTTGTTCTTGGTCGGCTTGGTTCGTTTTCTGGAGGAGTTTTTCGAGGTTGGAAAGGTGTTGCCGAGTCAATTCAGTCGATGATGATGCTGATGAAACAGGCTTTTGAGAAGATGCATGAGGTTTTGTTAAAGGGTTTAGAGGTGATTTTTCGCACTTGAAACTTGCCCGTCTGGCTTGAAAGACGTGCAAGTTTTGAGCGGGAAGAGTCGAGCTGATGCCGATCTGCATGGAGAGGAGTCAGAAAAGGAAAAGGGAGAGAGCAAAGAAAAAGTCAATGAAGATAAAAGAGATGATGAAAAGATAGAGCTTAAACAGCAAAGTTTAGACAAGTGATATTGAAGAGATTAGACATATATGGTATTTATAGAACAACATTTCCAATGAATACCAACTTTATTCCATAATTACATAAAGAACCTTATTGTCAAACTATGGCAATACTGAAAACATTAGGTGTTTTATGGGTTAATGGATGTTCGCAGGATGAGATGGAGAAAGATTGACAATTTCTGTTTAACCCCCCTTGGGTTCACGAAAAGTCTGTGATCAATGAGAAGATGGAGTTAAGCTTTTTGGAGTTGAATTGACTGAAAGGACCCTTGGATCTGGCTTTTGTATTGATGAATGAATGAATTTTCAAATTTTCAGTTTGTGCCCTTTTCTCACTTTTTATGTTGGTTTGGTTGACAAGAATTGTACTTTTGTTTTTTGGGTTGACTTTGATGGCAAATCATAGTGTACTACCACGCAGGGGTTACAAAGTCAATGAAACAATGAAATGTGAACAAAGTTTATTTATTTTCCAACAACAATCCTCTGTTGATATTCGAGGGAAATATCGGGATTGGAGATTCAAATTCAAATTTTTTGAAAAAAAAAACAATACATCAATATTTGAATACTCGATTTTAACAACAATTTTATTCTTCGACATTCAATAGAAACTAGCTAGGTGTATGAATATTTTGTTGAATGAAAAATATATATAAGTTGGTATTTCAAGAATTTGATTCAAATTCTTGTTTCTCTTGGAATAAAAAAAATAATGGTATTAGACTACAATTCCAAACTGATGGATTGTCATTTCCATTCTCGCTTGAGTGTTTGATATTTTTGAAATTGAAATATTCTGGTCTCTTTTTTTACTTTTGAATTTGTCTTAGATAATGTATATATTTCAAACCCTACGAAATCATCTCTTAATATCTATTTTTAGAAAACGGATTAAAAATGGAACCAGGCAGGCCAAAGCAAAGTTTCCTGTCTACCCCGGTGGATGCAGTAAAAGGTTGAATTTAATTGGAATGGGTTTTCTTGTTGAAACATGAAAGTAAGAAAAGCAATTCCCGTCAAATAGTATTCTCTCAAGTATGTGTGTAGCCTTTGATTTTTGCAATTCCCAAATATGACTAGTTTTGGTTTTAATCATCTGCTTAAGTACAGAACTCTCTCTTTTTCAGCTCAAAAATTTGATATATAATTAGTAATTAAACTACTAATTATAGATTAATTAGATGTTAATTTCAGAATTAAATGATGCATCTAATCTTATATTCTTTGATTGGTCAATAACTCAATTTTGTGTTACAGACAAATATTATATCATACTTTGCGAATTTTTGTCGGTTCGGTGGATTAGTTGAACTTTCATTGCTAATATTTTATGAAATTTTTAAAATTATGAAGGTTCCTTCTTATTTCCTTTGTGAATTTGTGATCAACGTACCAAAATTAAGTAATGCAACAAAGAAAAAGTAATTAATTCTGAACTATGTTTGGTGCCATTTAATAAGTTTTTCAAAGTTAATTCTTTATGTTATTGTTGAAAATTAAAAAAAAAAAGAAATTATAATTTTTATTTTATTTATTTATATATCTATCTATCTAAACAACAAATTGTGCACAAAAAAAGCAACAAATTGTTCTTCCCAAAACATTAATTAAGACATGAGTTATTTTCATATGATGTTGTTATTGAACAGTTGAAGATGCGGAAAATAAATTAATCAATATACAAATATTATTGTTATTTTCATTATAATATATATTTTAAAGTGATGCATCATTTTTTTTTTAATTTTAATACAAAAAGGAAGTTAGTGTAAGAACACTAATGAGCTTAACTAATAGTGAGAGTGGAATCACATCTAAAAATAATTATTATCGAATAATTCGTTTATTTATATTATATATGAAAATTTTATATTATATATTAATATAAAAAATATAAAACAAAGATTTTATTTTTATTAAATCTATATATAATTTTATTAAAAATTTAAATTATGTTATTTTTTAACATTTTTTTATATCATTACACTATATCATATTATAGATTACGATATGTCTTCAATCCAATGTCAAGGCACTCATTAAAAACGTGAAGGCCTTGTTGCTAGTGCCGGATGTTACAGGCCCTTCAAAAGCTGCACTACACCTATAAAGTTTCAAAAGCTGCACTACACAAACCCAGTATCTCCGATCGTCTTATTTCAATATTTGTAATCTTTTTTATTATATTTAAATTATATTTGATATGATATTATAAATGGATAATAAAAAAATTAAGATGGATTCGTTTGACACAATCTATAAATTTCGTACAAAAATTAGAGTCGAATCTTGATCAGTTTGCTTTTCTTTTCTAAGGAATCATGGGAAAATTAAGGTCGATGGTGGAAGGGGACCAAAAACTAATGGTGTGATTATCATCATCCTTGGCACTCAATTTACTCAAATTTCATAGACAATTAAAGGACCGTGAAAAATGTAGGGAGTGAGAATGAAACGTTGAATTTGAAACATGATAAAGTGAGATCAATCGAGTACTGAGTACATCGTCATCATCAGCTAGCATCCTTTTTATCAATATCAAAGTACTGCTTTACATATCACATGTTAGTTAGGAGTTGAAATCTCTTTAATGTTTTCTTCCTGCCGTTGTCCAACATTTACTAATAAGAAATATTTGATTCTCGTTCGCATTTACATTGAGTTTGGTAATTGGGAAAATAAGAGGGAAAGAGGAAGGAAAAACATTTATACCTAATAAGAAATATTTGATTCTCATTTACACTTAGACTATGTTTGGTAAGAGAGAAAAAAAAAGAGAAAGAAAATAGTAGACTTAGTAATTTGAGTATTTGTATTATATAAAATATTAAATTTCGTATATTAATATTATATTTAACATAAAAATTACGTATCATAATTTTCGTCAATATAAAAATATAAAATATATATTTTTTAATTTTGTTAAACCTCTAAAATTTTAAGTTTTATCATCTTCGTATCTCATTTTCATATTATATTCATAATCGTATCGTATTTTAAATTATCATATCTAACAAAAAGAGTGTAATAAAAAACTATCTTCTTAATTTCAGTTTTTTTTTTTTTTTATGTTTCTCCTCCTTCCAAAGAGTAAAAAACTCATTCCATTTAAATTAATAATGTTATCCTTAACCTTTTTTTTTTTTTCTCTCTCTCTCTCTATTATCTTTTATTTTTATTAAATATATACAATTAAAAAATAAATTTTCTTCCTCTCAATTGTAATGTCTTTTTTCACTTTTTTTTTCCTTTTTCTTTCTAATTTTCTTCTTATCAATCATAGTGTTAAAATAAATCAAATGTCAAGATATTTTGATCCCTACCACCTGCTGAAACACATTAAAAAGGATTCGTTTTATAATGTGACTAGCCTTACTTTCGCTTTCTCCACTACTTGGCATGAATCAAGAACCGCCGATGATCAGCCAATCTTAGGCACTGAAGGAGGCGTGTTTATCTTTTTATCATTTCCTAGGGTTGATACAAAAGCACTATAAAAAATATATATAGTCTAGTGCTTTTCATTAATTCACTTTCATTTACTTACATTATTTTTTCCACTGACATGAGACTGAAAAAGCAGCTGCACTCAAGAAAAAAACTATGCGCACATTTTCCACGACAAATATCCATCTGATTAATTAACAGCGATTTCTTTTTCTCATTGACACGTTAAAAACGAAATCCAACATCTAAATTTTTCTTCTCTCAATATCATGAATTAGTATGTTTGTAATTTTAGTACAATTCGAATGCTCGTGTTACATACGATTAGCTTTTAACCCTTTTTTTCTTCCATTTTCCTTTCTTGAAGCTCTTTAACAAACAATTTTAGAGAGAGTTGGAGTCAAATATATAGAGATTTGAAGTCATTGAATCACTGCTCCCATGTCAGCTTCACATGCAACCATGTGCATTTGCACATGTATTTTTCACTGCATCAAGTCTTTTGCGCATCTCAAAGTCCATTTTTCGTACTTTAAATATCATATATATTAATTAATGAAGCATTCATTTCGTGTGAAGCTCCTAAATTTCTATAATTAGAACCCATGTTTGATAACTTTGATTCTACTAATAAATCTATTTAAAGTGGATGATGAGGAAATTAAGATGTGGAAATGAAGATTTGCTCCAATAGTTTAAAGTGAATGATGAAACATATTGGAAACTTTTTGCCAGCATAAACAACGTGAGACAACCATTGCATTTGTTTATTAAAACTTGAAAGCTTGAATAAAAACACGTACAAATGAAAATGTAAACTTAAGGTAGATGAATATGGGGCCAAAAGCTCTATCATTTTCAACGCAGAGACCACCGACCACCGCGGAGAAGGAGAGAGATTTTGACGCGGAGTCCTCTAAAAATAAAATTTTAGAAATAACAAAGCACAGACACAAAACAAAATTTAACTAAAAAAATTTGGAAAATGACTGCATTTGGATTAAGATATGGATGAGTAATATTATATCCATACGTGATCCACATGAGAAGCAGCAGGCTGACTTTCTGTATCAACTAAACTTAATTTGTTTGACATAAAACATACATTAATTTGAATTAGTTGGTCTTAGAAATAGTTAGTCAATGTTTTGCATGTCCTAAAATTTTTTTTTTTTAAATTCATTTGGTATGACTCCTAATTAGGTATAATTTTGTATTAAAATATATTATAAATACCGAAAGTTATAGCTCTTAATTTCTATAGCTTTATGCGTGGAAGTAAGTGAAGGAAGTATGAAAATCAGGTTAGATTTTTGAAAGTGAGAGACATAGTTTGGCTTCAGAAATATGAGCTGGATGTGTTTAATTTTTTGTCGGCAAATTCATGTACGTCCAAATCATATGTGCATGTTTTTTTGGTTTAAGTAATGCAATCACCGACCTTCAGATTTAACTTAATTTTTTTATGTGAAATAATACGTTTTTAATATTGTTTTTTAAAAGCATATTATCTTAAATTAATTTGATATATTCAAGATTTAATTCTCGATACAAAGATTGAATTAAAAAAATATGTAACTTTTCTTTTATACCAATTGAACTGTCCGAAAAAAGTGAAAATTTAAGGTTTTGGTCAACTATAAGGGAAGATACAATTCCAAAAGTTCGTGTGCAGACCGTGGGGCTTGAGAAGAAAAGCAAACAAAAAGAAAAGAAAATTAATAAAAAATTATGTTGCTGCTGTGTAGGAAACAAAGGTTTTAAAATTTTTTTTTATCCAAGTTATTGTTGCTGATGAATTGCGAAGTAATCCCAGAGAAGAGTAAGACCATATATAATGTGTACACATGACTTGGAATAAATCCGCAACAACTGGCTTCCACTTTGATTTTTTTTTTTCTTTTTGATAGTTTCTTGGGCCCTTCGTATCTTCAAAAGTGCAATAGTACGAAAAAAAGTCACAACAATATGCCAAAGAAAATTAGGCTGGAAAAGAATTTTCAGTATCATCTTTGGTTATATATATATATATATCTTTGATTTATGCTGTATATCCTCGAGTCAAGATATTATTCCTCAACTTGGATAAAGTGTACTTCTCTTCTTTTGCCCTTGTTTTTTTTTTATTTTTTTTACTTGTTAAAATGATAGAATAAGATCAATGGTCTATGTGTATTAAACTACGTATGGGTTATATAGTAAAACTCAAAAAAAAAAAAAAATACAAAACTTTATTCAATAAAATCTTATAATCATTTTTAAAAGATGAATTTAAATCTCAATATTTACAAACGTTTTTCTTGACTACGATCTTTTTGTATAAAAATAAAAGAATCCAAATCAAAATTGGTAAAAAGAAAATGACAAAAAGTGAAATTATTTTCCAAAAAAGATATTAAATATGTGGATATATCTCTAATCATATTCAATTTTTTTTTTTTGTTCAAGAAAGGTTAAAGTTTAAGAAAATTTGAAAAAAAAAATTTTACGAAATATTGAGAATTAAACCACAACTTTGCAAAAAACTACTTACGAGAAGAGTTCATAAAATTATTTGAATTAATTTTTAAATTAAAAAAAATCCACTAAAGCGACCCAATATATATTTCATTTCAGAAAAAAAGTAATTTGATGCTGTTTTAAGTTTGAATTTTAAAACGTCGATGCTAATTCCTAGTCTACAATTAATCGTCCACTTTCTATTAAAAAGATATTATATTAGAGAATTGCTAAATTTAAAAGTGAACTATCAATGTTTTTATTACTAAAAATGGCCAAACACTAATTACTATAAATGTTACGTGAAAAAATTGTCCATATAATTATAGTTTGTCCAAAATGCAAAGATATAACTGTATTTCTTATATTGATGCTAAAGAAAAGAAATTTCGTGTTTTAAAAAGCCCAGGGTGTTATAAATAAATCAAATTGAACAAAGCTGAAAATCCAACATCCATAGCGTCCCGTTTGGGCCAAAACCATTCGTCGCCAAATGTGCCCCGTCTTTTTTCCTAAATCCAAGATCCATACCAGTCTTCTGTTTAATTCTCACTTCCCAAGCCCAAGCCAACTATTATTGTGTTAGATTTCCCATTATCGTCGGGAAAAAAAATTAAAGAAAACAAATTTACTCGAGGTAATTAAAATTTCCTTTGGAAAATTTTTTTAATTATTTATTAATAATAATAATAAGAATAAAATAATGAAACAGAGTTTGTAATTTTCCACATTAAACGTTACCAACAAATGTTAGAAAAGGTTACTAGAAAACCTATATAAAGATTATAAAAAATTATAGAATGCATTTCGAAAAGCTTTTAAAGTTATACAAAATATGACAATGATTAAAAAACTTTAAAGTTTATTAAAATATATTAAAAAATTACTAAAAACGCTATAAAGATAATAAAAAAAAATCTTACAATGGTAGCTAAAAATGCTTTAGAGGTTACAAAAATGTTATAATGGTTAAAAAAAACTTTAAATATTAAAAAAATGTTACAATGGTACAATAGAAATCATTAAAAGTTAGAAAAATATTAAAAAATAAAGTCATTTAATTTAATTGATTTTTACAATTATTTAAGATGATATATAATAAATTTTAAGAATTGAATCTCAACATTTTCTCTTACTTTTAAATTATAAGAGCACTTTACTTATAATTTATTTTATTATAATATTATAATTATTTAATCATAATAAAAAATATATAAAAATCTTATAAACGCGAATTTAATATAAAATTTCGATAATTTTCATATAATTTTTGTGATTAATTAATTAATTATAATTATTATAAGAGATATTCTTTCCTCTTGTTTTGTATTAAAAAAATAAAATTAATAGCTAAAAGAACTATAAAGTAGAACCCGACGGCCCCACTTAACTGAAAAAAAAAAAATAGGTCAATGCTTATGTAACAATAAACTAGGCGGTAACTAGGTCAAACATCTTAGTATCCGCAAAACAAGGGCGTTCTCTAATGTACATTCGACATAACATGAGTATTGGAAATTTATTTTTATCAAATCAAATTAACCCAAAATAAAACAACAGAAACGTATGTAATCGAGGGAGATTGTTGAAAATCCATTCCATTTCTTCTCAACTCGGATGCAAAAATAGGTTTTTGTCAGCCCTTCTTGTCTCTCCTGGCCTCTTGAGAGAGACGAGGAGATCAACCAGTTTTGATCATATTTTTTCACGGGTTTCTTGCTCAGAAAGATACATAAAATATATAGGGATTAAAAACCTTAGTTTGAAGCTACTCAAGAACATCTAAAACCACACCAACAAGAAAAAAGAACGTAGAAAACAAGTTGGATCTTCGGTCTTCCATCTTGTGGGTGGTCGTTCGTTTGGTTTCAGCACCAAAAAAGAAGAAAAAAGAAGAAAGATATGTGGACACCAAGAAGTTATGGCGAAAGGAGAGAAGGAACAAATGGGTTGGTGGCAGTGGCCATAGACAAGGACAAAAACAGCCAAAATGCCCTTAAATGGGCAGTTGATCATCTCTTGCAAAAAGGCCAAACCGTCATTCTCATCCATGTGAAACCCAAGACATTCTCTCCCTTTGCCTCGCCTCTCCCTACTCCTCGTACGTTTTTCTTCGACAAGATATCACATTTCTCGTTCGAATGCCAGGGTTACCTCAACTTCTTTTTTTGCTACAGGATTGAACCAATTTTCTGATATCAATGCTGATTTACCGTTGGTATGTAAAGATCCTGATCCTCAGACCAGGGACCTTTTCCTTCCTTTCCGTTGCTTTTGTACGCGTAAAGATGTAAGTTTCCTGGATCTAATTCCCTCTAATAATGATATTAAAAGTTCAGCAATGACTACACGGATTTTTCTTGATCTGCACTAAAATACACCTACCACGGTTTTGCAATACTTGCAGTTTCGTATTCAGCAAATGATTCTTATTCATAAATTACTATTTTTATATGACGTGCTATTTTGACTGAAGATATGCTGCAAAGATATTGTTCTAGAAGAGACAGATGTAGCAAAAGCATTGATTGAATATGTCACTCAGGCTGCCATCGAGGTTTTAGTAGTCGGTGCTTCGGCAAAAACAGGCTTTCTTAGGTATGTGCGTCTTATGCTACATCAGCCCCCCATCAACAAAATTATATTTTCCAAACTATATATGAATGCCAATGATCATTACAATGTCTATGATTCTCTTTGAAATTTCCAAAGAAAACAGTGAATTTGGATATAATAAAATCGATCTACCTAGTCCTACTGAGTGGAGAAAGTAGAGATCGATACAGCCGCAGCCATCTCAGCTAGCATATATATCCAGAGTTCTATGCTTTTGATTTCGACATTATTGGCATTACCTTAGTGCGGACAAGCTATAAATAGAATGTAACCATATTGGTGGTCCTGTCAAAGACAAGCAAACCAGAACGATATTGTTGGTCAATAAGGCAGTATAATATTTCTCATATACTAGGAAGAACACACTGGACTGACATCAGATACTTGAACGAATAAAGTAAAGTATGTTGGTTTATCATCCAAAACCCTGTCTCCCTGGCTATGGGAAACAATGATCATGATTTGCATCAACAACTTCTTTACATTTGTGAATCCATATATATTAATGACGCATACATTTCTGTGGAAGTTCACTTCAGAAAAAGTTTGTCTCTGTAGATTTAAAGCAACAGATATTCCTGGAATGGTATCAAAAAATGCACCAGACTTTTGTAGCGTGTATGTCATATCCAAAAGCAAAATTTCATCCATGCGATCAGCGTCCCGTCCAGCACCAGCAATCTCCCCATTGCGTACTCAGCTTCTTAACCAATCCAGCTCAAAACCAACTCCTCCTGAGTTTCATATCCCACCAGCTAATAGTTTGAGAGGTTTATTTCTTTGCTTCAAGCTTAATTCCAAGTTATCTCTACCATTTGGTCAATCTTGAAATAACCTGTGAATAATCTGAACAGTTGAAAAACAGCGACTTGAACCGCCGCGTAAATCTACCGATTCCATGGAATCCTTCAGGTAAGTAACACCACATAGGTCCACAAAATGACCTATCTTACAAATAAATTTTTTTTTTTTTTTTTTATCTTCCTATATTCAATAATAAATGAAAGAGATGTATTTAGAGCTAATTTTGGATGCAGGTCACCTTTTAGCAGGAGAGGCCTAAACGGGAAATCATATCCGGATCTCCCAATGCCAGATACAGACATATCCTTTGTCAGCTCTGGCAGGCCGAGCATTGACCGTATATTTCCCGCATTCTACGATAGCCAAGATATAAGCCGCACTGCTCCAAGGCTGTCCAACGTTTCAGAAATTGAAAGTAATCTTAGCTTCGAGTCAATGCAGTTTGGACGAAAATCGTTGGAGATTAGCTCTCCACCTGATTTCTCATCATTTTCTCAGGACAGTGACAAAATGTCAAACTCACCTACGTCAGTGGTAAGAAAATAAATGAAATTACTCAAGGAAAGCAAGCAACACAATTGGTTTATAACCAAACATGCATGATACGAGGACGAGCATTTTTTATGCTTAACTATATGCACATATCCACGTATTTTATCTTATTTAGTTAGACCAAAATATTGATCTCAAGACTTCTCTAGCTGTTACTTTCACACAAAAGATAGTGTATTGAACATCTTACATTACATGAACTTTTGGAAATAGTAACATCGATGATTGTTCTATTTTTCGATGACAAATGTAGGATGATGTGGAAGCTGAAATGAGAAGGCTAAAGCTGGAGCTCAAGCAAACTATGGAAATGTACAGTACAGCCTGCAAAGAAGCACTCACGGCAAAGCAGAAGGTTAGAGAATTAAAACATATGCTTACATTGTTACATCCTCAAGTCCTCGACATGCTTTGAAAGGTTATAGAATTCTGTTCGTTACATAACAGGCAAGAGAACTCCAGCTGTGGAAAATGGAAGAGGAGCGGAAATTGGAAGAGGCACGACTTGCCGAGGAAGTTGCATTAGCAATAGCAGAAAAGGAGAAAGCTAGGTCAAAAGCAGCAATTGAGGCAGCTCAAGCAGCTCAGAGAATTGCAGAAATTGAAGCACAAAAAAGAGTTAACGCGGAAATGAAAGCGCTCAAGGAATCAGAGGAGAAGAGAAAGGCACTTGATGCACTAGCAAATTCAGATTTCAGGTACAGGAAGTACACAATAGAGGAAATTGAAGCTGCCACTCAATTCTTTTCACAGAGTCTCAAGATTGGAGAAGGGGGCTATGGGCCTGTGTATAAAGCCCGTCTAGACCATACTCCCGTTGCAATTAAGGTTTTGCGTCCTGATGCAGCTCAAGGAAGGTCACAGTTTCAACAAGAGGTATGTGACATGGTCATAGTGGGCTTCAAAATGTTTGGACTTTTTATATATATGCTTTTGCCTTGTGATATATGGTTAGTTAATCAATGAAACTATGGATAACAATTAATTGACAGGTGGAGGTGTTAAGCTGCATACGACATCCCAACATGGTCCTCCTCTTGGGAGCCTGCCCAGAGTATGGATGCCTAGTGTACGAGTTCATGTCTAATGGGAGCTTAGAGGACCGTCTCTTCAGGAGAGGAAACACTCCACCTCTCTCTTGGCAGCTTAGGTTCAGAATTGCAGCCGAAATTGGAACAGCCTTGTTGTTCCTCCACCAGACAAAACCCGAACCCATAGTCCATCGTGACTTGAAACCAGCCAATATCTTACTTGACCGCAACTTTGTGAGCAAGATTAGTGATGTTGGGTTGGCCAGACTAGTTCCTCCATCCGTGGCTGACAATGTAACGCAGTATCGGATGACTTCCACGGCAGGAACTTTCTGCTACATAGATCCAGAGTACCAGCAGACAGGCATGCTAGGAATAAAGTCAGACATATACTCTTTTGGAATCATGCTTCTACAAATAATAACAGCAAAACCACCAATGGGATTGACTCACCACGTGGAACGTGCTATTGAGAAGGGGACTTTCACTCAAATGCTGGACCCAGCTATTCTTGATTGGCCTGTTCAAGAGGCCATGAGCTTTGCAAAAATTGCACTCAAGTGTTCAGAGCTAAGGCGGAAAGATAGACCTGATCTCGGCAAAGTTGTGTTGCCAGAACTGAACAGATTGAGAGCACTTGCGGAAGAAACCATGCACCCTACTTTGCAGACTGACAGTCCAGAACACTCCCCTAACTATAGCCTAGTTTCGCTACAACTAGTTAGTTGATCAAATTACCCAAGTCCTTTGAATTTCATCTAACGACATCATACATGTAAAACTTGAAACTTAACACTCGATTTGTTTGTTTGTTTGTTTTTGCAGGACCATACCTGTTCTGCACTGTCCGATAATTACTCAAGATGTCCTTCCAACGAGACTTTCTGAGTATTTTCTTGAGAAAAGATTGACCTAACTACTTTAGTTTTTGTACTTAGGTAATCTAAAGTCAAAATATGAATCTTTATACACAAAAAAAAAATGTATTCAAGCTTTTTGTTTACTCCCTTTGTCCCCTCAAAACATGTACGCCATGTTTGGTTGGCATGAATAGACATTCCATTACTGATCTATTTCAGAGGAATGGCTATTCGACCATTTGCTTCACTTGACTAACTATTCGGTGGAATAGCCTATACAAGCCATAATCTTCAAAAAGCTTGAATAGCCATCTGAGGTTCCTGGATCCTGGCTATTCGGTTGCCATAAGGAATAGTCAAAAAAATTTCGCATAACACCTTTTAGCAATTAATGAAATCCCAGTTTAACCTTAAGCCCTTCAATCAAAAAATACCCAACCATATCACTCCGGTGACCATGACTGATAACGCTTTGGCTAGATCAACTCGCTAGAGTCCAGATTCTTTTTCTTGTTCTTTCTCCAGATTTCGGCGAATTTCCGACGAACTTTATTCAAACAAGATCATATTTTGACGTAAGTAGGCCGGATTTCGATCGATGAGCAGTGATCCGACCTTCCAGAGGCCAGACCTGGGCCTCGGTGCGCTGAATCGGCGTCAATGGCTACAAATCCAGTCTGGAACAATCACCTTTCGCGGTCGTAAAAGCCTATCTAGAGTCCAACGGCCTGAATTGGCTGCAGAGATAGCTAGCCCGGTTTTCCGGCTAGCAGTTTCTTGGATCAATCCGAGTTAAAACCAAGGCTGGAATGAAAGAAGAAAAAGAGGGAAATTTTAAATATTTTTGTAAAATTTGAAAATATATTTTATTTTTGTTATAACAATTATTTTTTGAAATATAAATAGAAATGTTTTCTGGCCAAAAAAATTAAGTAAAATACCTATAAAAGCTACCCAATCATGCAATTTAATTCCCACTTCTCAACTACCGCCTGTGTTAGATCTCCCACTTTAGTCAAAAAGGAAAATTAAATAAAACGAATTATAAAAAAATAAAATTAAATAAAACGAATTTATTTGAGGTAAAATATTTTAATTTTGACAAAAAAATAATAATAAAAAACAGAATTTGTAATTTTTCCCGTTAAAGGTAACCTAACAAACCGACTTCGCTTATTTTTTCTTTGATTCTTTATTCCCCTTCCTTCCTCCGCTTGGCTCGCCTAGAAACGGCCGATTCCAAATTGTGCGGCGAATTTCCTGATCTGTCGACACATTCAATTTATCCTGGTAAAAAAAGTTTTATGTCTTTTTGTAGTCACGGAATATAAATAAATGTGTCGATTTCATCTCTTTCTTTAACCTGTTCGAGGAATTTTGACCATTATTTACGTTCAATTTTTGACATCAAATTGTTATTTCTAGGTTATGATGTCAGTTTTATTTTTCTGTTCCTCTATATGAAATTGGGTTACAATTATATATTATTTTCCTAGAATTTCTAATCGATTTTTTTTAATTTTATGAGATTCGTGATGAATTTAGGGTTTCTGTTATTGGAATTTAACTTTGTAGAATCATAATGTTGTCCTTGTCTGAGAATTCATGAATGGTTTGATTGAGTAAGGTTAGATATCTTTTCCCTTACTTGCCCATTTAACTTTAGATATGCCAGAGCAAAATTAAAAAACAGATTTTCTAGGTAAAATAGTACTACATGGACTCTGAATTCTTGCGTGAACTCGGTTTTGCCATTTATGTAAAAATCGAAAACAGGGACATGATTTTGTTGTTAACTTGGTGCTAATTGTCAATTTTATTATGCTTCAAGGAGCTGATATAGACTCTCATTAGAAACCTTTTAATACTCGAGGCATGCTCAAGAAATGGTAATATCTGCCATGGGGTAAATCAGCCATGTTAATGAAGGCTTTGAATTAACATCATCGTCAAATTTGGCTCGGTCTATTCTACATTCGTCTTCATTATTTTCATTTGGGATATTTAAATTAACCCAAAATGTTTTCACTTATTTGGCTGTTTAATTGATTAATCTCCATAGATTTTTCGAAAGATTGATTTGATACTATCATGCTCTCTCTTGTGCAGAATGAGAATTATAGTGTGGATGCATGTTTTGATGTTTTTTTCCTTCTTATTATTGTGATGTCTTTGCAGAATCTTGGGGTGAGGCTGTGATTATTTGGACTGCAGGTCATGTGCCGTCAAAACTCATGCTTGCATTTGTCTGCGGAGGAGTCAGATACAGCTGTAGAGAATCTCTTAGTATATTGCAAGCCTGTTGAGTTGTATAATATTCTTCATCGCCGTTCTTTACACAATGTAATATATGCTTTTCTTTCTGAAAATGTATCTCTTTCTTTGATCTGTTTTAGACTGGGATGCCTTATTTAGATGCTTGTTTTTTGTGTCAAAAAGAACCTACTATTTATGCTATTTGGAAATTCTTGCTCAGGTGTTCATTTTTAGGTCAAACAGATCCTGTAGTTAATCTTTTCGGCGATAAGTCATATAACTGCAAAACCTTAAGTTGGTGATTTGAAGTGGTATAATGCCTCATAGCATGGGTGTGGACTGTTTTTGCTGTATCAGTATACCTTCTAATCGAATCACATTTTCTATTTCAGCCTTCGTTTCTTCGAAGATGTCTGAAATACAAAATACAGGCAAAGCGTAGAAGGAGGTATGAACTTTCCTTTTAACAACTGTGTATTGCTCTCAGAAATAACACTATGAATTTTATTAATCTTATGTCTCTGAACTATGGTATTAATGTATTAATTTTGTTTCAGTTACCGTCTGATTCAGTTTGCTCCTATAGAAAACTTTTAATTTTATAAATATGTAATAATCACAGTACCTGGAAATCCCTCATAGGAACAGCAAGTACAGATCGTTAATGATCCACTAGTAATTTGAGGGGATGATTATCTTGTCTGAGTCAGGATTACATAATTAAAGGCAGACAGATACGGATAACCAATAGGAAATATTGTTTCTCCTCTCTTCTTTCATGCTTCTGAAAAGTGAAAAGTAGCAATATTATTTGATGGTTATTTGATGTTTGAATTAAAGTGGCTTATTTGCAGTCAAAATTTTTCAGTTAAAAGGTAAACTGAATGTTAGTTGGTTTATTGATTAGACTGGGTTCCAAGTTGTAGCTTGATGAATTTGATATGGGGAGTTGGGGAGATTTAGTACTAGAAGAATTATCTTCAGGACAGTTTCAAAATCCTAGAACTCTTCAGATTTTGAAGCATTGCCCTGAATTTTTTGAAGCCATACATAGTAGCATTAGTTGGAAAAAAAGACATGACATTATTATCACAAAATACTAACTAAAGTGGATAGTGATTGCTGTAGTGCTGGTGTATTGCTTCATTAAGCTTCTACTTTATTTCTACAGCTACCAACCTCTTTCTCTGGCAAGGAGGAAAGAAAATTTCTGAATTTCTAACAAACTTATGTTGCTTCTTTATCACTTATTATGTTGTTAACTTACCTAGGATATGTTTGTGTAGGTTGGGGGCTGGAATTGTAATTTTCAACTATAAGGATTATGGCAATATGCTACAAAAGACTGAAGGTATCATGAAAATTTTGCATTATATATCATATTTACTTAATCTTTTTATGCTAAAATTGATTATCTGAGTTCTAATTCCTATCTTCTGTTTAAATCTTTTTAACTTGCAGTTACTGAAGATTTCTCATGTCCATTTTGCTTGATGCAATGTGCTAGTTTTAAGGTGGATATTCATATGCTGTCTTCGCTTAGCTTGGTTGCTTCTTTCATAATTTGATGGGTTAAGTCACATTATATCAAGTTTCAATTTATCTAAGAGAAAACAACAGAAGGGGGTGTTAATGTAAATTTCTTTGCACATGATAAAACAAACTCATTATCAAATGATTTTCATCTTGTATGAATCTTTTTCCAAAATATTGCAATTTGTTGGATTCAGGGATTGTTCTGATTCTTTTGCATTAGAGACTTACTTTCCCTAGTTGAGGTATTCTAATGATTTGAGCCATTGTTTTCTATTGGACATAGATAACTAATTCTATTTTGTGGAGCGAAAAGCTTATTTGATACTTAGCCAACCTTCATTTTTGTTCACAGGGTCTGCGGTATCACTTGTGCTCATCACATGACTTATTCAACTTTGACTTCTGGGTTGGTAGCTGAAATTGTAAAGTCACTTGCCACTCAATTGAGATTTTACAAAAAGACTATTAAAAAGCATTTGTATTATAGGTAACAGAGGAGTATCAAGCAGTGAATGTCTCAGTGAAAATTGATTCATTGATATCCGAGGTAAAAGTGTTCTTCCCATCCAAAAGTACATTAGTATGTTTCGTATATTCCATGTTCCTTCAAGATTCATGTGGAGGTTTAGAATGCAATAAGCAACCATCCTAATCCCATCAAAGATGGTAGGAGAAGAAATCTCTAGAATAAAACTATTTTATTCTTCTATATTTTTCATATTATAGTACTAGAATTGCATGAAAATATATAGGCTAAAGACTGAATATTCTCAGCCTTAAAACCCAAGATTTTCATGCATTAAATCAGCTAATCAAAGGAGAAATTTGCTCCCTACACATAGCAGGAAAATATCTAATGGATTTGGTGTAATTACCCAAATCACTTCTTATTCTAAAAATAAGAGACAACTAAAATAATTAAGTCAACTGATCAAGTAATAATGAAGATTAGATTTCCACACTTCCCCTCAAGCTGGGTGGTAGATGTCAATCATGCTCATTTTGGACTTCGGATTCTTGAAGTTGTTTCGAGAGAGAGCTTTAGTGAGAATGTTTGCAGTTTGGAGGCATGTGGGAGTATAAACTAATCTAACCATTCTTTCCTCTATCTTCTTTTTGATGAAGTGATGATCAATCTCCTCATGTTTAGTCCTATCATGATGAACAAGATTCTTTGCTATACTTATGGCAGCTTTGTTGTCGCAAAATATCTTCGTGGATTCTTCTACAAAGACCTTTAACTCCCTTAGCAATCTTTTTAGCCAAATTCCCTCACATTTTCCGTGAGACATAGCTTTAAACTCAGCTTTCGCGTTACTTCTAGCCACCATAGATTGCTTCTTACAACCAAATTTCCCCGCACATAGGTACAATAACCGGTAGTTGATCTTTGGTCAGTAATAGATCCAACCCAATCAGCATCAATGTAAATTTCAACATTTTCACGTGATGTCTTCTTAAAAAATAAACCTTTGCCGGGACTTTTCTTTAGGTACTGTAAGATTCAATACACAGCCTTCAAGTGTTCTTCGGTTGGGTTGTTCATGAATCTACTTACCATGCTAATCGAAAAACTGATATCTGATCTTGTATGAGAGAGGTAGATGAGTTTCCCAACAATTCTTTGATATATGCCCTTATGTGTTAGTGGACTTCCTTCTTCCATTCCTACCTTATTCATTGTGTCCATAGGGGCGTCAGCAAGTTTGCATCCAAGCATTTCGGTATACTTTAGTAAATCTAGGACATACTTACATCGTGAAACAGAGATGCCATTCTTTGAGCGAGTTACTTCCATGCCAAGAAAATATTTGAGGTGTCCCAAATCATTAATTTCAAATTCTTTGGCTAGGAGGTTTTTTAGGTTGCTAATTTCTTCCACATAGGCTCTAGTAAGAATAATGTCATCCACATAAACAATAAGAATGGCTATTTTTCCTTCAGGTGAATATTTGACAACTATGGTGTGATCGGTCTAGCATTGTGAAGAACGATACTTCTTTACCACTTTTGTTAGTCTATCAAACCATGCTTGTGGAGATTGTTTGAGACTATATAAAGACTTTTGAAGTTTACATGCCTTGCCAAAATTATCTTGGTTTTTGAATCCTTGAGGGATTTTTATGTAAACTTCTTCTTCTAGTTGTCACTAAGAAATGCATTTTTGACATCTAGTTGATGAAGTGGCCAATCTAGATTTGCTACTAATGATAATAACACTCAGATTGAATTAAGTTTAGCAACCGAAGCAAATGTCTCCTCATAGTCAACACCATAAGATTGAGTGAATCCTTTTGCAATAAGGCGAGGTTTGAATCTATTAATACTTCCATCTACATTGTGCTTGACAATAAAAATCCATTTACACCCAACTGGATTTTTCCTTTTGGTATTGTTGAAATCTCCCATGTTTTGTTCCTTTTTTGGGCCCTAATTTCTTCCAAAACAGCCATCTTCCATTTTGGTTGCATGAGTGCTACATGAATATTATTGGGAATATGCATATTGTTTAGTGTGGTAGCAAAAGCTTGATAACTGGGTGATAAACCTTCATAAGAAACCACATTACAGATTGGGTATTGAGTACATGATCTCACACTTTTTCTTAGAGCAATCGGTTAATCAAGATCATCAAAAGATTCAATTGAATTAGATTCAGTAAGAGTGTTACCTGTGTTGGTTTCAAGTATCTCTGGAATCAGTTCAGATTATTGGCTTTGCTTTGAAGGTGTACATTCTCCTAGATCCTTTTGAGTTTTATGTCTTGTTGAATAGACAATCAATTCTTTGTTTGTTTTCCCTTGTGTGGACTTTGGGCTTGGAGGATCTGGTTGGATGTTTTGGACTTGAAAGGGAGTTGGGGAATCTAATTGGATGTTTAAAACTTGAAAGGGAATTGGAGAAGTGTTTGGTGGTTCGGTAATAAGATCTTCCCAAAGTTGATATTCTCGTGTGATTGGATTCTCCTCCTGAATGGCAGTTTTGGGAAAGTAAGGTTGATTTTCAAAAAAGATAACATTCATGGAATGGTAGAATTTCTTTGTTACTAGTGAGTAACACTTGTATCCTTTTTTATTCAGGGAGTATCCAAGAAATATGGATTTGGGATCTAATTTGCTTTGGTTTCGTTGGCTAGTAAGAACAAATGCAATGCATCCAAACACTTCAATGGGAATACATAAGATGATTCAAAGATGAGGATAGGAACTGAGAAGGAATTGGCAAGGGCTTTGAAATTTCAGGACTTGAGAAGGCATTCTGTTTATAAGATATGTAGCGGTAAAAACAACCTCACCCCAAAAATGCTTAGGTACATGGGCAGCCATCATGAAGGATCTAGCAACTTTCAACAAATGTCGATTCTTTTTTTCAGCAATGTCATTTTGCTTAGGAGTATCGACACATGAGCTTTGATGAATTATACCATGCTTCATTGGATATGATCCAAGGATTTAATTGTAGTATTCCCTCCCATTGTCGATTCTCAACCCTTGGATTTTGGTTTTGAATTAAGTTTGGATTATATTGTTGAAGTTTTGGAATAGCTGGCCCACTTTTGGTTTTTCCTTCATAAGGAATACCCAAGTAACCTTGGTGTGATTATCAATAAATGTGACAAACCATCTAGAACTAGTAATGTTATTTACTTTAGAGGGACCTCAAATGTCACTGTGTATCATTGAAAAAGGATGGGACGATTTGTAAGGCTGATTAAGATATGTGGTACGGGTATGTTTGGATAGTTGGCAGACTTCACACTGAAAGTTAGGATTTTTATTTAATAATGAAGGAAACAATCTTAAAAAGTTTGGATAACCTAACCGATAATGCCTCAACATGATAGTACTATCTTTATTTTTACTGAAGGATGAAGCCACACAAAAGGTCTTCTGATATTGTCTTTAAGAATCATTAACTCTTAGGATATAGAGTCCTGCAAACATCTTAACATTACCAATTATCTTCCCTGAATCCAAATCCTGAAATTCACACATATTTGGAAGAAATATAGTAACACACTTAAGGGCTCTTGTAAGTTTGGTTATAGATAGTATATTGTAACTTAGATTTGGGACAAACAAAATAGAATCAAGTGTTATCTCTTTGGAAATAATAACAGAACCTATACCGGTCACTTTTGAAAGTGACTCATCAGCAATTCGAACTGTGAAGTTTTCATGACATGGTTTGTATTTATTGAAGACAGATGTATCCCCAGTCATATGGTCTGAAGTTCCTGAATTCACAATCCATTAATTTGATTTTTCTAGTTTTACACTCAAGGCACTTAGAAAATTACTTTTGTGCTAAAGAATCTATTCCCATAATGCTAGCTTTGGGGTTAGAGGTGACCTTCGACACTGAGCTCTTCTTTCCGCTAGCCATGCTAGACTTCGAGTGAAAAATTTCAAAGGTTTTAAGTGAGACAATGTTAAGTAACCAACTTAAAACCAATTGGCTGTAAGCGGAGAGACCCAACTTGAATATAAGATTATAGTAAATTGAATATTTATTAGATGTGGGATAATCCATTTTAATAGTCCCCCATCACGTGTAAGCAAAGATGGAAGAAGCCTACTACGTGACAGATTTGGAAAGTGCAATGAAAGAAAATCTTGGCTTTGATACCTTGAAAAAATCTCTCGAATAAAACTATTTTATTCTTTTATATTTTTCTTATTACTATACGAAAATTGCATGAAAATATATAGGCTAAAGACTGAATATTCTCAGTGTTAAAACCTAAGATTTTCATGCATTAAAACAGCTAATCAAAGGAGAAATTTACTTTCTACACATAATAGGAAATATTTAATGGATTTGGTGTAATTACCCAAATCACTCCTTAATCTAAAAATAAGAGACTTAACTAAAATAGATAAAATCGACTAATCAAGTAATAATGAAGTTTAGATTTCCACAAGGATTTATTGTAATGTTAGAAATCATGGAAGAAGCGCAAGTAATGTCCGTGGGTTTGGACAGGGATGTTGTTCGTAATTAACAGTTGTTGAAAAATGAAAATAAAATGTGTCTGTTACATGTGGTGCCTTTTTTAAGTTAAACAAAATGAATTGTGACTAGGCCTGTAGCTTTCCCCTATTTTCTATCAAAATGCATAAATGACTTCTTCTCAAACTTTAATATATTGCCAAAATATTCTTGTTACAGACTGTGGCAAGTGGAGTAGATCCACGAGTAGAAACTTTCTGCTTCTGGTAGGATATATTTATTCGGGTACATGTTGCTACTTTCAGCTGCTATCAAATCTGCTTGCTGGTAATAAATACTAGCAGTTGAATGGTAAAATGAATTGCATGTGCAGCTCAAAACCTCAAAAACGTAAGCCTACAAACCCTCTTCAGAGTGGGAAGAATGTCAATGTACAATTTTTGGAGTTGGACTCACCCAAAATGACCAGTGAAAGCAGGCAGAATGGATTTCTGGAGAATGATGATGGTAAATTTTCCAGTAATGCTTGTCATAATATTTTTATCTTTATCTTGACATTTCATGCCCAAGTCTTAGGTAGTCTCTTATAGCATTCTAAATGATTTACATCTTGAAATCACTAATCATTTGGTAACTTATCAGTAAATAATACTAGAACAATGACTCAATAATTATCTTTCTTTGATCTGCCTTTTGAACTCTCTGAAGGTGAGAGGGCTTCCAAATCAATTCCTATTGAGAAAGATTTGCAGAATGGATGGCATGGTGTGGAAAACTATGGTTCTGATTATACTAGTACAACAGAGTGTCTTGCACGGGTTGCGACTAGCTGTGATGGTCCAGGAGTTTCAATTGCAATGGCTCATTCTCCTGTCGACCCTGACTGTATTAAATCATTATCTGGAAGTGATACAGCTGTTCCTCCGGCGAAAACAAGGAAAATAGTGGCAGAACGATCCGAACCTAGGAAGTATGTTCTCCTAGGCTACGTTTTTTCCACAGTTGATTCATTTCATTTTTGTTCTTTCCCTCCTGTTTAATTGTTTATCACACTGCTCAATATGCTTTTCCCTTTTCTTATTTTGTTTCCTAATAGCAATTGTTATCTTTTCAAAATCTCCAAAGTTTAGGCATGCAAGGTAATTTTATTTTTAACTTTTCAAATGTTGTGCTCTCACAGCCGCATGCTCCTGCTGAAACGCCAATTCTTTCACTCACACCGAGTTCAGGTGATTAGTTTTATTTATCTGCTCAGGCTAATTGTGCTATTAGTCTTTTTCATGAACATCCATGACATGAGATCTCCATTTAACACCGATTCAGTTCCATCCATATGAACATGAATGGAAGTAACACCGAGTCAGTTGGCATGCTGTAGAATTGAGAAGCAAATCTGCTCTAACGACAATCTTATCTTGGGTTCAAATGTCATCAGATCTCCATTAACACCAAACTATTCCCAGAAATACATCCAAGAACAAATTTATATTTCATCTGTTAATTTTCTGTTTTGTTTGATGTGACACTTTGGTCAGGGTGAATTATACTCTTTATGCATGAATTTTCCTTGGAAAATCTTTACTTGGGTCTGATTTTTTTTTTTTTTGCATAGTCAGATAGGCAAGTTATGCTTAATATGTTGCTACTTAAAGCTGTTTATCATTCTTATGATTTTTCTCTGTCTATAATATTCTTTCTTGTTAGGCACTGACATGTCTTGTATTGTTTAATTGAAGCCAATGGCATTGGACCAAGTAATGTCAGAGAGAGACAGTGAAGACGAAGTTGATGATGACATTGCAGATCTTGAAGATTGCAGGGTACGGTTTACAATTTGGCATCTAAATTTTTCCTCTCTCTTTTTTTTCCCAATCTTCTCATTGCAATGACAACATTGTTGGTCTAGGTTTTAAATTTTGTGGAAGTTACTTCGAGTTCTTAGCATTTTCCTGATTCTGTGTCTGCAAAATAAGAGTGCAAATTTGGTTTTTCTGGATTCTTGGTCCATGTCATTTATAAATTCAACCATTCAAATCATGATAAGGAAGTAACACCAAGTCAGTTTGCATGCAGTAGAATTGAGAGGCAAATCTGCTCTAACTATTAATGATCTCTTGACATTTGAAAATGATTGTGAAACATTGGATCAGTGGTCAATGGTATAAATATCTTAATTCAGTAATTGAACTGACAAGAAGAAGTGTGGTTTAGCATTCTGAGAGCAAAAGTGTGGAATTAAAAAATAAGAAATGTATTTAAATTACTTGATTTTGGTTGGGGCCTGAGTAACTGGTGAATAAGCATTTATTATTTGGGTTTATAAATCATCGTCAGAGGAAGTAAGTCACTAAATAAATGGTGATCTGTTGGGGCTAGACAATCAATTCTTTTCATTTGTCTCAACTAGTAATAGTTTGCTCAATGTTTGCTTGTATTGCATGAGCATTGCTTTGTTCATAATTGTAAATATAAGTATATAACAACAGTTACCTGAGTGATTATGAGAACATGGGCTTGTTTATCTACTGTTGACTTGTTTGGCTTTCGTCTGGTTTTCTAGAAAGGTGAGAAATTTTGGTTTAGAATGGGGTGTATTATATTTGATTGGACTTTTACTCATTTGGGCTAGGGTCTTAGCCCAAGTTGCATCTTTGATCAGATGTTTTGATTATTCTATTTTTGAGAAGTGAGAGGATAACATAAAAATGATATTTGACAGATGCTTGATGATTTTGTGGATGTTAGCAAAGATGAGAAGCAACTTATGCATCTTTGGAACTCGTTTGTTAGAAAGCAAAGGTAGTCTGTCCTTAACACTTCAAGCTTGCTTTCCTTTTCTTCTTGCCAATTGACTTCATGATTATCATTTTTTCCCTTTCAATATTTCTGTTAATTTGTTCTCTCTAATTGTTGTATGTCAAGAAGTTATAAGAAGATTCTAGGATTTGAGGTGGCACCACTTAATGCTGGTTTCTTGTGGTCTTGTTTTGTGATAAAAGGTCTCTTGATTCATTTGACAGGGTTCTGGCTGATGGTCATGTTTCCTGGGCATGCGAGGCTTTCTCTAAACTCCATGGGCCAGAGTTGGTCCAATCACCTGCTCTCTTTTGGTAATGTTCTTTTAGATTTTTTTTCCCATTTCTCTACGAGTTTGTCTTTAGACTGCTAAAGTTGTATTTCGCCACCAATAGAGATAGCCACTAATTGAGTCATATAGCTTTGAGCTGACTATTCATTCACAGATAAAGACAAGAGCTAACTGTAAACAGGCCATGCCCACACAGAGTATAGGCTTGTTGAAGTGTTTCAATTAATTAACAGATAGTCAAAAGATTAACTAACGTAAAGGGTATATATTGAAAATGCATTTTGAACCCTTTTATAACCAATAGGAATACTGCAGGTTTGATACTTTTTAAAAATTGTAAAACTGTGTTTGAAATGTATACTCTAATTAAAAATAATTGGATACTGTTGTCATCTTTTGTCTCCATATTTGAAATGTCACATAGTTTCTGGTTCAGGTGTTGGAGGTTATTCATGATCAAACTTTGGAATCATGGTCTTCTTGATGCCTGCGCAATGAACAACTCTAGCATGATACTTCAAAGATGCCAAAACGAGGGATTGGATGCATTGAAAAGCTGAAATATTATGAACATTGTACACAACTTCAGCATCTGGTTTAGAGATGATACAGTGTATGCACATCGGTTTTCTCCGATTGTGATCCATTCATTCCTTTTTCATTCTTTCTATCACAAATTTCTTCTATTTGGCCGGAATTGGTTTGCAAATATTCTTTCTCGAGGTAACTGAATGCTTCCTTCTCATTGTTGTAACAGCAATACCTTATTCAATACTGGCCATAGGTTCACTTTTTTAAGTTAAAGACTTTAATGGATTTCAGTAGACTTGATAATTCGTGTATTTACATTGTATTCATGTTATGTTGTGTCAAACACATGTAAAAACATGAAAAATTATTGTGTCAAATTCGTGTTGACATGTCTAACACAAAATACTCTTTTTTTGTTGAATACAGATATAATTTTTATTAAAATTTTAAATCGTATTCTTTTTATGTTTTTTTTTTTATCATTTTTGTATCGTATTTAAAATTATTAGGTTTAAATTTCAATCTCTTTGTTTATGCTCTGATTATGTTTGTTCCTTTTTCATAGTCAATGTTCACTGATCGCATGCAAATTCATTCTTCTATTAGCCGTTTTCCTTCCCTGGGCAGGTTTTGATGGGGGACATGTTTAGCTTGAATTAGATTAAATTGTTTCTAAACCAATATTTAATGTGTTTTCCTGTTATATTGCACTTGTAATAACCTGAACTGGATGGATTGAGAATCGGACATCTAACTGGTTCGACGATCTGTCTGGTTACTGAAACAGGGAATAAAGAGTACCAAGCTATTAAAGAGAAAGTGTCGAACTATGTTCATTGAAAGTTGTTTCCGGCCCTTTGGATCAATAATGCCCCAATTTTAATTCACTTTTTAACGAGACAAATTAATCTCATATTTTGTTTCCATTTTTTGACAAGACAAATTTAATACTAATAATTAATATAAATATACCAATATTAAAACATCCACTAATTATACTTTAATTACCGTTTTCATTATGACATCAAATTCCTTAATTATACCTTTATCAATTTATTAAATTAGTAACTGTACGTCCTCCTTTGATTTTTTACTTAATTATTTCCATATATTAACTGGGAATTATTTTCTAACTTCCAAGATTTTCAGCCATAACCAAAAAAAAAATGATTAAACTATAATTAGTCATATAATCTATTAATATATAAAACGCATAACCATATAGAAATCCAGAAATAAATAAAGGGAAAAAGTCTACGACAAGTACCAAACAACAAAATCGTATGAAAGATTTTCAGCCATAACAGATTATGTTCCAAGTTGACCCTTATTTGCTTTCCCCTCATGTCTTGGACAAAATCAACAGCCAAACAGGCAAGAGAATCCTCTTCCTCCTAGAAACTGTGTTGAAACAAGCGCTGTGGTTGTGATTTAGAGAACCCCATTGGTTTCAGGAGGACCCATGTTCAAGTCAGGAAGCATCACCAAGTTTTTATGTAGTTTTACTACTGTCCTAGGGAACATCACCATATTGTACTGGCTTAACTCCTTTTTCAGGCGGTCCTCTTCGATGCGGGAGAAGAAATACTTTCGAATCCACATTCCTACAAGTTGATTGACTGATGGAATCACCAGCTTCTCAACTTTTAGAGCACAAAGAGCCTGAATATCAAGCGTATTATCAGCAGCATTTCAATTGATTAGCACTGATGCGATGAAAATCGTTCAATTTAACTAAATATATATATGCTTACAGATTCAACACAGTTTTCCAGGATTCGAGCCATCCCCAGACGCCTGTATTCCCCACGGGTTCCAATGAAGGGCATCTCAGCTAACCTTTCTCCGTGCACCCTGGAAAAGCAGTAAGTGAAGTTAAATGGAATGAATGCCATGTTAAAGGCACGCGGACAAGCTATTAGAATTAGACATATCTTCTATATTTGAGAAAGAAACACCTTATTGATGCAACACAGATGATTTCATCATTCTTTTCCAGGACAGCAGTATAAAAGCCACTATAATTGATACGGGTCAAATTGGACCTGAAAATGTTCGGAGAAATTAAAACTAATCTACTAATCCTGTCAAAATCTCTGATTACAATTCTGTTGGTACTTGATATATATAGTCAGGCAGTATATTGCCATGATTTAGGAACTGCTTTAAAGAGTTTCAAAAGGGGTTTTGAACTGATTACCCGCGATTGTACACGATGCTTTGGACAATATTGGCTCTTGTATGGCGGTCTATGGTTGACAAGAAACATTCGTTCATTACCAGCCACGCCACAGCAATCTTGGAGTTGTTTTGTACTCTGTTGTACACATCATCTGCGTAGGAATCAAATGGCTTCTCTGAACGTTGGAGCAGAGTCCAACAAAGGCCATCTTGAAGTTCATTTCTAACTCCAAGCATCCTCTGTAACCCTTCATATATCTTTTGTGAATTTCAAGCTAGTTGTTATTTCCAATATCATCATCTCCAAAAAAATTATGGTAAAATTCCAACAAAATCATGGGGAAAAATGGATAGCTTTTTCAAATTGATGACAAATACCTTTCTGCAACTGCTTCCACAGAATAATGAGGCTGGAGAATTCATCAGGTCCAACATTTCTCCTCCACACTTGCAATGATCTGTAAATTGGTTTCAAGTTATTAAGCAGAAACAAGCAGCTACTGGAAATTCTTAAAATTGAATTCCCTTCATAAAATGGGGTTAAAATTGAGTAATACATACATAGTTTTTCACATAGGGTGCACTTCTTTAAAAGCCCATCCCCAATGCCACAGTATTTGCAGACACAATATGGACATAGCCAATCACCTTGGGGAATGGTCTGCAGTCCCAATTCCAAAAACAAATAGTATTAATTACTAAAATCAAATGAAATACCAATTCCTGAAACCAAAAAAAAAAAAGTATATTCAGCAAATTCTTCTTATTACCTCCATGAAAATGCACTTGGGATGAAATGTTGAAGGGCATCTTTCACAGCAAATCAAATCCCCTCCATCAGCACAAATCATACAGGCATCATCACTTTTATCATCAGCTATTGGTGGAGGCTGTATGTCGTTGTATGTAGGTTTTTCTTCTTCCTTCCTCACTTCCCATGCTTCTTTTTGGCACTCCAACAGCGAAAGCTGTGAACCTGCTAAATATATATGCTCATAGGGCTTTCCGGTTGGACTTCCGGAATGAAGCTCAAACTCTCCGACTGTCATCTGACGACCACAACAACTGCATAAAATGCCCTCCTTATTGACTTTGCCTTCTCCCAGTATATTTCTAGCCTCTGCATCAACGTACCAGACTACTTCATTTTCTTCAACTACGCCCAAGCTTATCAACCAAGACAACACTGTTCTCTTTGTTATCTTATCTTCAGGCATTTGAGAAAAATTCGTTCTTTTCCTCCTTCTATGTCTCTCTATGCTGCCTTGCCTGTCTTCTTGCCCATTAGCCCTTGCCTTTGGGGGTCGTCCTGGTCGCCTTCTCCCCACAATCCCAGTTATATTCCTGAGAGACCTTGCAGCCCCAGAATATGCACCAGCACTCCTTTGCATTGTATCAGAAGATGGTCTAACATTGTTCTGGTTTGGCCTTCTTGGCGGCCTAGGCGGCCTCACATAGTCAGGGTCAGAATGAGTGGAATCATGGCTTTCATTGTCCGAACCACTCGACCCCAAATAAGTACCCCTGGTATTCAACAAGTTCCTGTTCCTCAAATTATAAGCCATTGTCTTTGGAAACCTTGAAATTGCTCTATGATTACCTGTTTGATTTGTAACTGAAATGAAGAAAACTTGACTGAAAATAGCAACCATGTGAGAACAAAAACTGGCTCAATTTGCTTGCAAAAAAAGTATCAAATTCAAGTTTGTCCCTTATTATAATGCTTGATTTGTTTCCATTTCAAACTTTATTTTGGGAGTTATTATCTTCTTCTCTTTGATGTGATTAAAATTTATAGTGCTATGAACAAATCTCAAATATCTTTGGAAGCATAATATCAAGAGGAACATAATAGAATTAAAGAAAACAGCTTGCCTTTCCCTTTTGCATATTAGTAACTGTATAAACTGTTGGTTAGTATTTGTTAAACAGGCCGTATCTTTTCTTCTCTATTTATTTATTTATTTTATCTTAGGGTTATATCACATGCTGTAATTTTAGCCTAATGTCTTTACGTGTTTTAGGGTTTTATACCCTGCAAGTAAGTTAACATATATGCATGGCAAATAGAACAAAAATGCAATCATAATTTCAATATAGTGAACATCAAACTATTAAATCTATGCAAATTTCTACAATTATTTTTTAAAAGACATCATAGCACGAGCATAAAAAAAAAATTATTGTAAGAACTATATTTGAATCTTAAGCTTAAATTTACTGAATAACACCTCTTAAAAATAAGTATATAAATCAACTAAACTAAATTTAAAGTTCAAATTCTATAATCATTTTAATATTCACTCTAAATTAATAGTTTTCAAAATTATATACGGAGGAAAATCAATTTACACAAAAAAAAATTTTTACATCTTTTTTGAGTAATTAATTTTAATAATTTCAATAAACAAAATTATTTTCTTTGACTTTTATTTATCATCTTTTGAAATAAACACTAAGTACTTGAATTTTGTTATTTTCATTTGATCATTTAGTGAGGAACAAACAAACAAACAAACCAATTTTTTTTACATAATTTGTCAAGTCTTGTATTTTCAAAAAGGAAACTTATAAAATCTATCTAATTGATTGAACTTAAAGCAAAAGAATATTATTTTATGGCATCAATTTTTTTTGTTTTTACAATCATGACATGATTTAATGTTTGGTACAAAATAATTTCACGACAATTTCTTTTTGTAAAAAATTTGTGAGACCCAAATATAGGTTTGACATGAAGGTACTAAATCCATGCAGATATAAAGACAACCACCCTAAAATCCCGACCTTTTTATCTGTGGTAAGAAAAAAAAAAAAGAAAAAACACAATTCCCGACCTTTTATGAGGATATTATATTCTTTCTTAAAAAAAAAAACTATTTATTATTTTCTTTTAGTTTTAAAACCGTGCTCAAAATTCAAGTGGAGAAATTCTATAGGAACTAGCAAAACACAAAGAAAATAAAAAAGAATATAGAACATAATAAGTAATTAAGCACTTTTTTCCCTTTTAGTTGTTTTTTTTTTTTTTGGGGGGGGGGGGTGTTGGAACACCAACCATTACTAGATCTATTCAATTTTGCAAATACAAATTTAAAAACTTTACTCGTAAAGACCATAAATCCTTATACATGGTGAGTTAAACAAGTAATAATAAATTTTGTTTTAATTGCAAAAGTAAGAGAGTATACCTATGATTTTTTTGAAATGAATCCTTGATCTAGATTTTGATATGTACGCGATTCTCTTCAAACGTCTGTGCCTGATGATTAAGATAAATGATTAGCATATTCTTCGAACACCTTAATTTACAATTGAAATTTGTCAAAAACAAAAATATTTCAAAATGAATATCAATTAAAATTGATGAGAATGATAAAATTATATACATTCAAATATTCAGAAGGCGTTTTACCTTTACGGCGAAAATTGATTTAGGGTTTAGAAGGTTATCACTTATAAGCCAAAACTGCGTAGTTGCTTGGTCAGTGAAAGACAACACGAGGCAATAATATTACACTGCATGCAATTATATATCGCAAAGTGTTTCACTATGATAAATGATTAGGGATGTTTATTTTACCCATACCCAATTGAGAATTCGACTTTTTATCCGAATGGAGATGGGGTTGGGTATTATATGGTGGGGATGAAGATCGGGATAGGTAAGATTTTAAATTTTTATTGGATATGAGGATGAGGACACGCAATATAGTACCCGCCCCATGCCTATAACCTATATATATTTTTATATATCTAGTAAATAAATATTTTTATTAAACAATGTAAATTATTATTTTAGATAAATTAAAATTAATATATTTTTTTTGAAAAAATATAAATTAATATATATTTAAAAAAATTACTTAAACATATAAGATAAAAATAAAAGCAAGTTAAGAAAATAAATTTTGTTTTTATTTAAAAAAAAAACTATGGGTATGGAGATCAACCATACCATTAAATATTCATAGGGATGGAGATGAAAATAAATTTAAAAAATTCTTTAAGTATGAATACGGAGATGAATATAATAAAAAAAATATAAAGACAATAAGGGAGAATGTTTTACCCTACCCATTAACATCCCTATAAAGGACAAAAAAATTACAAAATTTTTTTCTTAATAATTTTTTTTCAAAATATTCACCGGTTTTATAAAAAATATTGTCGTTGTCTATAAATAAGTATAAATTATTAAAAAAATTAAAAAAAAGTTATAACTTGTATACATTTAACATTTTTCTCTGCAACTGTGAAAACTTTTACTAGTATGGAAAGTGAATTCAATTTTTTTTGGCTTTTCTTCTAAACTAAATGTGGACAAATATGTTTTAATATTTTTTTATTTAAAATGGTATTAGCCGGTTGGAATCAATTTTATTTTCCATCTATAGAATTATCAATAAATCTGTTGCCATAATAGATTTTCCATGTATGGAAAATTTTAAATTTTACCATGGAATTTTCATTGTAGCATGCATTGGTGTTTGGTGAAACCATGTTTTAATTTTATTTTTGACACTTAAACTCTTTGAAAAAATCTTTTATTAAAAGACTTGTTTTCAATTTTGAAATGTTTTATTAGAACTTTTAAGGTTGAAAATAAAAATTATATGTGGTTTTGCATTCTATAAAGTCTATAGGATGTCAAAACATGAGTTGTCTTGGTTGATATGCATCAAGATTGACATGCTTGGTTGATATTGTCATTTTTACTTTAAATATTGATTAATCGACCCAACCAAAAGTTATGAAAATAATTCCATAACATGAACATGAAATGATTTGGTTCAAGCTCGAATTTCATTATCATTCACTTGCAAAGTAGTATGAAATACAAAATTAATATATTAAAAATTTGAAAAATTTATCTAACTCACCCAATTTAATTTAAATTGATTTTAAAAAAAATTCAACAATCTAAATCCAATTTAGGTAGAATTTGTCAACTAGGACAGCTCTAAATTTGAAACAATCCAACATGAATCAGACTCTAACATGTTTTAATATTGTCTTGTAAAAAATTATCATTTGTTATTATATTTTTATAGTTTTTTTTTTTAATGGATTGTTTGCCAAATGGTATGTTCATGTGTCATTTGCCCTTTTACATGCTTTTGTACAAATAATGATATTTATTTTTTTTGTCTTTTGGAAGCAAAAGGTGAAATCTTTTTATTTTTTCCAATAAAAAATCTTTTAGTTTTGAAAAACATAATACTAGCTTTTAGAAACTTGTCAACCCTATGATTGTAGAGATGTCAAATTTAATTATTCTCTATGTAAAATTGAAAATTCATATGCAAATGTTGCTATTAGTCTATCCATTTTTATTCCTTATTTATCCAAACTTTGATATGTAATAAGTTTACCTTAATGATGTAATAACCTTTATATATACCACAAAAATTCCTTTAATAATTTGCATGTTTTTTCAATAAAAAGAAAAAGTTTAAAATCTAATACTACTGTTAACGAAAATTGATTGAATTATAAAACTTGATATTTTATTTATAAGATTTAGATTTATTTCCATTGTTATCAATTATTTTTTATGGATAATTTATTAATTTAATGTAAATTCTTTTTTAAATTTGTGACATATCCTGATTTTAAAATAAGTAGTCTAAAATATATATTTTTTGTACAAAACAAATCAAATTTAAAGATATTAAAATTTGAATATCAAGCTCGTTAAATGTTATTTTTTAAAATAATTGCACCGATCAATGAAGCTAAACTTCCAATTCAAAATTATTACATGTATAAAAATTTAAAGCTCAATTATATTAGACGTTACCTTTTAATGGTAACAGTCCTAGGTGTATAGTATAGAAATTTGAGTGACGCCCAAACAGAGACTAAAAAGAGAAGGCGGCAAGAAAAATCCCGGGAAATTTGAAAACTAAAAAAAAAAAAGGAGAAAAGGGGAGACCATTTACATTGACATTTACTTAGGCGTTGCTTCTTTTCAAGAAAGAGAAAAGGGAAGAGTTTTAATGGAGGATTTTAATTCTGAGGTATGGATGAATTTTCTTTTCAACCAATTTCCGGAATTTCCAATCCATAGCAAATCAAATTCTCTGTTTGATTAAAAAGAAAATGTAGGAAAATAAATGGAAACTGGGTATTGTAAAGTTCCAAAAGTTAACTTTTTTTTGCTGTGAAATTCATTTTTCTAACCCATTATTTATTTATATGTTATCGTAGATTTCTTGTTCTTCATGCTCCATTCCTTCTGGTTAGTATGTCTTATCTCCAAACTTCAATTTTGAATTTTTTAGTATTTGATTTCATCCAAGAACGAGAAAATATAATACTTTTTTTAATGAATCAGAGCCTCCTGATATAAGGAACTGGTTTTCAAGTTACAAGTATGAATCTTTTGTCTTGGATACATG
This sequence comes from Durio zibethinus, assembly GCF_002303985.1. The sequence goes on from NW_019168381.1 coordinate 2,008,650, forward strand.
CGAAAATTTCGGAGGAATTTTTTCAGAAGAAAGGAAAATGGACAAAGATGAGTTCGCAATTGGAGAAATTCGCATAGAAAAAGAAGAGAACTTTGATGGATTTGAAGAAATTAGAAAGGTTGATGAACATGGGAACTTGATTTCTATGGAGGTAACATTTTTTTCTTTTGATTTTCTATTTTGTTTTCTGGGAAAATCTGGGTTTGGGTTTTCTTGAATAGTGTAGAGCTCACAGTTTCTTTTATCTTACAAGTTTTGATTTTTGGTAGGTTCAAGATTCTTTGAGCTCCCCCTCAATCCTTTCTGGTATGTCTCACCTTTTTTTTTTTTGTTTCTTTTTTTGAGATTTTACCCAGTATAGGTAACGTTTAATGGCTGAAAAACTTTTAGTGAAGGAAATTAAGACTAGGAGTTGGATACAATGCTTAAATTAAGCATGTAAAAGTAGAGTGAAAATTTTATCTATTTTTCATGTTCTTTTAGAGCCTCCTGATGTCAGGAACTGGTTTTCAAGCTATGTGTACGAGTCTCCTTTGTTGGATACCGGTGATGGTTTCAAAAGTTATGCTTCTAAAGAAAGTGAATGTGAGAAAGATGGAATTGTCGTTGGAGAAAGCATCAAAGATGAAGTAGCAAATTTGGGTCAATTTCAAGAAACAAAGAACAGTTGCAAACAGGATGCCTCTGACAAGACATGCTCAACAAAATTGTTCAAATGCAGCAGTTATTTAGTAGATAGGAAGAATGAATCACACCCTCTATTTTCTGGTTAATATCACTTCTAAACTCTTCAATTTTCTCTTTTCTTATCAAATAAGGTATGTGAATATCTAATCGAAGTAAATGAATTGTTTGTGTTTCTTCTGTCAGAACCTCCTGATATTGGAAATTGGTTCCCAGACTATGCGTATGAGTCTCCTATCTTGGATACAAATGATGAATTTAAAGATACTCTTTCTATAGAAAGAGAAACTAGTGAGGATGAATTTGCTGTTGAACTTGAAGACAGCAAGAGAGAGAAACAAGAGGATTTCAAGAAAACAACTAAAACTAGATTTAGAAATGAAGTGGTTGTTGGTAAGATGTGCTCAAATGAGTCTGGGAAATGTAACATCCCTCTTAGACATGATAAGCAAGAAAATAAGTCTATCTGTAAGGTACTCTTTACATCTTCCTGCGTGATTCTTTCTCTTTAGTTCTTCCTCTCCTTTCCTAGTTTGATCTCTTGAATTTTCTCAAATAAACGTATCAATTTCTCTTCCAAGGCCTTAACAAAGGAACAAGTTTATGACCTCAGTTTTCATCTTGTGGCTAGTTAAAGTGGTTCTAAGATCCAATGATTGAGACCCTTGAGTATAGTTATTCATTATTCAGTGTTGGGGAATTTTGGTTTTTCTTAAGGAGGCATGAGTATAATGTCAAGTTGTTATTACAGGACTTTCACCAAGCTGGAGGAAGGGGAGACCTTACTTTGCAGGGTGATTTGCGTTTTGACAAGATTTTGGAAGCAAGCTTGGAAGTCAAAGAAGTGCGAATTAGTAGCAGCAGCAATTCAAAGGAAGGGGTTGAACACTCAGGCTTAAATGGTGGAGATTCCATGTCTAAACTTGAGAGAGCTGATTCCATATCTATCACCAGAAATCCTGGCAAAAATTATAGAAAATCTTCAAACAAGTTGATTGACAGGAGGGTTAGCATAGAAAAGAGCTCAGAAACTAAAGTCCAAACAGACAAAGTTGATCTTGCATCACATGATCAAAGTCTGTACATCGGTCAGGACAGCGGAGATTATCTGAGAAAACCAGCTCATGGAAGCAATGACAAAGAAAATGAAGGAAAAGAAATTACAGAAAATGGTTTTATCACTACAAGGAAGAACAAATTTATAGGAACAAATGATGAAAACTCTGTGAGAGTACCAGGAGGATTTCTGGTACAGTGTTCAAGAAATAAAGGTAGTAATAATACAATCGGTGGTGAAAAGGATAGTGTTGTGAAAAGAGAGGTTTTGTCTGAAACAACCAATGTTCAGCACTATGAGGCAAAGGCAATGGGGATCACTGGAAAATGGCGTTGTCCCCAGAAAAGCAAGCTTCCCAGTGGCCCTCCTTTGAAGCAGCTTCGACTTGAGCAATGGATTCGCAGGGTGTGACCGTGACCATGTGAAAAGGCTCATCTGCATAAATCTTGACCAATGCGAAGGAAAAATCTTGTATCATCGACTTGTCAATGTGAATTGAAAGTCGATTTCGTATAATTCATTTCTTAAATAGTGATTAACCTGCATTTCTACCTACTCAGAATCTGTGGTAACCAGTTTTTGAAGTGATGGCAAGTTTTCATGCTTAGAAAATGAAAATAACTAGTACTTTTTTTAATTAGAAAAGAGAATTTTATTCTTTTGAGTAAATTGTCATCTATTAATTTTTTAATCAAATGTTGGAATATATAAGAATTACTATGTATCAACTATTGTATCAAGCATTTGACTGTATAAAATTACTACTTTGTACGTTACAGTCTTAAATAAACCAAAGGCATTTCATTTTAAAGTTTTGATTACTTAAAGTTTTTTCCAATTGTTTAAAAAAAATCAGAATATATAATATATATTTATATATCCTAACCTATAAATATAAAAGATTAATGTCAAAAATAATTTTTAAATTATAATTAAATGCCTAATATAATATTTAAAAATATATAATATGGTATCTAAATTAAATATTTCATTATAATTTAAGGGTTATTTATGATATTAATCTAAAATAAATAAGAGGTTTTTATTTTTGATTAGTGGTTATATTAATAAATAAATTTAAGTGATGTTTGGTATTTAAGATAATAGATAGAATAAAATGATAATCATTTTATATTATATTTAATTTGTATCTAAATAACAAAAATAAGATTATCAAAAAGATTAATTATCCTCTTGATATAAGATAATTTAATTCTTATAATATAAAATAATTATTTTTAATTCATGAAATTAAATTTATATATTTTATTATCTTTTAAAAATTATATTAATAATTTAAATAATATAAATTTTTTAAAAAAATAAATTTAATAAATAAATAAATTATCTTATTTTAATCCTTACATATATTAAATATAAAATAAAATAATATTATTTAATTTAATTATATTTATAATACCATCTTATTTTATTCGTTCGGAACCTATTCCTAGTTTATTTGATTTTCTGCGCCTTTATTTCTAAAATGCGTTGAATTGAACCGGTGCGTTTCACTGCCATGACCGTTTGCGACTATCCTGAATGCTGAGTCCGAGACTCAACAGACGAATCTACCCCCAAGTCGCCCGCTTGACGAAGCAAAATTTGCTTCTGAGTTCTGATAAGAAACAAAGCAAAAAGGGGGGAAAATGGCAGTTTTAACTGTACTAACAAGATCGATAGGGCAACACTGCCTAAAAAGATCGAAACCTTCTATCATCCCTCAAAATTTTCCTTCTCATAATTCTCGGTTCCAAACACTCAGAACTCTGATTTTGGAACCCTCTTTATCCGAATCCGTCAAGCTCCACCGTCTCTCCGACTCCGATTCCGGTATTATTTTCCTTTTTTAAGAAACTCTTTTTTTTTTAGCTTTATTTTGATGTCGTGCTTAAGTAATCTCAAAAACTCAAATTTTAAGTACAATTAACAGGAATTATTGAGGTTACTTTGGATAGGCCTGAAGCCAAAAATGCTATTGGGAATGATATGTTGGGAGGCTTACGCCATGCCTTTGAAGCTATTGATACAGATTCCTCTGCTCATGTAGTTCTGATCTCTAGCTCAGTTCCTAAGGTTTTCTGCGCTGGCGCTGATTTAAAGGTAAATTCGCTTTCTTTAGTTGTTTCTTTGACTACCGCAATTTCTTCTTTTGGCTTCTGAAGGTTAAAAAAAAAAAATCTAAATTTTTATGGAAAAGTGAAATTTTTGACTTCATTTCAAATTTTAACTGATAATGTGGTTTTTAGAAGTAATGATGAGGAAATTCCCTGCTTGGAAATGGTATTAAAAGGTTAAGCTTGTGATAAAATATTGTGGGTTTCATATGTTGTTATTAGATGTTAAGCTTGTGATAAGTTTGTCTGGCCTTTGATTGGTAGGAACGAAAGAAGATGACTGCTTCTGAGGTTCATTCATATGTCAACCACTTGCGATCCACTTTCTCGTTAATAGAGGTTGGTCCTCATTAGTTATTATACACCAACATGTTTTATGATGGTTGATTGCCTTGCTGTCACATTGATATTGAAATTATGTGAGCATGATACATTGTGAGTAACAGCTAAACTAGCTATAGATATGCACATTTTTTTAACATGAAAGTAAATGTTAGGTGTCCTTGATGTGCTCTTAAACAAATTTTCTAGTTTCCCAATATTGTTCTTCCTAAAGCAGGGTCTGGAGTTCAATCATTTAACGATGTTGCATAAAGTGTTAACAAAGACTTTATAAAATGATGGCAAAGGAACTTATTTTTAACTGGATAATGCCCCTATTTTTATAAAGTTTTCTTCTTAAGTAATGCTGTTATAGTTTTTGCCACATGGTTTGCAATGTCCTTTTTTTAGATTGGGTGCTTACATGAACTACTATTTATTCTAGTTCAGGAACTTCAAATTCCTACTATTGCTGTTATTGAAGGTGCAGCATTGGGTGGAGGACTTGAAATGGCTCTGTCATGTGATCTTAGGATCTGCGGTAGTTTTATATTGCTAATCCTTTCATAATTAGCTTTAATAGCTTCTAAAGTGTTTGGTCACATGGTTTTTAAATTTTTTTCCCTTAAAATTGTTTTTAATGGATTTTTCTTTAAAATTGCTTAGAGGAAAATGCATTTTTGGGTTTGCCTGAAACAGGACTTGCCATAATTCCTGGGTATGTGCTAAATCTTGTTTCCTATATTGTCCTTTATGTTTATTACCTAATCAGTTTTTTTTTGAGTAAAGTCTGTAAGGTGATAGCTTATTAGCCCTATATTTAACAGTGCAGGTGGGACTCAAAGACTTCCTAGATTGGTTGGAAAATCAATAGCAAAGGAACTTATTTTTACCGGCCGGAGAATTGGTGGCAGGGATGCAATATCTATGGGTATGCATACCAACAAGCTGCTTTTTCCCCTCCTATGTTTTCTACGCTTTTTTTTCCCTCTCAAGTTCTAAACAATGTCTGATATTTGCAGGTCTTGTCAATTACTGTGTTCCTGCTGGTGAGGCTTATCCCAAAGCTTTAGAAATTGCGCGGGAAATAAATCAGAAGGTAAATTTTATGCATCTTCAAAATTTTCTTGCTTGGAAGTTCAAGTGGTATATTCATTTATAGGTTCATTCAAATTAAACATCCATGAATATTAGTTAAGTTTATCAGAAATGCAACGGCTGCAATTCTAATGTGTTATTGCACTGAGGATTTTATTGTTTGTATTTGTTGCTAGATTGCTGGTACTATAGTTTTGTTCCACTAATTGCCCTCCCTTGTTATTAATTTAAAGAAGAGTGCAGAACATCTCTTTAACTTTAGAATTCTAGGCTCTAGCTGCTGGCCAAAGTCTGTTTGATAATGCTGACCTCTCATTTTATTCGAAAAGAGAACTTTGTTACCCTATACAAATTCTCGAAAATTCAAATGGACATATTGTTAACAGGGTCCAATAGCTATAAGGATGGCAAAAAGGGCTATCAACGAGGGGCTTGAGAGAGATATAGCTTCGGCTTTCGATTTAGAAGAAGAGTGCTATGAACGGATTTTGAATACAAAGGATCGCTTGGAAGGCTTGGCAGCTTTTGCTGAGAAGCGGAAGCCCAGATATACTGGTGAATAAGAAAGACCTGGACTATTACTAAATAACAGCTTCCAAACAACTTTATTTCTTATAAATGTTTTCGATTTGTTTTAAATTCGGACCTTCGAGAAGTCTGTATGTTGGATGAACTCTTTATTCTAACTAAAATATAAAAAATAAATTGCATGCCAAAGTCAGTTCTATAGTTGTTTGAATTTTCTGTATGATAAGCAGCCTTTTTCATTATGATAGCTGTTTCAGAGATCCAAATCCTCACTTTCCAAAACCCTAATTTTATTTCATTCACAAAAGGTATAAAAGAGTAAATTATGTAAAAGCTCAAGCAAAAGCATTAGAGTCTTAGCAGTTAATATTGCCATATTAACTGATTATAGACAACTAGAAAAATACTGCTTGTATTATAAACAAGCTATTCAGTTTGCTGTAGCGTGCAATAGATTGTGGTATTGATGAATGCTGAAGATGGTCTCCTGTAGCAGTTAAAATGGCAATTTTGGAGTTCGATGAATCCCCTTGATGTGTTCTAACATTACTGGAAAGTAGATTGAACAAAAAAATGTTTGTTCCCAAATTAGGAAGAGAGAAATGTAATCAAACAGCCTTTTGTTATAGACTACTGATCTTGGGTCAACAGAAGGAAATAAACATATGAAGTGGCCTAAGTCAATTTCTACTTTTCCATCACATTATGCCAGGTATGGAATTTTTATCTTCTATCATAACTGTAGTTTACAAAATTGTCATGTTTTTAGCATAAGCACCAAGTTTGGCTTCAAGAATTAAAAGCTAAAAGTCATTTAGAAAACTGTCCTTTATTCACTGGGTGAGAATTTGATAATTATACATGAATGAACTGATTCAGATGACAATGGACAGTTCAGTGACAACCCTCACCCAGTAATAACTGTTCTGTGTTTCCAATTACAATGTCGATGTGAAAGATCATTAGAGTATAGCCTCAACTTGTTTTGTACTTTCCATTCTTGTTAATGTCTGAAGTTCTTGATAGGAAAGTCAGTGACTGCTATTAGTTACCATAACAGAATCACCTTTGATGGGTTTTCCAGTCCACAGTTACCATAAACAACCATAACCAACCCTTTGTGTGTTGGATTTGTAAAAGTTGCTGTTCTTGGAAGTGATTTCTGCTTATAAATGGCAGCAGCCCAATGGTTTTTTCACTATAAACCCTCGTCTCTCAGTGTGTTTTCATTTCAAACAAGTCTATATAAGGAGAGAGGGAGTCAGATCAGATTCAAGAAAAGACATGGTAGGAAGTTCAAACTCAAACAAAAATATAATTAGAAGCAGATGCAGCAGCGACAGGAAGTCCGCAAGATTCAGAGGGGTGCATCCACTGAACAATCGTAAATGGGGTGCACGGATATCCATCAAGTACAAGGCATACTGGCTTGGAACATACCAAATGGAGGAGGAAGCAGCAATTGCTTATGACAGAGCAGCCCTCAAGTTGCAAAGAAATGAGTCTCCCCTCAACTTCCCCTGGAAAATCTACACAACTCAGGAGAAATTATTCCAGAGTTGGTACTCAATTCAGGAGATCCTGACTATGATTAGGGATAAAACATATTCATCTACCTTTACCAGTTTCCTTGCTCGGCAATCCCTTGCAAGTAGAAGTATAGCTGGCGGCCAAATAAATGCAAAGGGAACCTCATACCAGTTGTTATTTCATAAGAAACTGACACAGACAGATGTTATTCACATCAAGGGGTTTCACATCCCAAGGGATTACGCGTTGCAGTACTTGCCCTCACTTGGGAACAGTTCAGATGGAGGTCAAATGGGCAGTGGCTCGATTGATTTAACTTTCTACGACAAATATTGTCGTTCCTGGAGTTTCCGATATTCATATTGTAGTAGTACCAAGACCTTTTTGTTCACAAGAGGCTGGAGATCCTTTGTTGCAATGAATAACTTGAATCCGGGAGACACCATCATGTTTTATGGATGTGAACACGTAGAGGCAGGACAAAAGAGAAAGTCTTACATGTTAGATGTACATCGAAATGTTGCAGAAAGTTACATTGTTGGCAGGTATGCAGAAGAAGGAATTGGTGCATATGTTGATGGCATTAGAGGAGTGGAGAAAAATAATGGGGTTAAGCTTTTTGGAGTCAAAATAGGTTAAAATCTACAAAAACAAATATCATCAATCCCTTTGGTCTCATGGTATTCTTGTTCCTTTACTTTTTTCAAGTACTTGGTTGGATTAATTGCTTTTCTTATGATTGCATTTGATATATGCAAACTACTACATTTTTTTCAGAGTTCTAATGCGATGGAACCCCTTCTTACAATGCATTTAAAGGGAGTCTAAGTATATGAACATAGGGATTAATTTTGAAGTTTGGAGACTAAAACATATGCAACTCAAACTTTAAGGACATGGGTGTAAATAACCCTCCCATTTTCATGTTGATCGTATTTGAAACCCAAAGCAACAGAAGAGAAAAGAAGAGAAGAAAACAAAGCTAAAGAAACTAAACAGGAAGGAAAGCAAAATCCTGAATCATAATTATTTTCTTAAAACAGGATGCAGCCAAGGTCATGAAGGGCATGATCCAGAAAAATCCGGAGTCACTCAGCTTCAATGTGATTTCACTAAGAAAGTGGCTGCTGCAACTTCAACTTCCATACAAAATGATTAGATTCTAAATGTATAGTCACCTTGACGTAGCCTGTTACCTTTTCCCATTATCAGAGGCCCATTATAATACCCATTTCTTCCTATCTTTTCCTATCATCTTAGACCCATTATTAAACTATTTTGCTTGTATGGATTATGCATTCTTAAGCTATTCTTAAGCTGTTAAGAGTTAATACTTGGTGAGACGAGAGGATCAGATCAATGGTCCAAAGTTTGGGAGGATTGATTCTCATCCTCAGTTACTTTTTCTCCCCATTTCCTTCTGTTTCACTTCCTTCACCTCATAAAATATGTTCTTGCTCAAATTTTCTACTTGAAAAGGCCGTAATAAACTTTCTTCTCAAGTCAACAAATTTTCATTTAATTAAATCCATGTAGAAAAGTTCAAATATTACTCAACCTAAGCTATTTTCAATTCAGACCTAAGATTCATATCACATATATTATTAATTGTACTTTTCATCACGAGCAATCCTGTAGGTCGGCAATTTAAAAGAAAAGTTTGAAACTCAACAAGAAAACATTAATTTTTTTCGTAAGTTAAAAGAAAAGTTTGAAATGTAGACGATGTCAAAAGTCAAATTTTCAATGTCAAAAGCCACTGATACACAGGTTAAACCTCCTACTTGATCTGATCGTCATTAGTCACGATTGTCTTCAACCGCGCTCGTGTGCGGCGTTTTTCCTCGAGGTTGACGCAACCTTATTTTATTTTTTGAATTTAATAATTTAAAACATAATATAAAATAATCTATAAATTATTCAACTAAATGTTTTTGGCGATGTGTTTAATTTCTTATGTCACATACGTGAACATAAATTATTCAATATATACTAAAATTTTGAATTAATATAAGCAAAAATGGACATTTCCTTTGTTTTTAATGTTGGTTTTACTTGTCTTTATGATATCAATTTTAGATCCATGAACACATTCCAATTCCTTTATTTATTGCATTATACCTTCAATAATGATTAATTACTATATATTTTATTGCGTGGATCAGCTAATTAGCTATAAAAAATTCAAAATTTACTTTTTTAAAAGAAAATAATCTATCAATTATTAAACTAAATGTTCTTGTTAATTAGTGTGTACGCATGTTTTTTAATTGTCCAAATTAAAAAATTTGTTGTTTATTAAATTGGAAAAAGTATTTTGCATTTTCCTTATATTCAAAAAGTAAAGAAGAACGCACACAAAATTTCGAATTGTACTTGCACAAAACTCCTCACCAAATAAGGAAAAAAGGAAAGAAATCATTGCTGTTAATTATATTTTAGTATCAATGTATTGTTTAGTATACTTTAGTAATGTTAAAATATGACATTTTTAAGGGTATCAAATTTAGTATTAAATAATATTGATTATTTTTATTTATTTTGATCGATTTTTAGGAATTTTGATAAAAATATCTTAGCTAGGATGATATATAAATATAAAATATATTTTGTAATTCTTAATTTATTTTTAATTATTTAATTAGTTTTAACTAAATAAAAATAAAACTAATAATAAAATAATCCTTAATAGATTTCTATATTTTTTACAACAATTATTTTTTTTACATTTTATTTTTTCAAATCAAAATTTATAAGTATTTCAATATTTTTAAAGAAAACAATTATACTCTTTCTTTAAAGTTTAACAAAACTAAAGTTAAAATAATTTATTATTTATTATTTTATCTTAATATATTTTTATATAAAATAATTTTTATTTAAATATCATATGATTAAGTTAAATATTTAAAAATATCATAATAAATTGATGATATTATTTGTTATATTTTTATATTTATTTATTTAGTTTTTTTAAGATATTATATATTTATTTTACATATTATTAATAATATTATTATATATAAATTGAAGTATATTTAAATATATTTGTATTAAATCAAAATTTTCGAAATATTATATCAAAATAATTAATATCAATATATATATCTAAAAAATTAAAATATTATGCGATTAGGGACGCAGAGAAAGAAAGATGTCGACGTTGGATACAAGGAAAAACGAGTAGGCCCAACCAGCTGTTGGCTGGCCGGGCAGGCCAGTCTGGATTAAGGTTTGTCAGCTTCAAGTCGCCAAGTCACCACACGCAAACGTTTCTAGCCAAGACGCCCCTCCTTTTGGCACTTTTTAACCGTCTTTCAAATTTTTGAAATCGATGTCTCTTAATAAGCTTTGCAACAGAAAATACTTTTCATGCTTAAATAATTTTGAAACAATTTTGATTTTTCAATTAATTCAATTCAATAATTTAATTAACTAAAATTTTAATTATAAAATTAAAAATAATGAAATAGATCATTTCATTTTATAAATTTTTAATGTTTTTAATTTAATATTTAAATATTTTATTAGACAAATTTTTAATGTTCAAAAAGTAAAGAAGAATGCACATAAAAATTTGAATTGCACTTGCAAAAAACTCATCACCAAAAAGGATCATTGTTATTAATTTTATTTTAATATCAATCGTATTACTTGATATGTTTCAATAACGTTAAAATATGATACATTTAAGGATTGGTTGTTTTTATTGGTTTTGATAAATTTTGTAAAATACCTTATTTTGGATAATACGTAAATGTAAAATATGTTTTATAATTTTTAGTTTATCTTTTGTTGTTTAATTATTTTTAATTTAATAAAAAATAAAATAATCTTAAAAAATAAATTTTTTTATTTTTTACTACAATTTATTTTCTTTTACATTTTATTTTTTCAAACCAAAATATATAATTACTAGCTTGTGACTCGTGCGATGCACAAATTAATTTTATTTATTTAAATATTTATAAATACATAAATTAATATTATTTAATTTACATTTTTAAAGTATATATAAAATACATATAACAGTTAGTTACAATATGATCGTCGTTTTGATTTATAGAGATTGAATTATTACTAATTTTGAATTAAAAACTTAAAAGAATTTAATAATAATGGTAATTACTATATATTTTTTATATATATTTTTACTGGCTAATTTTCATTTAATGTAAAAATAACATAAACATGTTAAATAAAAATTAAAAAAATTTTCATTTTTCTAAAAAGAATAAAAAATTGTATGATTCATGACTTGTTAATTTAATAGCACTTTAATAGGAATATCCACAAGTGCCTACTTCTCTCTCAAGCTTTACTACAATATTAGACCAGAAGTATTTATTAGCATACTTTATGCATTGGTTCAATTAAACCTCAAACAACTTCAATTAATACCAGTCGCATTAACAACTTCTTTCTCCAGAAATTTACAGTGAAATTTTTCGCAAGAACCCAAATTGGAGACCGACATAATACCAAGAAAGAGTCCTAGTTGACACCTAAATAATCATCTCATCAATAAGTTCAACCAGCCAATCCTTCCATCCAATACTTCAGCTACCTACTTTCTCAATTTTTCACTCTCAAAGAACTGCAAAAATTAATGTTGAATTAAGTATGTTAAGTGTAGAATATTGGGAACGAACACTCAAACCAGAATCTTGGCTAAAGCAGCACTAAAGCTATCAACTTTGATCTAAAGCTTTATCCAATATCAACCAATCTGGTTTAACTCAAGCCTAATCTAAGTTTCAATCATGTTGACATTAAAAAAAGAACATCTTTTCATCAAATAGAGTCCCTTTAACAAAATTATTTATTTAATTCATCAACATGTACAAACATGGTACAATTACAGACTGTCAAAAGATCAAGTGCTAAACTGAAAAGAATCACCTGATTCAAGACTTCAAATCACATCAAAATCAAACTTAAAACAATCAACAAATTAGATGAAAAAAAAAAAAAACCAATTTTACCAGGACAGATGACCTTTGGAAACAAAACGTTGAAAGGAAGAAGAGATAGCTTTGGAGGTTCTTGAAAGTGCAACAGGGTCAGTATCAAGGAGCCAAACATGGAGACCATGCATGCCAGAACCCATTTGCCCATTGCCCATCACCTCTAAACTCTTTGTCTTAGCCATTTTTTCTTCCCTACAAACAAACCCTAGATTGTCACTTCCAAGACAAAAAAAAAAATAAGTAGATTGGCAGTGTACTGCAGGTGCCTCTAAGGCGCGTAAGAGAATTAGGCACTTGTGGGAGACAAATTAAAAATAGGAGAATCTAGCTTGAGAAATTGAAAACATTTTAAAATTACGCATGTAGAACAGTCTCTTCACAACTATGGCATCTTCGGCATTCTGCATTGTTCATGATTTGTTTCATCCTCAGAGTTCCAAAAATCGATAGCAGCTCACGAGTTAATCTTCATCCAAATATTTTTATTTTATTTGATAATCGAGTGCTCAATAACTAATTCCATACATCCTGACTCTCCATCGTTTCAGCCTCGTCTACTGTTCTTTAATCATTTCCACTGCTCCATCCTTTCATACCCAGAAGATGGACACGTTCCTCATAGTGTACTGTTTTTCTTTTGTGTAGTTCCATATTTGTACATCTAGGCAATCAACCAAGCCGATTGGAATCACCTTAATTTCATTTTTTGTTTCAGTGGAAAAGAGGTCCAACAGTTGATCCTCAAGATGTTAGTAAATTTATTTCTAAATGAAAGGTTTATCCGATTGGTTTATTGAATGTGATGAGGGATGAGGTGATACATGAGATAAGAGAATTTTATTTGAATTTAAATTGATTTTTATTTAAATTTTAAAATTTTTGGATAATTTAATAATTTTTTAAATATATCTTTTAATAAATAATTTAAAATTAATTAATATCTTATGTGTTATTAAAAAAAAATTTAAGAGATTTTTTTTGCGTTGAAAAAAGAAGATGCTCATACAAACATGATTTTATCTGATAATTATGTATGTTGTAATATAATATATATATATATATATTTATATATAATTTCAATCTCTTTTCAATAAAATAATTGTACTATCTCTATAAAATTTAATAATATTAAAGTTAAAATTAATTTTTTTCATTTTTTTGTTTTTATATTAATATATTTTTATATGAAATTTTTTTATCTAAATATCATATGATTAAATTTAGTATTTAAAATATCATAATAAAATGATAATATTATTTGTTATACTTTTTAATTTATTCATTTAATTTTCTAAGATATTATATATTTATTTTACATATCATTAATAGTATTATTATATATAAATTTATGTATATTTATAAATAAATTTATATTAAATCAAAATTTTCGAAACAATATATCAAAATAATTAATATCAATATACATATTTTAAAAAAAATTAAAATATTGTGCGATTTAATATCAACAATAACATTCTTAGGAGGGACCCAGAGAAAGCAAGATGTCGACATTGGTTTTAAAGAAAGCCGAGTAGGCCCAACCAGCTGTTGGGTGTTAGGGCAGGCCAGTCTGGATTACTATTTGTCAGCTTCAAGTCGGTAAGGTACCACACGCAAACGTTTGCAGGCAAGGCGCCCCTCTCTGGCCCTTTTTAACCCATCTTTCAATTTTTTGAAATCGATGTCGCTTAATAGGCTTTGCAACAGAAAATATTTTTCATACTTAAATCGTTTGTATTTCGATTTTAATTAAATTAATTCATAAATTGATTTAATTTAATTAATTGATAAATTATTAAATTAATTCTTAAATAATTTTGATTTTTCAATTAATTCAATTTAATAATTTAATTAACTAAAATTTTAATTAAAATTTAAAAAACTTAAACATAAAATTAAAAATAACGAAATAAATCATTTCATTTTATAATTATTTAATGTTTTTTATTTAATATTTTGTTAGAAAAATTTATTTAATTTATTTTAAATATGATAAATTAAAATTTTAGAATATAATTAATTAAATATATTTTATTATTCAATTAATTAAAAAATTAATTAAATTAAGTAGCATTTCTAAACATCGAAGGGCTATTTTTCTTTATAAAAAATAGATCAAAAATGCCTTTAAACGTCCCTATTCCAAGCACAGCGTTATGTTAATACCATTTTTAAGAAAGAAACAAAAAAATAATTCGCATTCAACAGAACTTCCATGAAATAATAACAAATGCTTTGTATTCACAAAGCCAAACAATCTCTCTAATTTCAACCCCTTCACTTTTCTTTTCTTTTTTTTTTTTTAATTTTTTTTAATTTTTTAAATGTTTAAAAAATTGAGGGAATGTCGATAAGCTTGCTGCTGCTCACTAATAGCTGTTCGCCATGTGTACACGATCCAACTTGATACTTAACATCCGGTCCAGAATCCATATCTAACCCGGCTTTAGCCACAACCGGAGCCGGTGCAGTAACCTTTCTCCTCCTTTTCGGCGATCCATTCTCCAAGCTGGAAGACGAAGACGTAGACGGCACAGGTGATGCCCTCTTTGACGTTACCCTTACCGGATCAGGCTCCCCAGAATTCACCCTCAACGGAAAATTCAACAAAGCCCTCGAGCCACGCATCCTATAAGCTGCTTTATCATAAGCCAAAGCCGCATCCTCAGCCGTCTCGAAAGTACCTAACCAAACCCGAGCCCCATTTTTAGCCGGGTCCCTAATCTCTGCCGCGAACTTGCCCCACGGCCTTTGCCTTACTCCCCTATAATGCTTCCCTTTAGCCGGAACCACCGCGGGAATCGCCTTCTCCGCCGCCGTAGCAACCTTTTTCACCGGTGTCTCCATTAAAATCTCTTGGGGTTCCGGTTTGATCGGGGCAATATTCGTGGAAGAGTTATAGGATGGGGCCCAGCCGACGGATAAAGCATCTCGGAGGAAACCGAAAACGAGCATGTCTTCAGAATCGTTTTCTTTGAGTGGGAGGTCACCCCAGGTATCAGTCAAACAAGGGTACAAGCGACTAAAGCTTGAGCTCCTGCAAAACATGGGGGGAGCCGCGTTCGTACAATCAGTGGAAGTAGTGAGTCGAAAGTCTGATGATTCGTCGAGTAAGTATCGCCGAATTGAGTCCAGCGTCGCCAAATCGGAATCATTTGTACTTGGGTACATTTCCATAACGAGAACTGTCAACTGAAATTTCAAATTTCAGGTTAAGTAAGTTAGTAATTTTCGTGTTTGGGATTTTTAATTTTGTAAGAAAGAAGAAAAGATTAGAGAGGAATTCTGACAAGTCTGAATCTTTGCGTGGCAAGGGGAAAGTTGCTTATATAGGAAAATAGATACATGCACTTGAGCAGGCGGATTTTTGTTTAATTTTTTTATGAATAATGGTGGGGTTTATTTTATTTTTTTAATTTTTAAATTTGTTTTGTTTTTTTTTTTTCTTCATACTTTGTGGAACGAGTTTCTTTGAAACTTCATTTTGGACACGTGATTTCTAATTTTGGATTTGTTGGTTGCTTGCGAGGAGATGAGGTCATTCAGTTGACAAGAGCAAACAGTTGCTCGTCTGTAAGCATGTCTTATTGCCGACTTGTTTTTGTTGTCCGGCTGACAATCGCCGAGCATAATTTCATCGAAATTTCAATTTCTTTTTCTGCCTTTTATTTTCTTTTAATTGTCCAATATTTTTTTCTATTTTATTTCTTGGTGTAATGATGTTCTTCTCCCTTTTTTATTTTTTTTCTTCTTCTTTGTTTTAATCTTGAGTTAAAAACTATTAGATTTGACGTGGGATACATGAAGTTACCATGATATTTTTCTTAAACTTTTCTCTTTTTCTTAATAATAATAAATAAATTCATTAAATTCTAAATTGCACAATGAAAACCAATCATTTTTTATTTATTAAATTTAACTCATTTTAAAATTAAATGTAACACTTTTAACGTTTAAGTTAAAAAAAAAAAAAGAGGAAGACTGCGTTTTCGTGTCCAAATCAGATACATTGGTCCTAGACATGTATCACAAAAATAATTCTAAAAAAAAATAATGTAAATGATGATAATAACCTTCGGATAAGTCTTGCATAAAGTCAATAATCCATTAAAGATGTTATGGGATGGACCCACTATCCCTCAATTGGCACCCCCCCTTTTTTTGTTTTTTTGTTTTTCTTTAATGTTCCTCCAAGGAAGGTGAGTATAAAGTGCCACACTAAAATACTCTTTCTTGAATCTTAATTCGCCTTCTTAGTTAGCATTGATTAATTAAATTAATATATCACTACTAAAGATCTATATATATGCCTTTTATTACTTTTTCAAAAAATATACTTAGATTGATTTTTTTTTTAACAAAAAAAACACTAATCTGAAAATTGAAAAAAATATATAAATATTAAAATTTAAAATTATTAAATATTAATTTTAAAAAATTGACATGAATCAAGTAAATTGTGAGTGTTATAACAATGTATTCATATACATACATACATACATACATATATATATATATATATATATATTGCCAAAGTATCCTATTTAGTCTAAAAAAGGGAAAATCCTTCTTTAAATTTACTCTTGGCCAAGCTAGCTAGTAGCTACCATAAATCTATATTTCGAATTTATTGTATAATTAATTAATTATAATTTAAAGTGATGTGAAATTTATTAAAAATTTATGTGAATCTTATACTAATAAATAATAAATCTTTACATAAATTATTATTATAATTAAATAATTATAACATTATAATAAAAAATTATAGATAATATGCTCTATATTTCAACTAAGGGAGATCCTTGTTTTCCTTCGAGCAACGGCCAGCCATTTCATAAAAACAAGAAGTAAAACCTTTGATATTGACCAATATTGGTCATATATGACTTTGACAGAAGAAAAATATATTTTCCATTATCCCCACCCCCCCCCCCCCCCCCCCCCCCCCAAAAAAAAAAAAACCTTAACAGCAGTGCACCAGGTCACAACATGCTTATCATCAGCACCTGTGCATTTCGACCGCAATGTTTGAGTCTTCAAATTTTGTCTATAAAACGACAAAAACTGTCTTACGAAACAATAGTAATCAATGCTATAAAACTTTGAAGAAAACAAGAAAAATGAAGGAGCTTTTCTACAAGGGGCTGCATGCATGGGACCATCTCATGCTCCTGTTTTTTTTTTTTTTAATATCAAGAATTTGTTGTTGAATTGAATTCCAATCAAAAATTTTGACCTTAAGTTCTTGTATTCAATCATCAAGCTGCAAATTCTTTGTGTTTTTTTAGAAGCAAGTTGCATATTCTTTTTCATATAATATTACGGCTTCTAACGATGGTTGGCATTAATATTTAAGATTGAGTTTTACACTTTGATCTTAGCAATTATCAATCTATTGTATTTTGCAAAATACGTTAGTTATAACAAAAATATGAATAAAATATCTTTATTTAAATATATATATATATATAATCGCATGATTTGTTAATAAAATTTTTTTTTCAATAATTAAGATTTAAATTTGATAATTTCAAATAAATAGACGTGAATGTGTGATATACTTGAAAAATATTTTTCTTTTATATAGTATAATCTAGCCAAGGGATTAATGACAAATCAATTAAATTTATTAATTAACATATGTATTTTAGTAAGAATATAAGGATCATTTGATTAATTATGTAATTTTTAGGTGTGAATTAATGATTTAGTTATTAGATTAATGAAGCCTTTGTCATGTTATCATATATTAACAGATCGAGCGGATCTTAATATTGAAAAAAATAACAATAAACGGTCAATTTTGAAGATTGAACAAGTGAAAAGTAGCGAAAAAGCACCTGTTAGGAGTTGATTAAGCCAACTTTACAAAATAAAAAGGGATTACAGCATCCGTATCGAATCTATGATCTCAATTTTTGCGGCTTGGGGAAGTTAGGGAGCTTCGAATTTCAAACCCATATCGATGCCAATAAATATTAAAAAATGAACACCCACCAACCCATGACTTACAATTATTAGTACCGTATGGATAGAAAGGCATAAAACTATAGAATTTGGCCATGCCAATTTGCCAATTACTCAGTCATTTCTTGTACTAATTTCCAAATCGAGCTTTTATTTACAAATTCACATTAGACAGCACACAATGTTAATTAAAAAAAAAAGATCAATATTTGAATAATGATTAAATTTTTTTAATTTAATTAATTTATATAGTTCATATTTTAAAAAAAGATGAGATTTGATTGGTGCGATTAATGTTGTTGCTCTATATTTCTTAATTAAAAAAATAAATAAATAAATAAACTATTTTCAAGTTTCCAACTGCCAGTCTATCAAAAAATACAACACGGCAGCAAGTGGGTCACGATTATTGAAAAAGGGCCATATTTGAGAATTATCTTTTTTTTTTTTTTTAGTATGGTAGAAATAATAGTAGTACTTCTTTTTTTTTAAATTCAAAACCATTTGTTTGGAGGCAAAAAGCCTTCAAACATCCGTATGGAATCTGTGCTCTTCTATATGTATATATGTTCTCAAAGTTTTGTTACTTTCAAACATTGATGATAAGGGATGACAAAAAAATTGTCGTACCAAAGAAAAAAAAAAGATGATAAAGATGATGCATCCTGAAATAATAATTTAAATATTATCATTATCAACATGTTGTACAACTTGGTTACTAAAATGATATTGCAACTTTTCAGATAATGCTTTAAAATCGAAGGAGGAGGTTTTGTTAAGTTTTGAGGAAGATAAATAAATAAATATATATAATTAAAAAATTTTATATTTTTTTAATCATTAATTTTAATAAATTTAAATGTTTAGGTTAAATTATTTTTTTATTTTGTACTTATTTTTGTTATCTTTTATATTTATTAAAATCAATAATTAAAAAAATATTTTTTTATTTACATAATATAAATTCGTCCTTTCTCGACGAGTAGCTTTAAGTGAAGATATTTTCTGAGATTAATGGATAGTCATCAAATTAATAATGTGTTGGGAAATTGACATTTCAACCGTTAAACTGAGACATTGAAGACAATAGTTAGTGTGGTAGATTCTCAAGTTCTAGTCACCCACGAAAAAACCACCGCCATCCATGTGCTTTTTATTTTCTTTTAATCTTCTGTTCTACTACTACTTTTCCCTTCAAGAAATCGTTGCCTTTGATATTCCAATTACGTTTTTTACCTTACAAGAGCAATTTGGCTAGCCATGTTTTTCACAAAAATACATGATGACAATTATTCAAATATTAGCTGTCTGCAGGGTTTTCTTTTTGGGAATTGATGATTATGAAAGGAGTTTGGGTAAATATCAAAATTTTCTTTTGATTTTTAAGATTTGGATTACTTAATTTGAAACCAAGGCTTTATTAGTTCAATCAAAGTTTGATTGAATGGACATAAATTTGATCTCGGGGAGCAACAATCAAATGGTTATCATTTTTTTGTCAACAAAACACGTTTGAATTTGCCCGCAAAACAAGAAAATTATATAAGGTATGATGTGAAAGAACGGTGTGAAAGGAATTTAATTAATTTTTCTTTCTGTACTTTTTTCTCAACGGATTCAAGAGCCCCAGGCTGAAGAGTTCAATGGAGTTGGAGAGTGTCGTAGCAAACAGGAGGATCATGATTATGTGGTCACTAGAAACAGTTTTTCATTTCGAAAGCTACAGTTCAACGAATGATAGATATAAAAAATTGACATCTTGCCTACTTTGGAAGCTTTTCATGATGGGACAATTCACAAATTTCTGACACACAGATCAGCAGGAATTTCTACCACATTCTTTCAATCTCTTCTATTTTTTACGGAGGTTTTCCAATTTGTGAATAAGTTATTCTATTCATGTTTTGCATTTTTTTTTTTTTTTGCTCTGCTTTCCTTTCCATTCCTTCGTCTTTAACAAAGCAATAAAACTAGTGGAGGATGGTAGACAGAACTGAAGTTATCCATTGCAGTTGCTGATAATTCTGCAGAAAATTTGTTTTCATAATCTGGATGTGCAGAAGATTAAAATATAAATGGAGTATTAACTATAGAAAGAAAAGAAATTAGCTGGGTTTTTCGTTATAATTAAGATGAGATCTCCATAATAAATTTTGATGTCATGTCACCAGATTTTGTGGCATGAAAAGGATGCATTAAATCTATAGGCCTTGTGCCCTTGTAACAAATGCCAGATAATCATAATCCTAAAAGAGAATTTGCCAGAGATTTCATCATGATTTGAGAATTTACTACTTTCCAATTTCAGACGTGAGAGGATGTGAAAGCAACTGTTTAAAATGCTTGGCTTGGTGTTGACTGGTAAGTCTGTCATTAGTGTAAGGAAGCTGACCTTAGGCCTTTTGCTATTGGGGAGCAATTAATTTCTCTCTAGTTTCCTTCTGAATCAACACCATCTGCTTCTGACATTTGAAGCTTGTCTTTCATGATTTTTTATCAGGCAGATGCTAATGATTCTCTGTAAAAAGGAACCTGGAAGAATTGCTCCTACAATCGGAAGGCCCAAGAACAGCCTTCGCAGTTTCAGATAAGAAGGAGATTGTCAAAGCTCCAAATTCATAAAATCAGGAAGATTAGTGATACTAAAAACCTTCCTTTCTTAACCATGCAAATTTCCCCTTCCCACCAATCTTCTTCATTTCCTTTTGCAACAAAAATATTTCTCACTCAAGGACTAATGCCTCTTAAAGCTTCTTTTCCTACATTTCTGTTCTTAATTTGGAACAATATGGGTTCTCGTTCATCTATAAGGCCAGAAGAACAGATATGATACTCTGTACATAGAATTCATGAGATCAGAATACCAGGGTCATAGTCGTCCGTAAGTTAAAATTTTCAGATATGGTTAGACAAAATCACATTCGCAAATGATAAGAATGTTCTACAAGTGGAAAGAGGAACAGAACAATACCACTTTTTGTTAATAATTTCCAAGAAACAACAAATTCTTTCATATGCTGAAATTGTTATATCAAATTAGCCTTCGTCTTTCCCTGCAGCTGATAGCTTAGGCTGAATCCTGATCGTTCGTCTGGCATTGAGGCACCACAAAGGTAAGGCCCTAAGTGAGCACCATGTGATGAACCTCAAATTTCCATATTTTGTGTTAGCATCCATGGACAATGAGACTTCAAGAATTATTTGTTCTTTCGATATTGCTATGTTTGTAGTTAAAAAACTATATCAGGATTTGATTAAAGCTTTTCCATAGCAATTGCAGAAGACTCATGACATGCCATAAATTTCTTTTTTTTTGGATAATTGGAAGATTTTATTCCAATACCCAAAGGAAGCACAAAATTCTGCTACATTGTTACAGAGAGTACACAAAGTTCAACTACAAAAGCAAGCAAATCAACACTACAAGTTTAATGTCAAAATCCCATCTATCACACCTGTTCAGTGGTTTAGCGCCAACTGCAGGGGAGGATGGCTGTTAATTTTTACTCTGATATGCCATAAATTTCAATGGAGAAAAAAGGAAGACAAACATTATAACCTGCAATCCTATGGGCGGATTTCTCTGCTTCTGGAAGAAGCACAAAATCCAAGAGCTTTGTAAATTGAATGAAAAATGTAGATATATACTCACTTAATGGCAAAGATTTACTATAATTAATGCCAAAATCTGCAAAAAAGAGGTCAGAGACATTATAATGTGAAAATTGATTATGAACTGCAAAATGGGTGAAAAATGAAAAGAATGCTACAAATTAAAGATTTGGAAAGATTAAGGATAAGGTTATAATGATCTATGGGATCTAGTATCAAAATCTGCAATTTAAATTCAAGTTTCTGATCATAAGCTCATCACAATGCAAAATTAACATTTTTTTTCTTCTCTGTTTGATTGTTGAACATAGTATTATTAACTATACTTTCTTCATGCAACATAAAAAATGGTTCCATCTCTACCTATAACCTTATTGCTTGTGGATTTTAATGTCCTGTTTCCATTACTTGAGCAGTTTTACCTTATGTAACATTGCAAGGTTGCCCTTTGTCTTTCTAATATTCGTTACTGCTAGCATGCTTGCTTTATGAAGAAATTAAAGTCCGACTATTCATGAAATCTAGATTAACTAATTGTTGTTTACTTAATAAGAGATCAGTAGCACTTTCTTCACATCCAACCGTCAGACAAAGTTTAAGTCGAGTGAGCTAGGAGTAAATGGGAATTTGAATCCAAAACGATTTGCTATCCAAAATATAAAGAAAACAACAACCCTTTTCAGCATCAACATAAAACAAGGTTCGAGCATCATAATGAGAAAAACAAGAAGTCAGAAAAGATGTTGTATGAAGTTCTTTTCTTTTCTTCTTTTTTTTTTACACTTCATGTCGAGTTCGTTTGACAAGAGAGAACAGTTCTAAAAAGTGCATTTAAAAGAGGATGTTAGATCTAAAAAATGGAGTTAAAGATCAAGAAAAATAAATTTTAAAACATTGTAGACCTAGTAAAAATTACACTTGAAATTGTCAAGAAGATTGAGATCCAATCCATGGGTTTGGATTAATCAAAGGTCATAAGCTTTAGTATTTCTTTTTACATAAAACTTTGACTATTTAGTAAAAAGAAGTGAAGGTGTTTTAAGGTGGTGTCGGAAAATCAAGAAAAAAAAAATAAGAAAAGCCTTAAAAAATAGAGAGAAAAAAATAAAATGGAGAGTTGGTTGAACAAAAATCGATCTGTGATCCGATTGAATTGAAACTTTATCAATAAGTTTATGATTCAAAGTTATACATTCTGAACGGTGAAAATTGAGTTTAAAGCTCTCTAAGAATAAATTTAAGATATATTTGTTGAATCACCTACTTTGTAAGATTTCTCTAATTGTTTCTCTAGTTAATTATCTTTAATTTTAGTTATAGAATAACTTTGTATATCTATTATTTGATAGTAGAGATTTTTTTAATGATTCATAATTTTTCTCTCTACACTGGAAGAATTTTTACATAAATTTTAATGTATTTTTATTTTTTTGTATTTTATATTATTAATTATTGTTTATTATTGTGAGTTTATTACTATATGTTATTTTTATATTGTTATGATTATTACTTTCAGACCCAATAGAAATGAAGATTTTCATTGAATATATAAGTACAGCATCACCTAATTCTATGGCCTACATATTAAAATCTTAACAAAGCAATAATAACGAAAGAAACTACCCCAAACTGAGTCAAAAAAGGCAAGCACGTGTTTGATCAGTTTAGATCTCATCAAAACTTTGAGAAAAATTCCCAATTAAACAAATAAAACAATTTAAAAGCATATATCAGATTAAGAGAAGAAAAGATACCTTTGGATCAGAAGGTTGCAAAATCTATTTCTCCGTGAACAAATTTTCAGTTGTTTTTCATGGCTTAAGGAACATGTACAACTTGATCCTTTTGCCTGATCCTCATGTTTATAACATTTGAATCTGAATCCATGCAAAATTACCCCATTTTAGCACCAAAAAGAATAAAAGAACTATGTATAATAAATGTCCCATCTGGAATTGGTAACAGGTAATTAAAAGGAGTACTTAAATGATTGATGAAAACAAATCAATTGCTAAACAGATTGGGAAAAACTCATCTTTAATTCATACAATTTTCTAAGACTAGATAAATGCTTCTAGATTTTATGGATTGATCCAATCAATCATAGAGTATATATATAAACTACTAGTATTATTCTCCCAAGTCTTTGCGATGGTTAAGCCATCATGATCATTTCAACACAATGATTTCACTGTTTAAAGTTTCATTGGACACATGGTATAAATATTTTTATCCGAAAGTTACGTTTTATCATTGGATCCCTAGAATGGATCTTAAATTACGTTTTATGATGGATCTTAGAATGCAACCTAAGTTAAGAAGTGGTAAAGTAATATTCTTAAATTTAGTTAAGCTTCCATTAATTAATTCCCAATTGCTTTCTTTAGTTCAATTTTTGTCTAAGTACATATATGACTTTGAAATTGACCTTTGAAATTGACCAAAAATTGGTCATATATGACTTTGACAGAAGAAAAATATATTTCCATTATTCCCGCCCCCCCACCCCCCAAAAAATAAAAACCCCTTAACAGCAGTGCACCTGGTCATAACATGCTCACCATCAGCATGAGTGCATTTCGACCGTAATGTTTGAGTCTTCAAATTGTCTTTAAAGCAACAAAAACTGTCTTACAAAATAATAGTAATTAATGCTATAAAACTTTGAAGAAAAGAAGAAAAATGAAGTAGTTTTTCTACAAGAGGCTGCATGCATGGGACCATCCCATGTTTTTTTTTTTTTTTTAATATCAAGAATTTGTTGTTGAATTGAATTTCAATCAAAATATTTGGCCTTAAGTTCTTGTATTCGACCATCAAGTTGCAAATTCTTTGTGTTTTTTTAGAACCAAGTTGCATATTGTTTTTCATATAATATTAGGGCTTCTAACGACGGTTGACATAAATATTTAACATTAAGTTTTACACTTTGATGTTAGTAATTATCAATCCATTGCAATTTGCAAAATACTTAACTTATAACACAAGTATAAATAAAAGATCTTTATTTAAATATATATATATATATATATCAACAATCGCATGATTTGTTAATAAAATTTTTTATTTTTTTTCAATAATTAAGATTTAAATCTTTTATAATCTCAAATAAAAAGAAGTGAATGTGTGATATACTTGAAAAATGTCTTTCTAATATACAGTATAATCTAGCCAATGGATTAATGAAAAATCAATTAAATTTACTAATTAACATATGTATTTTAGTAAGAATATGAGGATCGTTTGATTAATTATGGAATTTTTAGGTGTGAATTAATGATTTAGTTATTAGATTAATAAAGCCCTTCTCGTGTTATCATACATTAACAGTTCGAGCTCCTCTTAATATTGAAAAATAATAATAATAAACGGTCAATTTTGAAGGTTGAACAAGTGAAAAGTAGTGAAAAGCACGTGTTAGGAGACTGATTAAGCCAATTTTACAAAATAAAAAAGGATTAAAGCATCCGTATCGAATTTATGATCTCAATTTTTGCGGCTTGGGGAAGTTGGAGGGCTTCAAATTTCAAACCCATATTGATGCAAAAAAAAAGATTAAAAAATGAACACCCACCAACCCATGACTACCATATGGATTGAAAGGCATAAAACTATAGAATTTGGCCATGCCAAATTGCCAATTACTCCGTCATTTCTTGTATTAATTTCAAAATCGAGCTTTTATTTATAAATTCACATTAGACAGCAAACAATGTTAATTAAAAAAAAAAAAAGATCAATCTTTGAACAATGGTTTAAAGAAAAAAAATCAAGTTTAATCCGATTGATTCATATAATTCATATTTTAAAAGATCACTAATATAATCTAAATTAATTGATAATGAATGGGGTTAAGGCATCGAAAGATGAGATTTAATAATCCTAAAGCTAAAATTTTTTTTTTCATTTTTTGTTTTTATCTTAATATATTTTTATATGAAAATTTTTTTATCTAAATATCATATGATTAAATTTAGTATTTAAAATATCATAATAAATTGATAATATTATTTGTTACACTTTTAAATTTATTCATTTAATTTTTTAAGATATTATATATTTATTTTACATATTAATAATAGTATTATTATATATAAATTTATTTATATTTATAAATATATTTATATTGAAAAATGAGAAAATGATGAAAATTTTATTGGAATGACTTGTCTGTTACAATAAGGCTTGAAGCCTATTTGTGCAGAGATAAAAAATACAATCAATAGACATAATGACTAAATCAATTCCTATAATAAACTAAATCAATATCTAATATTCTCTAAATTAATATAAAATCAATCTAAAATATTACTAGAATATTATTAGAATAATATCATCAATCTAGAATATTATCAGAATATTACTAAAATATCATTGACACCCCTTTGCAAACTCAAGATGGTAGTGTAAAGGCTAACTTAAGTTTGAAAACTTAGACAAGAAATTGACCAAATGGATATGATTTAGTGAAGATATTTGTTTTTTGATCAGCACTAGTAATAGGAATAATTCGAAGACTTTGAGTAAGCAAATGGTGATGAATGAAGTGACAGTCAATTTCAATATGTTTAGTATGCTTATGAAAAACATCATTGTGAGCTAATGACACTTTGATTATCACAAAATATAAGAGTACTAGAGTGATGAGAAACACTTATATCCTGAAGTAGCCATTGCAACCATAAAAGTTTTGATGTGGCATCTGCAAAAGCTCGATACTTAGCTTTAGTGCTAAAGCAATACACCACAGTTTATTTTTTATTTCGTTAAAAAAAAAAAAAAAGAACCAAGAAAGAGACAATAGCCTCTGGTAAAATGATGATCAATAGAATCTCTTACCTAATCAACATCACAATAAAAAAGTAAGTCCAAAGAGGAACTAGAAGAAAAATGTAAACTATGGAACATAGTACCATTGATATATTGTAGGATTCGAAGGACCACAACAAAATGAGTAGATCGAAGAACAAACAAAAATTGACAAACCAAATGAATAGCATAGGCAATGTCTAGACGAGTAACTGTCAAGTATACAAGACTACTTACCAGAGTTCAATACAAAGAATGATTTAAAAATGGTGTACCATTAGAAGTAAAAAGTTTCAAATTTTGTTCAAGTGGTGATGATGCAATCTTGCTATCAATTAAACATGCTTGAGTAGTAAGATTAGAAGTATACTTTTTTTGAGACAAATGTAAGCTAATAGAATCACTGGTGACTTCAAGGCTTAAAAAATAACTCAAGGGACTAAGATCTTTTATCTCAAACTTAAAATGAAAAAAAGTCTTCAGATCTTGAATACCATTTGCATCATTACCTGTAATGATCGTGTCATCCACATAAAGCAAGAAAAGAGTAGTACCATTTTTAGTAGTTCGAGTAAAGAGGATAAAATCATAGTTACTAGATGTAAAATCAAGTTATGCAATAGTGGTATTAAACTTTAAGAATAAAGCTCTAAGGGCTTGCTTAAGAACATATAGAGCACATTGAAGACAACAGACTATGTTGAAAGGTACAGATGAACCAAGATGTGGCTTGATATAGATTTCATCGGTAAAATCACCATCCAATAAGGCATTTTTAACATCCATTTGAAGGATTGACCATTTTTTAGCTACAACAATAGCTAATAATGAACGAACAAATATAAGATATGTAACTAGGGTAAAAGTCTCTTCATAGTTAATGCTATATTCTTGTGTAAATCTTCAAGTAACAAGATGAGTTTTATAACGTTTCATTGACCCATTAGATCTAGTCTTGATCTTGTAGACCCATTTACAATTAATCTCTGACTTATCAGATGGTCATTTAATAATATCTCAAGTATAAGTTTTTTAAGAGCCTAAAGCTCTTCTACCATTACTCGCCACATAGGATTAGAGATAGCTTCATGAAAATTGTGAGGTTCACGTAACATGACTAAAGCATAATAACAATCAAAATCACGGAGTTGAGTGTTGGATTCCTTTACTAGGGTGGAATGACGATGTGGTGGCGGTATATATGGAGAAGGGACAACTATATCAATATCAATAAGAGTCTCAGTCAGATCAGACATAATAGGAGTGTAAGAAAAACGATCACTTTTTGAGTTAAAAGTACCTATAATAATCTTTTTATTTGAAGAAAAATTAAAAGATGAATATGTAAAAATACATGGTATTGTAATGGTTTCGGGATTGCCAGACATAAAGAATTTTAAAATAAAAAAAATAAAAAAAATTGTCACTAATCTTCTTTAGGGTGTGATTAGTCACCCAAAAGTTTATCTTTTTAATAAAACTATAAAAATGGGTTTAAAGTTTATCAAAAAGATAAATTTTGATCTATGAAAATCAAGTTGGGTCGGGATTCAGTTATATGTGGGAAAGGATTAGCACTTCAATAATGCTCATAAATTAGTACCAATTAATCATACATTATTTTCGATGTTGGATAAAATGATTTTATTTTGAAATTTAATATTAACTCCCTTTTATTAATTTTTTTAAAAAATTAACTTTATTAAAATTCTTTATTTAAGAGTATCGAGAAAATCTTTAAGTTAAAGAATTATCTTAAAATTTTTTAATATCTAAGCAGAAATTTAAAGATAAAATTTTTAACTATTATTTACCATGACATCCCTTGAAAATGAAAATAACATTCTTTGGGAAATATAATTGTTGATAACTCTCCAACTTCTAAGTAGAATACCAAAAATTATTTTTCTTGGGATGTTATTTTTGTTTTATTTCACATTTTTAAATTAAACATATTTTTATGCGAAAATGCTAACGATGATATTATTAGACAATAAACAATAATTAAAAAAATAAACATGCGAATTTAATGCAATCAATAATAAATAGATGCATTAATAGATGTTATGCATAATGATGAAATGCAATTTTAAAATTGGGTTCTTAAATATAATGAGACCACTCTAACTTTCTAATTTTAGGTAGAGTTTAGGTACGACTAATTATATTTAAGATCCCATTATATCTATTTATTTGTTTAATCCCTTTATTAAAACGAATTAAGGACTCATATGAAAATTTAATGAAATAAAGTTTCTTGAATACCCTATTGTCTAAGCAATATTCGAGAAAAAATTATTTCAATTATGATTTTCACTCTTATCTTTAAAATTTTGGAATGATTTTGCGTAAGAGTTTAGGGTGGAGTCTAAAGGTTTGGTGATGATTTAGGGTTATGTGTTGATTTTATAGGTTTAGGTTAGATTTAAGGTCTTGGTCAATTTTTCAAGATTTAGAATCTTGTTTTAGGGTTTTAAGATTAGGGTTTTGAGATTTTGGAGTTTTAGATTTTAGGGCTTTAGTTTGAGTTTAAAGGGTTTTAGGGTTTAAAGGGTTTTTAGGCTTGGATTTTATGGTTTGGAATTTAGGGTTTTGATTTTAAAGTTTAGGGTTTAGGGTTTCAATTTTAAGATTTGAAGTTCAGGGTTTTGATTTTAGGGTTTAGATTTAGATTTTTAGTTTTTAGAGTTTAGATTTTAGGGTTTGAAGGGTTTATGTTTTTAGTTTTTATGGTTTTAAGGATTTAGAGTTTAAATTTTATGGTTTGGAGGGTTTAGATTTTTAATTTTTAGGGTTTTAGGTATTTAGGGTTTAGATTTTAAGGTTTGAAGTTTAAATTTTTAATTTTAGAGTTTGGAGTTTAGGGTTTCGATTATAGGGTTTGAGGTTTATGGTTTTTGATTTCTAAAACAACATAAACATCTCTAAAAATCTCCAAATTTAAGTAGACTTTTGAAATATGTTCGATTTTTATGATTTTCGAAAATTAATTTTTCATGTATTTTTTTTAATGAAAATTTATTATTTATTATTATTATTATTATTATTATTATTATTACTATTTAATAATTTTCCAACATATAGGCAAAATTATTTTTAGAAGATGATTTTTATTCCCTTCATATCTAAGTAGGAAAAAAATTTTCTTATTATTTTGTTCTTATTATCATTTTTTAGTTTTTTAAAGCCTTTTTTGTTATTATTCTTTTTTACTTATTTATTTATTATTTACCTTAAAAAAATCAAAAGTTTGAACTCATTTTTTTTTTTATTGTTATCATTGTTATTATTACTATTATAAAAACAACAAAGTTTATTCTAACACATTTAAACATGTTAACATACATAAATATTAATGGTAAAATTTAAAATAACAAAAATAATTTTTAAAATTTTTTACCTGAATTAGATCGATCAACAGTTAGATCAACAGGTTGGTCTAGTCGACTCGGTGGTTCGACAATTCAAATTGGTATAAATCGGTTCATTGATGGTTCGTTTAGACTGGCTGAAGGTTGGTTAAAGCAGGTTAATGGGTTAGGTTATACGGTTCTCAAGTCGAGTCACGGGCACGCGTGGATCTTTTCTTTGCCCAAAACGATGTCATTTTTGTCCTACTCTTCTATATAAAATACTTTTTTTCTTTAAAAAAAAAACCATTTTTCTTTTTCAACTATCGCTGATCAAAAACCCAAAAAATGGATGTGTGTTGTTGATTATTATTCATTGTTAGTGGTTGTCGGTGATCGAAAAATGTCAAACTTTTCGCAAAAAACTCCTTTTGATTTTTTGAGCTCGAATCCACCCTTTTTTGTGGGAAACAGTCTTGATTGGTGTAGATAAGGGTTTGAGGTTTTGGTTTTTTTTTTTTTAAACCAAAACTAATTTTTTTTTCAGGTAGCTTGACGCTGATGGTTCTTTCATACGGGAAAGACTGTGTTGTTTCTTTTATTTTTTGCGTTTTTTTTGTTTGCTTTCTAATGGGTGCTGGGTTTTTATGGGTACGAGATCTATGGAGTCTAAGACTTTAAGGGTTATGGGCCATGCGAAGAGTTTGGGTGAGGGTATGTATTTGAGCAACTTGGTGTTTCTAAGCATGGGAGACTTAGGGGTTTTTTTTTTGGGCATGGAAGAGCTTGAGATTTTTGGGTGTCTCAGAGTTAGGGTTTCTTATAGCTTGGTCTAGGAATAGAGCTATGTGTTTTAAAAGGATGGGTGTCTGGAAGATAGGTAGAGTAGGTGTTTGGCTCAATATGGGCGCTGGCAACGTAAAGCTAGTGGCTTTGGGTAGTTAGGTTTAATGAGGGCTGAGAATGATGGTGACGGAGGCAAGTGGATAGACTGGTGTCATGTACGACACCATGCCTATCCTTGTCCCATTTTTTTATTTTTTTAACAATATTAAACCAATATTAATATTTTATTATTATTATTTTTCTATTATAATTTTTTATTATAATTATTAATAATTTTAATATTAATAAAAAAACCAAAAACATGATTTAAAGCTTCGATAAACCTAGATAAAATTTAGTATCTACACGTGAAAAAAATGGTGAATGTAATGAGAACATATTAGTGAACTTTTTATGTTCCCAAAAAACTACATGTCTTGAGATCGAAGACGTTTAAACACTAGATCATAATACATATACCTTTTGTGTTCTATACCATAACCCAAAAAACAACACAATCTAGCTCTAGGTTCAAGTTTAGTCCTTTTCAAAAGTAGGAAGTAGAATAAAGTAAGCACATCTAAAAACTTTAAAAAAATGATAATAAAGTACCTTAGTGTATAGACATTAATTGGGAGACCGTATGCCTAATATTGGTGTGGGAACATGATTAATAGTGTAAAAAGCAGTAAGAACAGTTTTACCCTAAAAAATGTTCAAAAAGAGAAGCGAAATTGAGAAGGGCACGAACTGTGTCAAGAATTTGATGATGTTTTCTTTTCACTTGATCATTTTGTTGTGAAGTATATGGGTAAGACCTATAAGAAAGAGTCTCATCATCTTTTAACAAGTTACGAAACTCAATTTCTGTATATTCAGAAGCATTATCAAACCTAAAGATTTTTATTTTTCTAAAAAATTAAGTTTGTATCATGTTATTGAATTCACGAAAAATAGATAAAATTCATTTCTTTGTTTGAATAAATGTATCCAAGTATAACGAGAGAAATTATCAATAAATATGACAAAGTAACGTGGACTTCCTAAGGTTGGTGTGGGAGCTAGACCCCAAATATCAGAATAAACAAAATCAAAATGAGCAAAAGAGATACAATCACTTTTATTAAAAGGTAAAGCACTTTGCTCTCCAAGTTGACAAGATAAACAATTAAAATTATCAGAGAAGTATTACTTAAGACACCAGTGGAAGTGAGTGACTTTATTCAAGAAATAAATGCATTTCCTAGCCTAGAATGCCATAAATTTAAAGAAATTGAAAAGTTGGTTGTAACAGCAATAAGCAAATATTGTGAAAATTTCAAAGTTTCATGCTTAAATAGTGTTCCAACCTTACGTCCTGTTTTAACTTTCTGCCTTGTTTAAGGATCCTGCACAATACAATCTTATCATTGTGAAAAATGTAAATCAAGATCAAGGTCACAAAGTTGGGCAACAGAAAACAAATTTAAGGCAATATTGAGAACAAGGTAAGTGTTAGATTTATATAGTTTTGAGGTTTAAATATTACCAATGGAACTAGCTTTTAAGACAGATCCATTTGTTGTTTTAATAATTGCACCATTGGGTACAAGTATCTTACTTTTAAACAAAAAAAAGGTTTGCAGTTATATGATTTTCATAGACAGTATCAAATAACTAAACATTACCTAATGTGACAGCAGACATGGCAGGAACATGAGATCGAAATAATACTTGATTGAACAAAGTTTAAATATCAATAATGGAGATTGTAATAGCCTCAGAAAAAGACTTAAAATTGTTTGGTTCAGTAATTGTTATCGCAACAATCTTATTAGAGTAAGGATCATGAATTAGACAACCGTTATAATGATATTTAGCTCTACATTTCTAAACGGGATGATTAGTCATCCCACATCATGAAGAAGACTTGTGAAAAATAGAGTTAGTATTTTTTTGAAAAGCAACAACAATAATAGTATCAAAATTGAGTACAACTCATGCCCAATCGAGTTTTCTCATATATCAATTTCATAAGAACATTATCCATAGTTGATGAAAGACGTTGATGTAAAAGTGAAGGCCTGGTATTTTCAAATTCATCTCAAAGTGTCAGTAGAAATTGAATAAGATGAATTTGATTTCAATAAGTAATAAAATTACTAGCATCACTTTCATCTTTAAATTTTGGCCCAAAATTTTTAAGCATGTCTTATAAAGGTTCCATTTTAGAATGAAAATCATCAATTGACTAATCTGATTCTTGATGAAAACGAGATAAAATGGTCAAAATATGATATTAATGAGCAAGGATAATGGAGCTGTACCGTGTGGTAAGAAAATTTCAAGCATCTTTAGCAAGTTCAAATCGCCCCAAATGTAATTGATAAAAGAAATAGTGGTTCTGGTGAACTATGTCAGAACTTGATGATTTTTACTTTCTCATTTCTTTAGTCGATCTGTAAATTTATCATCAGATTTTTCTTTTTTTCTTTTTGGTGTTTTGCATTATTCGCTAACAACAAACCATAATTTCAATCCCTTTAGATAACTACGCACAACCGTAGCTCACCTATTATAGTTATTTTTATCAAGATAATAAAAATTTGTTTTACATTTTCTTGTTGAATATCTGCCACTAAATTCTTGAAAAAAAATTGAGATTTGAGAAGTTATGAATATTGATATAAAAAATGAATCTTAAATATGAGAAGAGAAACTCAAAAAATTGAAGCATGAAAGCAAAAAATAAAGTTTAGAAAGGATAATAAACCAAATATGAGAATAAGTAAATATTAGTTATTCTACTTTTGGAATGAATCATGAAATTATTCTGATATCATAAAAAATGAAAAAATGATAGAAAATTTTATTATAATAACTTGTTTGTTACAATTAAACTTAAAGCTTTTTTATACAGAAATAAA
This sequence comes from Durio zibethinus, assembly GCF_002303985.1. The sequence goes on from NW_019168381.1 coordinate 2,042,427, forward strand.
AAATACAATCAATAGAAATAATAATTAAATCAATTTTTATAATAAACAAAATCAATATCTAATATTTTTTAAATTAATATAAAATTAATTTAAAATATTATCATAATATTATTAAAATAATATTATTAATTTAAAATATTATTAAAATATCATTGATATACAGAAAATCAAAATTTTCGAAACAATATATCAAAATAATTAATATCAACACACATATTTTTTAAAAAATTAAAATATTGTGCAATTTAATATTAACAATAACAACCGTAAAAGGGCTCCTGAGAAAGAAAGATGTCGACGTTGGATAAAAGGATGGCCGAGTAGGCCTTACCAGCTGTTGGCTAATAGGGCAGGCCAGTCTGGATTACGATTTGTCAGCTTCAAGTCGCTCAGGTACCACACGCAAACGTTTGTAGCCAAGACGCCCCTCCTTCGGCCCCTTTTAACCATCTCTCAATTTTTTGAATTCGATGTCGCTTAATAAGCTTTGCAACAGAAAATACTTTTTATACTTAAATCATTTGTATTTCGATTTCAATTAAATTAACTCATAAAATTGATTTAATTTAATTAATTGATGAATTATTAAATTAATTTTGAAATAATTTTTATTTTTTAATTAATTCAATTCAATAATTTAATTAACTAAAATTTTAATTAAAATTTAAAAAACTTTAATTATAAAATTAAAACTAATGAAATAGATCATTTCATTTTATAAATTTTTAATGTTTTTAATTTGATTTTTATTAGGCAAATTTATTTAATTTATTTTAAATATGATAAATTAAAATTTTAAAATATAATTTAATTAAATATATTTTATTATTCAATTAATTAAAAAATTAGTTGAATTAAATAGCATTTCTAACATCGAAGGGTTATTTTCCTTTATAAAAAAATAGACCCAAAATGCCTTTAAACGTGCCTATTCCAAGCACAGGATATGTTAATATCATTTTTAAAAAAGAAGAAAAAAAAAATGGCATTCAACATGAAATAATAACAAATACTTTGCACTCACAAAGCCGAACAATCTCTCTCTCTGAGCATATTTCAACTCCTCACTTTTCTTTTCTTTTCTTTTCTTTTTTATTTTTTATTTTTTAAAATATTTAAAAAATTGAGGGAATGTCGATAAGCTTGCTGCTGCTCACTAATAGCTGTTCGCCATGTGTACACGATCCAACTTGATACTTAACTTCCGCTCCAGAATCCATATCTAACCCGGCTTTAGCCACAACAGGAGCCGGTGCAGTCGACTTTCTCCTCCTTTTCGGCGATCCATTCTCCAAGCTGGAAGACGAAGACGTAGACGGCTCCGGTGATGCCTCTTTGACGTTAGCCTCACCGGATCAGGCTCCCCGGAATTCACCCTCAACGGAAAATTCAACAAAGCCCTCGAGCCACGCATCCTATAAGCTGCTCTACCATAAGCCAAAGCCGCATCGTCAGCCGTCTCAAAAGTACCTAATCAAACCCGAACCCCATCTTTAGCCGGGTCCCAAATCTCAGCCGCGAAGTTCCCCCACGACCTTTGCCTTACTCCCCTATAATGCTTCCCTTTGGCCGGAACCACCGCGAGAACCGCCTTCGCCGCCGTAGCAAACTTGTTCACCGGTGTCTCCATTAAAATTTCCATTAACATGGGGGAGCCGCGTTCGTACAATCAGTGGAAGTAGTGAGCCGGAAGTATGATGATTCGCCGAGTAAGTGTCGCCGAATTGAGTCCAACGTTGCTAAATCGGAATCATTTATGTTCATGGAAGAGTTATCGGATGGGGCCCAGCCGACGGTTAAAGCATCTCGGAGGAAACCGAAAACGAGCATGTCTTCAGAATCGTTTTCTTTGAGTGGGAGGTCACCCCAGGTATGAGTCAAACAAGGGTACAAGCGGCTAAAGCTTGAGCTCCTGCAAAACATGGGGGGAACTGCGTTCGTACAATCAGTGGAAGTAATGAGTCGGAAGTCTGATGATTCGCCGAGTAAGCGTCGCCGAATTGAGTCCAGCATCGCTATATCGGAATCATTTGTACTTGGGTACATTTCCATAACGGGAATCGTTAACTGAAATTTGAAACTTCAGGTAAGTAAGTAATTTTCGTGTTTGGGATTTTTAATTTTGTAAGAAAGAAGAAAAGATTAGAGAGGAATTCTGACAAGTCTGAATCTTTGCGTGGCAAAGGGAAAGTGTAAATATAGGGAAAATTGATAGATGCATTTGAGCAGGCGGATTTTTGTTTAATTTTTTTATGAATAATGGTGTTGTTTTTATTTTTTAAAAATATTTTAATTTGTTTTGTATTTTTTTTTCTTCATACTTTATGAAATGAGTTTCTTTGAAACTTCATTTTGGACACGTCATTTATAATTTTGGATTGGATTTGATGGTCGCTTGAGAGGGGATGACGTCATTCAGTTGACAGCGGCAAAATGTTACTTTTGTATATGCATGTCTTGTTCCCCACTTGTTCTTGTTGTCCGAGCATAATTTCATAGAAATTTCAATTTCTTTTTCTGCCTTTTATTTTCTCTTAATTTTCTAATATCTTTTTTTTCTCTTTTAAATTTTTCTATTTTATTTCTTGGTGTAATGATGTTCTTCTCCTTTTTTTTTTTTTTCCTTCTTTGTTTCAATCTTGAGTTAAAAACCATTAGATTTGACATGGGATACATGAAGTTGCCATGATATTTTTCTTAAACTTTTCTCTTTTTCTTTAAAATAATATATAAATTCATTAAATTTTAAATTGCACAATGAAAACCAATCATTTTTTATTTATTAAATTTAACTCATTTTACATTTAAATGTAACACTTTTAAACTTTAAGTAAAAAAAAAAAAGGAAAATTGGGTTTTTTTTTGTCCAAATCAGATACATTGGTCCTAGACATGTATCACAAAAATAATTCTAAAAAAAAATAATGTAAATGATGATAATAACCTTGGGATAAGTCTTGCATAAAGTTAATAATCCATTAAAGATATTATCGGATGGACCCACTGTCCCTCAATTTGCACCCCCCCCCTTTCTTTTTTTTTTCTTTAATGTTCCTTCAAGGAAGGTGAGTATAAAGTGCCACACTAAACTAAAATACTCTTTCTTGAATCTTAATTCCCCTTTCTAATTAGCATTAATTAATTAAATTAATATATCGCTAATGAAGATCTATATATATGCCTTTTATTACTTTTTCAAAAAATTAACTTAGATTGCTATTTGTTTTTTTTTTTTTAATAAAAGAAACACTAATCTAAAAATTTTTTTAAATGAAATTATAAATATTAAAATTTAAAATTATTGAATATTAATTTTAAAAAATTTACATGAATCAAGTAAATTGTGAGTGTTATAACAATGTATTCATATAAATATATATATATATATATATATATATATATTGCCAGAGTATCCTATTTAGTCTAAAAAGGGCAAATCCTTCTTTCAATTTACTCTTGGCGAAGCTAGCTAGTAGCTACCATAAATCTATATTTCGAATTTATTGTACAATTAATTAATTATAATTTAAAGTGATGTGAAATTTATTAAAAATTTATGCGAATCTTATACTAATAAATAATAAATCTTGACATAATTTATTATAATTAAATAATTATAACATTGTAAAAAAAATTATAGATAATATGCTCTATATTTCAGCTAAGAAAGGGATATCCTTTTTCCTTCGAGCAACGGCCAGCCATATCATAAAGACAAGAAGTAAAACCTTTGAAATTGACCAAATATTGGTCATATATGACTTTGACAGAAGAAAAATATATTTTCCATTATCCCCACCACCCCCCCCCCAAAAAAAAAAACCCTTAACAGCAGTGCACCTGGTCACAACATGCACACCATCAGCACGTATGCATTTCGACCGCAATGTTTGAGTCTTCAAATTTTGTCTTTAAAACGACAAAAACTGTCTTACGAAATAATAGTAATTAATGCTATAAAACTTTGAAGAAAACAAGAAAAATGGAGGAGTTTTTCTGCAAGAGGCTGCATGCATGGGACCATCCCATGCTCCTTTTTTTTGTTTAATATCAAGAATTTGTTGTTGAATTGAATTCCAATCAAATTTTTTGACGTTGAGTTCTTGTATTCAACCATCAAGCTGCAAATTCTTTGGTTTTTTAGAAGCAAGTTGCATATTCTTTTTCATATAATATTAGGGCTACTAACGACGGTTGACATTAATATTTAAGATTAAGTTTTACACTTCGATCGTGGCAATTATCAATCTATTGCAATTTGCAAAATACGTAACTTATAACACAAGTATAAATAAAAGAGTTTTATTTAAACAAAATATATCAACAATGTATGATCTGTTAATAAATTTTTTTCAATAATTAAAATTAAAATCTGATAATCTCAAATAAAAAGAAGTGAATGTTTGATGTACTTGAAAAATGTCTTTCTAGTATATAGTATAATCTAGCCAAGGGATTCATGCAAAATCAAGTAAATTTTTTGATTAACATATGTATTTTAGTAAGAATATAAGGATCATTTGATTAATTATGTAATTTTTAGGTGTGAATTAATGATTTAGTTATTAGATTAATAAAGCCCTTCTCGTGTTATCATATATTAATAGATCGAGCGGATCTTAATATTAAAAAAAAATAACAATAAACGGTCAATTTTAAAGATTGAACAAGTGAAAAGTAGTGAAAAGCACGTGTTAGGAGACTAATTAAGCCGACTTTACAAAATTAAAAAGGATTACAGCATCCGTATCGAATCTATGACCTCAATTTTTGCAGCTTGGGGAAGTTAGGGAGCTTCGAATTTCAAACCCATAATGATGCAAAAAAAGATTAAAAAATGAACACCCACCAACCCATGACTTACAATTATTAGTACCATATGGATTGAAGGGCATAAAATAGAATTTGGCCATGCCAAATTGCCAATTACTCAGTCATTTCTAGTGTTAATTTCCAAATTGAGCTTTTATTTACAAATTCACATTAGACAGCACACGATGTTAATTAAAAAAAAAGATTAATTTCTAAAAAATGTTTAAAGATAAAAATTAAGTTTAATTCAATTGATTTATGTAATTCATATTTTAAAAAGATGGCTAACATAATTTAAATTAATTGATGATGAATAGGATTAGGGCATTGGAAGATGAGATTTAATTGATGTGATTAATGTTGCTTTGTATTTCTCAATTAAAAAGAAAAATATATATACAAATTCTTTTCAAGTTTCCAATTGCCAATCTATCAAAAGAATCCAACACAGCAGCAAGTGGGTCTTGATTATTGAAAAAGGGCCATATTTGAGAATTGTCTTTTTTTTTTTTAGTATGGTAGAAACAATAGTATTACTTTTTTTTTTTTTTTTTTAATTCAAAACCATTTGTTTGGAGGCAAAAAGCTCTCTTCTATGTATATATGTATACATATGTTCTCAAAGTTTTGTTGCTTTCAAACATTGATGATAAGGGATGACAAAAAAATTGTCGTACCAAAGAAAAAAAAAGATGATAAAGATGATGCATCCTGAAATAATAATTTAAATATTATCATTATCAACATGTTGTACAACTTGGTTACTAAAATGATATTGCAACTTTTCAGATAATGCTTTAAAATCGAAGGAGGAGGTTTTGTTAAGTTTTGAGGAAGATAAATAAATAAATATATATAATTAAAATTTTTTATATTTTTTTAATCATTAATTTTAATAAATTTAAATGTTTAGGTTAAATTATTTTTTTATTTTGTACTTATTTTTGTTATCTTTTATATTTATTAAAATTAATAATTAAAAAAAAAGTTTTTTTATTTACATAATATAAATTCGTCCTTTCTCGACGAGTAGCTTTAAGTGAAGATATTTTTTGAGATTAATGGATAGTCATCAAATTAATAATGTGTTGGGAAATTGACATTTCAACCGTGAAACTGAGACATTGAAGACAATAGTTGGTGTGGTAGATTCTCAAGTTCTAGTCACCCACGAAAAAAACACCGCCATCCATGTGCTTTTTATTTTCTTTTAATCTTCTGTTCTACTACTACTTTTCCCTTCAAGAAATCGTTGCCTTTGGTATTCCAATTACGTTTTTTACCTTACAAGAGCAATTTGGCTAGTCATGTTTTTGACAAAAATACATGATGAAAATTATTCAAATATTAGCTGTCTGCAGGGTTTTCTTTTTGGGAATTGATGATTATGAAAGGAGTTTGGGTAAATATCAAAATTTTCTTTTGATTTTTAAGATTTGGATCGCTTAATTTGAAACCAAGGCTTTATTAGTTCAATCAAAGTTTGATTGAATGGACATAAATTTGATCTCGGGGAGCAACAATCAAATGGTTACCATTTTTTGTCAACAAAACACGTATGAATTTTACCGCAAAACAAGAAAATTATATAAAGTATGATGTGAAAGAACGGTGTGAAAGGAATTTAATTAATGTTTTCTTTCTGTACTTTTTTCTCAACGGATTCAAGAGTCACAGGCTGAAGAGTTCAATGGAGTTGGAGAATGTCATAGCAAACAGAAGGATCGTGATTATGTGGTCACTAGAAACGGTTTTTCATTTGGAAAACTACAGTTCAATGAATGATAATATAAAAAATTGACATCTTGCCTACTTTGTAAGGTTTTCATGATGTGACAATTCACAATTTACTGACACGCACATCAGCAGGTATTTCTACCACATTCTTTCAATCTTTTCTATTTTTTACGGAGTTTTGCCCAATTTGTGAATAAGTTATTCTATTCATGTTTTGCATTTTTTTTTTGCCCTGCTTTTCTTTCCATTCCCTCGTCTTTAACAAAGCAATAAAACTAGTGGAGGATGGTAGACAAAACTGAAGTTATCCATTGCAGTTGCTGATAATTCTGCAGAAAATTTGTTTTCATTCTTTTCATAATCTGGATGTGAAGAAGTTAAAATTTAAATGGAGTATTAACTATAGAAAGAAAAGAAATGAGCTGGGTTTTTCATTATAAATAAGATGAGATCTCCATAATAAATTTCGATATCATGTCACCAGATTTCATGGCAAGAAAAGGATGCATAAAATCTATGGGCCTTGTGCCCTTGTAACAAATGCCTGAGATATCATAATCCTAAAAGAGAATTTGCGAGAGATCATGATTTGAGAATTTACTACCTTCCAACTTCAGACTTTGAGAGGATGTGAAAGCAACTGTATAAAATGCTTGGCTTGGTGTTGACTGTTAAGTCGGTCCATTAGTGTGAGGAAGCTGACCTTAGGCCTTGCTACTGGGGAGCAGTTAATTTCCCTCTAGTTTCCTTCTGAATCAACACCATCTGCTTCTCACATTTGAAGCTTGTCTTTGATGATTTTGTATCAGGCAGATGTTAATGATTCTCTGGAAAAAGGAACCTTGAAGAAAATTGCTCCTACAATCGCAAGGCCCAAGATCAGCCTTCGCAGTTTCAGATAAGAAGGAGATTGTCAGAGCCCCAAATTCATAAAATCAGGAAGATTAGTTGTACTAAAACCTTCCTTTCTTAAGCATGCAAACCCCCCCTTCCCAGCAATCTTTTTCATTTCCTTTTGCAACAAAATATTAGTCACTCAAGGACTAATGCCTCTTAAAGCTTCTTTTCCTACATTTCCGTTCTTAATTTGGAACAATATGGGTTCACGTTCATCTACAAGGCCAGAAGAACAGATATGATACTCTGTACATAGAATTCATGAGATCAGAATACCAGGGTCATAGTCGTCCATGAGTTAAAATTTTCAGATATGGTTAGACAAAATCACATTGGCAAATGATAAGAATGTTCTATAAGTGGAAAGAGGAAAAGAACAATACCACTTTTTGTTAATAATTTCCAAGAAACAACAATTTCTTTCATATGCTGATATTGTTATATCACATTAACCTTCGTCTTTCCCTGCAGCTGATGGCTTAGGCTGAATCCTGATCGTTCGTCTGGCATTGAGGCACCATAAAGGTAAGGCCCTAAGTGAGCACCATGTGATCAACCTCAAATTTCAATATTTTGTGTTAGCATCCATGGACAATGAGACTTCAAGAATTATTTGTTCTTTCGATATTGCTATATGAGTAGTTGTAGTTAAAAAAACTATGTCAGGATTTGATTAAAGCTTTTCCATAGCAATTGCAGAAGACTCATGACATGCCATAAATTTCTTTATTTTTGGATAATTGGAAGATTTTATTCCAATACCCAAAGGAAGCACAAAATTCTGCTACATTGTTACAGAGAGTACACAAAGTTCAACTACAAAAGCAAGCAAATCAACACTACTAGTTTAATGTCAAAATCCCATCTATCACACCTATTCAGTGGCTTAGCACCAACTGCAGGGAGGGTGGCTGTTAATTTTTACTCTGATATGCCATAAATTTCAATGGAGAAAAAATGAAGACAAACATTATAACCTGCAATCCTATGGGCGGATTTCTCTGCTTCTGGAAGATGCACAAAATCCAAGAGCTTTGTAAATTGAATGAAAAATGTAGATATATACTCACTTAATGGCAAAGATTTACTATAATTAATGCCAAAATCTGCAAAAAAGAGGTCAGAGATATTATAATGTGAAAATTGATTATGAACTGCAAAATGGGTGAAAAATGAAAAGAATGATATAAATTAAAGATTTGGAAAGATTAAGGATAAGGTTATAATGATCTATGGGATCTAGTATCAAAATCTGCAATTTAAATTCAAGTTTCTGATCATAAGCTCATCACAATGCAAAATTAACATTTTTTTTCTTCTCTGTTTGATTATTGAACATAGTATTATTAACTATACTTTCTTCATACAACATAAAAAATGGTTCCATCTCTACCTATAACCTTATTGCTTGTGGATTTTAATGTCCTGTTTCCATTACTTGAGCAGTTTTACCTTATGTAACATTGCAAGGTTGCCCTTTGTCTTTCTAATATTCGTTACTGCTAGCATGCTTGCTTTATGAAGAAATTAAAGTCCGACTATTCATGAAATCCAGATTAACTAATTGTTGTTTACTTAATAAGAGATCAGTAGCACTTTCTTCACATCCAACCGTCAGACAAAGTTTAAGTCAAGTGAGCTAGGAGTAAATGGGAATTTGAATCCAAAACGATTTGCTATCCAAAAGAAAAAGAAAACAACAACCCTTTCCAGCATCAACAAAAAACAAGGTTCGAGCATCATAATGAGAAAAACAAGAAGTCAGAAAAGATGTTGTATGAAGTTCTTTTCTTTTCTTCTTTTTTTTTTTTGCACTTCATGTCAAGTTCGTTTGACAAGAGAGAACAGTTCTAAAAAGTGCATTTAAAAGAGGATGTTAGATCTAAAAAATGGAGTTAAAAATCAACGAAAATAAATGTTAAAACATTGTAGACCTAGTAAAAATTACACTTGAAATTGTTAAGAAGATGAGATTCAGTCAATGGGTTTGGATTAATCAAAGGTTATATGCTTTGATATTTCTTTTTACATAAAGCTTTGACTATTTAATAAAAAGAAGTGAAGTTGTTTTAAGGTGGTGTCGCAAAATCAAGAAGAAAAATAAGAAAAGCTTGAAAAAAATAGAAAGAAAATGGAGAGTTGGTTGAACAAAAATTGATATGTGATTCGATTGAACTAAAATTTTATCAGCAAGTTTATGATTCAGAGTTCTATATTTTGAACGTTAAAGATCGAGTTTGAAACTCTCTAAGGATAAATCTAAGATATATTTGTTGAGTCACCTACTTTATAAGATTTCTCTAATTGTCTCTCTAGTTGATTATATTTAGTTTTAGTTAGAGAATAACTTTATATATTCATTTTTTGATAGTGAAAATTTTTTTGGTGAGTCGTAATTTTTCTCTTTACACTGAAAAGTTTTTACATAAATTTTGATGTATTTTTTTTATATTTTTTATTATTGATTATTATTTATTACTTTAAATTTATTACTATATGTTATTTTTACATTGTTATGATTATCGCTTTGAAACCCAATAGAAATGAGGATTTTCATTGAATATATCAAGGACAGCATCACCTAATTCTATGGCCTACATATTAAAATCTTAACAAAGCAATAATAACGAAAGAAACTACCCCAAACTGAGTCAAAAAAGGCAAGCACGTGTTTGATCAGTTTAGATCTCATCAAAACTTTGAGAAAAATTCCCAATTAAACAAATAAAACAATTTAAAAGCATATATCAGATTAAAAGAAGAAAATATACCTTTGGATCAGAAGGTTGCAAAATCTAATCCTCCATGAACAAATTTTCAATTGTTTTTCATGGCTTAAGGAACATGAACAACTTGATCCTCATGTTTATAAAATTTGAACCTGAGTCCATGCAAAATTACCCCATTTTAGCACCAAAAAGAGTAAAAGAATTATGTATAACAAATGTCCCTTCTAGAATTGGTAACAAGTAATTAAAAGGAGTACTTAAATGATTGATGAAAACAAATCAATTGTTAAACAGATTGGGAAAAACTCATCTTTAATTCATACAATTTTCTAAGACTAGATAAATGCTTCTAGATTTTTATGGATTGATCCAATCAATCATATAGTATATATATAAACTACTAGTATTATTCTCCCAAGTCTTTGCGATGATTAAGCCTTCATGATCATTTCAACGCAATGATTTCACCGTTTAAAGCTTCATTGGACACATGGTATAAGTATTTTCATCCGAAAGTTACGTTTTATGACTGGATCCCTAGAATGGAACTTAAATTACGTTTTATGATGATCCCTAGAATGCAACCTAAGTTAAGAAGTGGTGAAGTAATATTCTTAGATTTAGTTAAGCTTCCATTAATTAATTCCCAATTCTTTCTTTAGTTCAATTTTTGTCTAAAATACAAGCTTTTATCTTATAATAAAACAATTAGAGTGGTTGAGAGCATGAGACTAGATGGAGACTTCGGAACAGGAACCAGTAATACAACTCTGCATATTAACTACTTCTCACCTAAACATTTATTCATTGGCCATACTACTCTATCAAAGTTTAATTATTCATATCAGTCATCAGATGGGATAGCACAAAACAAGCCTTGATGTATGGATATGACCTAGCCAAAAGAAAACCAAAAAAAATCAAAGACGGCAATTAAAAAAAAAAATTTTCATTGCGGACCTAGCAATAATAAAAGAAAGAAAGAAGAACAAGAAAACCCGTTTTTCTTTTATGATTTTTCTTGAAAATTGTATCAATATTGGTTATGATTTTCTTCTCTTTTGTATTGTAGTTTGAAAATAAAAAAAAAATTATAAATATTAAAATTTAAATTCTAAATTAAATAAATATTATATTTTAAGAATGACTATAAATCAATTGAGCTAATCTTCAAATTCGTTATGATTGCCTTCATTCTCAATATGTAGCTAGCTAGGCTTGTCTGGCCACTATGTTTAATCCTTGTACGCTACTCTTAGATGAAATTTAAGCCAAGAAAATAATCAAGAAACTTAATACTGATTTCTTCCTCAAAACCAATGAAAAAGTATGCTAAAATTTCATGAGTTTATCTAAAATAACTAGGGTTTGAATTTGAACATATCAACATATCAGCAGCATTTAACATGACAGAGATGAGAATAAGTAAATAAGGTTCCTGTTCACACACCATATCGACCAGATCAAAATATACCCATCCACACCAGACACCGCCATAAAAGCTAGCCTTACCCCAAATGTAAATTGGTTTTGTATTACTTAAAAGAAGAAAGATTCTATTTCCAATGACCTGAAGAAAGAAACCTTCTCCTTTGCTTGCACATGAAATAACAACCATAATTTATTGGTTGAGTGTTGTATTGTTAATTTTAGTGATTAAATTTTAAATCATGATTTCCTTAAATATTAAGAAAAAAAAAAAACAATCAAATCTTAACATTCTAGACATTAAACATGAATATTTTATTTTAGCTTCCATCTTAATCCATGTTTACCACTTCATCAGCAGACCAAATCATCATCTAAGCATTTTGTCTTTTACTTGATCAATTATTAAAAGCAATTATTTTCCATTTCGGTCGAATTTTTTTGTCCAAAACAGAACGAATCAGCCAAGAAATGCAAGCAACAACAAAGCGACAAAATATAAATGGTATTAGAAAATTGTGATTACCTCAACCATCGGCCATGTTATCCTAAATTGACTTACTTTTTCAATGAAATCGAAGGGGAAATATTCAACTGTGTACACACCCTTTTGCACAGTCAAAAAGAAACACGTTGCTTCCTTCTTCCATCGTCGAAGCTCCCGTTGAAAAGTCATCAAACTGATCCTATAAGTACCTTTCCACTCTCCACCTTCCACTCTCAAGCAAACGTTTTGAATATCCTCTCTTCTTCAATTCAAACCCACAATTTCGAAAACCTTTGCGTGGTCTTTTTTGAGCTCTGATTTTTTTCTTATTTTTTTCAAATTTTTGGTTATGGAAACAAGCAGTGAAGTATCAAGTGTGCTTCAATATATCAAACAACATTTACTTGATGAATTTTCTCCCGTGGGATTGGGGAGTTTTTCCAGCGAAAATCAATGGATAACTGAGCCAAAACCTGAAGTTTCGACCTCTCAAACTTCGAGCTCTGATTCCTCTCTTACAGTATCCAATTTTAATTGCTTTGACGATGATGATTTCTTTAAATTCCCTCACAAATTCCCTGGGTTCGAGTCAAATGGAAGTGGCGTTTTCGAATTTGAGTCGAAACCTCAAATTATCAATCTCACGACACCCAAGCCCCTCTCTTCAAACGCCTTTGCTTTCAAATTTGAAGTCAAACCTCAAATCGTTGAACTTTCAGCGACAAAACCTCCAATTTATTCGAACTCGAGCTGTCAGAATCGAAAACCGTCGCTAAAAATCTCGTTACCACATAAGGTGGAGTGGATACAATTTGGAAAACAGGATTTAACTCATACAAAGCCGAAGAATTCAAATTCCGAAGACAATAAGCATTATAGAGGAGTCAGACGAAGGCCGTGGGGGAAATTCGCTGCGGAGATCCGAGATCCGAACCGAAGAGGTTCCCGGATCTGGTTAGGAACCTTTGACACGGCCATCGAAGCAGCAAAGGCCTACGACCGAGCCGCTTTTAACCTACGGGGCTCGAAAGCGATTCTTAATTTCCCTCTTGAAGCTGGGAGGTTGGATGCAAGCGCCGTTGACGGAGAGAAGAAACGGAGCAGGGATGATGGCGAAGGCGTAGAAAGACAAGTAAAGTCGGTGAAGAGAGAAACCGATGACCTGCCGAAAGCGAGAGATAACGGTGATATGCCTTTGACGCCGTCAATTTGGACAGCATTTTTGGATTGGGACAAAGACACGAAGGGGGTTTTTAACGTGCCACCATTGTCGCCGTTATCCCCGCACCCCTCGTTAGTCTTTCCCCAAGTAATGGTTATATGATGATTAGTTAGTGTTTGCCAGTCTGAAGTGGCAAGTAATGGGTGACGTGGAATTTTTTTTTGGTTGTATATATTGTTAAATTGTTTTTATAATTAGGCAATGATTTTTGTTGGATTCAATTTCAATTTACTTTAATAAATTTTTTTTCTACACTTTGGATCTGTAAACATATAAAATCAATGCGTGATGAAATGTTAAATTTTTAATTTTAATAATAAATTTGGTGCTCGGTTTTAATCTTTGGTAATCAACTAAAAAAAAACATATAAAATCATTCTATAACTTGGGTTATTTTTAAAATTACGAAAGAGTTAAACCTTTATTTCTTTTTATTTAACTTAATTTGACATAAACATTATAACATCCACATTTGATTACTATCTCCACTATTTTTTTTTTGTTTAAAGTGAAAATAAATCAATAAGTTTTTTAATTATTAAAAATAAAAAATTAATTTTGTATAAAACAATTATGTTTGGGCATATGTGTTGCATTTAATTATTTGAGTACTTTTAATATATAGGATTTTTTTCTCTTTTAATAACTTTGTCATGTAAAAAGTTAATATATATTACTAATAAAAACAACATTAACAAAAATATTTTATGTTAGGAAGATTATTAATTTGAAATTTGACGAAAAAAAATTAATGAGGCTTTGGTTTAGTGACAACTAAGAATTTTAAAATTTTAAAATTTTAAATTAAAATCTCATTAGATATGAATTTGATTGTTTAGTTATGTTTTAATTTATTAATTGATTATTTTATGATTACAATTTAATTTAATTATAATGTAATAATTGATTATTTAGTTATTAATTATATAAATGTAATACTTGAATATGTTTGTAGTTTTTTAAAAAATCCATTATTATTTAAAAAATTGACGGAAAAAGAGATTAATAAATTAATATTATGATCTTTTAACTTCAAATAATAGAAGTCATATCTACTTTGCATTTTTTAAAAATTTTAAAATGTATACTTAATTTTTTTTTTATATTTATTTGATTGAATAGAACATTCTATGTATAAACTCATCAAACTTTCAATCATTAACTCTAATATCATCTAAGTGCTAACTCTACATTCCTATATAGTCTAAAGTACAAAAAAAAAAAAAAATCAATATTAATAGTCATTGCAATGTTCACCTCCATTGAAGAAAAACTCTTGGTCAGTGGTTTTGACTTAAAAAAATGTTATATAATTTGAAATGGCAAAATTTGCATGTGATTTATCTTGAAAAAAAAATATAAACAATACGCCTAGCTATATATATAAAATTAAAGAGTAATTGATAATGGATATGAATGTCATTATTCAAGTGCACTAATAACAATTTTAGATATGGGCTGAAATGTTAGCTATAGATCCGTAGAGGGTATTGTATTTTATTGGCCAAGACGATGATAATATAATATAATATAATTCATGTCAACTCAAAATGGTAATCTACCGTTGAAAATAATTTTCAAAATGAAAAATATTATTGCTGATTAGGCGTTCCGCTTAAGAATCAAAATAGTGGACTTCACATCCATGGATAATAAAATAGAAGGTCAATATATTTTTATTTTTAATAATTTTTAATATAAATAAAAAATAGAGATAAATAAAGAAAAGGTAAAAGTCAATCCTCAGCTGTTTTCGATGGGGCATGACTGAAAATATTTACAAACATGAAAACTTTTCGCTTGGTAGTTGATGATTTCAAATTACCCATTCATTACCACTTACCATTAATACTACCCTTAATGAGATATTTGAAGTTAAATTATTACTCTTACAAGATTTTCATAACATTAATATTAGATTTTTGCCCCCTTTATTTTCAATTTATTTCTTAACTAATTTATTTTGTATTCAATAAATAATAAAATTTTAATTTTAATATTTATAATTTTTTTAATTTTTAAATTATAAATTTTGGTAATAAAAATTTCTACTTTACCTAATATTTTCCATTAAAAATAAAATAACATTGAGAATAACTCTAAA
Organism: Durio zibethinus; assembly: GCF_002303985.1. The sequence continues at coordinate 2,057,843 of NW_019168381.1, forward strand.
TTTTAAACTCTAAAAGTTTAAAAGCAACATTAAACATTAAACAAAGTGCTTTAATTCTTTGAAGTTTGAATGAATCAATAAATTAATGGACTTCTCGACCAAACCAAAGAAAACACCCCTATTCTTTAATCCAAATAATCAAAGTCATCTGAGCCCCCATTCTATAAAATTGGTCTTCTCTCCAATGACTACTTCTTTGTTTGACTTTTAGTAAGACAAAAACACAAGACAAACTTTTTAAATGCTGTGTCGGGATCCTCAGTATTAAATAGTTTCAGTTTAGATGCATGACATATGACATGATCATTTGGTTTGACCAGAATTATGGACTTTGAATTCCTAATGTGTCAGCGAACCTACATTTTGGTCGTTTTTTTGGTAGACCCAACTGTATAGTCTAAGCAAGTGCCCTTGTCTTGAATTTCACCTCGTCAATTATGGCCATCAAATTACTCGGGAGATAAGTAAATGGTCAATTGGACATGTGGGTTTAGCATTAATTTAGACTCGGTAGAAAAGGGTGATTTTTGAATTAAGTTTTGGAATTTTAAACTGTAATCTAGTGAGTTAGTCATTGACTAATTTTATCTAATCTAAAATATGTAAGAATTTATTATACACTGAAAAAACAATTCCACCCTAATTTGCTTCTTATATATTACAAAATTGATTCATAATTCAAGTATATTTTGATTCTTTTCTAAATTATAATTCTTTTCTATTAAAATAAAGATCAACAAAATTTATTGAGTATGAAAGAATTAATTATTTCGTTCGTAATGTTTATATGCAATTTTGATTAAAAAAAAAAAACTTGTGTTAGCGTCATTATATTTTATATGTGCTTGATAAAAGAATTAATGATTAAAATTTTAAAGTCTACAATTATTTTATTCGCCAATTATAGTCCCATTTGTATAACAATACAAAATTAAACTTTAAATTTTGACAAATAATTTATTTGACTTATCATTTCAACTCATTTGAAGATAATTTTCAACCTTGAAAATAAAATGTATTACTTAAAAACTTTTCATAACGAATTCTTCGTATGAAATCAATCGTGTAAAACCATTGATTAAGTTTAATAATAATAATAATAGTTGGTCAAAGGATTTCTCATTTGGTATCAGTACGTTCTATCTGTAACATTTAATTTCATGAAGATTCAAGTCTTCCCTGTTGACCTAGTCCTATTGAATAACACTAAGACAAATCTTTCTCATAAATTGCATGCATGCGTTACCTTTAGTTTACAAATTTGGTCATATGCCATGATTTGACTTTCAACGTTATGGATTTAAAATTGATTACCACAAAATACAAGCTTAAAATTATTAGAAATAATGATTCAAAATTTATAAGAGATTTATTAGAGATTTGTTTGAAATTGATTAAATATTGTTTGATGAACAAAAAAACTTACAGAAGTTGAATTATAAAAGAAAAAATATTTTTAATAGGTAAGTTTATATGGTTATAAACAGATGAAGTTTCTGTAGGACTATGTATAAGAAAAAAGATGTAACAAAATCATAAGATTTTATGAGATAGACACTCCATAAGAGTATTGAAGATTTACGTTTGATGAGTATTTATATTTTAATGTTTGGGAGTGATAAAGATTAAAAAAGCCTACGTAGATATGATATTTTGGTACATATGAATATGTATTTTTTTGTTAAAATAGTGCACATGAATTTATATTTATTTGGGTTAAAAATATTTTATAATATTAGAGAAGATTGAGAGAGCTTATATGTATTGATTGTTAAATGAAATTAATTTGATGTATGTTTATAATTTTTTATAATTAATAAATTTTATTTTGTATATATATATATAAATCAATTGAATCGAATCATATTATATTATTATTTTTTATGTGATTGGTTTATTATTTAATTTTATTTTTCGTTGATGTCGTTAGATTAAGACCTTTTGACCTGATAAAAATTATGACAGTCGATAGGTTAGAAATTTGGTTTGTGAAAATGACCACCCATTTATGACTGCTTTTTGGTTTTTGCGACGTAAGATCCCCATATTTTTCGGTCCAAGAAGACTATCTGTTTTTTTTTTTTTTTTTTTTTCAATCTCTCGTTCTCCTCTTTCCATCCAATTATGCAAAGTTTTTAACACCATTTTTTTCCCAATCGATAAAAAAACATTAAATTAAGTTTGGTTTCAAACGTTACCTTGTATAAGAGGGACTTGACCCATTGATGCAATTTCTGTCGGATGAACTTTTAATGTACCAAGAAATCAATAGATAAAGTCAAACTAACAACCAACAAGTGATAATTGAATTGGAGATTTGATGATTTCAAAACTTCTTCCAAGCTCATTGGCTATATTTGAAGAGAATGATCATTTAAGTATTAGTTTTATACTAACTCTGTTTCTAGAATTTAGAAGTTTCCTTTAGGGGGGATGAGATAAATTTTCAATACTATAATACAAAATAAAAATTTTTCAATACTATAATACAAAAAAAAAATAGTACTATTTAAAATTTTTTTTTTAATATCCCAAGGTTTAAGCTCAAAAATCTTGCCCAAGTCACAAACCTTAAATACAGAAGACAACCCATTTCGAGCCCATATTTTGGTTACTCTATTATAATATAATCCATCAGTTTCACATTATTATTATTGATCTAAGCCACTCAAATCACAGTTTCAGGCCTCTTCCCACACCGTTTTCTTTAATTTTTCAAATTAGAAAGGCTAATGCTTTGATTCAAATAGGGTGTTTTTTTTTTTTTTGGTTACTATTTGTAAATGGTAAGAAAAAATTTCTCTATTGCTGAAAATTGGAAATCTGTTTAGTGATTGGGTATTTAAGAGTAGAGGAAAAGGCTTAGGGTTTGGGCTTTTAGGCTTGAATTTCACGTAAACGGTGATTTGGGCTTTTGCTTTTTCTTGTAGCCCAGAACTTTTTCCGATAAGCCACGTGGAATCATCTTAACCGTTCATCTTATTCGTTCTCTTTCTTTTCCTACCGTCCATTCTCAAATAACCCTAATAAATTTGGATTTCTCGTTGAAGAGATTTATTGGAATCTTGGAATCCCCGCTGTTCTTTCTTTTCTCGTTTCGTCATCCTTTTGTTTTTCGCAGATCTATTCGCCATGGTTTCTCCTCCATGGATTTTGCTTCGAGAATTCGTTAGATCGCTTCAAGATCTGCCTTCCGATACCAGATTTGGTTTCATATGTTGAGGAGAGGTTCCATCCGTTGGATCTACGTCTTAGCCTTCCGTCTGCATAGATCGAAGTCTTTTTCTTGATTTATAAGTTAATTTTATTTTTGTATATAAATCATAAGATGGAAACAAATATTTACATGTTTATTCTCGGCAGGGAATAAAGATCGTTGATTGGTTTGATATCAGAATCCAACATCGAAAGGTGGAGATTTCTTGGCTGGCTAATTTGAGGCGGCTGAAATTGAAGGTTATTTTGTTTTATATTAATCGATGTGGGATATCGAATTTTGTTAGTTGAATGGATGTGTAGGATATCGGGGCAAAGATGCCTGATTTTTCAATGGGCTGAGTCCTGATTTATCTTTGTCCGTCGCCGACCTTTGCCATGACAGGTGCGCTTGCATGGCAGGTCACCCAAATTTAATAAAGCTTTTGTTTTTTTGTGTTTCGGGGGGAGTTCGCACGGGTATTGCCCGGGTTCTCCCCTCTGCTGTGCTTTGTCCCTGTTTTACGCTTTTCGTCTTCTTCCATTATTTATTCGCTTCTGCACACCATGCGGGGTTTGATTCGTGATCACATCATCCTCATAATCGGAATAGCTCATGGACGCCAAACCATTGATCTGCTTACAAATCAGGACGGCCAAAAGGTATATTTTGCATAATTTAATGAGATTCCCCTTTTAGATTAATTGGACAAATTGTAGCATTCGGTTTATCCAAATTTGTTTCCAACATGCGCTGATTATGCTATTAGATTAGTTTCCATATCTGATATCCTGGACAATTTTGCATTAGTATTTCAAGAAAAGCAGGCTTGTAAGCTATATGAAGCTAAACCTTTGACATGGATTGCTTCTTAAAGTTTTACATTTTGCAGATTTATCTTCGTTTTTGATAAACTATGGCACAATTGCTATTTTTAAGTTTTATTTTGAAAAGATATGGATTTTTTTTTATGATTTTTCGTCATTTATTGACCTAAATTAATTGTAGTATTTCCCACAAACATACAGTGATGGGCAGTCATTGACTTTTCACTTTGTTTTCGATAGCGTCTAACTAAAAATCGTCTTGCTTTAGATTTGTCAACATCTTTGATAAAAGCGAATGATATTCCCATAATTTTTTGTAAATTTCCTTTTGTTGAAGGGTAAACAGTTTTTTCTAATTGATTGCTAACTTTAACAGAACTTTTCAGAAGGCTTTTTCTAGTAGATAGACTAGTTGAATCAATCATTGGGGAAGAAGGTAGACTGATGCTCTTGCATTTGCTTTGCTTTGATATGCTGATAGAATAGTCAGTATAATCAATTTGCAGTATCTATAATGGTAGCTAAAAGTGGAATTATTGGTGATGACTTTGGGACAAAGTAGCATTCACAATTACATGAGTCAGTATTTGTTGTCTGTTCGAACAATTGCTGCAGTTCTTGTAATTAATGATGCTTTCCTCTCAATTGCAGTTCTCAACATTTATATCTGTGATACTGCTTCACTACAAAGCTTCCTATCGAACTATGATATTTTGCCAACTCAAAGGTTTCATTGAAAGTTGGAATGTCACTTAGATATTGGTATCTGATCAGACTAATCTACTCATTGTTCATAGACCTTGACTTTACATTATCATTTCTATGATGGTCTTCACTCCTAAAATGTGAATACCTTGGAAAAGGCTTGCTGTTTCTCCTCTATTATTTACATTGTTTTGCCTATCTGCAACTAGCTAATTCAGACTATTGTTATATTATATTATATATTGCAATATTCTATCCTACAGGTGTAGTGGGAGGATGTTATATTGTATGATGAGTCAGTGTATTTGCTTGTGCTAGATCCTATAGAATTTTAGTCTCTTAGTTGGACTCCAATGATTTAGTGCGTTTCTATAAGATTTTGATGGAAGATGTTTTTAAGTGTGAGCGGTTTCTAGAAGAATCTTTTGGATATCAAGTATCAACCATGTCTATATATTTAGGGGGCATGTTCTCTGTGAGGATTATTCCAAGGTTTGTGGAGTGAAGCCAACTGGAAAATTTCTAGGTTTCATCTTCATCTTGCAAGTTAAAAGAGTGACAGCTTTGGTGTCTACTGAATCCTGATAAGGAAAATCATTGCAGCAGCTGCATAATTCTTCTAAGATGATTGGTTTCACATGTACGATGAGAAGAATGGAGACAAGGTGTCTTGATTCTTCCAAGCTGTTGGTTTATGCAAGGCGGCAGTGATTTGATTTCCAAGCTGAGGTTTTGAGTATCTCCTGCTTCGAATGTTCTATGGCAGATTCTTCTTTTGGAGGTACATGTTAGATTTGTATATTCAACTTTTTATGTTGAAAGTTTTTCCGTGGACTATGATCCTGTGGTTTTTCCCCTGATATTAAGGGGTTTTCCACGTAAATTTCGTCTTTCTTGTTAACTTATTTCACAAAATTGATTTTGCTGCTTGTTTTGTAAGTTCGATATATAAGAGTGTTTTTTTCTTCTACGAGTATTCTTTAAACTGTATTTGAATGTAGTAGCTTTAGTTAATGTGTGGGATGGATAGAATGGTATGATAATTATTTTATATTATGTTTAGTTTATATTCAATTGAAAGAGTAAAGTTGACAAGAAAGTTAAGTAAAAAGTATTATTTTTAATTCATGAAATTAAATTTATATGTTTTATTATATTTTAAAAAGTTACATTAATAATTTGAATGGTATAAATTTAGAGAAAGGGTAAATTAAATAATAAATTATTTTATTTTAATATTTATATATAAAAAAATGATGATATTATTTAATATAATTTTATTTTATTTTATTATAATTGTGTATCAAATCTATTCTTAATGCACTAAGAGAGTAATTGAGACGTCTTTTGAGAGAGTAAAAACTTTTTTGCAGCGTTTAATATTGATTTAGTTAGTGATAGTGGGATCATTTGGCGCACAATAAAATTATAATATAATTAATTAATCACGATTTAATACGAAGGATTTATTAAAATTTATCGTGGTGTATATAAGGCATGATAATATGAAACAGGGTATCACTGGAAGTAATTTTATTTTATGAATGCGTACTCGGAATTTGTGGGTTTAAAAATAAGTATGTTTTCTTCCGTTTTTGGTTTTAAAACAAAAAGTTTTTTGTTGTACGAAACTGCTGCATTGTTGATTTCAATGTTTAGAATTGAATTATGCATATGTTGCTTTTTTGTTTTTATTTATGAATTATGGTTAGAAGGAAAGCTCTGTTAGGTGAAAAAGGGTAAAGCGCTCAAATCCGAATAGGGGCTTTGAGAGGGTTGGTGGTTGGAATCCACTCAGATTTCCTTAATTAGCTTAAATCCTAAAATGTTTATAAAAATAAAAGAAAATTACAGCATCATTGTAAAAAGTAAAAGGAAAAAAAAGAAGAAGAAGGGATATATGGTATACGGTAGTTGATAAATTACAAAGCAGTTACATGGAATTATACGTTGATAAAACATTTCAGCAAATAACACAAGTGATAAAACTATTTAATAAGACAAAGGTACAAATACGAGTACTTTCAGTTGTCCAACTTAACTTCAGGGCACCGTTTCATTTTTTTCCTCTTCATTCGATATGGTTTAAGTTCCCTTCTTTTTTTTTTCTAAAAAAAAAATGAAATTGGCAAAAACATTGTCGCATGTCTAAATCACAAAAGCTCAGACATTTTCATATAAGCCAGTCAATGACATTGTGGCAAATTGGCAATATGCCATTGACAATTAGCTTATAACAGCTAGCTAATTTACCCAACCCAGCCAATTATAATTTCTCAAAGAGTCGTTGCTTGCTTGCTTGCTTGTTTTTTGTATCTGAAATCTGGAATTACAGACAATTCCAACACAGAAAAATGATTCTTCCAATGTCATATTGAGTACGGAGACGTTGTTACCATCGTACTATAATAAAATACTACTTGTACTATACAAGTAAGTGAAAAAAAAGATAAGACATTTTAACAGCTTTCTTATACCCATATTTTGGTACAATATGTAAGTTGGAAAAAGGTATAATTTGTGGCAAAAAAGACAGTAATTATTGATTACATAACCCTGTATTTTTTAGAAATACGTGTTAGACTTAATATCAAATTTTAAAAATAATAAATTCAAGATACAATTATCTTAAAAAATAATATTTAATAGATTTAATATTTGAATCTCAAAATAAATAGTGTCTAACTCTATTTTTAAACTATGATTTCACTAATACCAAAATAATAATAATAATAATAAATAACAAGACAAAGTTTAAGGGGAATATCTATTTATTTCATGGCGAGACGAACTTTCTTTCTGATATTTGCTAATGAAGACGAGTGAAATACTGTCTATGGCAAACATGAGCTAAAACAAATAAACAATTATAAGAAAAATATATGCTGAATATATACATCCAATCATAATTGTGTTAAAGTCGTCACCTCAAATCTTTGGAAACAACTAGTTTAACTTTTCTATGTAAATGCTGGCGACGGAGTTGCAGAACATTGCTTTTGTCTCCACATTTTGGCCATTATTTACATCTTTTCTATCGATTCCATGATATCTTGTTTCTGGTGTCAATTTGTATATATACAACCCATCCAGTTTCCGTTTTCAATCACTACTCCCTCTTTCAATTCTCAGGCTTCCATCTTTAAGTGGTTTCATGTGAAAGAAGGCAAGAAATTGCTTCAGTTCTTGTTAGATACTAGTTTTTCAAAATGTGGGTTATTGTTTAATACCTCTGCTTGGTTTTCTAAGACATAGTAGTGAATTTCTAGTTTATATCTCTCTGTTTGTCCCTAATGATTATATTCGATGTTGCTATTGTTAGCCCAAACTTGTCTTTCTTTGAAATGATATGTTGGCTGCAATATCTGTTTCGTGGTTTTTATAACATGAAATAAGTCTTTGGTCGTGTTTGCATGTGAAGTTTGGCAGTTCATCTATACTTACAAAATTATTGCAAGGAAAATGCCAGAAAATCATGAAAATCTAAAATCTTCACAATGTGAAACCCAAGAACAAGCAATCAAAATGGAGATTTTTTTTTCCTTTTAGACATAATGAATAACTCAAGCGACTTCTAATGGTTGGAGTGATCATTATCTGTAATGATAATCTTGTTCCTTTCTTTTCTTTTGGAAGAGAAAGATGTGAACTGATCATATGGAATGTTCTTTATTTGCCAGATCACCTATCTTTGCTTTGATGGTAGGAAGCTGAAAAAGGAGAACTGCAATGGACATGGACAAGGACAAAACAGCAGCTGCCCTTGAAGCTATTAGCAAGGAAACTGTTGATCTGGTACATTTTTTTTTTTTTGGTTCTCCGGTTTTAAAAAGATCCTGTGTTCCCAAAATCTTGTACTTGTTCAGGTTTTATTCAGGGAAACATATCTACAGACTGATTAGGGCAACTTTTGTTTTCCATGATCACAATTACTCGTGTTCTATGAAACAAATCTTTTATGGTAGATTTCCTCTCATATTTGTGTTGACAATAATATCAGGTTTCTAGAGTTTTAGCAGAATTAGGAAAAGATTGCTTCCATGAAAGCTCTGTCAAATATCTATTGTTGTCTCTATTTCTTTGTTCTGAAATAGCACAGGAAACATAGTCCTTTGATTTTCTTGTGGTAGTTAATATTTGATAGAAAATGTATTGAGAGTTTGGAACTTATCTTTTGATGACATCCTGGGACTTGCTTGTTGCAGGAGAACATCCCAGTTGAAGAGGTTTTTGAAAAGCTGAAATGCACAGAACAAGGTTTAAGCTCTGATGAGGTTCAGCAGCGGTTGGAGCTTTTTGGTTACAACAAACTTGAAGAGAAAAAGGTAATACTTTTTTATTGTAAATCTTGGCCTAATTTTCAGAAATAAAATACCTTTAATTAAACTGAGTTTTGGTCTGCATCAGGAAAATAAAATACTCAAATTTTTGGGATTTATGTGGAATCCTCTCTCATGGGTTATGGAAGCAGCTGCTATTATGGCCATCTCTCTTGCGCATGGAGGGGTAAGTCGAAGTCCACTTCAGGAAATGATTTTGCACCGAAACTGAATGTCTGAGACCTTGATTTCAGAATTCCCTTTTTCTTTGCAGGGAAAGGACGTAGATTACCATGATTTTATTGGCATTCTGGCACTACTTATTATCAATTCAACAATCAGTTTTATAGAGGAAAACAATGCAGGAAATGCAGCTGCAGCCCTTATGGCTCGATTGGCTCCAAAAGCAAAGGTTTTTGAAACTTTCCCCTGGCCATTTACCTTTTTTTTTTTTTAATGGATTCTTTTCTCCTTGTTATCCACTATACGTATCAAACTCTTTCTTTTCCTTATTTTGGATACATTCTTCATTGGAAATTAATTGGCTTAATCAGGTTTTACGTGATGGGAAATGGAACGAGGTAGATGCTTCTGTGTTGGTTCCTGGAGATATTATCAGTATCAAACTAGGAGACATTATTCCTGCTGATGCTCGTTTGCTTCAAGGAGATCCTCTTAAAATCGATCAGGTAACAGGCTTTATTTACATACCTCTGCCTTCTTATCACAATTTCTACTCACATAGTTTGATTGCCAAATCATATTTTAAAGGGACTGTGGTTTGGTAAAGTCCGGTTGCTGCTGACCCTAACCTATGGTTTAAGAAATCTGCATTTCTTTTTTCATTTTTGCAGTCAGCTCTAACAGGAGAGTCGCTCCCGGTGACAAAACATCCCGGGGAAGGAGTTTACTCAGGCTCAACATGTAAACAAGGTGAAATTGAGGCAGTTGTTATTGCAACTGGTGTACACACTTTCTTTGGGAAGGCAGCTCATCTTGTGGAAACCACAACACATGTTGGGCACTTTCAACAGGTTAATCTTGCAAAATTCTTTGTAACCAGATAGTAGTCTAAAAATATAGATCCTGGGCAAGATCATATTAGATCAAACTAATAGTCTGATATAGATTTTTCTTTAAGTGTCAGACTTTAACATTTAGAAAACTGAATAAATTTACAATGGTCCTCACATTTAAAGTTTTGAAATTGCTAATTGTTCCATTTAATGAGGCATCATGCTGACTGATTGTTAATTCCAGGTCTTAACTGCAATCGGGAACTTCTGTATATGCTCCATTGCCATTGGGATGTTGATTGAACTCATTGTTATATATGGCCCTCAAGGAAGGGCTTATCGTACCGGTATAGATAACTTGCTCGTTATACTTATTGGTGGTATCCCAATTGCCATGCCAACCGTGCTTTCTGTCACTATGGCAATCGGCTCTCATCGCTTGTCTCAGCAGGTCCACAAATCTATAAGTTTATATTTATTTAGTCTGCCATTTTCTTAATTTCAGTAAAAGATCAACTTATATTCATTCAACTTCTGAACAGGGTGCCATAACAAAGAGAATGACTGCTATTGAGGAAATGGCAGGAATGGATGTGCTTTGCAGTGATAAAACAGGCACACTGACTCTCAACAAACTTACAGTGGACAAAACTTTGATAGAGGTGAGAGTTTCTATCACTTTATTTTCTGGACACGGCAAGTAACTGTAGGGGTGGGAATGCTTATAGCTTAAGGAATATATTTCTTCAAGGGTCAAACTTCACACTAAAAAAAAATGTCTAGCAATATGCATGCAAATATGTATATAAGCGCTAATAGTTTATGAGTGGCTCTTGTAAATAAATGATTGATACTGTTCAGAAAATCCTCTTCGATCTGTTTTTTCCCTGATGATATTCCGCATTTTTCCGATCCATTTCTACTTGTTTGTACTTGAGGCACTATTTGAAAGATTTACAGCGTAAGATTCATATTGTTGTTGTGCAGAATATACTCTATTCAGTTTTATTCAGCAAAGAACTGACACTTTTGAGATATATCAATTCCAACTACAATGTCAAACTTAAATGGATCTACTTCATCATAGGTTTTTGTCAACAACGTTGACAAGGATATGGTTGTTTTGATGGCGGCAAGAGCTTCAAGGTTGGAGAATCAAGATGCTATAGATGCTGCAATTGTTTCAATGTTGGCTGATCCTAAGGAGGTAGCATATCTTATTTAACAAAAAAAATAAGTTTCTACTCCAATTCTTGTTGCACAATATCCTCACATTTTTACTCTGAGGCAGCCTACGATCATAATTGGCGAGTTATATCTTTGGTTGTGGGATTTCTGTGGTGAAAAATAAAATCAAGAATTACAGTACATATTCAATAGGCTCTTCTTTGAAGAAAAACATTAAAAAAAAATCATCACCTTTAAGAACAAGTTCAATAGAAGAGCATAAACCTTAGAATCTCACAAGCCTTTGTAGGAATCTCATTTGGAATATATAGTTTGTTTTTCAAACCTTTGACAATTTCCTCCTTGAGGTAAAGCTTGGTTGCATAGGAGATAGGACAACAACTTGAAATTTATGAGGAAAAACCATTAAGCAGTATGATTGATGTATTGGGGTTTGCTGATTTCTGGCTTTGAAGTGCTTGGTGGCATTGCTATGAAATTTTAGCTCCCTACATTGTAATTCCTTCCTAACTGTTGAAACTCACATTCCAATTTCCATTCTCCATATTTGCATATCTCTAATTAAGTTGAGTTTATCCTGTTGACTATTGTAAGGCACGAGCTGGAATCACAGAGGTTCACTTCCTTCCCTTTAATCCAACTGACAAGAGAACTGCCCTTACTTACTTTGATGAAGCTGGTAAGATGCATAGAGTCAGCAAAGGTGCACCAGAGCAGGTACAAACCATACCACTAATAAACCGAAGTTTCTGTTTTCCGACAGTGCATCATGTAAGGTTGCCTGAAACTCATAAGTTATTGGCCTCTTCTATATGCAACTTGTAGATACTGAATCTGGCCTGGAATAAATTGGATATTCAAAAGAAAGTTCACTCCATAATTGATAAATTTGCTGAGCGTGGACTTCGATCCCTTGCAGTTGCTCGACAGGTACCAAAGCTTTTTACATATCACTATAATATCTTTGAATATCACTCCTTCATTGAGCTAATGGAAGAAGTGCAATTATTTTATATAGGAAGTTCCTGCTGGTAATAAAGATAGTCCTGGAGGACCATGGGAATTTGTTGGTCTTCTGCCTCTATTTGATCCACCCCGCCATGACAGTGCAGAGACCATTCGAAGGGCCCTGGATCTTGGTGTCAGTGTTAAGATGATAACAGGTGTGCATTATGTCTGACTAACCTCCTATCCTTCCCTTCAATAGAATGATTCTTCTGGCAAATGATCTCTATGAGAGAACTTTGGTATTTGCCTAGTGTATGTTTCTTTCCATGATGTACTCACTGCAAACCATTCTATATTTTGCATCCTTTTGCAAAGGACCCTTCCAAAATCCAAATAGAGGACCTATCATATAAAACATATGGGGGAAGATTCTGAGTTTTAATTTTGCTACAATTGACTCAGCTAGGAATCTATTTCACTTGGTTCAATGGTACTGTAGGATCACCAAATATTGTATTCAATTCTTTATTTTGGGATCAATATTGGCATCATAATGTTGGCTATTGGGTTCTTGCTCCAGGTGACCAACTGGCAATTGCTAAGGAGACAGGAAGAAGACTTGGGATGGGCACAAACATGTATCCTTCATCATCTCTGCTTGGTGACAAAAAGAATGAAGCAATTGGAGCTTTACCAATTGACGAACTTATTGAGAGTGCTGATGGATTTGCTGGAGTTTTTCCTGGTAAATATATTTGCTATAATTTCTGAGCTCTATAAATATGCTTTGCATTCCAGATATCTGATTCCATATTTAATGCAGAGCACAAGTTTGAGATTGTGAAAAGACTACAAGCTGAGAAGCACATAGTTGGAATGACGGGTGATGGGGTCAATGATGCACCTGCATTGAAGAAAGCAGACATAGGGATTGCAGTTGCAGATTCCACAGATGCTGCTCGAAGTGCTTCAGATATTGTTTTGACAGAACCTGGTCTGAGTGTGATCATTAGTGCTGTTTTAACCAGCCGTGCAATCTTTCAAAGAATGAAGAATTACACGGTAAAAAGAGAATTTCATTTTATAAGCAAGGAAGTGGAGTTAATATCAAATAATTCAAGTTTCTCACTTTGTATTATCCTTTTTCCAGGTATATGCAGTATCGATCACAATTCGTATAGTGGTGAGTTACCAATATGTTTTTGCCATTTACCCTTTTGTTAGGTACAAAACCATCTAATTTAACTATTATAGTCTTTTTTTTAACATTAAATCGGTTTTTATCTTTCAGTTGGGGTTTATGCTGCTCACTCTAATCTGGAGGTTTAATTTCCCTCCTTTCATGGTCCTAATCATTGCCATTCTTAATGATGGTAAGTGGATACTCTATTGTCTTAGTATTCATCTTTAAGAATGCTTCTTTCTAGTCACATGAATTCCTAATCCTTTCTCTGCTAATTTACTGACAAATGATTTTGTTTCCTTCCAGGAACCATTATGACAATATCTAAAGACAGGGTCAAACCATCACCAGTTCCTGACAGTTGGAAGCTCAAAGAAATTTTTGCTACTGGGATTGTCTTAGGCTCCTACCTGGCCTTAATGACCGTTATATTCTTCTGGGCTGCCTATGAAACTGATTTCTTTCCGGTAATGCAATTTTTGGTTTGATCTCTTTCTATCATAATATTCTTTTGCAAAGATAAAGACCATTTATAGAATTAATTGCAACTAGAACTGCAAAATGGCAACCAAATAAATTGATTTGAAAAATACATTTAAACTTCATTCTGGTTCAGCTAGTGAATTATGCTTAAGGATTAAGGCACATGTATTAACTCTTTCTCTCCTTTGTACCCCAGGATAAATTTAGCGTAAGAAGCTTATGCCATAAGAACTTTAATCTTACAGAAAAGGCGGGCAAAGACAATTTGAATGCACTGTTAGCATCTGCAGTTTACCTCCAAGTTAGCACCATCAGCCAGGCTCTAATATTTGTGACTCGCTCTCAGGGATGGTCATTCATGGAAAGACCCGGTCTTCTGCTTGTTATTGCTTTCATCATTGCTCAACTGGTAAGTCAACCGAAAACTTCAGTTATGTTGTTTTAGTGGATAAAAAGAGGGATAATAACTATTAAAGTGCCCCAAGATCGTTTTCATTTTACAATATTACATGGTACGTGAAAATGGAATGATTTTTCCTATCAACATGACAACTTTGAGTCTGGTGCACATTTGAGTAGAGCCTACTGTCATAATTTCCGATTATTTGATAATTTGTTCATCTTCATTTATAAACCAATTATCTGTGTAGGTTGCAACTGCTATTACTGCTGAAGCAACATGGGGTTTTGCTGGAATCAAAGCTATTGGCTGGGGATGGTCAGGTGTTGTTTGGCTTTACAACATTTTAACTTATGCACTGCTTGATCCCATCAAGTTTGCAGTTCGATATGCACTTAGTGGTAGAGCTTGGGATCTTGTGTTTGACAAAAGAGTAAGTAGACAAAACTTTCCTTACAAAATTCGTTGTTTCAACGGGAATAAGTTCCTCATTGTTGAAACATATATATACACGACGCTGCTTAGTTCCTAAAATGAGCTTCTGCTATTTATTCCCAGACGGCCTTCAACACTCGAAAGGACTTTGGTAAAGAAGCTCGTGAGGCTGCATGGGCCGCTGAACAGCGAACAATCCATGGCCTACAGTCTACGGACTCAAGGATCTTCTCTGAAAAGCACACGCTTAGGGACATCAGTTGCATGGCAGAAGAAGCCAAAAGGCGTGCAGAGATTGCAAGGTATGTTCTCTTTGTTGGTAGAATTATACGAGTTACACTCTACAGAGCCAGCCCTGTTTGCAAATGCTCATGCAAAGACTCAGGAACCAATTCAAGCAAAATTTCTTTTTTCGCATGCATTCAATCAACAGATACATTCAACTGAAACTAACTCCATATATTTCTTTGTTATGTCAGCAGATTAAGAGAACTTCATACCCTGAAAGGCAGAGTGGAGTCGTTTGCCAAGTTGAGAGGTTTGGATATTGATGTCAATGCACATTACACAGTCTGAGAGGGTTACTCTCATGTTCCCAACAGCATTTCGAATATCATTCCTCACTTGTTTTTGTCTTTTTGTTTTGCTTTCTCGAATTGTATCCAACCACTTTCAAGCGGTAGTTTTCTGCCCCTTAATATCCAAAATGAAACTGATGTTACTCAATGATTATGAACCATCAATAAGAACCTGTAATGCCAATAACATCATTTACACTTCCTCCCAAACTATGGTATTGTTATTTCATTATTCTTCTTCTTATAATTGTCTATCATACCATAATTGTAATATTAATCTTCTTATAATGAATCATGCCATGATTCCAACCTATTAAGACATCCTAATCATTGATTCTTTTATTAATTTCTGGCACTGATGGATTTGGCAGCTGGAAATTGCCTGATAGTTTGGCAGAAGACTTGATTAGAAGACATAATGGGAAAATGAAGTTACGTAAGATAGGGCAAAGACTTCAAAATAATGTGGAAATAAAAATTTGTAGAATGAACATGACACATGTTACCGTTCAGCTTTCAATGTCCACTTTTGCATGGTACCGTTTTATCATGACACGGCTTCTTATTCATCACGTGAACAACAAGATTTCAATGTCAATTAATTAAAGTTAATTAAGTTAAAACTCGAGAGAAACATCATTAAATTAAGGTTTCGTTTAATTTCATATTCAATTTCAATTTTATTATATCCCTTTTTTTGCATAACTAAGATGTGTTTTTAGAAGTGTATTTGTCTTTTAAGGTTACCGACAACGATCCACGTAAGATCTTTGATGGTTTAAGGGAAATAAAAGGATATTTTAAATTTCAAAAGTATTTTTTTTTCTTGTGTCTTTTAATAAATTAAGGAAAATATAGAAAATTGAGAAGATTTTAGAGGAAAAAAAAAACATTGGTCGGTGGAGTGAAGAAATTTACTACTTTTCTAATTATGAGATGAGATGAGATGAGTTGGTTTTATTTTAGCACTGCCGACCAATATATTTATGATTTATTGATGGATTTTCATATCTATTTTGTTTAGGGTTGTAATTTGATAGTTTGTTCTTTTTTTAAAATGTTTCGATTTTTTTATTTAAATAATAAAATATTTACTTTCAATTCATTTTCAATTCATATTAGATTTAATTAAATTAAATGAGTTTATTAATGAATATTAAATAAATATATTCATAAACATATTTATGAATAATAATTAAATTACAATAAATAAATTTAAATAAATCTTAAATGAATTTAAATGAATTTTAAAATATAATTAAAATAAAAGATAAAATTATAATTCTATCAGTATTATTATAATCGAACAGCAAATAAATAACGAATAAATGAATTTTAAATAAATTTTAAATGAATTTATTTACAAATATAGGCAAGTCACATAAATCTTTATTTATATTTGATTCATTCATAATCAAATAAAAAAATATTATTTAAAATTATTTATTAAATTTAATAAATAAATAAAAATAAAAAATATGTACACCTCTAATTTTGTTAAAAAGAAAAATTACCTATTGATTTGGGTTGGGCCGATCTCCAGCTAGATGGTATCAAAAGATAATGTTTTTATGCTTTATTACACGTGGAACTTCAACAAAATAACCACATCCACAACCAAAAAAAAAAATTAACATCAACTATTTCATTATTAAAATAATAAATAATAAAATCTCTAAGAAAAATTTAAGAGAGAGAAGGATATTTTATTTTAATGTCAAGATATATAATATGTTTTAAGGAGAATTTAAATTTATAGATTGTTCATAAATAATTTGTTGCTAGTGGTGAAAATCAAATTTAAATTTTATAAATAAAATATTAATGCTTATAATTTAATCAATTTCAATTGATTTTAAATATTTTTTATTTTTTAATCTTTTAAATTACAATAAAAATTGGAACTTGAGAGCCTTAATCTTAAACCGACACTAATCTTCACCTTAGACATCCAAATTTTGATGAGATTATATCGACTGTTGGGTGTGATGTGCACATTGGATGGTCCTGATTCTTTTCACAAAATCCGATGGCTATAAAGAGAGTATAATATTATATTAAAATGTTCCCAAGCAGTATGAGATAAAAACTTTTGCTTAATGCCCAGCAGGCAACCGCGGATCTGAAACTCACGTGCGGTGATGCTATCCACGCAATTTTTAGTTACCAAAGCAAACAACAATAATAATAATAATAATAATAAAATAAAAGAAAAAAGAATGCTACTATGCTGGTTTCCCACGCTCGAGAAGGGTGTGCGGCTCACGCGACAACTTTGAATAGAAAAGCATATGTGTGCAGCGACGTTCATAATTCAATTTTAATTAAATTAATCAAATTAATTGATTAAATCGATTTAATTCAGTTAATTAGTTAATTATCGAATTAACTTTGATTGGTTAACAAAAATGATTTTAAAAAATTTTTATTTTTAAAAATCAAATTAATCAAAATTTTAACCGAAATATAATATAATTCAAATATAAAATAAAAAATACATAAAATAAATCATTTAATTTTATAACTTGTTAAAATTTTTAATATAATACTTTAATAGTTGAATATTTTGTTAGATGATTTTATTTAGTTTGTTTAAAATATGAAAAATTAAGAGTTTAAAATATAATTTAATTTAAATGTATTTATTGTTTCGTTAACCAAAAAAATTAATCAAATTGATCAAATTAAATTCAATCAATTAATTTTTAAAATTCATAAATTCAGTTCAATTAATGAAAATAAAATAATTTAATTTAATTAATTTAATTTTAAATAATTCAATATGAAATTAATTAAATCGATTGAATGAACACTCGTATCACTATAAACTCTACTTAATTAGTTGATGGAGTAAAGCGAGAATTGATGTTGTGTATATAATTACACTTTTAAAGTTTATTGTTGTAGATATTCAGTAAATTAAAGAAAAAAAAAACTTATAAGTGCTAACATGATTAAATTGAATTGAATTGATAAAGATAAAATATTTCATGCATACAACTTAAGTTTCATTTTAATTATCAATTATTTTATTGAATATTTTGTAAATTTAATGTAAATTTCATTGAAATTGGCTGTATCCAAACAGATACCACATCTTTTAGAAATGGAAGAAATATGAGAGAAGACATCATAACAATAACAATAACTCTTATATGTTATCAATAAATGATTGGTTTAATTGATTAAAGTTCGTCTTTTTTTACGAAAAGATATTGGGTTTGAATCCTATTGATGATTACTTGTTTGAGTCATCTCGAATGTATGAACTATAATAAATTATCTTAAATTATCAAATATAATATATTTTATCTTAATTTAAAAGATTAAGTAATTTATCTACTCTTAAATTTTTCTTGAGAACCTTTTATGTTTTCCTAGTAAGAATTGGCTCCAAGAAATTCAGCTTGTTTGACTTAGCAGCTCCCTTCCAAGCACATCACTCTATTTTTTTTATTATATAAAAATTTATTATTTTTGAATCTGTAATTATGTATAAAATTTTTATAAATTTTACGTAATTTTAAAATTTGATTGATTAATTATAATACAATGAAAATGAAATGCTCCCCTTCCACGTTCCCATAAGGCGTGTACGTACCAAAAACAATCCCACTTTGTTACTCTCTCTCTCTCTCTCTATCTTATTTTTGTTTTCTTCCCATAGAACAATTTCAAGATTTTCGTTGCTTCCCTCGTTTTCTTCATTTAGCTGTGAATGAATTGGAGATCTTTTTACAGTTGCTTCCTTCTTTGCTTGTCATCCATCAATCACGGCCCATCTCACACCACATATTCAGCAACATATCAGCCTAGCTGTTTTCTAATCTTTTGCTTCATTTGGATAAAGAAATATAGGCTTATGTGGCTTGTCTCAACCATTAAATCTTGTTCAAGGATTCTAATCATCATGCTTCACGTGTTTGTTTTGTCCCCTCATTTCATTTTCAAAGTGTATTATTCTCTCATCCCATCTCTTTGGTCAATCCGTTCCTTCGGCCAGCGTTAAATTCTATAACTCTTTCTTGTTTTCTGGAATCAATGTTGCTTTGATAGTTACAATTGTTTTGTTTTACATCTGTGACCGAGGATATTTATATTATATTAAGGAGTTGGTACCGTTAAACCAGTGGGGTTGTGGTCGGTCGTCTGAAGTTGTTGAGAGTTTTGGATACTGTCTTAAATGGAGTGCAGCCTTTTTAGTTCAAAGTCGATGCCAATGTCCGAGATAGCACACATGGAAAGGACATATTCAAGCCAGCTTTCGAGTTTCAGGCCACAATTCTGTACTTGCAGAGGTAAATCTATTGGTTTAGCCGGCAGTTTATCAGTCAAGTCGGTCAATATTGTTGTTTCCTTGTTAGATTCCTGAATTTTCTTTTCACTTTCCTTCCTGTTTTCTGTAGTAAAACAGAATACTTTTGGTTTTGTTCATACAAACATAAAGTTCTGGATTAGTTGTCTTGATCTGATGATACTTTGATTTTGTTTAAATGAAAGTTCTCTTTTTTCCCATCATTTTCAGGTATATCTCCAAAGGCTTCTTATTCAAGTACTCCGAATAACACCTATATGCCAAAGAAAGCTCCTAGTCCAGTTGACCAAGAAAAAATTGGAGCAGGAAATTTACTATATCAGATTAATGGAACAAATTCATCTTTGTTCTCGAGAAATATGAGAACACTAGATGCTTTTGATGATGAATATGGTGGAGTCATTGTTGATTCAGAAAGATTACCGGCTAATCCAAACGTCTTTGCTTTTATGCTTCGTTTCTCAATTTCTCACTGGAAGGCAGAGGTAATTAATCTCAGTTCATGATTTTATTATAGCCTAAAATCAAGTTTTGGCTGATAATGCTAAAGACTAGACTAGGCAATGCATTTGATTGATTCTCTTACAGAAAACATGTTCCCTAGCTTTTCAATCATTTTCTTTTAACTATTCTGTCTTGCATAAAACTAGTTTTTGCCTTTAACCACCGTACCCTGTATATTTACATAGCCACTCTTTGATAGCATAACATAAGATGAGAGTAAATTTCTAGTGTATACTTGGGAATTTGCATACTCGCAGCGTTAAAAGAATTCAATTAATCTAATCTGAACTTCTCCGGATGTGCATTTCAGTCATTCTGATTTAATTATGGGCAAAGCAAGTTGCTTTGTGGTATAGCAAGATGAAATCCTATATCCATTTTGGAAATCAACAGTAACTTTAGGATATTTCTGATCTTATGCCATCAAACTGCAGGAAAAGAAGGGAATTTGGCTTAAGTTGCCAGTGGAAAAATCAGATCTAGTTCCAGTTGCTGTCAAGGTATCTTCCAGACAAAAATGGAAAATGGAAAATTCTTTCCCCGTTTACATTCAATAATCTCTAAGATTAGGAGGTTTCTAATGCAGGAAGGATTTGAGTATCACCATGCAGAGAGAGAATATGTAATGTTAACTTACTGGCTACCTGAAGGACCTAGCATGCTTCCTGCTAATGCTTCACATCAAGTAGGGGTTGGAGGGTTTGTCATCAATGACAAAAATGAGGTACGAAATTGGTTGAGCTTGAGTTGATAGCTCATAGCTGTGCAGGGAAAGAACTATTATTTGCATCTATAAAGAACAAGCACGCAAATACAAAACCAATTTGGTTAAATTTGTTAAATTATTCTAATAATATGGACCATACATTTTCTTAAGTTACTTATATAATGTTTTCCAAGCACTAGAAAACCATAAGTTGAACTCTAATGCAAGCATTTGCAACGGTCAATTACAGGTTCTTGTAGTACAAGAGAAATACTGTGCTCCAACATTTACTGGGCTTTGGAAAATACCAACCGGTTTCATCGTTGAGGTATAATATTTCATTGAATTTAATCTGAATATTTTCAAAGTTTTAAATCAAAGAAGGAAAAGAGAACTGAAAGCAAAGAAGCATCTGCTAGGAAGCACAAACAGTAGGCCTTTTTTTTATGCAAATGGCTGGATCTATTAATTAGTAAACTTTTGTTTGGTATGGTAGTCAGAGGAGATTTTTACAGGAGCTGTAAGAGAAGTCAAGGAAGAAACTGGGGTAAGTACTAATTTTCTTCTCGGATTCTATTTCAATCGTCTCGGAATCTCAGTTCAAAGTGTTTAAATTGTCTAATTAGGCTAATTTATTAATACTAGCTACACTTGTTCCCCATTGCAGATTGAAACTGAGTTTGTGGAAGTTGTAGCATTCAGGTATTGCATTACTACTGAGTTTGTGGATGTCACCACTTCAGAGTTCAGACAAAAGATTTTTGTATTGTAACTCAAAATCCATGTAATAAATTTGTGTTATCGAATACTGATATGTGCCTGTAACTCCATCCAGGCATGTGCACAATGTGGCCTTTGAAAAGTCAGATTTGTTTTTCATCTGCATGCTGAAACCTCTATCAACTCAGATTATGGTTGATGATCATGAAATTCAAGCAGCCAAAGTAAGTACCTGGCTAGACTCACCTCCCTCTTCTCATTCTATAGAATGCTTTTCTCTCACCAGTTATTATTAGGGTAATCCACTATTCCAAACGGGATTTTCTTCTCTTTTTAACCACTAAAATTCAGACTTTGATTGATCTGGAAAAGAGTTAGAAAAGCAGTGAGATCGATCATGACTTACTGCAATGAAACAGATTGATTTCTGTTGAATCCTCCTATAAATTATCATCAAGATTAGTTGTGGGCTTATTGAATATTAATTTCTGAATTGGCTATCATGCAGTGGATGCCTTTAGTTGAGTTTGTGGAGCAACCACTAATTCAAGAAGATTGTATGTTCAAGAAAGTCATTGATATCTGCATCGCCCGTCTAGGGAAGCGTTATTGTGGATTATCTGTACATCAATTGGCTTCTAGGTTTGATGGCAGAACATCTTCGCTATACTATAATGTTGTTGACTCACAAAATATCAACTGTATAGGCAACTGAAACAATGCAAGGCGTTGCAAGCAGTGCTCATCTCGGCCCTTCTTGTTGCCCTTGTGGAATTTATTTGTTTTCATTCAACACCAGGGTAAGAATCCAATGGGGCTTCAGATTGACACTACTACCATTTTTGCAAAGAACGCAGCTGATTTATAACCTGTAATTACACATATCTTTCTATCGTAAATATGCCATTGAATGTATAAATATGGTAACTTTTAATGTGTGATTATCTCTCTTTTCTTGTTTCTTATTGCTTGGACTTTCATGTTTCTTTTCCTTCATGATGAACAAAATTTTGGCATTTTTTATGTGAAGGATAATGCACAGAAAAATACTTTTAGGGACCACTGTTGGTG
Organism: Durio zibethinus; assembly: GCF_002303985.1. Next base: position 2,080,437 of record NW_019168381.1, read on the forward strand.
CAAAATTATAGAATTTCAATGGATTTACTAAAATTACATTCAAATGGAAATTAAAGATGATAGAAATTAGAAGATTCCAGAATTGAGGTTGCTTCCCCCTCTTTTTCTGGTAATTTCTAGGTCAACTATCATTAACTTAGGAAATGGGTTGTCAGCTTCCTATGAATCCCATATAAAACATGTTAAAGTGTCTCGTCAATCAGCTTTTGCAATGATTCGATCTTTTATTCTTTTCTCTAAGAAATACAATGTCATGATTAGATATTTCATTGATAATTGAAGATTCCAAGGATTGTTTACATTTGTTATACTTTTCTCGGCCTTGACATGGCATGGAAACGAACCCTATGAACAGCTTGGCGATCAGTCATACCTGAAAAACTTGGGCCGGTTTTGCCCGGAATGCTCGCGGGGCTAATTCAAGTTAGAGGCAAAAGCAAGACAATGCCATGTGTGGAATGCTAATCCAATGTCCTTTGATTGTAGGAAGTTCAGACATTGCTATCCGGTGGGTCAGGGTTCATTATTTTGAGATAAAATTGGTGGTCCTGTCAAGTAAAAAAGCCAAAATGCTCTGATTTCAAAAAAGATTTTGCAATTTGCATACTTCTTGCTGGAAGCTGCGCATTGTTTCAAGCTATAGATTTTGCAATCAAGTCAATGATATTTTCTTCCATGATTTTCGCTCTCATGAATTCCCTTAATCACAATCAATTTACTATAATCCCTGTTGCTTTTCAGGGTAAAACATCTGAGATTTCATTCTGTGTAAATAAATTTTTACTTACATGCCTTAAAATGAAAACCCGAAATCAGGCCATAGTTTTTTTTTATATAAGATTCATTTTAACTCAATTGTTTCCCGTGGCTATCATCTCTAAATTGCTAACATTTCATTTAGATAAATGATAAAATTAATTATGATGAAATTAAAAATAATAATAATTATTATTATAATTATAATTTAAAAAATTTAATTAAAAATTTATATTAAATCTTATTTAAATTTAAATACGATAAATTTAATCACATCACATCAAAAAAACCTAAAATTCAAAGGGATACTAAAGCATGACCACTGGAAACCCCTTTATAAAATTCCATCAGCAGAAAGGGAAGGTTACTTTATTTCTGGAAAGGGAAAAGACTGAAAAGATTAGTTCAAACATTTCAAACAAAATTATCATACTTCAAATTTATTAGCAGAGGTACGTACAAAAAAAGTATGTTTGGTCATATACCAAGCTTATCCAAGGCATAAAAATCTCCATTAAGTAATTATTTTCTAATGGCATAAACAAAATTGGACAAACAAATTTAATAATTTTTTAAATATGATATGATGATATTATATAAAAATTAAAAATATATAAAAATACATAATATAAAATTTTAGCAAAAATTTAAAATAATATATTTTTATTTAACATATTAATATAAATTATAAAATAACATTTTTATATTTTATACATATAAATACAACACAAGAAAAATACATACCAAATCTAAAGGATAGCTAATAAATGTCAATGCAAATTTGTTTGTGCCCCAAAATTCTACAGTGAAGTTTTGGCAACTGTCACATGTCACGTACAAAATTCAGCAATGTTGGCCAAAATATAGCTTGAAAGGTCATAAGAAAGTATTACAAGTAAATGTCATTATAATGACAATTTATTACATTGAATTATGAGAGCTAAAAAAGGGACCATTACTTTAGGTTAGAAATTGGAAAGTATTAATTCCAATATTATTATTATTATTATTTTGCTTTTAAAATTTGTATTCTGCATATATCATATCAAATTATTTATATTTCTTCACTTTTCCATGTTAGCATAGCTTTTATACTTGTTATCCAAAATTTTCAATAAAAAGTAGGAGTAAAAAAATAGGGTAAAACAATAGATATGAACAATTTTTTTGCCGTAAAACATAGATGGATTTATTAATGCACGTAAAATAATTTTATAAAATCTCTTTATTTTTCTTCTGTTCTTGGCCTTACATAGCTACAATTAAGAATGATAACATGTCTAATCGAATGAATTTTTATTCATCCTAAACTTAATTAAATTTTATATTTTTAATATTTAAACTTAATTAATTTAATTTTTTTTATTTTATAAATACTTAAATTTAATCTCGATTTGATTTTATATAAAATTATATTCTATCTAAAATTAATAAAATATTATTTTTAAATATAAAATATAAAAATATAATATTAAATAAATTATTAAAAAATAATATAAATGCTTGGGTGGATTTACCAAAAATCCGCCTCAAATTGAATTCAACTTTTTTTAACAGTCACTCAATTTAACTTAAAACTGAATTTTAAAAAAATAATAATATAAATCTTATAAAATCAAATTAAATCAAAACTTATGGAATTCGAATTTAACTGTCATCTTCCGTTACAATTAGGCAATCATCCAATGTTCACTTATTTATCTATATAAATGCATACACATTGAAAGCAAAGTTTATATCAAATTCGTTAATGATTTAATTAATTTGACTAAAACCTCTAAAACCTAAAAGCAAACAAAAAAGCGATCAAAAGGCAAAGACCGATTAATAGATTAGATTAGAGACAGACAATGATTCTAAATTCTTAATCCCAACCTTTTATTCTTTTTTTGTTTTCTTTTTTACAATTTAAAACAAACAATTAATTAATTAAATTTTGAAACATGAATTAAATAAACCATATGACTTCTATAAGTCCATAATTCTTTTACTTTTTACACCAAACAAATTAATCTTGAACTCCCTTTATCTGTGAAAAACCTCGTCGATTCATTCATCTTCTTTTTTCTCTTTCTAAAGTGAAACAAGGTAGTTGCTTGAATTGAATTACCTGAAAACACTCTCTCTTTCTTCGATCTCTGCCTCAAAGCTGTTTCCTTTAAGCTCTCTTGGTCTCCTCTTCTTAGGTAAGCTACAAAGCTTCAATCTTTTTTTTCCCCCCTAAGAATTTGTTGTTTATGCTTCCATTTCTTGTTCACCATTTTATTTTATTGGGTTTATTGCTGTCTTTCGCTATGTTTATTTTGGAAAATTTGTAGTAGCTAATTTTGTCCTATGTTCTGTTCGGGTTTCCAGGGAAAACTCAGGAAAGGGAAAGTTAATTCCTTTGCCTCTTAATTTTAACTCAAATTGGAACATCCCAACACTCAAAATCTGTTAATTTTTCATTTATTTTGCTTTGAAACCAAAATTGGTTCTTGGGAATTTCTTCATTTTGGGTTTATCTGTTTGAATTTCTACTCATATGACATTATGCTGAGCAGTAGAACATTGTTTGTATACTAAGTGAATTTTGACTCCTTATTGGTACAACCCATATATTCTTTTTCTTGGTTTGGTGCAGAGGATGAGGAGCTTGTGATATAGATTGAAAAATCAAGGCTAGACTTTAAGGGTACAATGCGGTTGTTTCCATCAAATTCGAGTGTGACGAAAGGGCAAAGTAACGGAGGAAGGAATTGCGCTTTGTTGTATCTCAATGTATATGATCTCACACCTATGAATAACTACCTTTACTGGTTCGGGCTTGGGATATTCCACTCTGGGATTGAAGGTATCATTTTTCCTTTATGTTAATTGGGGGTGTTTGTTCTTTTTTTCCTTGTGTGACCTTCGGTTTTGCTGCTCAGATGGATAATGTTGTCTTGAGTATTAAGATGATTGGCATTGATAGTTTTTGTCACTTAGTTTAGTTATTGTTAAGTTGATTGTCATTGCTGGTTTTTGACACTAAGTTTAGTTATTGGATAAATAGCTTTGGACATACAGACATGACAGGATATGATGTGGTTTTTTTTTTTTTTTTCTCAAAACTCTTAAAAAAATATAGAAATGGGATCTAATGGTTCATTAATGTCATCAAACATGTTATGCAATTTAATTCCAATTTAAAGTAACTAAAATCTTAACCTTGATGGCATTAATTATTCTCATTTTGCTAACATCATTGTTTTATGAAGTTTGTCCATAGCCCCCATCTTATGATGATTTGTTATTTATTAGAAGAAAATGTTAATCTTTGACTTTCTCCTGCCTTCTTATTTTCAAAATTTTCTGTGGCATTAACCTATTGTGCCCTATTTGCTAATCAGTACACGGTTTGGAGTATGGTTTTGGAGCACATGAGTACCCTACAAGTGGGGTGTTTGAAGTGGAACCACGAAGTTGTCCTGGTTTCATTTTCAGACGATCAGTATTATTGGGCAGCACTAACATGTCTCGTTCAGAATTTCGGTTATTTATGGAACAGCTTTCAGATAAATACCATGGGGACACATATCATTTGATTGCTAAGAATTGCAACCATTTCACTGATGAAGTGTGCCTTCAGCTAACTGGAAAGCCTATTCCTGGATGGGTAAATAGGCTGGCTCGACTAGGTGAGAAAAATGTCTGCTTTCTTGTTAATGTTATTGAAAAAGCTGTATTGTACTTAATTACTTAAAAAGATGGCTTCTAGTGGCTGTAGATTGCATATTCATATGGCATGGTTATAAAAGTATCTTTCATTGTTAGATATTGCATTAATGCTAGCTCCTGATTGTCTGGTGCTGAGGTTGGATGGTTCCATTAATTTTTTAATGTCTATAATTTCTTCTTCATTTTACAAGGATTTTGAAGGATGGAATGAAGTAGCTCCTAACACTTCTAGGATATGTAGCTGTGGATTGTGTGGTTGATGCAATGCACTTTATCTTATCAGTGAGGTTTTTTGGTTTCAGGTTCATTTTGTAACTGTCTACTTCCAGAAAGAATTCAGGTTACTGCAGTTCATCATCTTCCTGATCGTCCAGCATATTCTGGTAAGCTTCTTCTGGCAACCTGTCTCAAAGGTTTATCATTTTTTTTATACGTTTCACCAAATTTATGCTTATTAATCTGCATTGCTGCAAAAGATGAATATATAATTGGCTTGCAAAATGGTCCAGAAGCTTGGTTACTTCCATCATGAATTCTGACAATGCATTTGCACATTGTTTTCTGGACCCTGAGAACGGTGGAGCTGTTCTGCTAGCTTGGGCTGTGAATAACCTTGTACAAAATTGCATTATATTTGTTGTAATGGGATAAGTAGTCAGTGATGGATCTAAAAGCAATTACTCTGTGGGCTATGCATGCTTTTATATGTTTAAATTTGTTAACTTCTGATCACTGTTGCCTCTTCATATTTTTTATTGAGATATTTTTAAAATGCAGATGATGAGAGATCAGATTCTGCTTCTACATCTTTATCAGCAGAAAGTGAGGAAGAGGATGCGGACCATCATCTGCTGACTACACCAAATAGTGATGTTGTATTTCTCAAAGAAAAGCCAGTGAGGCTTGCGAAAGAACTTCTATGATTTTTCCTCTAACTGTAATTTGTTTTGTTTGTGGGTCTTCCTATTTCTTTTTCCTTCTAGCTTATGGTCCCAAATGCATCAGAGCATATGTCAGATCTCCTCAAGGTACAATGGTGATGCTATTGACTTCATTTTTATTCTAAATCATCATGAACCAACTTATTCCTTTACTACGGTGCAAAGATTTATATTTCTTACAACATGAACATCAAAATCATGGTTGTTACTAGATGCTATTAGATTTGAAATAATTCCCATGTTTTTTATATATCACATTTTGAATGTTGTGCATCCTGGCCAAATGTTCAGATTCTATATCATTAGTTGCATTTCCTTCATCTCCTTGTTAGAAAATTACTATATTCTGGCTTCTTTTGGTCGTCCAATATGAGATCTCTATTTGCTTCAAGGTTTAGTTCTTTTAAGTGTTTTTTTTTTTATTGTGTTATTGCTTGTATGGCCAGAGGGGATGATGTTGTGAACATAAGAATCTGCATTGCTTTGGATGAAATGGATTTAAACCCAATCGGAAGCTGATGTCAGCTTTACCCTGTTAGCTATCGTCTCAAAGTGAAATTTTGGATGTAAACCAACGCAATTCTAGAACAGTAGAAGTGCATTTGCCAATATGCAAAGTTGACTTGGTTTTATGCTAGGACCTATGTTTGTTTTGTGTCTATCTATATTCAAGGTGGTAACAATTATCAGCAGATTCCAAAGAACACTGATATGTACCAAATAAGAGAAGACAAAAATAAGAAAACTTTCAAGTTCGAAGTTTAGTTTGATTAATTCATAAAATTATTTTTAAAAAATAATAATATTTAATATATTTAAAATTTAAATTTCAATATCTGAATTTTTTTACTTTTTTTTAAGATACAAACTTCTTTTATAAATTTAAAAAAAGAAAGAAAACTTTCAGTTGTATTTATAAAAGATAAGAAATATAAAATTTACTTAATATCTATCACCAAAACTCGGGATAAAAACAAAATGAAATATAATCCCAATGAAAAAAATTCAAGTTGACAAAGCATAAGGTTTAGCAAGGATGGTTCCTAAAGTGTTGGAGAAGTCATTCCAAACATTGGAAAATCTAGAAGTCATGACTGACAAGCCATAATGGTCCACACAACTGAAAAGTAAGACAGCAATTTCCAGAATCTACAGGCAATTTCCACAATCTACAGGGATTTATGGACTTTCAACATTGATCAGCTTTCTCTACCAATAAAAGTCTTCTTTTAATTCCTAACTTCCCACCCGACGTTTCCTACCCATTTAACAATCGTGACGGTAAAACATATTTAAAACTTGGAAGAAACCATTCTTCTACGTCAAGTGGAATTTCTTGCTCAAGCCTCGTTGACTTGGGTTCTTTAATCCTTCAAGTCTTCACTTCACACATTTTAAAAACAAATTTAAAGAGACTAAACCTGGTATTCGCAAACCTGATTCTCTCCTCATTGTCTTTGGCATTTTAAACAATGAATACTTCTTCCTTCTTCCTTCTCCTTCTCTCATTAGTTCTTTCAATTTCGGAGGCTTTTGAGGCTAGCTGCCCACCTGCAAAATGTGGTCATGGTGGTTTTGTTATCAAGTTCCCTTTCAGGCTAAAAACCCATCAGCCTTTACAGTGTGGTGACGGTGACCAAGGTTTTGATCTTTTTTGCAGAAACAACTCCACCGTGATTCACTTCCCATCTTACGGTGACTTGGTTGTCGAATCCATTTCTTATGATACAATGAAACTAAATCTTCTTGACCCCAAAAATTGTGTCCATGAAGTTTTTCTGAACCTCAATCTTTCCCTCACTCCATTCCATTACTACTTCGTTTTGAAGAACTATACATACTTCAATTGTTCAGTTTCGCTTGGGCCTTCTGTCGCAGAAATCCCATGTTTAAGTGGTTCTCAACATCATGTTTATACTGTTGAATCTCCTGTTCGTGTGCCGGATTCTTGCAGGATAATAAAAACTGTTGCAATTCCATTTGCATACAGTTCTTATCTTTCTGACAGTAGCTTCGGTCTCGGGCTAACTTGGGAGTTGCCTGAACCTGTTGACTCTAGCTTCCATTCTAAAGCAGGATGGTCCCATTTAGCACAGAAAAAGGGTAACTTCTCATCATTTCTATTTCTTAATATAATAGATAGATTGGCATTTTCAGCTTATGCGTCTCTGCTCAAATTTGGTGATCTTGATGCAACAAATTAAAACAGGCAACTATTAGATGAACAATCTGATTATTTTCAAGTCTATTTAAATGTCAAAATAGCAAGGCAATGAACAGGAAAACAAAATTTCTTCACCATAAAAGATTTATATGTACATAATAAAATTTTGATCAATTTCCACATTCTGGTAACATAACTAACAAAAAGAAAACATTTAACACAGAGTCCTAGATGGTTCAGCAGCTGACACATGGCCTTATTGTTGAGGCCTCTGCTGCTGGCTCTTCTTTTTCTTTATTTCTTTCGGTAGAAGTTGGTGAAAGATTCATTTTCATGAAAAGTCTGAGCAGCTGGGTGGTGTCCTACATGAATGTAACAAAATTATTTATATTATCGCCATGTATTTTTGTATCCACATAATAATGTTTGTGAACAGGTGCCACAAATGATACCAAAAACTCATTGCTGAATTGATGTTGACTGAAGATTTTAATAGTTTTTCTTATGGTTCTATTATTGCAGTCCTAATGATAGGAGGCATAGTTCTTCTAGCTGCGGCAGCAGTGCTGATGAGCGTGAAGATCCTTCGTGCCAAGATAGTGGATTCACATGGAGAGAAGGAAAATCAATTTACAGAGGAGTTAATAGCAGCACAACATAAATCCCCGATGCATCAAAGCTGCTAAAATGATTACTACTATTATATATCACCATATAAATTTAGTATGCAGAGCCAATTGTAGTTGGCAACAATACTTTTTTTTTTCTTTTAGTTAAAATTTTCACTGTCCTTTTTTCTTTGTTGGGTTTCCCATTCCCACTTCCTTTTTCACCAACTCAAAATACAAGTTTATAATTTTCTTTAAACAAAATCCTTTTTCAAGTGTTCATAAGTCCAATATAAGAAGGCTAAATACTATTTGGGCCTACATTGACCCAAAGACTTACATTAAGCTCATAGTCATATCCTTTTTTCTCTTTTAAAATGGGCTTAGACGACATGGGTAAATGAATGTTAATGGGTGAGCTTGCATCCTTTGTCAACTTTTGTAAGTAAAAGTAGCCCAACAATAACTTCAAAACCTAAAGCCCAAAACTTTAAACAATTTGGAAGGAAAAAAGCCTTAGGACTTCTCTTCTCTATGTTTTATTTAAAAATAATAATAATAATCTACTTTAAAATGTTTTTAAAAATTTTAATCTATATAAAAATGTTCACTATTTGATTAAAATTAGATTAATCAATCAAATCAATTTAATTCAAATAATCGATAAATCTTTGAATTAATTTCAATTAATTGTCGAAAATGATTTTGAAAGAATTTTGATTTTATATTATTTTAATTCAATAATCAAATTAAAACTAAAAATAAATGAAGCATTTTTATTTTAGTATTTATTAAAATTTTTAACTTAATAATTTTTTATTTTCATATTTTGTTAAAGAATTTTATTTAGTTTATCTCAAGCATAAAAAATTAAGAATTTAAAATATTATTTAACTTAAATATATTTTATTATTAGATTAATTTTAAAATTAATTGAAGTAAATACGATCAATTAGATTTTAAAATTAATAAATTACATTTAATTAATAAAATAATTTAATTTTAGATAATTCAATTCAAAAATAAAGAAATTATCTAATTAATTCTTAAGTCATCTCAATTTATATTGAGTAAATTTTTTGTAACTCCTACTAATCTTAGAAACTCACTTCTTGATTCTTAACTCATCTCAATTTATATTTATAGTCCAAATTCTCTCTATTTTTGCAAGTCAAACCAACAAGCTTTGAGTGGGATTCTATTTGGATGAACAGTGAGAATGATTATAGTAAGATAGAAAATAATAATAAAATTATTATAGTTATAATTAGAAAAAAATTTAATAAAAAATTTATGTTGACTTGATCTCATTGAAATTGATATTTGAATTTAATTGAAAGTACGATAAATTTAATCTGGTGCGATGAAATCAAACGAGGATTATATTTAAATTTATATTTATAGTTACAACGAATATGATAAAAGTTGTTATGATGTATGAGGGAAACTCAGCTCTAGTTCTGGTTATATTTGCAAAAAATGTAACTTTTACGGCCACAAATCATGCATAACGGAAGTTCCACGACAGATCAACCATTCATTTCATCCTTGTCTCCTCACCGTAGTCCCAACTGCTCATTACCGGTGTCGTGGCTGTGATGAAGAATGGTTAGGCTTCTCCTTCTGTTGTGAAAAGTGTGATTTCTATTTGGGTGGCAAATGCACACTGCTTCCTACTGCAAAATCCGAAGATGCCTTTGATATTCAACATTTCACTCATCAGCAGCCACTCCAAGAACCCAAGGATTGCGGCCAAGTTCGAAGCAAAGCATGTGGGAAAAACTGGTTGAGTACTTTTCCCTCACCCGCCTTTGGTTGCACCAGATGCAACATCTTTTTACATAGAATCATCTGCTATTGAATTAGCTCCTCAATCTCCTGAGATACATCATTTCTCTCCTACCAAGAACCCTCTCACCCTTTCATTCCTTCCTCACAAATAAGAAGTTTGACAGACTTCTCCTAGCCTATCGATGTTCAAAATGTGATTTTAGCCTTTATATGATTGGGAATTTAAGCATTTTGATATTTTTGTCACAATTTTTAGAAATTGGGTTAATGATGATAATGATGATGAAATTGCTCATTCAAAGAGCCATTTTTGTCTATATATATTCATGATGGATTTATACCATATGTAAGAAAGCAAAATGACCAATAAAGCTGTTTCTATCTATCCTTACTTTCAAGATTTCATCAATGATCAACTCTTACGACAAGCAAAGTCTGATCCTCCATTCTTCCAGCAAATAATTAACTTGGATACTCCTTTCATCCACCTTTGTCATTTCAATTTAATTTTCTTTTAAAGGAACAATAACTTTTGTTTTTGCTTATTAAGGTTATGAATTTTATTTCGATTTCAGTCTAAATTTTGAGTAGATTCCTACCTGCTTGAATGAGTCTGAATCTTAAGTTATCAGAGCAAAAAATAAAAATATTTTTCACAAAAAAGAATTAAGATAATGTTAGGTATCACATCAAAGTAATCTATATCATCAAGGTGATTTTATCACTAATAATCTTAAATTATTATATTTGATGTAATATTATAAATTATTCATGATCTTAATTAATTGCATTTGATATTACACAAAAAAAAATCATCTTATATAAAACACTCAAAAATAATTTTATTACTAATAATAAGATTATTTTAAAAAACAACAATTTTAATTTTTATTAAATGAATAATTTATAAGATAAAAATTAATTTTAAAATAATTTTTAAAAATCACTTTGCATGATCAAATTTTTTTACTTTTTTATAAAATTTAAATTCTCCTAAAAAATAATAATTTAATCACTTTCAATAATTTGAAACTATTATCATATAAAATTTTAATTTCTTTTTAAAATTGATAAGATTTTAATCTAAATATTAAACTTCAAAAATAAATATTTTATTAATGAATCACGTAATCAATGAATATAAAATTCTCAAATTATTATCAAATAATACTATAATTAAATTACTTTTAATTTTAAAAAATCACTGCACACCAAACCCGACAAAGGAAGGTAGACTCGTTCACACCGATCCCAGTCCGCTAGCTACAATAACAAAAACAATCGATGCATACATAACTATGATTGGTGAATTCAAGAAGCGATCATGACGCGGCACACTCCGACAAATAAATGCGTCCCATCAGATTTATGACTCCGTGTTTTTCTCCTCTTTTTCACCAATCACAAGCCTCCAGACTCCTATTTCTTTTCCAACCACGACAAACTGCTTCCTTCAAATGTTCGTGGAACCAAAACCCAAATTATAAAAACAGGAAACAAAAAATCATATCAGAAAAATGAAAAATTTCATGGCCTTTCCCTCTAAGTTCATTGCCTTTATTTCCTTTCTTGTATTTACAGTCACCCCATTTTCTCATTCGATTCCCTTCATTGTTCTTCATGGTAATTCTCTTCTTTTTCATTTCATTTTCCAATCACTCTGTTCCTATATCAAGCTTAAATGTTTCTGGGTTTTTTTTTTTTTTTGGTTTTTTGTGCAGGGATTGGAGATCAGTGTTCCAATCGTGGAGTCAAACAGTTCACTGAACTTCTCACCAACTTTTCTGGCTCTAAAGGATATTGCTTGTATGCTTCTTCAGCTCTCTTTATTTTCTTTTCTTTCCTTTTTACATATTGACTTGGTTTTCCTTTTCAATCGTGCAGAGAAATTGGAGATGGGACATGGGATTCCTGGTTTATGCCTCTGGAAAAACAGGTAAAACTTAACATGGCAAATATTCTATGAAGTAACTGTCAGTTTGGATGAGACATTTATTATTGTCTGGTTTCTTCTGTAACGAATTTTGTTGCTTGTTTTCAGACAGCTGTGGTTTGTGAGAAGGTGATAAATCTTTCTGGGTAATTCTTGGTTTTCTTTTGTTGCTCTGAGTTTTGGAGTTTGTGCTCCCTTTGACAACAGTTTCTTATCAACAGGTGAAGGAAATGAAAGAACTGAGTAAGGGTTACAACATAGTTGGGCTCTCCCAGGTAATTTTTATTTAAAACTATTGGAATTGCTTAAAATTTTTAACATAGTTGAATGCAACCAATTTCGCGTGTATCTCAAATCTGTGTCGATCTTTTGGTTACTTCTTTAGTTTGACACTGAGGCAACTTCCTTATATGGATTGTCAACGTTTACTTGGTTTAACAGGGTAACTTGATAGGCCGAGGTGTTGTAGAGTTTTGTGATGGTGCACCTCAGGTTAGAGCCAGCTTACCCTAAAACTATTTGTTTTATCTCTGTCTCAAATGATTAGCTAGATGTTGCAGAATATTATGAACTTTCTGCACTTTATAAGGCGGTTTAAGGGAAATGGATAACTTCTTGATTATGTATATAATGAAATTTTACACCACCATTAATTAGTTGGTCACTGTTTTTTGCTCTTTATTACAATTTCTTTTCCAAATCATCATGATTTCAATGGTCAGCCACATTTGGATGATCTTAATTATGCCCTCGACTTTTGGAACTATTTCACTCTTCCCCTTTTCTGTGTATTAAATGTTGGGATCTATAATCAGGAACTGAACTCTATGTTGAATATTCTGGGAATTCTTTATTCATATGAACTGGATTTTCTGGACAACTTTTCTGCCTCTGAATGATGAAACAGGTGAAGAATTTTATCTCTTTAGGAGGGCCTCATGCTGGTACTGCTTCTGTTCCTCTTTGTGGTGTAAGTTTCCCTCTACTCTTTGAAAGATATCAGATATAGAGAGTAACTAAAAATGATTTGGCATGTATAAAGGCTACTTGTAAGATCTTTATATGATTATAAGATGGCACCACTCTTGGTGTGAGAAACTAATGCGCTTCTAGTTCCATACCTGGGGAAGGCTGCGTGCAGTCCATTTCATCTGTCGATTCTGAGAAACTGAGCATATCTTATGAAACTTCAGTTTAATATGGCAAAACCTTTAACTTTATTATTGCCTTCAAATTGAATCTTGCGCATAATAGTTACAAGATTGAGCAGCTGGTTAATCAAGGTTCATCATTAAAATCAAGGAATACTAAGGATCTTGGGTCTTAACGGGTTTTTTATTTTTTGATTTTTTGGGATAAATTGGGTCTAACAGGTTCAAACTAAAAGAGCTGATTTGATTGACTGGGTGCAAAAGAACCAACCGTGTGTTTTCAATGCTTACTTTCTAACTCTAGCTCAAAGGCTTTCCTCTGTTTTCTATACATTAGGAAACCACTGACCAATATGCAATGCATCGTGATGTCATGAAAAGTATTTCTCAACATGAATCTGTCTTGAACTAAAAGTATTATAGAATAATTTTACTGGTAAAATGACATGGTAGATCATGGTTTTAGTCTATTTGAAACTCCTTTAATCCTATCAGTAGCTGTAGCGTATGCTGTTGAAGTGATTCTTGTACTATTGCAGACTGGTATTCTGTGCCTGATTGCAGACAAGCTGATCAAGTCAGAGATATACACCGACTATATCCAAGTAAGCATCTTCTCTCTGAGGCTTGACAACTCATACACTCATCTTTATTCATGCTTTTGAGGAACAATGCAACTTTTGATAGAATTAGGGTACACTCCTACTGTATATAATTTCAGGTATGTGATTGACATTTTGCAGGCTCATTTGGCTCCAAGTGGTTATCTAAAATTACCAAATGTGAGTAGTATACATTGCTACCTGGAAAATGTGCGCCATAATCTAGTTATTAACTGGTTGAAGTGGTTGTACAGCTATTACTCATCAAATTATACAGAAGTCTGATACTTCATGATCCAAAATTTTCTTTTATGTTTAATAATTGCTTTAGATATTGTTTTCAAGTGATTAAAATTTGTACAATCATGTCTAAGTTTGAAATCATCTTTTAATTTCCAGGATATACTTCATTATTTGGGAAAATGTAGATTTCTTCCAAAGCTTAACAATGAACTCCCTGATGAAAGGAATTCCACTTATAAAGAGAGGTTCACTCGCTTGCAAAACTTAGTACTTATCATGGTAAGCTAAAAAAACGCCTTTTGGCTTTTCAATCCTAGATTGGTCCACTAGCTTTTCAGTTTTTTTTCCTTTTTTCTTTAATTCTCTTAAAATATGCAAATTTATCTGTTAATCTTGCTCATTCTACTCAAAACAGTTTGAGCATGATACTGTTTTGATACCAAAGCAAACCTCTTGGTTTGGATATTACCCGGATGGTGCCTTCAAGCCCGTGATTCGTCCTCAAGAGGCACAGTATTCTTCCCTTCAAAAGTTCTTTTTTTTAATATTATGATTGAAATTTATCTATATTCTTTGTTCTTATATATGAAAATTGCTCCCCTCTGAAAGTTCATCTTTCTATGTAAGTTATTGAAAATAATCTATATCTAAGCTCTTATAATTTGTACCCCGCATGTATTCTCTACTTCACATCTTAGATGACAATGACCATCATTGAACTAACAAAGCTTAAGTTCTCCAAAGACCAAAAGTACCCTCTTCTTGTTCTAATGATGGAAACAACCACTGTATTCTGGTGTGACATATTGTGATTTAAGATTGATTCGTGTGGCCATTAGGGGTCACATATTAGAAAAGAGAAAAGAGAATGTTCAGTGGGAAAGAAGAAAGAATCCTATTAGACGTGGCTGAAAATGTGTGATGGCATACTTTCTTCAGTTTCCCACCAAGTATTGCTGTTTAGAGCCTTTAAACCATTCTTAAAGCACGATTTTTAATTTGAAGTGAAGAAAACTGGTCAAAAGTTATTACATGTGCCAATGGATGCGATCTCTTGCATTGAGTTTTGACAACTTTTAGATTGCTCTAGGAACTTGGATGCAAATAATAGAAAACATTGCTGGCAATCAGACACCTTTTTTATCTAATTTCTCTATAAGATAACATGCTGCAATATAAATTCTGATTCTAACATGGAGAAAGTCGGAGTACGTCATACTATATTTTATGTTGTTGATGTATAAATTTGAATTACGGCCCAATTCTCATCAAGGCTAGCAAAAAATTGTGGCTAGATCAATGTTTTACAATATGCTCATTTATTTTCTAGTTTAATTGGGAGCTTAGTTTGCTTTACATGAATAATATCATCACCTATGCAGACAAAGCTTTACACCGAGGACTGGATTGGTTTAAAAACCTTGGATGATGCTGGAAGAGTCCACTACATTAATGTCACAGGAGGTCACCTTGGAATCTCCAGAAAAGACATGAAAAAGCATGTTGTACCTTACTTGAAGGATCAAGCATCAATGGTGGATAGCCTTCAAAGTAGTTATGCCGAAGTGGATGGATCTCATCACAGGGCCAAGCTAAGCGGAAAGAGAAAACAAGCAGTGCCTTTGTTGCAGGACAAAGCATCATCCAAACTCATACTTGATGGATCATCATCCTACCACTGGCCTCCTTCAGTCCAAAGCTTAATGAAGGAATTACTTGGACTTGCAGAAGATTAGCCTTATATTTATTTTTTATTTAGAGAGTAATATTTGAATTGAATTATAAATTCAATAGAGATCATCAATGATCATCTAAAATTATAGTCTTACCGGCTTGCCCTTAATACCTACCACTGTAATATTACCAGAAAAATTCTGCCAACCTCTTATCATCGCAGTTTGGGCATATACGGTCATCGTGATGGAAATCTGAACTGCATAATATGAATTGCACTTGTAAGAATAAACCTGAATTCTTAGAATCATTAGATGAAAATTGTATAATTTTCAAACCATTTGGTTTCTTGAGATAAGCATACTACAGGCAGATGAGACATGGTTTATCTTAACTGTAACCTTTCAGCTCAAGAGTAGATAACTGATCAAGACGCATGACCTGGCAGCTAAACCACTGCATTGCAATCATTTCGTGTGGGTTAGGATCCCAAGCCCAGAGAAGCCCTTTATTAGGTCACGAACAATACATCCATAAAATATAAGAATATATACACTTGATCCTTGTGCAGTTATGCTCTATCCTTTGTTTGATTCATAAGAAATAAGAACTCAATTACAAAGGAAGAACAAACGCAGTTTCACTTCAGCCTAAAGAAACATTATTCGCATTTTATGTATAAGGGAAGATTAAAAGTTAAGACAGACACCTCCAACATCTTGCGTGTTGTAATTGCAGTTTTTCAGTAGACATGGATGTCCACCCTAATAGTACCTCCCAGGCAGCTGCTCTCCGCAGAAAGATTCTGTGCTGAAATCTGTGCTTGGCATCGTAGCCACAAACATGAGATTCTTGCCAGTGCTGCCTGACCAGCAACTCTAACTCGATAAACCACACTTAGATCAGCCCATATTGCACTTCTCATAGCACCTGATTCAAGACTTTGGTCATATCCATCAAGATCAGCTTCGGTTACCATTACTACAGTACCATCATCAAAAGGTACAAGGTCTCGTGAAGGTGCCAAGTCTGAAGTTCTTAAAATTAAATCTGCCATGTGGCTGTGGAAACCAACCTTCCTTACTTTAAGATAGTAAAACTCCTGAACAGCCTGCAATTGCAACAAAGAAAGAGATAAATCAAATCTATTGTTTCAAAAAATTTCAGTTTCTATTAAAACAGATAGAAGTATGGATTCATTATTCCTGAAATTTATTGCAGAAAGTGAGACCTAAAACATTATACCTGCCATTGAGAAGAAGCTAAAAGCACCCTTGGCCTGATCGACCTCACATAATCATATGCCGCAGCAGGTGTCATCTCCTTATAATATACCTATGTAAAACATAAATTCAGATCAATGAATCTAGAACCAATAAGCAATATAACCTACACTTCTTTAAATGGCACTAACCAGGTAACATAATACAATAGTTGTGCTGCGGCCACGACCAGCTTTACAATGGACATATGTAGTCTGCCCGTGTGATGCATTTCCTTGAGAAAAAAAAAAAATCAGTGAACACTTCAGCAAGGGAAAACTAAATACAATAGCATGGAGAACCATTTGGAACAATGTCTCTTTTCTTTAAGAAAAAGGTCGTTGGAGGATAAGTTTGACCAAAATAACCAAATGCCTCCAAGTACACTTACGATGAATGAAATCAATAGCTTGGCATATTGATGTCAATGATGGTGCAAAGCAGTAGTCTCTTGTAGGGATCACCAAATGGTTAATGCCATGATTCTACCAAAAAATTGTGGAAAGCAAATTAACTACTTTGGCAACAATGAAAGGATCCAAGGTACACAGCTTTAAACACAAAAAGATTAAAAGATTATTTAAATGGAATTTTTAGTCTAAAATATCAGAAAATGGGGAAAAAGAAACAACATTCACAGAACAAAGATAAAAGGTCTTGCACAGCAGACAAAATTGTATAATGTGTATGCTAAAACAGAGTGCTTACTTGATAAAGAGATGTTGGAACCAGAGTCTCATAAGGTTCGTTTAGTGTGATCACTCCACGAACACCAATTTCCTTTAGCCTTGGAACATCGGTAGGGAATGGAACAGCACCTAACAGTATAAACTGGGAAAAGAACATATTAGAACTAGTAAAACAACTGTGCTCCCTATGAAGAGCAGTAACAAGGCAGATTCTCCACAAACATGACTCTCATAGCTTTCATGAACATGGATCTACCAATTAAATGAACAAAACACATAAGATAGGTTAAAAGAAAAAGAATATCAGGAGAGAGTTAGTGACATTAAGCACTCTGCAACACTATACTTAGAGGCTTTTACTAAGAAAAATTTTGAATAAAAATGTTAACATTAGCCAGATTACTTAAAGACCACATTCTACTTCATTCTTTCAAATGAGAATGTAATTTATGTGAATGCCAGCAAGCACCGACATCAACCAAGTTTAGAAGAAGTTTTTCTTTAGATCCATCTATGGTAGGGAGAGCCAGCCTCTGGCTGTGATTCCACCTCAACCTGCAATTTCCTTTTAACTGGAGCCTTCTCCTCTGGGTCCAGAATAGCTTCAGTGACTGGACTTCTACAGATGTTCCGTTCACTCTGCAGGCTTTTCTCAGACTTGGACTTCTTTACCACAGGCACCCATTAACCAACTGGTGGTACAGGTACTTTCACCGTCTTTTTCTTCTGTGTCAGCCCCACAACATTAACATAAAAGAAACCCATATGCAATAAAAAATTTCATGATGATGTTAATGCCAGTACATATAATCAAGCAATCATCCACGTATCCAAACAAACATAGCTAATAACCTGAACAATCTAAACACAAAGAATCATCTAAAATGCACCATATTCCCAAGCAAGGTTAATTAACAAGCACTTCTCGAGTGCATAATAAAATTCAATTAAAACCATATAATAAAACAAGAGAGCATTCATATAATCTTAAAAACTCATCATCAACAATACCAATTACTTAAAATGCGCAAGTCATGCTCGCAAGCTATACCTCATCAACTCTATCCCACCACCGGAACTCAGGCTGAATCTTGTTCCTAACAACATTGTAAAGCAAGGTCGGGTAAAACAATACACGAGCTCCTGCACCAATCAATACCCTTTTCGCATCCCGTTCGACAACGCTTCTTTCGACACCCAAAACCCCACTACTTCCACCACAACTCTTATTTCCTTCTTCTCCTCCAGCTCCAATCCCTTCCCCTCCCTTCAATTCCTCAATATACATAGCCCCACAACTCGATGCAAATAAAAGAAATATGCACAAAATTAAAAACCCTAATCACCCAATTTACAGAATTTGGTAAAGGCAGAAAAAAACCCCAAAAAATGAAATCTTTACATTACACAAACCCTAAAGCTTGGAATTTGAACAGGAAATTGAACAAAAGAAGAATTTTATAGAATTTTATTTGGAAATCAAAGTGTTATGATTTCTCAATGAAATCACCACCCTAATTCGAAGGAACAGGGTCAATCGAACGGCAGGAACAAGCAAGAGACGATGTGGCGTGACCGGAGAGCGATTGATTGCCGAGAATTGGAGATCGGGTACTAAAATTTTGCGCTTTTGGAAACCCTGACTCTGAAATTTTTTTTTTTTTTTGTAAGAAATTGTAAGAAATCCTCCGCTTTTTCCTAACAAACTTTCAAAAAGAAAAACCGAGTAAAAAGATGACGAAGGCAAGAAATTATTTTTATTTATTAATTATTGATTTCTTGGTGAGGGAAGAGACATAAAGTGACGGAATATGGTTCAGAAGGAGTTTGTGACAAATGGCTACAGAGATGACACGTGTCGAACTGAATCTGGGAGGTTACGTCCGTCTGAGGGGTAACCGACAAATGTGACACCAATAAGTTGATTTTATATAAACAAATTTTTCTCAAAAAATAATAATTGGGATATTTTTGGGTGAAAAATCACAATCTTAACTACCTCACAAAGAACCAAAAAAAAAAAAACGCGATGTTGTATTTTTATTAAAATTTGTTTATTTATTTATTTATTTATTTACATACATAATTGATACAAGCACGAATTTATTTATTTTTTATTTTTGAAGACATTATTATTCTTAAATTTCAAAGACAAATTCCACCTGGAAAAAATATTAATCTTATCCAACCTTTATTTCCTCAAATACCTGAAGATTGAAATGAAGATGAAAGCAATGATGTCTCGACTTAAAAATATGTTAATGTTTAAATAAAAATGAAAGAAAAAAAAAAAAACCTTCTTAAATGATGTATTTAATTCGTACCAAAAAGAAAACAATGACAGGAACATGGATATAAAGCATCCTTGTAAGAATTTTAGCCCATCTAATCAGAAAAGCGAATGCAAATAGCTTGAAAACAAAATTTGCTGAGTACAACAAAGAGACAATGAGATGTGGAAGCTCATAGTTCCTTACATCTTTTTTTTTATCGAGGCAGACGGATTCTTCGAGGATTTGTCATGAAGAAAACAGAACACCAGGTTTTGATGCATTGCAACTTCCAAATGAATAAATCAATTGGGGAATTTCTTCATTCTTTCCATCTGCCTACTTACATATAATTTTTTATAACCCTAAATTTATTTTCTTTTTTTTTGCTCCAGGATGAATAAAGCTTGTGAACCACGTGAAACATCGCAAGTTGTGCAGGCTAGACTAACAAAGATCTCAGCAAGGTTCCCTATACAAGTCGCTTTGGCCTTCAGGATTCACAAGTTGGGGTAATCAAAATGAAAAAGATTAGTAGTGTAGATTGAGATTTTAACCCACTATAATTATGTTCTCAGGAACAGGCTTGTAATTATGCAAGATAATATTTGAAATGAAAAAAAAAAAAAATAACATGAGTAGACGTAATTGAACAAGAATTGAGCAGCATGGAACCTACTTACAACATGCCATATAACTGGAAAATCAACAAATTGATTACCTGTATTCTCATTCGACCAGGATCATCCTGAATAAAATCCTGCATTTCCAAAAAAAAAGACCATCATTCACTTCCAAGTTGCGCACTTGTTTTGAGGATTATAATAATTCTTGGCTGCAGCAATGTATGGTAAGAGTAAAAGCATATGCTGAAAGTCTTAGATCGAGATATTTCTCCTCTTTGATTAAGTTTCTTTTTACATAAACCATCTAGCACTCGTCCCTGGCGACAGATCTCCTTAATCATTATAGTAATTGCAATGCTGTCAGGTTCGTAACGCTACTTGCTAACATCTTCCTAAAGAGCTTCTCTGCCTTGTAAAGTCTATTAACTTTGATCAAAGACACCACAAGAGATCTAGCTATAGCAAACACCACCGAGTCACCACCTCCAGCAACAACTTTATCAATCACTTTATAAGCTTCTTCAACATGTCCATCGGCACATAGCCCTTTGATCAGATCAAGTCATAACTGTTACACGTTAGGAGCACACTCAGAAGCCACCATTCTATCCAAAATTCTCAATGCCTCCATTGCCTAACCCTTCTCGCAAAAGCTTTGGATCACATATGTATAGAAATGATTCAAAACTTCAGTTGAACAAAATTCTAATAACAGAGAGTTCAGCTCCTAGGACATCAAGACAAGCTTAGAAAATTAGGACAAAATGTATAGTTTTAACATTACCTCACCAAATTACTGAAATTAGTGGCTCAAACACTTCACTTTTTATTTTTTAATTTTATTGTCCATATATGGGACGAAAGACAAAATAAAAGTGTAACCCCAAACAGAAACTGGTAGTTAAATGCTTTGTATGACCAGAAAGGAAGAGGGAATCAGATCCATTGTCGACAAATCTTTCCAACACACTTATCTTTTGGTCCACAAATTTGAGAAAAGAAGGATACCTTATCATCATCTTTCAATTAATGAGGATATCTATCATTTCTTAAATCTTGCTTAAATTAAAGTAGCCTGTTATTTGACTTTCATTGGATTGGTTGGGCAGCACTACGCTCTCTTCGCACGCCTGTTGGATGCTCAAATCTTTTGAAGCATGTGGGAAGGGTGCATGAACATGACTCAACCAACGCATGGAATTGCATGGATTATTCTCAAAGTAACAATTTGTTTACATTGAAAAGGCTACCCCCCTGTTTCAAGATAATCATTTTTTAGTTAATCAGCCATAGAATTTTGTTCATGATTTTTAATTACAACATTGGGTGAGGTTTGATTACTACAAATCCATGAATGATAGGTACTTGTTGCTTCCCTGGCCTGGGTCTAATTCCCTCTCCGAATAATCTTAAAAACGTACTTCCTTGTTAGATGTTGATTTGAACAGGTATTAAAATTCCTTTGAAACTTGTTTTTGCTAACCTAAACCTTGTCGTAAACGTAATGCACTCGACGACTAAAAATGCAACTGCCTTCTGCCAAGTAGATTATCATCCAATTGCCTTCAAATCTACAAGAAAATAAATAATGTTATCACTTATCAGTTAGAGGAACCAGAATATTCCCACATTGCCACCATTAACATCCCCATCAACCAAAACCAGCTAATTATACAAAATAACACTGAATTCCACTAATTACTTGACTCAGCTTCTCCCTTTATCTATTCAGCCAAAAATGTTGACAGAATAATACATGCAAGAAAGCTAATAAGAAAGCAAAGAAAGGAAAAAGATGGTTGAACCAGTTCTTAGCTTCACACAATAAGAACATATTGCTGCTTAGAGTTGTTCTGTTATTTGGACAGAATCATTGGTCAATCTCTGTCTGAGATCTCTCTTGTCCCATTTCCATGATATACAAAATAAAGTAGAAACCCCAGTAATTTTCTTCACAAAAAAAAAAATGATATTTCTATATATTTTTTTGTTATTCTCTTTTACAACCAAACTTTTGTACATATATCAGATGTAACAAAGTGTTTTATCTGCTAAAAAACCAGTACCATCAGAAATGATCTAGACAAAATTCACAGGAAAAGAAGAAACATGTTTGAAGTAGTACAAATTACTATCATTAAAATAGTATGAAACCCAGAATTTTCTTGGTCAATTAAAAAAGTTTTGCATATAAACATTGTTCCTTAACGTCCTCAATCTCATATTGTAAGGATGTGTTAATAAAAAATAATATATATGTAGAAATTTAAATCTAAACTTGTGAAGTGTTTTTTTTTTAAATAAAACCACGAGACTTTCTGTTCAAAGCGGACAATACATCATAAGTTAAATATAGATCTTCACAAATTATATCAGAGTAATCATTAATCAGCGTGAATTAAGGTATGAATCTCTACAGTTCCAATCTTACAAATATGCTGATGAATTGATGATGAAGAAATGAGTAGCTTTGGTTTCTTTCTCGTTTACTTTTCATTTAATTTAAAGGATGATTGGTTATTAAATTAAAGTATATCCAAAGCCACTGCGTGGCCCTTAAGAGCATCAAAATATCAGGTTCCAGATATGGGAATAGAATGAATGAATGAATGCAGAATGTAAAGAATGGAGTGAATACAAAGGAGATCTCAGTTTAAGTTAAATCTCAACACCTAAAATTCTTCCTCTTATGTCAAGCTATGGCCTCTCTCATAAAAAAAAAAAAAATGAATGGAGTAAGTAGACAGACTAAGAAAAGGATTCCCTTCTCTCCTAAATTGCAAACACTCCTTTTCTAATTCTT
Source organism: Durio zibethinus (assembly GCF_002303985.1). The sequence goes on from NW_019168381.1 coordinate 2,103,649, forward strand.
CAGTTTTTTATGAACTCCACAAAAAGCTAGCGTACGCAGTCCAAAAGAAGAATCCTAGCTATCTTGACGCAACCCATTTGGCATTTGCCCTTTGCCTTATCCCTAATCCCCACTCAGATTCTTTTTTCTTTGTTTTTCCCCCATAATTTTGTATTTTCTGAAATACAAGGCTGAGTCCTTTTTTTTTCCCATGGCTTCATTACTAAATTAACAAAGCATTTCTCAGTGTATATAGTTCACTCATGCAAGGTTGTCAATCAGAATATGGGTTGAGGTAACCTTGCACATGAAGTTATTGATTGTAATGGGTGTGATCTAGGTAGCACCAGCTCTTACTGGACCACTGGACCATACTTTTTCCGAGCTTTTACAGAATGAAAATGTAAAGCAAAAGGAAATGGATGATTTTATCAAATGCAAGTGTTTTAGATTGAGCAAAGTCTGATTTTAACCATTTGAGATTGCATTTCCACCTAGATTCATTTCTTTTTATCTGAATCATGAGTCACCATGCAAAACCTTCACCTCAGCAACAAACTCAACCTTACCTTTTACCTTTTTGCCTCCATTGCAGAAATGCCGATTCTGCCTTAATAAAATGTATGTAATGAATACCAGTTTTAAATCTAGAGACTTGAAATTTTTGAGAGATCTCAAGGTAAGATCCTGCTTTTTCACTTGCTAAACAAGCATGACCTGTCTAACATCTTTTTCAATTAGACTGTGTAAGAACTCATTGCAAAGATTACAAAAAGAGGATCACTGCTCACTAGTTATAACTACAAGGCATCTTAATTTTCTTAATTTTAAATGTTCATCATGTCATCCCAACTCCATTAATCCAACCATCTTTGCCTAAAAAGCAGAAAAGAAAAGCACCGGAAGAAAATTGAGTCAAGAAAAGGCTATACCTCAGGCTAATATATAAATAAAAGAAAAGCATTAACAGAAAGAAAGGGGCACTGAGGCGATTCGTGTCATTTGCTAGAAGAACCGTTAAAAACTTAAAAAGGTAAAGCGACCGAAGGTTAGCTTCAACTATGCTCACTTCTCCGACGTACTATCTTCCTCTCTCTCTCTCTCCACTATTCCTTAACCCCTAAGTTTTCTTTTCATCACCACCTTCATCTCCTTATTATTTAGCACAAACCAAGCTCAAACAAAACAAAAACCTCCTCTTTTTTTTTCTATCTTTTTTCTTTTTCTCTTCTTCAATGGGAGATACAGACTTCTACATCAAACAGCAGCAACTAGTAAAAGAACAAAGGCAAGCAAAGCCGAGTAAGTACCACACACGGTTCCTTTACAAAGCTCTCATAGTCATAATTTTCTTGGTAATAGTCCCAGTGCCCTCACAAGCACCTGAATTCATCAACCAAACTCTACTCAACAGAAGCTGGGAGCTTCTGCACCTTCTATTCGTTGGAATAGCTGTCTCTTACGGGCTTTTTAGCCGGCGAAATGATGAAACAGAGAAGGAAAATAATAACAACCAATCCAAGTTTGATAATGTACAGTCTTTTGTGTCTAGATTCCTTCAGGTGTCATCAGTTTTCGATGATGAACCTGAAAACTTATCTGGGTCTGATGACAGCAAGGTCAAGACTTGGAGTAACCAGTACTATAGGAATGAACCTCCTCTTATTGTAGCTAAAGAACAAGCTGTTCTTGATGAACAGAGAAGTTCTAGTTCTAGAGTTGCGGAAAAGCCATTGCTTTTGCCTGTTAGGAGCTTGAAATCGCGTGTTTTGGACGCGAATAATCTTGAGACAAGTAGGGAAAATAGTGCAAATTCTAGCTCTCTCCGTAGGCCTAATTCTAGTTTGAGTTCCAAAAGGTTTTCAAATAAAGTTACAAATGGAGAATTGGGACGATTGGGTCAAGAAACTTTGGTGGAGAAGTTGAATGAGAATAATGTTGTTCTTCCATCACCAATTCCATGGCGTTCAAGATATGGAAGAATGGAAGTGGAGGAAGATATTGAATCTGAATTCAATAGGCTTAAATCTCAGTCATTTAGGTCCCAAACTACTCGTTTGTCTCGAGCCAGCTCCATGCCTTCTTCACCAAAATTGTCCCATTCACCACCTCTATCTTCACCAAAGAAGTTATCTCCTTCTCCTTCTTTGTCAACGGAAGCACAAGCTATGAGTGTGGAGGATTTAGTAAGAAAAAAGAGCATTTACAGGTTTCCACCACCACCTCCTCCACCTCCACCAATGATTCACAAATCATCATCACTGAAACCAAGTTCTTCCTTGACTGATGATGAGGTTTCCTTTGATAAGGATTGGCCTTCGTACTTTGCAAGCGAAACAAATGACTTGAATGGAAGCAGGGGAGACGCATTTATGGGGAAACAAAGGGATTATGTTGATGGTTTCCCCGAGGGAAAGTCAGTTAGGACGAGTCGGCCTGGTGATTTGCTTCGTGGAACAGGGAAAGACGGTGAAATTGAGAATGGGATCAAGGGCAAGACAGTGAGGTTTGATCAAACATCATTCAGGACTGAAAAGCTGAACCAAGAAAGTGTCTGTGTTATTCCAAAGCCAACTTTCGTGGAATTTCCGCAGGAAGACAAACAAGAATTTGTTGAAAAGTTGGTGGTCGAAACTACTGATGATGACTCAGAGAGTGAGGACGAGGACGTTGGTGAAACTTCCATTGTTTCAAGCATTGAAAGAAGTCCAAATAATGAGGAAGCGAGTCCGAGGAGTGGCATAGATGGAGGTTCTGATGTGGATAAGAAGGCAGATGAGTTCATAGCCAAAGTAAGAGAACAGATCAGGCTCCAGAGGATTGATTCTATTAAGAGATCGAGCGGTCAGATGAAGAGAAATTCTACGAGGTAAAGTTGAAGAGACATCAAGCATTAAAGGTTTTCACAGGCTGAATTTTTATTGGTGTTTACACTTTTTTTGTCCTTTTCTTCTGCTTCTAGCTTTACTTGATTTAAGGGCCTTTTTGCATTTAAAGTCATGGTATACAGAGATAGTCTTGGTTTTGCTTTTATGTAATCAGCAACTTTATTGAAGAATTGTTTCTGTTCTTCAACTTGTTGGCTATTGTATCTTCTGCAATGTTCTAATTGAATAGGAAAAAATAATCTTTTTCTCATTGCATTTGACGTAGCCTGAATTCAGATTATCAGCTGCTCAACCGGCTAATGATCACAAAACATCTAGCTTTTTCTATGTAATTTCTGGTTCAGAATATATGTTGGTTTTTGAAATACAGGTGTCTTGTTCAATTATTACATTCTTGAAATACTTGAGAAGGCTATTAGTATTAGGCTGCTAAGAAGCACTTATCCTTGAAGCTGTTTTGAATATGCTCCCTCCAGTTAATAAATCAGGCTGATCTTCTGCCATCCATTCTAATAACAGCCATCTCACTCCTGGTGCCTACGTCCTAACTGCTGCATCCCCTAAACCTCGAAGTAATTCCCACAGCTAGCTTCTGTTGCATGGTGTAACTAAAATTCAAAACCTGTCCTGCTTCGAGTTCCATGGTTTATTACTACTTCTAACCAGAAGCAGTCATTCATATAAAATTTTGGAACAACACCTCTGTTCGAAATCTGATAATTAACACATCAACTTCATAAGAATGGAAAGCAAACCAATACTGCCGGATGATGCAACATCAACCTGTATGAGTACCGACCTATGAAATTTTTTCTTCTTTCTTTCCATCACAATACCAAACCACCTGTCTCAAGTCTCAGCAAAGCATGTATTCTTTCGAAGGTAAAGCAAAGAAGCCGAAACTTATATAATTTGGATACCTTCTACAGTTTACATAACAGCATTTGCAATGTTGACAGTATCAGTTTTGATGCCAAATAGGAAATTAGTGCACCACCAAAAAGAAACGGAGTCTCGGAATATTGAAGCGAATATAATAAATATTCCTTACATATTTCTCCAGGCACAGCTTAAAGTCGATGTTTGGTGTGAGATAAACTACATACCCTTCAATGCTGCACAACCCTACTTTGATCCGAGCCCAGTGAACCCTCATACAGAACAGGACCGACAAAAAACTAGCTGAGAAGGTTCTGAGTATTCTAATTGGCCCACCTTTATGTCGGTAGGGTTAAGCATTGGAAGAGTAGGCCGAATTGACCCAAATATATTTCAAGTGAACCAGAATAAATACTTCTCATTTAGTGGGCTTTCCTTCTTAACGGACCTATCAAAACCTAAAATATCCCTTCTAAAATTCAAACAACATTGGAACTTGAAGTTGAAGACCTAACTCTCATCCCCAAAAGGACCATAGCCCACGCCTTTTGGGAGGTAAGGGTTCAAATTCAACACCTCACTCACTTGTAACACTTCTTGCAAATGGGGAATATATGGATCGTATGTGGTCTTTCTAGTAAACCTAATAATTTTAGACATAATATGATAATATTATATAAAAATGATATGAAAAAGATTATATTTATATATTTTTAAAAAATATGTTTTATGTTTATTTGTATCTACACAAATTTTGATATGATATAATTCATATCGTGTATGTGTTAACTCGTTTAAATACGTGACACGATATAAATAATATATTTAATTTAATATTATCATATGAGTATACGTTTAATATATTTTTTATATTTAATTTAATATAAATATATAAATATTATTTTAATTTTTAATCTTTTAATTATGATACTTAATTAGTTATTTAATTTCATATAAAAATTATTTTAAATATTTAATTATGATGCTCATTTAATAATTATTATAAAATTATTTTTTTATATTAATAATATAAATACAATATAAATATTAATATTAGTCCTAAATATTATTATTTTATTATTTAATCTTTAATAATTTATCGTTTTGAATTTGATACCAAAATTAATATAGTTATGTAATGTAAATTAAAATTAAATATATATATTAAATACATATTGAATGAGTATTAAATTTTTTATTTTTTTAATATATAAGTATTTTTTATATTATTAATATGTCAAATTTATTAAATTATAAATGAATATTTTATAATTTTTTATTATGTTAATCATGTTCTTGTATATATTCATATTAGTTGTTTTCATTCGTATATATTTATATTAATCATGTCTATTTATTTAAATCTATATTATTTATATTTATTTGTGTTGTGATTAAATAAATTAATTATACACATATTATTCATATCGTATCACGTGTAACACGTATATTAAACATGTCTTATTCGTATTTAATATTTAAATATATTTTATATTTTGTGTTGTATTTATATTTTAATAATTTATATTATTACATGTGTTAAATATAATATAAAATACGACACAAAAATACAAATTATATCATATCTATCATCTATAGAGCAATATTTTTTTGGTGGAAATCAAAGTGCTTGATAGAGCCTGAATTTTTAGCAGAACAGGCTACTGTGAAAATGAAGATTCAAGCCTACAGCTCCTGCAACACAATGCATTTTTTTTTCCAACTTTCACAGCCGCTTATGCCCACACAAATTTGCTTTTCTTGAACAAATTCCCAGAGCCATTAAATTTATTCTATGGCATATTCTAAAGCAATAGTCACAACAAATTGACGATAAAAAAAATTCCTTCAACTCGGGGCATTCACAATCAGAAGGGCACCCCAACCTCTGTTGAATCAAGGAGAGAATCAAAACTATCCAAAATTATGCCAACTCTTATGGTACACTAAAACATTATCTGGAGCCCTGTGCCCTAGATTTCAGGTTCAAGGCACACACTAAGGACCTATTCTAGGTACATGAATGTGTCTGCAAGCACATAATCTAGTCGGAGGGAGGGAAGCATGTAGCAAAAGATTAAATAGAGAATCGAGTCCATGCAATTATGGCTAAGCTTTTACATGACTTGACAGTGAGTGCAGTGAGATTTTCTCTTGGTCCATTAAAAAAAAAAAAAGGTACACAATATTGTAGTACCTGAAGTTATTTTAACACAATCCACTTATTTACAGGACCACGGAATTATTGTTGTGTTTGGCATAGTCAGAAGAATATATGGTTTCAATGTTCCTGAATTCTTAGAAAGGAAAGAAGATGATGGCATGGTATGGCATGCGACTCACAATTATCATCCAAGATTCCCCATTCTCATTCCCTAGGGCTTATGACACAAGATCATGCTAAAGGAGGCCCATCCCAATGTTGGGTTTCTTTCTCTTCTCCACAGTTGAAAACAAGTTGAACGTGTTAAACTGTTCATCCACGGTTTCCTCCAAACAGGGGTAAAAAAAAAAAACACAATGGGGGCTAATGTTTAGTTGATTATATATGGAGAAAACACCTCTTGAAATTCCGATTTAACTATGTAATGTTAGGTCAATTACTATTAAAAAGTTAAATGTTCGCTTGTTATTCTCTTTACAGGATCAATCAATTATAGTTAAACTGATCAGATGTCAGTCATACTCATAGGCCGCTCATAAAATATATCTGAGAAGAATTTTCAACTCCGCTTACCCGAACAGATGAAGAAGAAAACCATGGGGTTCGTCACTTCAAGATCTTTTCTCTGTAATAGCCAATGCAAATCCAATCACATCAAAAAGATACCAAAAGCACATCAGATCCATCTCTCCAGAGCAGATATACATCTTATTAGGCTCCCTTAAATGATCTTATTTCTTTTCCCACACATTGAGGAATTACCCAATCACAAAAAACAAAAGAATTACTCGTACCTAAATTTTAGATTTGGGTTCATCATACTTTGTTAGACAAAGTAGCTTTAGACATGATTAAAGTATATTTTTGTGTCAAACAAAATGTTCAAATGCTTGGCAAAGACCTCTAAAATTAGGACACCATGTTTGGAAAACCATACTCAAAAACAGCTGTAATTTGTCCCCACACAATCCCCAAAACTCTAAATTATAATGGAAAATACAAAAAGAGAGATTCTTGTAACTTGAAATTGGAATTTGGAACACATGATTTGGTTTAAAGCTTTGGTCAAATTTAATAATTAGACATTGCACTTTACACCCAAAGTTCTCTTCCCCACCATTCAAATTGATAGAGGAAGATATAATTAGCATCACTGATTAACACCAATAATTAAACTAATTAAATATGTCAACCTTGGGGAAAGGAAAAATAAAAAAGGATTAGATGGGTCCAATAATACAAAACATCTAGACCCACCAAAATCACATTCTAACCACCATATCTTAGACCTATGACCTTTGAACAAGGGACGGGCACTACGCTACGGCACTGTTCTCCGTACTATTGATGTCTTTTTTATTGACCAAAATGCCCTTGTGCATATGTTCTAATTATGATCGAGGACGAAGAGCATCGAACGGTCCATGAGGCATGGGGGTAGCAGCGGCCCAAGGGTTAATGGGGATGGGCCTGTGGTGGGTTTGGGCAAGCTGAAGGCACCGTGGATCAACGGTGGATGGTGCGTTGGGTGGGACCGCCACCCTCTCACATGATGGGCACATGGTGAGGGTGGTTGGTGGGGTCATTTGCATGTAGAATTGCGGGGAAAGTTTCAGTGCTCTCAGCTCCTGAACTTCCTTCTGCAACCGCCTGTTTTCCTCCGTCAGATTCTCACAGCATCTCTTTAGGAACTCACAGTCAACCTCCGTTTGCTTCAGCTTGGTCCTGCCAAAAGAATTTCGAGTCCCATATTTAGTAAATAATGTTAAACTAAAAGGACAAAATTGTCACTTTGAATAAATTTCTAAAATTCTAACATTGCCCTTAAAAAAACTGGTAGGAAATCTCTTACCTCGCCCTCCTGTTTTGGAACCACACTTCGACTTGTCTGGGTCGCAATCCCAGCTGCTTAGCCAAGGCCAATTTTTGCTTCTGCAGAGAAAAAGGTCATCGGTTTATCAGTATAATTACCAAAATACCCTCCAAGTATTTTCTGTGTGGTTACTAAGAAAATATGCCCTCAAACAAGTCATACTCAACGACCCATTAGACTAAATGCCCTTTTTGACTTTTCCTCCACTTTTCTCAGCAACCAAACAGACATTTTCAGCTCAAAGGTTCTGTTCCAATAACTTACAGGATTGAGAGTGTTGTGTTCTTTGAAGCTTTCCTCAAGAATAGCAGACTGTTCTTTAGAAAGTCTAAGCTTTTTTCTTGAAGTGTCACCATCTTCTTCGTCACTGATGCCACGAGAACAAGCTCTTTCAATCTCAAACTCATCTCCATTACCTTCCCTTTCGCTCCTTTTTCCACTTACACTCGATATCGTGCTGTTTGGAGATGAAACTCCAGCTTCTTCTTCACAATCGACCGTAGATGGCAATCTGTTCACGTCGATTCCTCTAAGAAATGATCTAGTCTCGGCCCGGAAAGATTCTGAATTAGGATCTGCATGCAAAGACTATACTTTTCAGATAAAAAGGTTGGAAATCTTGTTTGAATACTGAAGAAAAAAACTTATTTTTGAGGTTCAGATCTAGAGAAAAGTAGCAGATTTAGAGGCTTTTGCATGTGAACATGAGAAAAGTGCAATTGAAAACGATTGTCAAAAAAGCTACATCAAACATGAAGAAAAGGAACAAAGAAAGCAATAATTTTTTTAGGTTGGGTTGAATTTAAAAGCGATAAAAAAAATGATAGTAAAGTACTAAAAAAAAGAAAATAAATTGATTCGTTTACGCTTCGTTTGGTTCTCGGGAAACCAAAGGAAAAAACAAAAAGAAACAGAGATCTGAGGGGTGATGTCCCATGCAAAGACAGAAGAAGTACCACAAGAAACATACCTGACGCAGCAGAGACATCGTTCCATGAGGGTTTCTGCAGGGCTAAACCAAATGGAGAAGAGCAAGAATTAGCAGAGGTTGGAACCAGAGAAGGCCTTAGATTTAGCTGTAAAGCGTGGTGATTCTGAGGGTAACTCAAGCCCAGACTCAAACCCAGATCTTCTTTTTCCACCATCATTATTTTCTCTTTTGCCAAACACAGCTTTTTTCTTGTATGGTATGAACAAAGGATGAGAGAAAGGGTGAAGAAAAGATTTGGGCTATGGGAGTTCAAGAGAGAGAAAGAGCTGAAAGCACATGAATATGTAAGAAGGGGGATACGGGATTTTATAAAAAGCAGAGAATACGAGAGAGTGGTGTGTCATGTTCAACCATGACTTGTAGTCAGGAGGCCAATTATCTCAATCATGGCTTTTGCTCCCCAACAAAATAATACCTACCTCTGCTCTTTTGTCTTCCATCTTTCCCTCTCTCTCTCTCTCTCTCTACTTTTTAACCATTTACTATGGTAATGACCAAAGGGCAAAACATCTTTTTATCTACTGTTTTTACAAATTATTTGCTCGGTCTTTTTGCTAAGTAGTTTGCTAGCATGTTTACTATCAAAATACATAGCTCATGGATTTTATATAAATTTTGTAATTCGTTTATTATATTTATTTTATTTATTTGGTGTTAAATATATAAAATATAAAAATTTTAATATTATAATATATATTATTTTATATTTATCATATTTATATATAATTTTATTAATTTTAAATTATATATTTTTATATTATATTATCACATTATATTTAAAATTATCACATCCAATCATAAGTAAGTTTTGTCTTCAACAATACTTAATTGTGTTATTGACAAAGTTCACTTTTTTTTTATAAAATAGTAAAAGCATAAATTTATTTTACGTTACAATCATACAAATATTACATTTATATAATTAACTAATCAAATTTATATCATAATTAAGTTATAATTATTAAATAATAATTAATAAATTATAACATAATTAAAAAACCAAATTCATAAAACTTGAATTTAATATCTCAAGTATATAGAACTTTTTTCGCATCATTAAACCAATGACTAATTAACATAAAAATATAATTTTAATTACAATATCAAAATTTATTCCATTTTATTATATGCCATTTATACTTTAACCCATTAAAAATGAAAATTAATTTTACGAATTTAATTATATGAAAGTTATTACAAAATTTTGACATGTTATCCTTTCTCACATAATTACGTACTCAATGGTGAAAAGGTAAAAGGAGAAACAAATATTTCAAAGGGATTAATGATAAAATTATTTGTTCTAAGCTAGCAATCGAGTAAATTATGGAAGGAGAAAGATACAATAATGATTTTCTAAAATTTGTTGGAAGGACAAGGGTTTGCTTACCTAATGTACAACCAAAATTTGGATAAACTTCCATTTCATGCAACATTGGAATGGGGAGTGGCACATTTAGCACGCTTTGGTGACAAATAATGCATCATCACGGCATGATTCACAACTTTGACTAGTATAAATTTAGAAAATAAAAAAATAATAATAATGCTTTAATTGCATTAGTAATCAATCTCTAATCAAATTTTCATAAGTCAAAATAAGAATCTTCAAAATACAAAGACATTACGTAACCTACACATTTTATTCTATTTTTTCATGATGATAACTTATATTATCTATTCAATTAGATATGATCATTTAAATATATATATATATATATTAATGCTGAAAAAATAAATAAAAATTATATTTAAAAAAAGTTATCAAAAAATCATATATGAATTTGATAAAAAATATATTTTTTATATTTAATATATCAATACAAAATTATGATATAATAATTTTCATATTTTAAATGTATTTAATAAAAAATAAATTACATAAATGATTAAATTTATATTAAATCCTAACATAATTAAAAAAAATGTCATTAAAAAATTAAGATGATCAAATTAACAATCATTCTGTTACATATATAACATAATTTTAATTAAATTACTATAAAGAAATTCCTTGTGGGTATCAAAATTTTAAGTTTAGTAATTACTTGTGAAAGAATCCTAAAAGAGTAAAAAGAAATGAGTGAGAAAATAATATGGAAAAGGAACGTTGAAAAACTATATTGTCCTATAATTAATGCAGTATACATTTTGCCAGCCCCAAACCAACCTAAAATTAAATGCAACCAGATTTACTCTCCAAATTTGTCTTCCGAATCCTAACCAGAAAGAACAGGAAATTTCAATAATATTATATAACTTATCACGATGAATCTTCTGCATTCAAAAGCCAGTGGGCCAGAACCCACCTGAACTCCTCACTCTCCATGCCCTTCATGCCGCTCAACCGACGGCCTTGATCCCACTTCACATCATTATCAACGGCCCTCATCGACCCATTGCGGGGGACATGCTATCTTATGCTGTATATAATTGGAATCAATGCCACTGATGCTTTGGACAACCATCAAATCATGAGTGGATGGTGATGATTGAAGCCAGACAGATAAACTTCCTTTTTTCTCCTCAATTTTTATGGGTTATACAGTGGGACCCCCTTCTTATCTTTCGAAAAATCTCACCTCTGACCTCTCCCATGCGATTAGCACGAGGGGGGGGGGGGGAAGGGGGCTACTGAGACAAAGGCGTCGCTTTCTTAACCTTTTCTATTAAAACAAAAACGCTTTCATTCCTTTTCTTCAAATGTTGTCTGATGCGCATCTTGGACCGTAGAGTTCACACTCGATAAACGAATGGCTTGGATTGATCGCATCATGGGGAGACGAAGCGTAATCGTAACGCAAGAAAAAAGTGCTTTGGCTCGGAGGAGAAAGAGAAAGTGGTCCTTTAAACTTCTTGGTATGTAACTTTGTTCATGCGGCTTGGTGGCTGTGATCTCATCGGCTTCGTCATGATCAGCGTAACATCAATTATTGATTTTGTGATAGACATTTTTACATTGAATTACAAATAACAACATATAACCTTACCATAAATCAATACAATAAGAAGTTTAAAGAAAAAGAAAGGTGAAGTATGTGTGTACCTAAATGACTTGGCTCAATCGGCTGATTGAATGTTTAGCCAAATCAAGATTGAGTAAGAAGCCGAAAGAAAAAGAGAGGTGAGAGGTATGTGTGTGGCCTGTGAGGGAGAGGGGACAAGGGAGGGTGGAGTTCACGTGGGTAGAGGGGTCGCGAGAAATAAGGGGAAAAGGAAAGCGTGGAAGAGAAAACCTCTGTTAACTCACATGGACCAACATGTCTTGCCTGGGGACACGTCCTCTATTGGTCCCACTCCCTTCGCTTCTCTTCTTACCCACACGGTTGTGCATGTCCGTTTGTCCCTTCACGCCCGACAACGTTCTGGCTCACAATCATTTGAAACTCCTCAGACTTTTCCTTTCCTCCCCACGCTCACTCTTCCCTCCTGCATACTACCGTCCCCTCACTCACCACTTAATCTCCGTAGCCTGAATCCACGCGCTGTGGCATAGGCTTGGGATTCCTCCATGATAACCGTTAATTGTGCGCCTATCTGTGTCATAATTCTCAATTGGCCTATCTGAATCTCCAGGTTTCATGCAACTTGGTCCCCCGCCAGCAGTATACAGTACCATAGTGGATTATATAATCAAAATTATACGAATGCCTTTTATCCCAAATGACCAAAAAGTCCCTCATATACGTGAGCAAATCATTAGGTGTTTATTAATTTGAAAGTAGCATGCTTTAATCATTGCTTAGGAAGACTAATAATTTCCTTTTCCAAAATTTTTACTTTAAATATCTCTCTCCCCACGGTTGCATCAGGGGTTGAACAGGGCAGGTGATCCAAATAATTGGTTAGGACTGTGTCATGCAATGGCTCGATCCCTCCCTTTCTCAACTTGACCATCAAGGGCTTTTCCAAATAGTACCTCCTAGAACATCAAGGGCTTTTCTAAAAGGTACCTCCTAGAAATCAATCATATCAAGCTTTAGCCAAGCACATAATGGAATTACTTTAAAAAACTAGCGGCCAGAGAAAAATAGTAAAAAAAAAAAAAGGACAAGAGAATGAAAAATATAATAAATGTATAGTGATATTTTTAAAAAATGTAATTAATAAAATTTTTTTGCATTTGATAAATTAATGTATTAAATGTGAAAATTTTGTAATATAATATGAAACATCTTCTATTGCATCGTACTGTCCATCCAAACATATTTTATAATTATTAAGGCAAATCACATCACCGATATTAAATATTTTTAGATAAAATTACTTTTAAAAAAGAGAGAGAAAAAAGTAGTAAACTTTATAAAGGTCGGACGTGAAAAATAAGCTTTGTCTAATATTGGCAACTTTAAAAACACGATAAGAAATTAGCATGAAATTCAACAATGATGACAGATGAAAAGTTGCAACCATTATCATGATGACAAAAAACTATACCCATTATCAAAGTATTATGATTTATGATGGAAAAAAAGGGCCACGGTTGAATGGTAAGATGGTATCATTATTTGTTTTGACTCTTTTACTTAATTTTTGGTTAAGACAAAATTAACCAGCACATTCTAGGGAAGAGGATAATCATGTCAATTTGCCAAATTGATGCATATTGCTATTTAAAGGGGGAAGAAAAATTTTTTTTAAACAAATTGATAACCATATGTACTTTTTTTTATGCATGTATATGTTTCACTAACACACATAATAATTGTCAATTTTAGTGTTTTGGACTTTCTACATTCTGGCTTGGCTCTAGCCCTAGTATAGACTTTGAATGCCCAGATCCATCCTTTGCCAATATTTTTGCTGCAAATGAGTGTTTTTTTTTTTTTTAATTTGCACATTCATTAGTTTAATCTTAACCCAAAACTATGAAATATAGTGAATTTTGAAAGACAACCTTACATTTAATTATTTTCATTAATTCTACTAAAGAGAATTAAATAAATTTTTAAAAATATTTTCCATGTCTTTGTTGAATATTATTGCTCATTTGTTTTGATGATGGTGATATTATCATAAGATGTCAACATAATTTAAAAAAAATAAATAAAGCTTTTCATGAAAAAGAAAATTGGGAAAAGGATGAACGTTAAATATGGCAAGCCTTCAAATCATAAATAAAAAGAGATTCCCTTAAACAATCAATTATTAGTGTGACTTGGGTAAAACATCCGTGACCTTCCCGGAACTAAAAACCTAGTCTGAGGGGATACTGTTTTAAGGAAATGATCAATCGGTTCGAAGTGGACAATGACAGCGTGACACCCAATCCAAAACAAGGAATTCCAAATCTAGTACCCCCAATATCACCTCACGCGCCCCGACTTCAGACAATCAGAACCCTTGAACGGATCATCCCAATGCATTGGACGGCTGAGAAATGACTGTGCGGTAATTAAATTAAGGAAAGTGGGACCTCTAGGAAGAAACGAAGTTAGGGGGCCCCGACATGATGTCGGGTGATGATTGAGGGTGCCCCCACGGGAGTGCGTGAAAGCTGTCCCCACATGTTCCCTATTGGATCTACTGTGCAGTATCGGGCAATACCCAACGTGGGGGGATCCTTCTCTTTTTTTTTTTTAATATTTTTCTTCCTTTGACCTTTGCTCGTACGAGGCTCATTCAACCATGTGACATGCACGTGAAATTGGTCCCTCCTGGACCTATTCCTATTCCTTGGTTTCATTTTCACATTTTTTAATTCTTCAGCATTTTCTATTTTACTAATAATTGGCTTTTTCCTTTCCCCACTCTAATGGATGAACATGTATTGCTTTTCTCTAAAATACATGCACAGTCATAGTATACCCATTTTAATGTCCAATTAATATAAAAAATGGAGAAAAAAAACCTTTAATCATTTTCTATTAGTTGATCTCATAGGAGAGTTTTTTATGCTTAATTTTGCATTACTAATTCACAAAAAATGGTCTTAGGATTGAATTATATTTTATTAAAAAAATTTCGATATCTTCAAACTTTGATTGAGTTTAATTTTTTTTTCTCAAGCGATTTTATGAGCATATTTTTTTTATATCATTTTTATATGTTTTGGATTTTATTATTTTAAAGTAATTTTCAGAAAAATTAATTTATTCAAATAGGAGATACATTTCATCTAAATCAAACACTTAGATGCTAAATGTACTCAACTATTGGTTTTGTTTAATTTTGTAGTTTCTCAATGATATATGCTCAAATTGTTTAATGTTGTATTCTTTTTTTTTTTTCAATCATAATTATGTTTAATATTGTATTTTGTTTAACTTTTCTCTATCGTATACATTCTCAATCAATCCACAAGTCATCATGGGAAATCATGATAGTATGTTTTGTTTTTTCTCTAATTGGGTCCTATTTCAATTTGTTTCTTTCTATTATGTTACCAATAAAAGGATTGGGTTTTCTTTCTTCTATTTTTATGATCATAAAAAAACAACTAATTAAAGTAAAAATGAACGAATCTCTATAGATACCGCAAAATGACAAATTATTAATTTGTTTTAGCATAGAAAAAAAATTGACAAACTCATACATGTGAAAATCTTTTGGTATCAAAGTGAAATATCCAAAAATCCAAGTCATTTTCCTTTTGATGTGTAAAGCCTCCCAATTTGCGCAAATGATGAAAGACCATAAATGGTATTTTCATTATCCAACAGTCTTATCAATGGGGACCCTTTGCCCGTTCCCTATCTCGCCCATTTGATTCTCACGTGAACAAGATCCCCACCCCCCATCCCTTTCGGGACGTTGTAGTTCTCAATCAAGTTGAGTTGAGATGACACATTTAATTATCTTGTTATCCTTTTGTCCAATCGACCCAATGTTTAATTGTTCAATGATTTGTTTTTATTGGGTCCCCTCGCTTTATTACAACTATTTTGATTAGACTTTTCACTTTGGCTTAGTCATGTCCTCATCAAATAGAATCTCAATCTTCCGGTTGCTGATCTTTTCTTACCAACTAGCCAGCCTTTAGCCCCCCCACCCTTTTGTTCATTATCAAGATCTAAATTCAAAGGCAAGCCTCTCATTCCTTCTTGGGTTTCTCATCCATTGCTCAAAACAGATGAAGAAGATCATTTTCATTTTCTTTCTCATCCATAATAAACGTTGCATTTCTTTTATTGTTATTTAACATATTTTGAAACAAAAAATTTAATATTTTATTAAATATTTATACTTTACCTTGTGATTTTGATGGTAAAACCAAATTTAAAAATAGAAATTTTGACAAAATTAATTACTCAAGCTAGCTAGGCTGGCTCAAACAAAGTTGGAAAAAAAAAAAAAACTATTTTTTCTAAGCTTAACTACTGCTATATTGTAAATACAGCCGGCTTGCTCTTAATAACATTAGAGAAGAAGGCTTGAGTTATTGGTCAAAGTCAAACCTTAAATTCAGGAATCAACCCCTAATTCGTGGCACATGTTTTTGGTTGCCCTCTCGTGCAATTGAGTTTGAACAATATTTTTATAAACGAATCTAATAATTTTCCTAATTAATTGCTATCTATAATTAAGCATTAATATGTTGGAAAGGTTTATGAAGATCTCTGTCACTCTTTTATACTTGCATTTTTTATATTTTAAATTACTCTAAATTTATAGAGATTAAATCATAATTTATAAAAAAATAAAATATAAAAATATTAAAATTTAATTTATAAAATTATTAAATATCAACGTTTAAAAATAACACATAAATTAATTGAATTAAATTATGATTTTAAAAAAATTATTAAAAAAAAAAGGGGAAAATTGCTTTTGCTTGTGACCTTCCAACGACTTTGCAGGATGTTACAATTCGCAAGTAGCACTTTAGTGATAAATTTACAAATTTACCCCTAATTTATTTTCTTAAGAAGGAGAAAGTACATTATTACAAGAAAAAATGAGTAATTTAAAAACTTTTGACAGTTCCAGTGTCTAACAACTCGGTTTCGCTCGGCAAGTTGGGCCTCCATTATTATCACTCATGTGGATTCTACGTGACGCACGAATTTTGATGCAACTGGCGGACAGCGAAGCACACGTGTATCCTGTTTACCCACACGTACACTTTCGATCAAAGTTACCTCGCACTTGCTGGATCCCTGTCAACGGTCAAACCTAAATCATTTGCCTCATTATTGTTTGATTTCCATTCCCAATTTTACCCTTTCCTGCCTTTCCTCCCACGGTCTTTACCGGATACCTCGGGGACCAGACGTACGAACTTCTACTACCCGTCTGATGATCTCCAAAACGAATCCCAGCCGTTGATCATGTGATTCCTCACACGTCCATGTCCATCCCTCAATAAAATAAGCGGTTTACACCGTAAAGCCGGCTTTGCGTTTAGTGGGTCCCGCATGTCGTGGTCACCCATGTGATTAACCACTAAGCAAATCACACGTTTAAATCGGTTTTTCAGTTAATCGATGTTAAAACTAGGGTTGGAATGCACATGTTAGATGTACGGATTAAGCAAATTGACATAACTATCCTTTATCAACAACTTTCAAAACAGTATTCACGTGCGACATCAAGGTTAACACTTGTAATTTCAAAAGAATCTAAAAATTTTGAATGATTTTATGGGAACTATGTTTGGTCGGTGAAGTTGCATTATAATTGGGAATGACATAAGAATAAGTTGGCACATGATAATTTAATCATTTAAAAATAACGTTACTAAATATTTAAATTAATTATTATTATCAGCTTAAAACTAACTAATCATGTCCTAAGGCTTCCAATGATGAAAGACGTTACCATCATATGATGATCACATTTTTTTATGTGAATCCACTTGAAGATTAATATATATTATATATAAAACCCACAAATCCATGCAAAAGCCTGCCTTATAAAATAATCTAAATGATGATTTGGAGCAAACAAAAATAATTGCTTGGTTGTAAACAATCCTTTGCTTTTTGCTATCTTTTCCAAGTGAGGATGTTTCCCTGTGGGATTTGGAATAAAATAACAAGCTCAATATGGGGAAGAACATGGTCTACTTGTAGTGTTAAAATTTGAGAAGACAGTGTTTTTAAGCTGGCATGAAGCTTTATTTAAAGAGATTCATAGTCTAGGATACCCAAAATTAGATGAATTTTTTCAACCTTCAATGAAATCCTGTTAACTTTTCACTTTTTTTTTTGTACTTTTTTTTCTAATATTTTAATACATGATTCTTTCATTTTTCCTTTTTACAAGTACTAGGCTTCATTGTAATACCAGCTCCATCACCTTTTCAACAATTAATTAATCAAATAAGTATGTATTAGAATTTAAATTTTAGTTTAATTATTTCGTATAATTATTTTAAAAAATATCACCAACTAAATTTGAAATTTAAATCTCTAACACTTAAAATTTTTTTATTTATCACCTCTATATTAACTTTTTAAACTCTAAAGACTTAATAACTAAATAAACCTTCAAATTTTGCTTTAAAATGCAAACAAGCACTAAATTTTTTATTATATGAAATTAACACTATAAAATTTTATTTTATTATAATTATAATCATTAAAACTTAAAAATAGAAGAATAATGTCCGATTGATAGAATTTTTAAAATAGTATTCCCTTAAATATTTGTCATTTAACTCATCCAAATAAATCTAAATAAGTATTTTCTATAAAATAGATCACTCAATTAAAAAATTAAAAAAAAATTAAATATTTTATATTGTCAATATTCTAATTATAATAAAATAAAAGTTTATTAATTTCATACAATAAAAGATTAAGGACTTGTTCGCATTTGGAGTAAAAATTGAGGGCTTATTTGGGTATTATACCAATTCAAGATTAAAAAAAAAAATTATGGATGATGTAGTATTGAATAATAATCCTAATTTGTTATTATTAATCTAATTAAAGCTATGTGATAAATAGGTTTTAGCAATGAAATTTGGATCATCATCAACTCAAAGAGACTCCAATAATATGTTAATGAACATTTTGAAAGTTGAAATGTCTTGTTATCTAGTGATGAATATTTTAAAAGTATGTTAATCGTGTGCAGACAAATTTGAGAAACAGCTAGAACCATGAAAGCCATTTTAGGATCTCCGGCAGTATCAATTGCCCTTCAGTTTGATAAATAAGTCAATTTCAAAGAAAGCACATGGTGTGCATAAATGAGTTTGTACACTTTAATTTTACCTAAGCACGTAATTACATTTTTGTTAGTACTAAAAGAATTTAAGATAAGAAAATAAATTACAAATATTAAAATTTAAATTTTATACTTAATAAATATTACTTATTAAAAATTATTATTTGAATCGATTAAATTAAATAAGTATTACTTCTTCAAAATGACTTTTAACACAAACCATAGACAGCTTTTTTATATTCTTTTCAATGCTGTCCTTTTGTTGATATGAAGAGCTGAAATTCTTCTGAAACATTTCGCGCACAAGGAAATTTTAATGAATCCCTTCTATTTGGAGAAAAATGGTC
The DNA here is from genome assembly GCF_002303985.1 of Durio zibethinus. The sequence goes on from NW_019168381.1 coordinate 2,122,886, forward strand.
AGACAGAATGACATATGCACGTGCATGAAAGACATTAACCTTACAAAGGAGCTTGATATATATATATATACATACATATATATATATAGTTTGAAATCAAACCCCATGCCAACAGTGCACATCAACGTGCTGCAGTCACTTATATATATATGTGCTTTTTCTTTTTTCTTTTTCTAGCTATGCCTACCCAACATCGATGCAAATTGAAGACCAAAGATGTGCTAAAATCAATACCAAAATCAATCTTGGATGCTCCATCTCTATTTGAGATTTGGTGGCTTAAAAACCATTAATCCTGGAGGTTTAATTCTCCTAGGCATTTCTCAGGGTTTCCTTTTCTCCATCTAGTACGTGCATTTGACAACAGTATGAATCAACTTCTTATGGAATATATGGGATTTTCATTACTTCAGCTTAGTCTTTGTTTTTGCTTTAATATTTAAAGAAATCAATGAGGTTGATCTAGCTTAGCTCTTCATTTACAATGTTTAATTGGTCAGTTGCACGAAATATTAGTATTTCGTAATGAGGTTTCCTTTTCTCAGTAAATTTTCTTCCTCTCTGGTAAGTGATAACAGAAAGCTAAGGTGATTTGCCCTATATGACAATGGATCAAAGCTGTTTTAAGTTAAGCCCAAATGAGGCCCAAGCTTGGCCTAGCTATTGACTTCGCTTCCCAACCTCATACGAGCACAATAAATCCAGAAATTTAACGAGTTTCAAGTTCTATTTCTAGTTTAATATTTCCAAACTGTTAATTTAAAAAAATAAAAAAAAGTATTAAAATTTTAAATTTAAAGCTATAAAATATCTTTTTTTTTTTAAATATCATATGAATCTGGAAAAAGCTTTTAAACGACTAATCCACTTCTTATTACTATCATAGAACTTATTACAGTTTTTGAGTTTTATAGTTGTTTAATTCAGAGTTTATTTAAGAAATATTAAATGCTGAAAGTGAAATTTACCGACTTTGTTGGGCCATATACAGCACTCTCTTTTTTCTAATACACATTCAGTAGGGTGAAATCGATTGAATTCAAATTAATATAATATTAAATTTAAATTTTAGTTTGATTTAAAATTTAAAATTTTAAGTTCAATTCAAACTCGATCAAAAATTTTTTAGCTCAAATTTAATTAGAGATAAAAATTGAGCTATTTTAATTAGTTCAATAAGTTCAATTAATATATAAAAATAAATTTAATTATTATATTTAATAAAAACTCGATTATTTATACTCAAACTTAAACTCGAGTTTAAATTCGATATATTTTATTAATTAAAATAATAAAAATATATTAAAAATAAAAACTTAATTAGGCTCATGAGTTATTCGACTCGAGTATATGAATACTTGAATTCAATTTGATCGATAAGTCTAATTATTTGACCTCAAGCTCGAATCAATAAAATTGAACCAAATTCAAATTTTATGTGAAATGAACCTAAATAACTTACAAATATTAATATATAATTCATACCTGTAACAGTAAGTGAGCATTAGTTTTGATAATGTTAGAGGGAAAAGCACAATTGTAGGAGGAATTCATATGCTTTTGACGGATATAATATAACAAAAAAGAGTACCACAAGTAAGGAACTCTCATTTTATTCAATAAACAAAGTCCAGTTAAAGTTTTAAGGATGACGTCATTTAATTTAATAAATTAAGCTGCATTCAAACTCGTACGTCTTTGCCTTTATGATAAAAGTTTATATAAGATATATTATTAGTATATAAATATTATATATTGTCAGTAAATAATATTTTATAAAAAATTAATTTTAAAATTTTAAAAAATAAATATACTTAATTTTAAAATATATATTTAAATTAATTTTTTATTTTATATTATTATATAATTGATTGATAATATATAATATTTATATTATAACATTTCATCAAATATAAATCATCAACAACTCGTAGGCATCATATATAGGGAGGGAATAAGGACACTGAGCCTTTGGGCTTTGGATCGAGCTCCATCTTAAAAGAAGAGCCCAAGTTTGGAGTCTCTGAAACGAAGCCAGCTCAAATTTTAAGGTCGTTGCCTTCATAAGGACACCGATGCATGAGTTTCATACTATGTTTACGGTGGTAAGTATCTTTTACAAGAGAGTGACTTTTTTTTTTACCTTGAAACTCATATTAATCATCTCTCCATACTCTTTGGGCCGTCATCTTAGCCTAGCCAGGAGAGGAGGCGACACTGCCTGAATCACCGTAGAGGGAGCAGCTTCCAGCTCCCTCTTGCTCTTCTCCGACTCCGATATCCTGCATTAGACGCCTACTAACTGACCAAGGTTTCATATTTAGTTCATGGAAGTTGAAACTCGTTGAAAAACTCTTTACCTCGTCTCATCATGGCATAAGCTAATGGCACTTACTGTTGCTAATATACTAGAATTTTGCTAAGTAATTATCATAAACTCTCTCATGGGTTCCTTCGGTTTTAGAAAGGAGAAAAAAAATTCAAGATTCAAGAATAAAATCATCATTTCATGTACTATCAGAACAAAATTTTTCAACTTTATATGCAGTAATTTTGGATTAGACACTAGAATCTAAGATTAAGAGGTAAACAAAAAGGTCCAGGCTTTTGTCTGTTGCGACCTGGTCCAAATTCAACCACGCTTGCCCCATAGACGGAGTGGGAGACCATAGATTTTGAGTAGGCGATTGACTATACAAAAAGCAATAACCGCTGTTTCAAACATGGGGTTGATGGGGAGCCCCTCTTCAGCACGGAAAACAAGAATAACAAGTAAGAAAAGATTGAAAAGAAATCATAGCAACACTTAAAATTTCTGCCAACAATCAATATTTAAAACAAAGGATTTTTTTTTTTTAAGGTTATATCAGTCTCATCTTGAAAGGCCAACGCTAGCTTTGATGGCCTAAATTTTTTATCAACTTTTGAGGAGATAAAAACAAAAGTTGAAATAGTAGTTTAATAAGTACTTCACTTACAATTTATTTTAAATTTGTAAATGATAAAATTGTATTTTCATTTGTTGTTTGCGGTATTTGGAAAAGGACTTCTTTTGATGGCAACTGCCGAGAAAAATGTGTTTAGTTGCTAAAACTGAAATCAAATTTCTGTATGGACACGAAGAAAACCGTGTTTTTCTAATATGTGGACTAAATATCTAAATTTTGAGAAACAGGGTTTTCAGGAGGAAATTGAGTAAACAGCACTGGCTTTTCCATCAGGTTGACACTTGTGTTAAAATTAACATACAATGATGAGTTAACACTTTCACAAACATGAAATATATATTAGTCATCAGCTGCTAAAAAGGCTTGGGGAAAAAAAAACAACATATTAATATGCACTAATGAAACTAAGCACTTCATGGATCTAAATTTGAAAGAAATTGACACCGAAACTTAAACTGAATTGGTTACCAAATCTGAAATTTAAATCTCAACGAATGTCATTTCTTTGTTTATCATCATATTCTAAGTCACACAATGTTATTCATCTAAGTAAATATGCAATACTGCCAATGAGGTTTTCCTATCCTGACTGCTGCTGTCTTTCCTAGAACCGGCAACTAAACATATAATTCCAAGTAAAAAGACAATGTTTATATTTCATAAGATGATGGCTAATGTCTGAATTAGCATAGATTCGGAATCAATGAGGACTATACTTGGAAAAAAGAACATTACAGAGAATAGCTGGATCCTAACTTGGTTATGAACTTTTTCAGTTTTCATCTGAAGTGAACGTAGATTACCTTACAATAGGAAACAAGGCAATCTTGGAAAAAAATGGAGATAAAAAAACTAGTAAGATATAATCTTCTAAACAGAATGCTGTATCACTATAAGCTTATAATTATTCATGCAAAAACAGCAAAGATGCTAGGTTTAATGAAATTGGATCAATCAGATAAACATCAGGCTAGACACTTCCTGACTAAAACCCACTTCTAACTTTAAAAAAGAGGTACTTTTTCTGGTAATCAGTGATGATTATGCTTGTAATTTATTAACTAGATGATGCAAAATAGAGGTTTCTTGCTAGTAATGAAATCACAATAAAAAAGAGTGAAAGAAAACGAACAAAAATATGTGACAAAATGATAGTGCTTTGGCCATAAAAGCTTCACAGAACAATTCAGAGCCAAATCATTAAAAAAAAAAGAGATGGAAAAGTATTAAAATCTTACAAGAGATGGTAAACAGTAATGGATTAGGAAAATCCCATTTCCACTCATGTTTGGCACTCACTAATTGATACTTCAGTAAGCAGTTAAGCAGCAAAAAGTTTCGAAAACTGCACTTTCAAGAAAAATATGCCCGTTTAAAGTAAACCAGCAATTTTTAACAGTGGTTCATGAGAAAAGGGCATAAATTCTTTTTTTCTTTTATGGGAGGAAGGAGGTTGACATAAGTTACCCTATTTGATTATATATAGAAGGGTAAAAAGAAGGCCCTGCTCAATACCAGTAAACAGAAAGATAATATAAAACTAGAATCCAAAATTAAAAAAATATAGTACTCAAGAAAATGGACAAGAATAAAAAAAAAAACTTCCTACACTCTTAATTTGAAACAAGTGCCCGGAGAAACTAACTAGCTGCCACAAAAATATGAAAGCCTACATACGCTAACCTTCAAGACAGACAATTGAGATGATATTTAAACTCCTGTGGGTACTAAAACCCAAGTCTCCATTATTATTACCAGGAATATTATCGTGTTCTTCTAACAAGCACCTAAAAGATCCTACATATGAAGCACAAGCTGGCAAAGTCTTCAAACTCAGGCCATGCAAATTGTTAAGTGAGATGGAGAATTTATTCTTGTGAACTGCCATGAAATTTTGTAAAATCAAAATGCATACAAAGCAAAAAAGAATTCCCTATGCTAAGATCTCAAATTTTGTAAAAGATAATTTAGTGAATACAGCTACAAATATATTATATCATATGGGGTGATGAAAACAGGAAGAAAAACAGCAATTAAAGTAATCAACTAAATTTAAACCTTATCAGGAGCTCCTCTTGATGAAGCTCAGATGAATTAGAGGAAGAGTTCTTCCAGATGAAGGAAGAATGCAGAACCTTCAATAATAAATCAAATACGATTATGGATAGCAAATTAACTACACAGCTTGAAACTCTGCCCCCCACCGGTGTAGGGAAGCCTGTCAAACATTATAAGCAATCAAAAGAGTTAGAAAATTTACAAAACCAAATATCCCAAATGGAATACCAATTCAGCATACTGAAATGAAAAGACTTGAAAGAAATTCTCTCTGTTTCATCCACAATTCTGTTTATATCCAATGTCTAAAAAGATTAGCATCAATTTATAAACCCATGAAAACTCTATCCCTACTCTACCCTCTGCGCAACACAAAATAAAAACATAAAAGAAATTAAATATCTTTTCTCATACTCTTTCATTTTCTTTACAAGCATCATATTTTCATTAAACCTCAAAAAAATTTGAGGTCTCAATGAGCCATTCCCTACAAAAGCTCCCAGATTTCCAAATTCACTAACACCATAACCATCCCCTGCAAACATTATAACCAAACTGTTTCAGCTGCAGACGTAAGAAAATAACTGAAAAACTCCCAAAAAAAGTAAAACAACATTAAAAGTTTAAAACACACAATAGTTAAGAAATTTAGAGGCAACCTTTGCATCTGGTAATCTGTTAAGCATCTAAAATCATATCTATTTCTGCAGGTAAACAAGTTAAAAATGTTCAGTTATCAGCCAATAATCCTGAAAACAAACAAGTTTCACATAGAAATTTAGATAAAGGAAAAGAACCTTAACAAGAGCATCAGCAACACGATAATCATCAGCCGTTGTACCAACCAACCATAACCCAGGAAAAACATTCTGAAAAAAAAAAAAAAAAAAAAAAGAGAAACAGGTTAAATTTTTATCACGAAATCAAAAACAAAAACCCAGAAAGATTTTGCTCATACATCAAGCTGTTTCTGAATATTCTTGGGCCTTTTCTTGGGCCTTCTAGCGGGCCTTGATCCTGTCATCACAAAGATGTCTTCTTCAATCTCTTCCCTTGATAAAGCTATCCAAAACTTCTTTTTTTCTTTCTTTTCAGTAACCCCTCCATTTTCAGCCAAACCCCTTAATCTCATCGACTTCGGGGCCGCCGTTTCACTCATCTTTTCCATCATGGATGTCACTCCTGCCGCCGACGTCTCCACCGCTACCTTCCTCGGCCTCAAATTCCACGGTCTCTGCACCGTCTCCTCCTCTTCTTCTTCAGCTTCATTTTTTAGTGGCTTTAACGACTTTTCTTCTTCTTGTTGTTGTTCTCCTTCTTCGCGGTGACTTTGTTTAACGGGTTTTGGTGGGGGAGGGAAGGATAAGCGGTGAATGCGGGTGGAGCGTGACCCTACACGCGTCGGGCGTAGATGGTCGTGGTCCGAGTCGGATTCCGGAGAACGGCGGTGGTCGGTGGTAGCGGTTGAAGAACTACCTCCTCCGTGGGTCCCCCATTTCAGAAACGGAAAGTTGAAGTTGTGTAAAGGCTGTGACTTTACTGGTGCAGTTGCCATCAAAACAATAAAACGAAAACCAACAAAAGAAACAACTACACATAAACGACGACGCTTCGTAAAAGCTAAAAAATTTGGGGAAGGAAAGCACGATGGAGGAAGTGGCGGAGCAAAGGAACAGCAGCCGAAGAGGAAGAAATATCAAGTGACAAATATGTTTGTTGAAGAAAAATTTTTCGCGTAGGTCACTTATACAAAAGCGGGATCACCCGGGTTTTATTCTCCGTTAAGACGTTTTTAGCCTTGCTGTTTTTTTTTTATTTATATTAGGTTAATTTCATCCAAATCCTTCAAATTTAGCCAAATTTAAATTTAAGTCCATTAATTTAAAATATGAACATCCTACTTCAAGTTATTAATATGACCGTATACATTGGTTCTGCCATTAACTCAAATGTTAAAAAATTTGTTATAAGATATTAATGAAACCATTATATTTTTTAATTAAAAAATAACTTGAAATGCTTAATTACAAAAATTTAATGTTTTTTACAACTTAAAAAAATTACGAAATTGTTAATTTTATTCTTTTTTTAAAGAAAATTCAAAATAAATTTAAATAATACTGTGTTGTCGAAATAAAATAAAAATAACAAAATTTTTTTCTTTCTTAAAATGCTAATTTCCTTCTTTCTATTCCTTTTCTTTAAAAGAAACATAAAAAATTAAAGAAAATCATCATCATCTCATCATTTTTTTTCTTTGAAACCTTTGTTGAGAAAAAAATTTTTCTGAATCAATTTCGAAAATTTTCTTTCTTCGATGAAATTTTTTGTTATGTTTGAAATTTTATCGTTTTTAATCATTTTTTCCTTTAAATTTGTTAACTTTACATTTAGGTAATCTTGTAATTGTTCAAATTTAGTTCACAGTATTAATCATTTAGAGGTAGAATATTCATTTATAAAAATTAATGGATTTAGCTTTCAATTTTGACTAACCATGAAGGACGCGGATGGATTTTTCCTTTACATTTACGTATTGGAAGGGAAATACCTTGTTGGTGTTGTACGTTTGACGGTTTCTTGACGTTAGATTTGCATGTTTGGCTGTACTTTTAACGTTAAGCGTTTGATTTATGCACTTTAAATTGGGGTCCATGTCATCGGTGAAATCAGACCGGTTGATTTAGGGAACTTCAGCATTTTTTTTATAATATCAAAATTTTTTAAATAAAAAAAAGGGTTAATCTTGCTAAGAGAGGAACCTCTTTCTATATTTCTTTGTCAATTTGGATTCGATCTTTATAAAAAATACTTCAAAAATAAATTTTGAATGCATCGTATTGATATAAAATAGTACTTCTTAATCATTCAATTATTCTTTAAAATTGTTGCATGCAAATATTTATAATTATGTTCAATTGAATCTAAATTATGGTTAATGGCTATTAATTACTATTGAGAATAATGGTTAAATACACATGAGTAAACCATATCTTCTCATATAGACAAATTAAATTTGTACCACCAATGGTCATTTTCTCAAATTTTGTCCTCAAACATCAACATGTAACATATTCGGTAAATAAGAAAATGACATCAACGATTAATCTGTAATGTACGAGTAATAGGCCATGGACCATTTTTCTAAATTTACTAAGAACTATTCTTGTTGTTAGGTTTGGACTTTGGACCCACTTATATTCTAAAAAGTAAAGTTTTTTTTTATAGCTAATTAATATTTAGATTAGTTGACATGACATTAAATTTACATTAAAAATTTATGAATTCGAAATAATTTATATATGTAATATGTTTTTCACTTGAAAAAGTATAGGGTAAGGAGATAAATGATAGATCGAGAATTAAAAAAAAAAAGTTGTTTATAATATAAAGAGTATAAATTTACTTACATTACATTTTTTATAATTTTTTGTATAATTTATATTTGTTTAATCTGAACTGCTGTATTTCATGTTTTATTAATCTAGATCGTGCACTTCACTTTTTAAATTAATTAAAATGTCTAATTTTTTTTAACAGTTAAATATATACTAAAAACGATAATATTTTCAATTGATATGATAAAGATACAAGATTCGTTTGAAACTTGAGTACATGAAGAGTATGATTATATTGTTAAATCTAATGGTCAATTTGTTTAAATATTTAATCATATATAAAATCTTTACATAATGTTAAAATAAATCTCCAAGAAAATTATTATAATTACTTTTGATTGCTAGATAATGAGTTGACATATGATCAAAATTATTAAAATATGTTTTCTTTCATAATTGATCAAAATTATTATAATATTTATTTTATTAAAATTATGAAAATACTTATCTTATCATAATTAGTCAAAATTACTATAATACCTCACATATCATAATTATAAATGTACCATTATGATTGTTACGTCAAAAGTTAAAATGTAACATTTTATTTAAAAATTATTATAATACTTCTATTAAATTACATATTAAATTTTAAAATAACATAAAATTAATTAGCTATTAAATTATTAGAATCCCTTACCATTGCTTCATAGAAATTTGACATATAGTATTTTGTTTGAAATTTACTATAATATCTCTATTAAATTACATATTAAAATTTAATATAATATAAAATTAATTACATATTAAATTACTAAAATACCCTTATAATTGCTTTATAAAAATTGACATGTGGCATTTTATAGAAATTACATAATACCCCTATTAAATTACATATTAAATTAATTACATAAAACTTAACTACATATTAAAAACTTATAATAAAATAAAAATTAAAAAAATAATGTGGTAAAAATAAATATAAAAAGACAATTAAAATTTTAAATTATTTTTATTTTGTTTTTAAATATTTTTATAAATAAGTTTATAAACTACAATAAATTGAAAATCATGCACTTGATCAAAAGATTAATAAAAATATAGCATTCAAAATATAGTATAAAAATTAACAAAAACTATAATCAATACTATATATATATATTAATTTTAATACTTTTATAATAATTTTTATTCATTTTAGTATTTATTATTTTTATTCAAAAGTTGTTAATTGGTTACCTTTTTTCTTTATTTAAAATTTGGGCAAAAACATCATTTGCTATTAAAATTAAAAATAAAAATAAAAATAATAGTCTACAAACCTGAGTTAAAATAAAAAATAAAAAAATAAAGTGAGAAGAACCATCTGGAAAAAAAAAAGAACAAAAAGATAAATCGTTTAAAAGAAAGAAAATAAGGGATAATCAAGACAAGAAAGAGTGAAAAAAAAATTTTTCCAGAAAGACAAGAGAGGAGAGTCAGTAAAAATATCGAAGAAGGAAGATAAATTTAACTAAAAGAATAAATTATTAGTGTCTTTTAAAAGAGTCCCTTGACATAGGAGAGGCTACAGTTTGGTTTTAAAATTATGTAAAACTAAATAGTCAAATTATTTAAATATTTAATCATATATAAAATTTTATAATAATGTAAAACTAATTAATTTTACACCAATACAATTTCATCTCTACTAAAATAAAAAATATTAATATAATTATGAAAAGTACAAGTCTTATGTATTTGGCCAATATGCATGAACTCTATGTTTTCCAAGTCTATAGGAACTAGGAAAGGAAAAAAAATTGTCATTAAAGTAATTTAAAGGAAAATTTTTACTTCATCACAAACTTTTTTTCCTTAGCAAATCATTTGTATATGTATATATAAATTATAGCATTTGTCATGAAATATCTTTTATATATATTGCTAAACGTGCAATTTTCTCCCCTCCCCCGCCCACCCCCCCCCCCCCCCAAAAAAAAAAAAACCCAAAGTTATAATGTGTATTTTCTATTTCATCTTTTAATTTGTCATTCTACCATATGTTTGTTAAACTTTGCTATTTATTATATGATAAATATATATATAATATTGCTATTTTCTCAATAATGGGTTTTTTTTTTTTTTTCACATGAATTTTGTATTTTGTATATTATGAGTTTATCAACTAACATGGTCTTTAGTATTAAAAAAAAAAAAAAAACTCGACTAATAAGATAGGTTGAAAACAATCCTAATCCACCAACTTACACGAGCAAAAACAAAGAGATAAAAAAAAACAAAAAAAGTCAAGTGGGGCTTGAGTAATTTACATTTTTTTAGATCTTAAGAATTAAATGATACAATGTCATTTTTATATATTTTATTTTAAATTTTATTTTATAAGTTATTAATTTAATTATATATTAATTATGTAAATTTTATATGTTTAATTTGATTTAAGTCAATCACTTCTTAAATTTATTTTTAAAAATTTGTTAAGTCCTAACATTTTATTAGTTATAACCAATTTGAGCTTTTGTATTAAAATTTGATAATTTTAGACAATATATAATAATATGTTATGAAAACGATAAAAAAATATATGAAGATGATAAAAAAAATAAAAATAATACGATTTAAAATTTTAATAAAAATTATATATAAAATTGATAAAAATAATAAAATATGTTTCGTATATGATATGTTAACATTAATTGTGACATAATAATTTTTACATTTTATATATATTTGAAATAAAAATATAACATAAATATACAAATTATTAGATATTTCATATTAATTAAATTAAAGTAATGAAATTATCAATCACATTAACGATTAAGTTGTAATTAAGAAAAAACTTTAGGGATGAAAATGAAAATAGTTGTAGATAAATAAATTTACAAGTTTGGTCTTAATTGTTGTGTTTAATTACAATGAAAAAAGTTACATTTTTTTTTTCTTTGCTATCGCCTTTGGCTTTTTCACGACGGCATTAGGGAGATTCCAAACTTTACCCATCAAAGAAGTTATACATATCTAAGCTTCATTTTCTCACGTGAAATTTCCTTTCTGTTATCATCAAATTTTTTAACATTACACCTTTTCTCACATCATATTTTCACGAGAAACAAACAAATCTAATAGTTACACATTGGCCAATTCAAATAGTATTCCCTTTTGACTTTTGAAAAACTTTCTATGATATATATATATATATATGTATATATATTTTCACGTTTTGGGTCCTAAGCACTTCATATTTCTTCTACCATATTGATGGCTATTTCATTTTTTTAATTATAATTGACAACTTCCAAAGTCTAAATCTTCTTATGGTTATGGACCCTATTTTTATTTATTTTTTTCTTCCTTTGGACCATTGACAAATCAATGATTAATTTCATAATAGGATGAGTTTATTTTTTTATTTATTTCCTTTTAAAAGTTCAATGTTGTTTAGGTCCTCAACTTGGAGTCTAATGTAAAAAGGAATGAACATCCATGAAATTTTACTTTATTTTATATAAAAAATTAATATTTGATATATTATGTTTCATTTTATTTTTAATTAATTTTTTATTTTTTAAAAATATTTTAAAAAAATGTATCACCCTTTAACTTCATTTATGAAATAAAAAAATAATTATTAATATATTTGATAATTTCTCATATATAAAAATAATTGTTGTTACTTGTTAGAGGCTGGATTCATCTTAATTTTCCTTTTCTATTCTTTTGACATATCATTTCTAGAAGCTCCATTTTTAACAAATAATTTAACTCCTCGTCAACAACAAACTAAGTTTAATTTTCATTTAACTAAAATAAATAATTAGTTTTATTAGTGTTTTTGGATTAAAACAAAAATACAAATGATAAAATAAACCAAAATAAAAGACCGCACCTTCCGGTGGCTCCAAACCGTTGACTTGTAAATTTTGTCAACTAACGGTGAGGATTAGCCGTCTTTACTTCTTTGCCTTTGATAGTAATTTTATTATTATTTTTTAAAATGTACCCTGTTTTTTGGAATGAAAATGATTGTACGAAGTAATATATAGATATGGGATTTTTTTTAAAAAAAAAAATTAAAATTAGGGTGTCAAGGATGGAGAAGTTTTAAGCTTACAATATGTTATTTTAGTTGCTTTTTTGTTATGAATTTCTTGACCATTTATTTATAACCAAAAGAAAATAAAAAATATAAGAAAATATTTTTAATATAATTTTTTTTCTTATTTATTAAATTATGATTAAAGTTTAAATTCAAAACCGACGATAAGGTTACATGTAATACAACTATACACTACTAGACCAAATTATTTATTTATGTGGGCTGCTTTTTGGGTATCTAATCGACCCGGTTTGATCCGACCCAAGCCCAATTATCTCCTCCCACCGCCATGATTGGGAATCCAAATTGCCATGTACATCACCAATTAAAAAAAAAAAAAATCCGTCCATCAAAAAAGTTGTTTTTTTCTTTTTCTATTATTAATTTTCCGCTCAATTAGCCCTAAACCCTTAGAACGCTCTCAAACTTTACTCACTTTTCAAATTTTCCTCTTCTTTTTCCGGAACAAATCCTTAACAAAAATGGAGAGACCCGAAATCAACGGTCCGATTTTCCCTTCAAGCTCGGCAAGTAACGGCCGCTCCGCTAGATCACCGGCTCCTCTTCCTCCTCTTCACCCCAACTTCAGTAGCCGAGCCGTTCAGGTTCCCTTCCCTAACTGCCAACTGCAATACCCTAGCGCTTTACATTGCTTTGATTTTTAATCTTTTTTATTGTTTTTTGCTGCTTTATAATGTTACTGTAATAAGGAATTAAGTTCATATTTGCTTGCATAGAATTGATTCTCTTAGAAACTTTTTTAGTTAAATGATAGAATTTTAGATTCAATTAATTAATCTTTAAAAAAAAAAAGTTGAGGTGAATTAATAGCTTATTATGTAATGGTAGAATGAATTATTATATAGCTTGAGTGTACTGTTTTTCGGAGATTGTACTATGGGAAATTATATATTTATATTAGGTTTTAATTTTAAATTTCAGGAAGCTTTGGAACACTTGGCATCGATCGACCTTAGTGAGTTAGTCAATGAGGCGAAAATTGAGTACTGTCGAGCAACTAGAGATTTAAGAAGCTGTGGACGTTATGTACAGCATGCTTTGAACTCGTGTGGACATGCCTCGTTATGTGCGGAGTGTAGTCAACGGTGTGATCTTTGTCCAATTTGTAGAACCCCAATAATAAAAAGTGTTGATAATAGACTTCGCCTTCGCCTTCGCCTTCGCCTTTATGATGAGTGCATAGATGCTGGCCTCATTTCTAGAAGATGCAACGAGAGGTTTCAAGATAAAGAAGATAGAGATAATCAACTGACTGCTGATGTTCAACGTCTTTTTTCATTTTTTGATGCAGCCTTGAAGAATAACCTGGTTTCTTTGGTTTGTCATTGTATCCTTTTGCTGTTTTTCTATTTATCAAGTTCAGCCTTTTAGGGCATATTGGTTTGTTTCTATTTTTTATAACATGCCCCAAATTCTGTTGTCGTGGTTGTCTTCCAGAAGTTCATGTTACCTTTAACAGAAAAATAACAGACGTTACAGATATATGTATGGATGAAACTGCTGTTTCCAGTGATGCTGTCACTGCTTTGTTGCTGGATGAGAAGGTTATCAAGGATTGGGTCAAGTTGGCGTTTAAAAACATTGCAACAGAACTTCAAGGGATATGTATCCTTAAAGATTTTGTGAAATGCTTTAAGAACTATGCTATTTTGGTATTTTGCCTATACCATGTGTGTTGGGTGTTCCCTAACAGTTTTTATCAGATTGTCTTGAGGTCGAGGAAATGAAAAATAGGTTAGCTTTGCTTCTAAAGTTTTCAATACATCTGGCCAGCTTATCCTGTGTGCTTGAAGTTTTGGAGTCATCTTTCAAGGGTCGTTTTTCAGCACAACTCCATGACTTGCACCATCTTCAAGAGAGTATATTGAAGACAAAGCAGGTTCGATTTAGTTAGCTGAATGTTTTAGCATATTTTAGCATCTTTTAAGAGCAATATGTTTGTAACCAAGTCTCGGAACCTACTATCTTGAGAGCCAACTAAATATAGAATAACAGCAGATGGAGTTTGGAATTTTGAGAAATTAATCACTGCCATTTGATCATTGCACTTATCTGAACTTCTGGTGGCAATGTTATTATGTGCACCTTTTGTCTTTGAATGCTGTAATTGTGTCATTAGTTTCATTAAAATACTCATTTTAGCCTTTCACTGGACAAATGAAGAATGGTTGTCTCATTAGACTTTATAGCTGATATAGGCTTTACCAATCATGCAATAATCAATATTTTCTAACACTATTTGTTCTAAGTTTTCAGCATCTTGAGATCACAATATGGTGTATTAGGCACCAATTCTTGGAACATGTGAAGTCTCGTCATGCTAATTTCACATCCTGGTGTAATCTTGTTCGTGAAAGGAAATCAGCTGCAATTAAGCGTGCATGGCCGCCTGATGCGACAGATCACTCAGCTGACTCCATTGGACAGTGCGGTTCTCTTTTCATTGAAGATGCCCTATCAAATCTTGACATAGAGCAGGCAAACAACCAGGAGATAGGAGGAGAGTCAGGTTTTGCATTTTTGCAGAAGAATGGAGCCTTGTCATTTTTACAGTCTAAAATAGAGGGAATGACAGGATGTTATCCTTTTGAAAGTCTTCGAGCTGCTGTGGACATCCTCTTTCTACGTGGTAGTTCTGATTTGGTGATTGCAAAGCAAGCAATTGTATCCTTCTCTTTTATATATGATTTTCATTTAGGATTTGTCTGTTGATAGGACATGTTTCCAGTTAGGCAAATGCCTTTAATTTTCTTAACTGAGATGCAGTTTGTATATTACCTGTTTGATCGGCATTGGAGTAGGCCTGAAGAAGAATGGAGACATATTGTGGATGACTTTGCAGCCTCCTTTGGTATAAGCAAGCATTCATTACTTGAATCATTCACTTTCTGCCTTCTGGATGATCACTCAGATGAGGCTTTACTGGTAATTTCCATATCTATTCTTACAAAAGCTTGTTATGTCTAAATGCCCACTTTTGCTTGCTGTCAAGGCACCATGCAGATTTCTGATTAATTCTATGAACTTTGCGAATGACATTGCCCCTTTAACTTCTCTGCTACTCACTACCTCCTAATTAAATGGATTAGTCTGATGATTTCTATTGCCATTAAATTATACTATGATATGTAGATTGGTATGAGTGTCCAGCTTGCTTAAAGTGACTTTTGAAGTATATTGCTAAATGGATTTCTATTCTAACTTGCTTGCCTAAGCTTTGATGTGAACTGTACCTTAGTGATAAGACTTGAATGTTGAGCATTGTTGTTACTATGCACAGAGTTTTAATTTTGCTGGTTAGCTCAAACTAGTGGTATTATTTTTAATTTTGACCTCAAATTCTGTCCATATTTACCATTGCTGGTTAAGCTCAAATTAATTGGTATTATTTTTAATGTTTGACCACTAACTCTGTCCATATTAGGTTCTTCCGTTTTCTCCTGTAAATGGTCGTTTCTTTTTCTAATAGTGAGTTCTAATAGACTAATATCTTAGTGAATTAATATAGTTCCTCTAGCCAAAATTAATTATTTGACCATATTGTTGTGGACCATTGTCTTGTGTAGAACCATGTCCTTGTTTAATTTTGGGGATGACAGTAGAGAACTATTTTGTGTCCTTCGAGCTATGCTCATTCACTCTTAGTATAATTCCATGTGCTGATTATTTTTAACTAAATCAAATTTCTCAGGAATCTCGACAACTTCTTCCAGAGATCTCTGGTCCAGCAACTCATCCTAAGATTGCACGAGTTCTGTTAGAAAGGCAGGATGCTGATGCAGCTCAAATGGTGTTACGTTGGTCTGGTCGTGATACTGGATCACAGTTGGTTTTGCTTAGTGAGGCTGTCAATATTGTTCGGGTGAAAGTGGAGTGTGGGCTTTTGACTGAAGCATTTATGTATCAGCGAATGCTGTGTACCAAAGTCCGAGAAAACAAGTTCAAGTATAGAGCTAGTGGGGATGAATTTGATGATCTGAAAGTTCAATTCAGGTCCTGGATGGACTGGATAGAAGTATTGGTCACTGAATTTTGTTGTTTATGTATTCGGAGGAATTTGGTAGATCGGATAATAGAGTTACCATGGAATGCTGATGAGGAGAAATATATCCACAAATGCCTGTTAGATTGTGCAACTGATGAACCCTCAACTGCTATTGGAAGTCTCCTTGTTGTATTTTATCTTCAGGTAACTTGCAGAACTATGAAAGATCAATAAAGGGATATCATCTTGACTCTTATGTCATTTTAACTTAATATCCATATATGTACTGCATGGAATGGTGTAACATTTAGGTTTGGGCTCATGGATGCTGTATATTGTTCATGACTTGGCCTATGTTTAGGTCTTAAATTGTTATTGTGTTTCACATTTTAACTGTTAGATGCTCTATAATTCTCATTTTTGGCTGATCCAATGGATTCCAACATCACTTTTAGGGGTGCTTTTCTAGGTTAAATAGATGATTATTACCATGTATTATCAGTGTATTACCAGAGCTTATGTATTAGTTTTCTGTTACTAATCCAGCGCTCTCGATATGTTGAGGCATGTCAAGTCAATGATAAACTTTGGAGCTTGGAGCAAGACTTCATTTCAACTCATTCTGTCAAAGAAGAATTTCTAGAAATTCTATCCAGAATGGAATCACGTCGTCAGAGGAGAAAGGAATTGGTTGTAAGTGGTTTAAACTTTGAGGGTATTCTTGTTGCTGCTATAAAAGCAATTCAATTCTATCATTTTTACCCTTTTTTTTTTAGGGGAGGGGGGGGGACTTTATGGTTATGGAGTTGGTCTTGTTTGAAGAATGAATTTGTTTTCCATGCTTGGTGACTGGTAGCAAGTAGCATTTATAGCAAATCTACTGACTTGCTTACCTTTTTTCAATAGGATAAAGGTATAGAATTGCTGCCAGAAGTCCTGCAGCAACAAGTGAAGACTGGAACATTGCCTGATGTTGCTTCTGGTCAAGAGGATGAAATGCCAGCAAGATCTTGTCTTCCTGAGTTGCAAGAACCAAAATTAGCTGGTTTCTTGGTTCCCTCCACTTCTGATTCTATTGTTCTACATCCAGACCATGCGGCTACTCCTTTGAGACCACCAGTTTTTGAAATTCCTAAAATATTGGGTGGTAACGTCCACATTTCTCATGTTGAACCTGGTAACCACGGATCTGCATCAATTCTCCAGGGAAGGTTATTTGGAGATGCAGAACGAGTATCAAGTGTTGAAGTTGGCAAAAACTTCAAATTTGAGGACATCTCAAGTCCTGGAATTCATCTTATAAGTCCCGCTTATGCTACACCATTGAAAGGAATCAGTTGGAGTTCATCAAGAGAGCTTCCAAACAGACACCTACAAGAAAGACAATCTGATAAAATCATTTCAGAGGCTGAGCAAAATGGGTTTGTTAACCAAGTCCGCAATACAAGTCCTCCATATTCCCGAAGGGTGAAAGCTAATCCCACATCCACAGCTAGCAGCAACTATGGTTTGTTTAAAGGTTCTGCAAATAACTTGTGCTCTAATATTTCTGGTAAGAGGGGCCAATCATACGGAGATGACAGACATGGGAATGTGCCTCCTACAGAAGATTTAATGGATGTCTCTTGGAGGTAAAGCTTTTGATTTCTTCTCTTATTCTCTCTTTTCCTTTGCACTCTCTTATGTATGGTTCTAGACATCGCGATAATCACATGGGGGGGAAAATTTTGCTATATCATCTTTTCATCTTGTTTCTTGTTTTTGCATATCTGCAGCCGTGGAGAGAGTTCTTTTGAGGATAGAAATGCAAATGGGGTGCTGAGATGGAGATCTGATGAAACTAGTGATGAGGAAGAGCAGAGTCCAAGCAGAACCATAGAAGTTGGTGCAACCCCCATGAGGGGACATAGAAGAAGGACATTTGCCAGAAGATGAATGTTCTGGATGCCGATGTATTTCACCATTCTGTCACCTGAATATATTCTTATCCTTCCCATAACGACTCGGCAAGAATGAGCCTGAAGCGACCCAACCCTGTAAATTAGGGGTGAGAGTAGCATTGCTCATGTTGCACAGTTTTCATTCGGGGAAAAAGGTACAACTGTCTTATACTGGTCTAGAATTTGCGTGTATCTCAGATTGAGAGGAGCTGGTTATTGGACCATGGTTGTCTTCTTGATATCAAGTTGATGAAACTAAGATTTTTGATAATTAAAGTGATCAATTCATCAAGGATCACTCATAATTTTTGTATTTTGTTTTTTTAAGTGAGCTCCAAGTGCTTAAGGCACCATTTTGATACTTCCTAGTTTGTTGATCTTAGTAAAAACATTTTTATTTGCATGCTGAAGTAGAGAAAGAAATTAAAATTGATCGAGGATGAGCTTATATCTATGTGAAAAAACTATCTCATTCAATTAAGAATCCCACTAAAAGGAAAAAAAAAAAAAAAAGCTCTGAACAATAACCCAATCAAACGGACACCATTTAAAGGACTTGACAGAGACCATTTGAGCAAAACCTCAGCAGGCATCGTCTGCCATGTTGAGGGAAAATAGGTAAAGTAGCGAAGGTAGAAGTGCGACAAACCCAATCGAAAGGTAATATTCTGTGATTTAATAATTCATATCAAAGTGCTGCTAGCTAATCGGTCAAATATAAACATTATCTTCTATATATTTTTTTGGTGCATAGAAGTATCTTTTATTTGTACATTTCATGTTCATATGGTTGAAATAAAGAGATTTTTTTAATAAAGTTCAAATTTATCGATTTATTTTTTTGTGGGCCAATTTAAAAGGATTTGTTTTGGGCCTATGTTATTGGTTTTTGGCCCAATTTACTACTCAACTTCAGTTTGAACCTTAGGTTTCTTTAAGTTATGGGCTTTTGGCCCAATTGACTAAATCGGTTACAGAATGTGGTATAAATAACGGGTGACCTAACCCGCTCCCTTCCAAAAACATCGAAAAAAAAATTCCCACCAAATCTCAACGGTATTCTTCTTTCATTTTTTTTTTCCTTGTTGATTCTATTTCCTTGCCTTTTTCTACTGTCTTTGCTTCATCTTTTACAATAATCAACCTTAAACCGCACATTCTAATTTTAAAACTTTTTATTCTCTTCATTTTCTCTTTCCTTTAATTTTATAACGATATACCCTAAATTTTTTCTTTTAAACCTAACTTTTAGATTTCGTGAGCAATTTGACGGGTTCTTTCATCCTAGAAATCTCCGTAGTTTTTAACATTTCTGTTCTCTCTTGCTTCTTCAGATTGTGTAGACTTGGTATTTAAAACAGTTTAGTTTAAGTTTTACAAAAATTAAGAAAATTTTTTCTCAAAAAATACAAAATTTAACCTAAAAAACAGTCATACGTCGCATTTAAATGATTCTACGTGTACGGTCCAATTAAAGATTATGTTCGTTCCCAACAACGTCCTCACCCTACACGTGTCATATTAAATCATTCCTTCAATATGATTTCTCTCTCCCACTCATTAAAAATAATGTTTTAAAATTTGTACAATATTTTGTTAATAGTATTTACAAAGTTAGTAGTAATATTTTATTTTGTTTTACCTTTTTGACATTGTTCTTGAGATGGACCTTTGATAAATGGATTTTCCTTTTTTTTTCCGCTCTATAAAACAAAGGGGGAAGAGGAAAGGGGATTTGGTAATGCAAAGTTTTACCATTTTTCTTTGTTACGTTATTAAAGAACAACAATTAAAAATTATATCTATTAATTTAAAATATGATACAATATGATATGAAAATAATAAAAATAAAAGATATAAAAATATTATAGTTTAAAATTTTAAAAATATTATAAATAAATTTAATAAATTTAAAATTTATATTTTATGTTTTTATATTTATACAAATTATAATATATAATTTTCATATAAAATATGATATGAATATAATATTTTACATAATATGAAAACATAAATTATCAAATTTATTATATAAAAACAATACTAACTTTTTATGTAAAAAAATATAAAATGCAAAATATAAAGACATGTAAAAGATTTTTGAAAAAAATACTATTTGTTTCCTCGCATTTGTTTCAATATTTTATTTTGTTTTTTTTTTTTTACTTGGTGATAATTTGTTGGTTTGACTATAATGTCTCATTCGTAAATAAATTGATTTTCTTATTAATTGATAGATCTTTATATAAGTATTCTTATATTTTGTATTTTTTAAAAAATAAACAAAGCAACTAAAAATACAATAAATTCAATCATACCATACATTTTGTTTTTCATTTTTTATGATAAGATAAATTTCCACTTAAATTAAACTTGAATGCAAGATCTTGAATCTTTCCTAAATAAAGAAGCATCACATAACTATTAAATCAAGTGCACATCTTGCATTATACCTTAAATTTGCATCAAACAATATTTGGTGCATCAAACATCAAATCATACTTTGAAATATATATATATATATATTCATATCACAATCTTACAAATTTAGACTTGTATCATACTAATAAAATATTCTTTGTTATCCTTTTGTTAACAAAAAATAAATGCTTATCCACATGTACACTAAAGGTACTTTATCCTACCTTGGTAAAGAAGTAAACATATTTTTTCTTTTTTCTTTTTAATATTATAGGCCAAAATATTAAAATTTTACTTTTAATAAGACAACCTTAGATCTTACTCCTTTTGGATAATACTTGTTTAATTTTTTTATTTAAAAAAAAATGGAGAGACAACGTTGGAGTAAAAAATTGTTGTTAAATGGACTCATGTTGAAGTCAACTGCCCCACACCAAAGCGCACGATAAGTCAACCAATTTTGACCAAATCAACGGATAGAAATCCAAATTGTTCATCTCTCCGAGAAAACTCCGCGAAGCACCGGATCATTTCATTTTCTCTGTAATAAAAACATGATATATGGAAACCGTCTGTACCTCTTTCTCTCTCCCATCTGCTAATACAGACGGAGGGAGGAGCCAAATAAGGAAAAACTTTTTTTTTTTTGGGGCCAAAGGTAAAGGCCTAATCCACATGCGATTTGGTTTCGGACCTTCAAAGATCCGATTCGCAATTATCTCTTTACTTTCCCGTCTGATCTTATCCAAAACGAACCTACCAGGGCGGGAAAAATGACGCGTCGGTGCTCGCATTGCAGCCACAACGGGCACAATTCTCGGACCTGCCCGAACCGAGGGTTCAAACTTTTCGGAGTCCGGTTGACTGACGGGTCGATTCGGAAGAGCGCCAGTATGGGCAATTTAAGCCAATACTCGGGGTCGAATTCGGGCGCGCATAACGGAAACGGGTCGGGTTCACCCGGTGAGGGTCCGGAACACGCCGACGGCTATGCTTCTGAGGATTTTGTCCCCGGGTCGTCTTCGAGTCGCGAAAGGAAAAAAAGTATCACTTTTTTCAAGGATTAATTTGATTTTTCTTATTTTGCTTAATTTTATTTGCTTTATTGCTTTGGGTTTTTATTTGGGGGTTAATTAGAGTAAAGACTCTTTAAC
The DNA here is from genome assembly GCF_002303985.1 of Durio zibethinus. Next base: position 2,144,850 of record NW_019168381.1, read on the forward strand.
TTGTATAAAAAAAAATTCCAAATACTTAAGTATTTGCTTGGGCTTAAAGATAGTATGATAGTTTATGGATTTAGAGTAAAGTTGTATTGTTTCAAGGTAAATTTGGAATTTTAATTTAGAATTATTTTTCTTTTGGTTGAAATAAGGTGGGTTGTTGTTGAATTAAGAAATGGATCATATAACTTAATGTCTTTAATAATGATGTAGAGTATCTAAAGATATGTGAAAATGGTGGATAAAGAAATATGAGAAGCACGGGGGGGAGGTTTATGATCAGAGATGTTAAGGATTTTAATCCCAAAAAATTTTGATGACTATGATGTGAAATTTATTGGTTTAAATTATGTTCTAAAAAATGAGATTATCAGGTGTGTTCTCACTGAATTTTGGAGGTAATATAATTGTGTTTTTTTTTTTTTGGGTGCCTGTGATTGTCTACACGGTTCTTGTTTTGGATAATCCTCTAAAATATTGATCATAGACACTGGTCATGAGAAGTCTAGCAGCCACTGACAATGGTAGAATTTAAATGGTATAGTAATGACTAGGTTGCTACTTTCACGTCAATGTTTAGTGTAGGAAAAAGTATAGTAAGCAAGGGTATAGTTTCTGCTATTATTGAATTTAGTTATATGATTTGTTTTGCAGGCGTTCCTTGGACGGAAGAGGAGCATAGGATGTTTCTACTTGGACTGCAGAAGCTTGGGAAAGGTGATTGGCGTGGAATCTCACGCAATTATGTTATATCAAGGACTCCTACTCAAGTAGCTAGCCATGCCCAGAAACATTTCATCAGGCAGTCCAATGTCTCTAGGAGAAAAAGACGTTCCAGCCTCTTTGATATTGTAGCAGATGAAGTTAGTGCCGTTCCCTCTATGATGATACCTCAATTGTCATATCTTCCTTGTATGAATAACAAATTTGACTCAGTAGTTTTTGATTGACTATTTTTGAACCTTTAACTACTTTTATCCATTAAGAAATTAATAGTGTAGATATGACTAGGATGAACATACCCTTGAGATTTCTGTTCTTTGCCTGTGCATATTTTACTTCTTTATTGTTGGAATTTATCATTAGCTCACTTACTTTGTCTAAATAATATTAATTCCAGAAGATATGCTTTGTTTTATACCGAATTAAAATGGGAAGCCGTAGTTTTTCCTATTTTATTACAGTTTTTTGGTGTGTAGTTATTCTATCTTATTGCTTTTAGAGATAATTGGTTTATCCAATTTACATACAATGTCCATATGAACATTCTTCGGTGAATTTGTTTTTATGGATGCATTGCAATTGCATCCAATGCTGGTAAACATTGTTTATTTTCTCTTTGTCTAAGAGATTTTTTCTTCACATTCTTGCAGTTGGGCGACACTCCAATGGTATCTCAGGATTTGTTCTCTGCAAATCATCCACAGGCTGAAGCACCGAGCAATGACCAGTTGCCTATTCCTCCCCCATTGGATGAAGAAGATGAATCAATGGATTCCAACAACTCGAATGATGGGGAAACTGTTCTTCCACATTTGGAGAGCTCACAACCTTGTTACCCAGTCGTATATCCTGCTTACTTCTCACCATTCTTTCCATTGTCATTTCCATATTGGATGGGTTATAACACAGAACCAACCAAGAAGGAGTCACATGAAGTGGTCAAGCCAACAGCAGTACATTCAAATTGCCCGATCAATGTTGATGAGCTGGTGGGCATGTCAAAATTGAGTTTGGGAGAATCTATTGGTGATAGTGGCCCATCCTCTCTTTCATTAAAACTTGATGGTTCGTCTAGACTGTCTGCTTTCCATGCCAATCCTTCTCCTGGTACTTCAAGCATGAATTCAAGTGGGAGCCCAATTCATGCGGTTTAAGACCGACTTTATCTGAATTATTGTCTTGTGTTGGCTCAGGGACTGTGAGCAGTACAGGTTATTGTCAATAGAAGACTAATAATGTGCAGTCTGGTTTGGGTTTAGTTATATATTACTTTTGTGGGATCAACCCAATAAGTTTGTTTCTGTTTTTAGTAATTTAATTCAATGCTTAGCTTTAGGCTGTAGCATCTTTAGAAATTATTTGAATCTTCTAACGGTGTGTTCCTCATGATGGGCTTCACGCCTCCCTACAATCCCTGTGTGTTTCCAAATCTACTTTTCCCATGCTCTCTCTCCAGCAATTCACGAAGCACATCTGAAACAGCAATTGCCTTCCATTGATATGCAACACATTGAAAGAAACCATATGCATGGGTATGGATGCGGATATTAATTCTGCTGGTGTTACCCAGAAGAGGCCTCAAAGTCTTCTTGAAAAAGTAGTCGGAGGTGCTCGGTGATGATGGCAGGGCCAACGGGGGTTCAAGCTCTAGGCCAGCCCACATGTAGTTGCCCTGGAACCCGGTCTTATCGGGCTTCTTCTTGTAACAGGGTCCAGTTTGTTGTAGACCTGTGGTTTTACTTATATGGTAGCCCATCCATGAAAATGGATAGCACGAAGGGCCCGTAGCATACCCAATTAAGGAGTCTTGATGCCCCATTAAAGCCCAACCCCTAGAGACAAAAAACCAAGCATTTTCCTAACCCAGGCAGAAAATATCATCAAACGCCCCAAAAAAGACCCATCAAACACGACCAACAAGACCGAAAAAAACATGTTCAGGCTCAACAGAACCATTGCCACTCCCAAGCTATGGAACAAAAGGAAATCCCAACAGCAACAACAACAACAACCACGCAGATCTCCATTCTTTTTCCTCTCACTCTTTCTCCTTTCTATCCTCTTTTTCTTCTTCCTTACTTACACTTTCATCCCCAAATCCCTCTTCTCAAACTCTTCCAAAACGATAAACGAAGCCCTATACCCCCAGTACACACATTGCAAAACCCAGATTCCAGGGGAGAAATTCTTGTGGTATGCTCCTCATAGCGGGTTTAGTAATCAGCTTTCTGAGTTCAAAAATGCAATTCTAATGGCGGGTATTTTGAACCGTACCTTAATTGTCCCTCCTATTCTTGATCACCATGCCGTAGCTCTTGGTAGCTGCCCTAAGTTTAGGGTTCAAAGTCCTAAAGAGATCCGGCTTTCCGTTTGGGATAATGTCATTGAACTCCTTAGAAGTGGGAGGTAACTGGGTATTGCCCACTTTCTTTGTTTATATATATCAGTTTCAATTAATTTCTCTGGTAAATTGTTGAACATTTGTATGTTTGAATTCTGGGCTTTAGTATTTTTACCTTTTAGACTAATTTTCTTTTATTGATTCTCTTCTACTTTGTTGTGGCAAAATGTGGTTATACTTAATTGGTGATAAAAAAAAAAATACCACAAGAGAAAATCAGGGGTGTTCCAATCTTGTTTCTATTCTGTTTTTGTTCTTCAGCTATATACATACATACATATATATATATATATATATATATGTGTGTGTGTGTGTGTGTGTCACTTTTAGCAGAAATAAATTGTTTTCTCAGCCTAAAGCTCATAGTAAACGTAAGATTTGTAACTTGGCGCTTTGATTTTCCTCTTGTTTTCTATGAATTATGAACATTTAAATTATTCCAGCTTATTTCTTGAAAACAAATTTTAGATTTTTTTTTTTTTTTTTGGCAATGCTGCTGCGGACTTTGAATGCAGGAAGGTTCGATTACTAAACAAATTCAGTATTGCCCAACTCCATGTTTTTGTTTCTAGTTTATGTTTCAGTTACACTTCTATCTGTTGTTGCAGGTATGTCTCCATGGCTGATATCATCGATATTTCCGCATTACTTTCATCTTCACTTGTTCGAGCCATAGATTTCAGGGTTTTTATGTCCTTGTGGTGTGGTTTGAACATGGATTTGGCTTGCTCCTATGAATTGAATGCACGTCTGTCTATGGTTGATAGCCTAAAGCAATGTGGCTCTCTTCTCTCTGGGAATGATGGTAATATAGATCAGTGTTTATTTGCTGTAGATGAAGATTGTAGAACAACAGTTTGGATGTACCAAAATGAAGTGAATGGGGCGTTAGATTCATTCCAACCTGACGAACAACTCAAGAAAAAGAGGAAAATTTCATATGTTAGGAGACGTAGAGATGTATATAAGACTCTTGGACCTGGTAGCGAAGCAGAATCAGTCACTGTTCTGGCATTTGGAAGCCTTTTTACAGCCCCATATAAAGGTTCAGAGCTCTATATTGATATCCAAAAAGCACCAGGAGATCCGAGGATAAAATCTTTAATTAAAAAGATCGAGTTCCTTTCATTTGTCCCCGAAATTATAAACTCGGGAAAGGAGCTTGCTGTTCAGACAATAAAGGCTCCTTTTTTATGTGCACAGCTTAGGCTGCTAGATGGGCAGTTCAAGAACCACTGGAAAGCTACTTTTTTGGGTTTAAAACAAAAATTAGATTCATTAAGGCAGACAGGTTCTCGACCAATCCATATCTTTGTGATGACTGATCTCCCTCAAGGCAATTGGACTGGAACTTACTTGGGTGCTTTGGCTAGGGATTCAGCTAATTTTAGGCTGTATTTCCTGAGAGAAGGAGATTTGTTGGTGACGAAAACGGAGAAGAAACTGGCACTTGCAGGACATGGCCTGAGGTTTGAATCTGTTCCTGGCAGTATGGTTGCAGTGGCTAAGTTGGAGAAACATTGCTCTCCTGATATATTCCCCGATGTACTCCTATACATAGAGGAAACAGTTTGCAGTTGTGCATCACTTGGTTTTGTTGGGACTGCTGGGTCAACAATAGAAGAGAGTATTGAGGCTATGAGAAAATTTGGCACATGTTACAACTCCAACTCAGACAGCAATGTGACATATATTCGTTTATAGCTCACTTGATGGAATATAACTGGTTGTTATGTATGTTGAAGTCCCTAACTTCCACATCAGCTAGTTTGTTTATTGTCATACCTAAGGGACTGTGCTCCTGGCCACCTGTGATTCTGCCCATGCTTGCTTCTTATTCTTTGGATAAATCGGGTTCAAGATAAACCTAAATCCTAAACCACAATCAATTAACTATTAGGATTTTGCCTACTGCTATCAATTAAACGGTAGGACTTTCATATCTTGAGCATTTATCGTTTATTTTATTAATGCTTTGTCACAAGTCTATTTTGCATTAGTATTAATAGTATTTCATCACCTACGATTTTTTTTTTCTCATTCTGCCACTTTCAAACATGACATGAAAGTGACATTTATATTATTTTAGCTATTACAATATTATTATTAGTATGCTCCTGCAATCACCAAGAAACATGTTTATTGTTTAAGGCAAGAAAACAAAAGCCACACAGTGTCATAGAAGATGTCATCAAGGCGATAACTACAAGGTAAGGATTTTTTTTTTTTCAAATTTATAGAAACAAAGTTTGGAGTTAATAAGAAAAAATTATAAATAATGAATTTTCGATCCAAAATAATTTTAAAATAAATTACTACTACCATATGTTAAAAGTTTCAATTTCAATTCAATAAATAAATTTTACTATATAAAAAGTTTCCGGGGTTTATATTGTATTAAAAATAAAAATTGAAAATTTAACCGAAACAATTTTTGTTTAGATTTAAGAGACAATAATAAAATTTACATTGAAAATATTAAATAAAACTATACGTAAAGAAAAAATCTAAGCAATTAGTGTCGGTTGTACGGAACATGCATTTTCAAATATAAAACAGATTTTCACGTGCTTTAAACAGTTTTATTTTTTAAAAATTCGTCAAAAAAAAAAAAGATTCGAAAAGGATAATGATGCAAAAAAGGATATTTCACATTTAGATTCGCAGGCTTCCTTGCTCTTTTGTGGTTAGTTTCTATCAATTATTTTTATTTTGGATAAAACTAAAACCAAGTACAAATTCTCTGTTTTTCTTTTTGAAATTTCGATTTGAATCGAGAAAAAAAAAATGGAGGCACTGGATTACCATGCGGAAGAGAGGAGAAAGGCGGAGTTCGATGTGGAAGAGATGAAGGTCGTTTGGGCTGGTTCTCCTCACGAGTATGAAATGTCCGATCGAGTTGCTCGTGTCGTTGCTAGCGATCCGGTGATTTAGTTTTTTTTTTTTTTTTTAAATTAAATTTATGTCTTTTTTATTTCTTGTTTTCAAAAATATCGCGGAGAAAAGTATATTACAGCAAAGTTTATATGTTTTAAGAATCTTGAGAGTTTTGGTTATTATAACTTGAGATTAAGCATATTATTATGTATCTTAAACCCTGTACGGATTTTATTTAGTTTTTCATTTTTATTGTTGCACGAGCCATTTATTTTTCTTTTCTTTTCTTTAGATTATTATCTTTTGATTTCCTCCTTGTTTGGTTTCGAGGAAATTATGAATAGGAACTGAAATTCTAATTATTATCGTTTCACTGTTCATTGCCAGTGATGGCTTAATTTCTGAGTTAATTTTCTGTCTGTTTAGTTCCGAGAACACGTGGGAAAAGAGTGAAGCTAAAGTTTGGACTTTGGTGTCTTAGTGTTAACTGGTTTGACAAGATATTGTTGACAACATGTGTTTTACTGTTTGTTGCTCACGAAAATGTAGGAAGAAATCCAATTTATGCTTGCTGCCTTAAATTCGGTATTCTATTAGGTCTGTTAGATGTGCATCAGCATTTGGGACGTTGAAGTATCTTTAAACATGATGTTCTTAAAGCTTTTCAGCTACCAGAGAAAAAACTATGATTTCTTGTCATGCTTCTTAGACTTGGAATAACTTTTATTTGTATCATAATTTCTAGTTCATTTGTTTTTGCTCTCCATTTGAGTCTTATTAATTCTTGAGTTGTGTTGAAGAATAGAAGAGTTAAGGCTTTTTAAGTTTTAACTATAGGGAAAAGAAAGATTGAGGAAATTCCGTAATTTACCTTAAGCTGTGGTTAAAATTTTTGATTACTGAGTTCTGTTGATTGGTAGTTCCAAAGTAATTGGCATAATTGGAAAAGTGAAATGAAGGAAAGATATGATTTACAGAGTTCTTTTCACCTTGTGGACTGGCTATCATATTTCTGCCTGTGCCAGTGACGTTGTAGTTATTTCCTCTTTTAGTTTCTGTCCTCATATTCAAGATTTCTTATTTTTCCCTCCTTCAGTGACTTAAAGGAGTACAGTTACTTTTCATTTTGGCATTTTACTGGTCTTTCTTTAATAATTAAGTAACCTTGTTGCTATTTTGTCTAGGTCTTTCGAAAGGATAACAGAACTATGTTAAGTAGGAAGGACTTGTTTAAAGATACTTTGAGAAAAGTTGCTCATGCATGGAAGCGGATAATTGAGCTTCATCTCTCTGGTTTGTTTTCCACTCGGTTTCTTTTCTTCTTCTAAATTGGGTTTTCCCCTAGATATCTGACTAATATCAAATCTTCTTATAACAGAAGAAGAGGTCAATAAATTATGGTTTTATGTGGATCAGCCTGCTTATGCAGATCTTCACTTTGTAAGTTGTGTTTTTCTTTTCCTGTTTCTAAGCTTCACAAGTTCTGTATGTGCCACTTCTACGCTAAGCAATATAGAAATGTTTGGAAAATGCAACATAAGTTGGTTAACTTCATTAGTTTTTCAAATTTAATATAAAATGATGGTCTCTTTTGTGCTCATTTCTGGGTTTGAAATACTTATAAAAAGGGCTTTGAAGTGTTTTTTTAAACCTCCTAATGTGTTTTTTCTTGATAGGGAATGTTTATACCTGCTATTAAAGGACAAGGAACTGATGAGCAGCAAGAGAAGTGGCTGCCAATGGCGTATAAGATGCAAATAATTGGATGCTATGCACAAACTGAACTTGGTCATGGCTCCAATGTCCAAGGGCTTGAGACTACTGCAACATTTGATCCTCAAACTGATGAATTTGTCATTCATAGTCCCACACTGACTTCAAGCAAAGTGAGTAAAATGGTTAACAACCTTTAAAATAATTATTTCTTTGACATTGATTAATTACATCATTCTAAGCAATGTGTCATGAGACGTGCTTCAATTTTCATTCTCAATGCTTTTTGACTCAGACACCCTCAAGTCCTCTCTCCTCTTTTTCTTGTGTGCAATGTGTAGTTTTCTTATAGGTTCTTTATATCCTTTGTGAAAGGTTTTAATCTTATATCAATCTTCATGTATTTTCTTGACTTAACATTATTTAATGGGGTTTTTCATTAATAGTGGTGGCCTGGTGGATTGGGTAAAGCATCCACACATGCTGTGGTTTATGCTCGTCTTATAACAGATGGTCAAGACCTTGGAGTGCATGGTAAATGCCAAATGAATAAACTTATTTACTTAGCTGGTATTTAAGATGTTAATTCAGAAATCCTTTTTTCAGGTTTTATTGTCCAGCTGCGTAGTTTGGATGATCACTCACCTCTTCCAGGCATAACAGTTGGTGATATTGGAATGAAATTTGGAAGTGGGGCATATAACAGCATGGACAATGGTGTTCTGAGATTTGATCATGTGCGCATTCCAAGGAACCAAATGCTAATGAGGTTTGTTCTCTAACCATGCCTCTCTACCTTGTTATCTCTTTTGACTGCTACTTTTTTGAAGGATAATATTTCATCTGTCATTTGATGTTTCTCTGGTGCCCATCTTGTGGAGGGAATTTAAGTTAACCAATAAGTTTAGAATTGCATGGTGGGAAGAATCTTCTGAATAAATCTTTCTTGGATGATTCCTGTAATTTGCATTTGCCTCGAGTGAAGTTAGAAAGATGCAAAAGTTTCTGCTACTTCACATAACCCTAGAGAAGTTTTAGACTGCTCAGAAATCTAAAATTTGTAAAATTTCTTTCCTCAATAGAAGAAAATGACCCAAAAAGAAGCCAAAAAGTTATAATCTCACTCCTATAGTGTGATTTTCGTGGATAAACAGGTTGACTGTTCTGAAGTTTGCTTTCTTTTTCCTCTCCAAATGTCTCAGTGTTGCACAGGTTACAAGAGAAGGGAAATATATACAATCTGATGTTCCTCGCCAGCTGGTTTATGGTACTATGGTCTTTATCCGACAAAAAATTGTATCCGATGCTTCTTGTGCTTTATCAAGGGCAGTTTGTATTGCCACAAGGTATAGTGCTGTTCGTAGACAATTTGGTTCACAGAATAGTGGTCCAGAGACCCAGGTATATCATCTTTTGGATCTGATAGATATATACATGTTGTTTCCAGTATGGATTGCTGTATACCACTACCTTTTGTGATCACTTGTAATGGCTTTTTCTTTCCCACAGAAACTTTCAAATAATTGTGTTGAAGATTCTGCAATTTGCTGCAGCTGATTTTCAGAGTTAATTTTACATGTACTGAAGGCTGATGCATCTAATGCTTTTACATTTATATGTTTTATTTCAGGTGATTAACTATAAAACTCAGCAAAGTAGACTCTTTCCTTTGCTTGCTTCTGCCTATGCTTTCAGATTTGTTGGTGAGTGGCTGAAATGGCTATACACTGATGTGACCCAAAGACTGCAAGCCAATGATTTCTCCACATTACCTGAGGTTCATGCATGTACTGCAGGGTTAAAATCCATTACCTCTTCTGCAACTGCAGTATGTCACTAACCTTCACTACTCTTCCTTCTCGTAAATATATTGATTATTTTGCTGTAGCTAAATATATTTTGGTTGGCCAGTTATTTTGTATAATATTGCTTGTATCACCATTTTGATGGCATAAATTGTCTCTTTTAAAAATTTTAGCATCCATTACAAAATAACAGTTAATAACACCTTAGTTTTTTCTTTTTCTTTTTCTTTTTGGATGCTTTTAGCTTGAATAGAATAAATATGGTTGCAGGATGCGATCGAAGAATGCCGAAAATTATGTGGTGGTCATGGTTATCTTTCTAGCAGTGGGCTTCCTGAGTTATTTGCAGTTTATGTCCCTGCATGTACTTATGAAGGAGACAATTTTGTAATGCTTTTACAGGTATGTTACAACTTTTATTTTCAACCCCTTTCATCATCTTCATTTTGTTCTTTAGATGGTAGGCGATGAATTCCAGTGTTCTAATGGAGACTCAATCTGAGTATAGAGTAGTATCTCTTTCTATCTGTTTTGAGAATCTTTGACTTCAATATTGTATTAGCTAGTACTTCTGCTGTTTGTTGGTATCTTATGAAGATTGGATGAATCTATATTAAAAAACATGAAAGGGATATCACAATTGAAAATAGGGAATGAATCTAAAATCCTTAGATGTTCTGTTGATAATGATGCTGGGGTGCCATCTATTGACAATGTAAATGGAAACAATTCTGTAGGTTGCAAGGTTTCTAATGAAGACGGTTTCACAGCTGGGGTCCGGAAAGAAGCCTGTTGGGACAACAGCTTACATGGGACGAGCAGAACACCTCATGCAATGCTGTTGTGAAGTTGAAAGCGGTATCTGTTATACATTTTTCTTTCTTGAGCTTGTTTACTACTTATATTTGCTTTTCAAATTTTTGTCTTGGAAGATAAAAAATTGTCATTTTTACAAACATTAATTAGGATATTCCCAATGTCTATGAGTAGTTTGGCCAGTCGTTATTGATTTCTAAACAATTGTGAGCTTATTTCACTTCTATCTACAAACTATTGCCAACTTATGGACTGGTGTACATGGTGCTATTCTTACATCAGTTCACACTCATTGAAAAACTGTTATTAGTTTGGTAAATCACAACATAATAATTCCATTCCTTGTTTTGGCTTGCAGCTGAGGATTGGCTAAAGCCCAGTGTAATATTGGAGGCATTTGAAGCAAGGGCTGCTGGGATGTCTGTTACCTGTGCGAAAAACCTTAGCAAATTTTCAAATCCAGAAGAGGGTATGTTCTCTCTACCTCAATTCATAAGCATTCTCTTTTGTAAGTTATTTTTGCTTGACATGTTAGTCAACTGAGTTAACTCTTGCATGGTCCACTAATAGTGGGTCATGCTCTTACCATAAAATTTGGTGTACTCTTGAGTCTTATATTTAAAACTTAGGATGACTTTTCAATGAACATCATTTTGTTATGATAGTAAACAAATAGGTTCAATTTGTAAGGTAATGGTTGTGAGGTAGCCTCTTTGTTGAATTTGTTGATGTCCATTATTTTGATGTGTTTCCACATTCTCTATGTTTGTCTTCAGGTTTTGCTGAACTCTCAGCTGATTTGGTTGAGGCTGCAGTTGCTCATTGTCAGTTAATTGTTGTTTCCAAGTAAGCTTCTCCAGTCTTATCCACTCAAAATGTTGGGGCACAAGTTTAATAATTAATGAGGTTTCATATTGCGATGATTTACTTAAAGTCATATGAAATGATTGGTTTTCTGGATTGAAGGGGCCAAACTCTAATCCCTCATAAAATTTTAAATTTCATGGCAATTTTAAGGAATTGGAATTTGAACATCAATTCATGGGATCCATTAATTCTTGGCTGCTTCTGTTGTTTTCTGGAAAGGTAAATTTCTAAGGAACCTCTTTTTCAGGTTCATTGAGAAACTGCAACAAGACATACCAGGAAAGGGAGTGAAAAGACAGTTGGAGATCCTCTGTAATGTATATGCTTTGTATCTTGTACACAAACATCTTGGTGATTTCATCTCCACCGGCTGCATTACCCCCAAGCAAGGTGCACAAGCAAATGAACAGCTCAGATTATTGTATTCTCAGGTTTGTTACAGTAATTCAATTTAGTTAATATGGTGCGCAGCTTGAAAGACTGTTGTTATCTACTAGTTCTGATCTCATTTAATCATAGGTCCGCCCAAATGCTATTGCTCTTGTTGATGCATTCAATTACACTGACCACTATCTTAGCTCGATTCTCGGTCGCTATGATGGAAATGTGTATCAAAAACTCTATGACGAAGCATGGAAGGATCCTTTGAATGACACCGATGTGCCAGATGGTTATCATGAGTACATTCGGCCAATATTGAAGCAACACATTCTCACTGCAAGACTCTAAAATAAAAACCAATCATGTACCATGCCGTTGGTTCAACATTTGAACTGTATAATAGGTTATGAATGAATGAAGTGCCGTTATATTGACCGCCCGAAAGAAGAAGGTCAGGTTCACTTCTCTAGGCAGCTATTTACGGCTGATTAGTTATTTATCAAGTGTGGCAGGAGATCTTTAAATATAATGTAGTGTGATACAATGAAGGATATGTTTTTACTCATATGAGTGGTTACCCTAGTCGATCATTATTCATTTACGTGTGCTGCATGTATACTAAAGCAACTTCCAAGTACTCAAATAAGTTTCATAATCTACCTTTTGATCTTACAAAACGAAAAATAAAGAGTTGGATTCAAATAATTTTTCCTTTTCTTTTCAATGGAAAAAATGATAAAATCTAAACATTATCATTTTTTACGTATGAGGGCATTATTCATAAACAGTTTCGGCAGTAACGATATTGAAATTGAATGACAAATGCCGGTTGAGAATCAACTATATGCTTTATGAACACCTAGATTTTCATTTCAGCAGTAATTATCTGAATGCATTTTCTTTCCCAAGGAGTCACATTTTCTCCAGTCCCTAAGCGTCAGAATTACTTCTACAAGCCCCTTCATCTCCTATTTACTCCCAAAAATACTCTATAATATTCTACAGCAACAGGTTTTAATTTTCCTGTTTAACTTTTGTAGTCACTTCTTTCAACTTTCATGGTAGGAACATGCCTGGAATAGGTACACTTGTAGATCTGTTGCTTTTCTACACTCTGGAAAGAATCCTGTTCAATAGAATGGTGGGCTCAATGGGCAAAAACTCCCAACAGGTTAAGACAGCAATGGCTCTGTGGCTCATGCTAGAAGAAATAGGTTACCATGACTTGATTCGGATGATCCATTCCTACGATGATAATACCATCGAAGCTCTTTTTAACGAGGCATTGCAATGCTTAGAGTTCATACAACCTAATGCTGCATCGCCAACTGAACCAGATGATACTCCTGTTTTTCTAGGTCTTCTTGATGAGCCTATGAATTTCAGATTCTTCTACTATAATCGTGAGTTTATGTACAAGCGTTACTTGCACATTATGGAGACTGTTTGCGACAAAATATTTGGTGAGAATGCTGCTATTGAAGTTGATGAGTCTGGTATGAAGCCACTGGCTAGACCTCTTGGAGAGGGATCTACTTCACAGGCTTCCAGTGAATCTAACTACCTGGTACAGATTAATCAAGGTAGTGAGGCACCAAAGCTGTCAAATTTGAATCCTGGTGCTGATGAATTTCGTCCAGGACAAACACCTGAAGATACAAGAACAATGTTTCTAACATTCTCCAAAGGTCACCCTTTAAGCCGGGAAGAAATTGTTCACTTCTTCACCTCGTATGCAGTTAAACTGACCCCTCCTTTTTCTTCTATGTCAACTAGTTTTATATGTAGTGTTATTATTTGCCTTTGCAGGAACTGGGGAGAAGTGGTGCAAGATGTTGTCATTGAACACTCTCATGCAGGGCAAGAACCTCAGTTCGGACGTATTGTTTTCACTACTTCATTGGTGATACCAAGGGTTTTGAATGGGCAAGCAAAAGCAAAATTCTTGGTCAACCGAAAGCATTTGTGGGCTCGTATTTACGTGCCTCGCTATAGAGGAAGGAGAAGTTAATCATCAACTAATACAAGAATCAAAGAAAGTAGTACTTTTTTTGAGTCCCTGAATGGAGATTTGAATCTGACGCTTTCTCTTTTGAGTTTGTTTGTCTTTTAAAATGGATATAACATCAATAGTTTCCTATATAAAATTGAGTATCTTTTGATCATAATACAGCTTTCATTAACGACTCTGATACGTTCTTAAAATTATAAAAACAGAAAAAAAAAAAAAGAAACAATTCGAGAATCTATAGCTATATATATATATATATATGTTTTCCATTTGTCCAAATTTGAGTTTGAATGTCTTTTATGCATGAGCCTTCCTTGAGGCACGAACTGATTTTGTGACAAAGTTGTGCTCCATCCTCCTTTGGCAATCGATTAACTTACAATTACTGTAACTTTTCTATGGCTACCAACTACCAGAATAATTTACTTCGTTTGTCTTTACAAACTTGATTTTCTGCTAATAGCTGTTCTTCATACAATACGAACTGTCATAGGATAAAATGGAAAGAATTTCCTTTTGTTTTTGGTAAAATATATTTTGAAAATGTGTACTGTTTTTGTTGTTTTATCTTTAAGATATCAAACCTGTCATTTGCGTTTTTGAAAGATGCTGATCAACATTAATGTTCCCAGATAAGGATTACAGATCATCCATATGCTTGCCAATTATTCATTCAATTTCTGCAAAGCCTTAGGGTATAGATGTCCCTGAAATTCATCAACTTTTCATATATTTTCAGTAATGTTCATCATGTTTTGTTTCCTGTGGCCGCCCATAGGCCAAGCTTCGCTATTTCATTAACCAAAAAATAGCGATAATGTTTAATCACATCAGTGATTTACCAGATAATCTGCAGACCATGTTCATCACCATTTTGATCGTAAGGAGGAAACCTAGCTGCTTTTTTGCCCCATGTCTTGTTTACTGTGTGATCATTGCAGTTAGCAGGAACCCTGTGAATCAGGTGATGAGCACAAGGGCAGCCCTTCTTTTTCTAGGCCTCTCAAAGGAGGAGCGAGCAAAAGAGATGTGCCCTTGCTTGACTAGGTCTTTTGGAAAAGACACGAGGCAATCCCAGGCGTTGGGGAAAGAACAAGCAAGCAAGGTGCCCGTCCCTGGTGCTCCAGGCCTAGAATGTTAAACACCCAATCTTTTTCTTCAAATATTTGTTTGTTTGACTGCTATGGGAAAAACAAAAATCAACTTCGCAACGCAACATCCTCCTCCCAATTTCCGAGTTCATTGTTATTTTTCAGGGTTCAACCTGTTTTTGAATGGACGAATCACAGAGCCAAATACCAGGTCGACATTTGCATCATCGTTTATCTGCCTACTGAAGGAATAGGGGCACTGTATACATTAGATCTAATTAAAGTCAAAGGTTTTTTCATTTTTTAATGTAAGAATTAATGTCATACTTACCATGGATCTGTACAAACTAGCTTGCTGTGCATCACAGCGAACATCGATCATAGTTCAAAGAATGTTCAGATTTCATCTAAACAACGTTCGTATCTATTGAGGGAATGTCGAATTTCCATTCAAACAAGGTCACATGACATTCCCATTAGCAACAGAGCTGAGAGCTAAAACCTCTAAAGTGAAAAAACCAGCCGACAATGCAAGTTCGATTTTTCCTTATACCACGAAATAAACACAAATTTTAAACTACTCATTTTAATTTGTAGTCAAATTTAACTTACTTTTCACCAAAAAAAAAGGTAGTCAAATTAAATTTGGAAGAACTCCACCTTCGTCAACAGAACAAAAGTGGAAAAATCATGGCTAAAAGCTTGTGCTGCTGCATGCATGCATGGAACTTCTAAAACCATCCATCAATCACAAATTTATACCAAAAATCCTGAGTAGATACAAATGTTGCTAATAGAACAAGATCTTATGCTCTAACTTGTGATCATATATATCCCGGAATCGCTTAAAGGTTACTCGGGGCATAGAGGTTATTGGGGGTAAGAAAAAAGTACTGTTTGGATCTATTTTAATAATACCATCTTTCAATTTTCTGTCATCACAATAAAAAGTAAACAAACTACTGTTTGGATTAAACTTTAAAGATCTATAGCACTTACAGATCTCTCTTGTGGAATGATAAAATACTTGTGGGTCACAATCACATTCTTCAACCATGTCTATCTATTAATACAAACCATTCAATCTTTTTCTTCTTTTTTTTTCTAAAAAAGGGGGAAATTTTGGAGGAAGGGAGATTCACAACTGTCTCTGTCATTATCTTATTACTGTTCCAAATTCGACCAGATATGAGAAAACCATTCTGCAGACATCGGTGCACTTGTCCTGCTGATAGGTACTGTTGCTCTTAAAGTCGGTTATATCATATAGACAAACAGCATATATATTTCTGGTAGGATTTGCATGTCTGAAACTGCTTCCCTATACGATTAAGTTGATGTCTGAGGTTAGCCCTGATGCAAAGGGACCACGGTCGATCAAGTTGCAAATTTTTGGTGTACCCCGGAATACCTGCTGTTAAAATTACTTATAATTAAGCACGTTCTTGTAGTTTGTAATGGCTCAGAGATTGAAATTGCATATTTGCATGCCATTTTCATGATGTTGACAATTAGAGAACAAGGCATTGAACATGCGTGCCAAATTGGAGGAGAAAAGATCAATGAATGAACGTTAGAAAAAGTTTTATGGAATCAATGGCATTTTGTAACTTAAATTTTAAAATAAAAATTTAACTCTCAAATCTCAATATGAATTGACCAACAAGTAGTGTACAATGTATCGCAATGAGTAAATAAATAATAATAACAAAAAATAATTTTATAATTATATATCAAATTATTCAAAACACTCTTTAAATTCGTTCACAATATGTGGCAGCTGTACCTATAATCAAAGAAAAATCTTATAAAATTCCAGTGAAATCAGCGTCAGCTTGTTCTTACCATTTCAAAAACAATTATCGAACCTGCCAATGAAGAACATAAAATTAGATCACGTGGCTTTGATTGTACCTTATAAGGATTTAGTATTAATGGGTTTTTTTTTTTTATAAAAAATTTTGTAGCTAAAAAATGAATTGCAAATGATGAAATTATTATTTATAACGTTTATAAATTTTTAATTCTTATTTTAAATTTATTATTTATTATTTAATTAATTAGTTAGAATTTACCTTTTTAGATTCTATTTTGATTTTAAATGTAGTAAAACAAAATCATATACAATTTTATGTTTTAAATTTTTTTGCTATAGATCATAATTTGGCTTTTGTCACAGCTTATCCATCATTAGAACTGCCCGTAGGGATGAGTCAGGTTTGGTTTCGATCGGACTTACATAATATTACAACATTTTAAGTAAGTTTAGATCCGATTTTTTTTGTCAAAGTTTATTTTTATATGTAATAATAAAATTTAAATTCATCCAATATACTAATATTTAAAATCAAAAAAATATTTTTTATTTTTTTTGTAAATTATTAATTTAATCAATTTAATTAATTTTAATTAAATTTATTGGTGGTTTGGATCTAATTTAATTTTATTAAATGTAATTTAAAATTAAATTATTATTTTAATATTTTACATAAAAAATTTTGAGTTTTATCTTATTATAAGAAATAAAGTAAATGTACCTTATCTATTATAAAAAATAAAGTAAATAAGCCTTATCTCATTATAATAAAAATATTTTTTTAATCTTTGGATTAAGCTAGATCGAGTTTGAATATTAAATGATGAAACCCAAATCATATTTTTTTATCAGGTCTTATTTATTTATCCAAATTCTTTTAACAGGATTTAATATTCATGTCTAGATTCTTTAAAATTTCGGATAAATTTTTAGATTTAGACGAATAATCTGATCCATTATTAAGTCTATCCATAATTTAGCTTTTAAATTTTTTGAATATGTTTTATAAAATGATAATGGAAATTTATAATTTAAAAGAAACACAATTATTTAACTTAATAATAGATATGCGTATCAATCTACTTAATCAAAATCGTATTTTTTATTCGTTTAACAAAAAAAAAAAAAGAAATCTATAATTGTGAAGTTAGGTTTAGAATGCATGAGGGAATCACAAAATTCTTTTATTTTGTGGTGTATGGGGCACCAACTAAATTATGAAGGGGTAGGTTGATGTTAGCATTTCTTGCATCATTCAAGATAAATATAAATATATATTAACCTAATTAATCATTGCCAACAGTTATGATTCATTGGTTGATAAAATATTAAAAATTTGATTTTATTATCATAATTAAATATCTGTCATACTCAAATAAAAAATAAAAAAAAACCTAATTTATCATCTATTGCCTTGTTTCTACATTTACCCAAACATGAATATGTGAATATTTAAGACTGCAAGATATGACCAAAACACTTATTAACAGATTTCTAAGTATAAAATCGTCTTGTTGAATACATAATGACAGCTGTTTAAATAATTATTCTGGTCATATATATTTTTTATTTATTTACTTTTTATTTGTTTTAAATTGTTCCAATTAAATTGGAAAACGAAAAATATAAATAGAAACGAAACAATGTGAAGAAGTCTTATGAAAAGTTTTTTTCCTACATATTTTTGTTTTTTTTTTTTTTACCAAAAAGTATAATTTAAGGATTTTGATGGAGCTAGCTTGAATCCCTTAATTTTAATTACTATAATAATATAGTATCTTTTAAAATTTTTAATTTCCAATTCACATTTTCTAACTATATATATTGTTTAAAAATTCATTTGATAATGTAACAAAATTTTTTTTAATATATCGTGATATCGTTTTGTGACTGCACTAAAGAAACTTTAAGGCAGAGGATTGGGTTGGTACTGCATTGTTAATGCCCCTTTGATGATCTGCACCAACTAAAACGATGTCGTAAACTTTTGTAAAAAAAAATGTTGTTGATCTCCAATTAAATCATGCAGAGATTAGCTAATTGTCTCATTAGGGAATATAAACCTAAATGCATCTTGTCCTACAAATATAATATACTAATGCTAATATGCTTTGTTTTTGTGAAGACTCATATTTAAATTGTGAGGTATTATTCGTTTTAATTTAAAAATTTTATAATTTTATTTCATAAAAAATATTTTATAAATTAAAATTTAAATATATATATTATATCATATTCATATATTCTTTTAAAATTAGGGGCATTACAATTTTATAATCTAATTATGGATTTGATTTGTCTTAATCCATCTTTAATTACCCCTTGAAGTATACTTTTTAACATTGATATAATTATTAAAAATATAAACAAAATATTCTTTAAAAAAAAAATCAGAAAAAGATTTTTAGTGTTAAAGTTATTATCCATTTCGATACTCACAACGCGGTAAAATTCTCTCCCACGGTGCATCCATCCAAATTGGCCCTATTACTATTGATTGGACTTTTGATAAGTTAGTTTGGTTTTATTGGCTTGATTTGAGTCCCTGCACATCTAGTTTGATGAACTGGACTAAAATGTACAAGCAATATGTACAAGTTCAAAAAAAATATGTGAACCCAGAATCCATCCGTAAATTGGTCGTACCCCTTTTTTGAGCTTTATACATCCCATGAAATTATGAGCTTGTGGAAAAATTATAGAGTAAGTCCCATCAAAATCAAACTTGTATACTAAAAAGATTTATATCTCTTCTAGATGTTTGATTTGCTTGAGATCCGCATAACAAGTAAAATTGAAAACAAAAGTTAGAATATTTACAGAATTAATAATTCGTATTATTATATAATATAAATATAATATTTTATATAAAAATTACATATTATAAATTATATGGACATAAAAATATAAAATATAATTTTTTTATTTGATTAAATTTATTAATAATTTTTTTGA
Source organism: Durio zibethinus (assembly GCF_002303985.1). The sequence goes on from NW_019168381.1 coordinate 2,164,300, forward strand.
AATTTTAAATAATATTATTTTTATATATAATATTTTAAATTATTAAATCTACTTAAAGTTCGTTTGGATAAGAAGGCGTCCATGGCATTGTGCATTTTTTCACTGGATCCCTCTCAAATAAATTATTAATCAAGGTCAAAAGTTAAAAGTGTGAAGTGAATAAAGAGATAAGGATAATTAAGAGAAAATTACTATGTAATCCGCAAGTGATAAAGTCCAAGAATGAAACGAGCAGCTGGATAGGGTTCAACAATGCCCAAAAGGTTTGCCTAAAAAAATATATTTTTGGCCCAAAAGTAATAGGTTAACGAAACTGCTAAAATGCCAACTTGAGACTAAAATGAGCAAATGGAAATTGAAAATGCTTTAATCTTTCAAGAAAAACTCATTAATGAGACATGAGGGACAGCCAAGAAAATGGAACAGGGCTATATAAAGCCAAATGGTGCATTATTCAAAATCAACTTGGGGTAACAAAATAACCAAATTGTACATCTTTTTTGCCTTAGGCCCCATTGCCTTGAATACACTTTTTCTTTGTGTCAAGGAATTATAAGAAGCTAGCTAGCTCAGCTTCTTCCCCTCCAAGCAATGCCCCTAACATTTTCTCCTACTACTCCAAAAGCATATCCACCATAGAAATGCCAATGGATGCTGAGTTTGAGACTCAATCCTCTTCCTCTTCCTCTTCCTCTTCCTCTTCATCATCCCCTCCGGAAAACGAGTCGACAGGATTTAAGTCCAAGAAAATTCAGAAAGTGAAAATTGCAAATGAAAGCAAGAGAAAGTTTAAAATTGGTGAAGTTGAGGGGAAACATCCCACGTATAGGGGTGTAAGAATGCGTCAATGGGGCAAATGGGTATCTGAAATCCGGGAACCGAGGAAGAAGTCTAGAATTTGGCTAGGCACATTTCCTACAGCTGAAATGGCAGCTCGAGCACATGATGTAGCAGCTCTTACGATTAAAGGCAAGTCAGCTTATCTCAATTTCCCAGAGATAGCTCATAAGCTTCCCCGTCCAGTTAGTGCATCAGCCAAGGATATCCAAGCTGCTGCTGCTAAAGCAGCTGCCTTAAGCTACACGAAAAGCCTTGAAGTTGAAGCAGAGCTGAGCCAGGCTGATCAAATGGTTCCTCGGTCTCCAGCAAGCACATTGACAGACACTCAAGAGTCATCAAGCTCACTTGTAATCAATAATGATGATGCATTCATTGGCCTTCCAGATCTCTTCCTGGACATGAATCATCAGATTGATGAGTTCTGGGGCTCATTGTCATGGCAGCTGACTGCAACTGATGATCCTGTTGAAAATGGGTTTGGGTATGAGGAGCCTCGTCTTTGGGAATACTGCTAGAGACAATTAAAGAAGAGTAAGCAACTCCTTTGCCTGCTGTAATATTCCAAGCTTCCCAGGCTATGTACATTAGTCACTATGAAGTTCAATTTTCTTCAAAATTGGAACCCCATATCAATCTGGTGCAAGACAAGATGGAATTTACAGGTTTGACTTAAAAATCTTGCAACCCAAAATTCCCAACCTGGAATTCTATTGATAAACCGAGAGCTCAGTGTTCATCCATACCAAAATCACCCTGTTCAAGAAAACATGGGAGCTTCAGCTCCCTGATTTCATGTCAAATGAACATTGTAGATATGATCAAATGACAAAGTTCTGTGCACATTAGATGGCCTAAGATTCTCTATTCCCATCACCGACCCGTCTTTCTTTTATTATTATTGAAATATAGACTTTTTTCACCTAACTTTCAGATGATGTTCTTAGCAACAGTATACATTAATTGCTAGAAACAAGGTAAATTACACAGTATTGTACTTTAATTTTTTCATTTTTCAAGCACCATAGTTTTCAGAGGAGAATTCCCCTGAATTTTGATGCATATGAGACATATTTGAGTCAGAATTTCACCGGCCTTGCTGAATTTAGTACCAAGTATGACACAGCAGCATCAAAGAATTCCATCATGTGCTGATGAATTCTTTTGTTTGTTTCTTAAATCTACTATCTTATTAATTTGTTCTAAAAAATATTAAATAATTTAAAGCTGATGCTCAAAAAAAGCTTCTGGAAGGAACATTAATCTTCACCTGATTAAAGAAATCAAAGGAAAAAGATTTGGAACATCTATTTTTGGATTTAAAGCTCTGAAAAGAGGGGGAAAAAGCTCCAATTTGATCACATTTACCCATGATTCCATGAACACAAACATAAATTCTGGTTTTAAAAATATAAAAATTGATTGTTTCATCTTAAATGCTAAATTAATTAAACTTTTATAAGAAAGAAAAAGTTGTTATTACAGAATAAAATTCAAACACTAAGTGCCTGCGTTTTGATAATTCTGCTTGCCCACCATAAGCCTTTAGTCAGCTCTAACTTCAGCTTTAGCCTCCAGCCCCCCACCATTTTAATATTAGAGCTAAGAAATATTATTCTTAATTATATTTTTTTTCATTTCTTCGATTGGTAGACATAAATAACAATGAGCCATTAATTAGATTAGCTGTAGTGCTGTACCACCAAAGGTTAAGTGACACTTGGCCTTATCTTCACTATCTTTTTCATAACTCATCCGTCACTTCTCCATCAAGATCTGCCCCTCTTGTCTACAAGAAAGGTCAAGAAAAACCATCTTCTCTTTATTGTACCTTATCAAAACCATCAAATTGAATTCAATTTTAAAATATTTTAATCTTTGAAATTAGGAGAATAAATAATATATATATAATAAATTTAATGAAAATTTTCCATCAATTAGGTTTTGATTTAATGATAAATTTTTTTAATTTTTAAATTTTAGATTTAAGTTTCATTGTATGAATTTAATTTATATTTATATTAAATTTATTTAATTAAATTTTAATTTATTGACTAATTTTATTAATTTGATAATTCAATTATCATAATATTTAATTATAATTATAATTTATTTTATTTTTAATTTTTTAAAGGTTCCTTCTCGATTAAAGAATGATATGATCAACATTGATTTTTAATAAAATTGAAAAATTATTTGCTTTATAATGATCTTAACAATAAAATTAGTCCACATATATTTTTTCATGGCTTCATTTAAAATATCATAATTCATGGACCATGGACACTTCATTTTCTTGGAGACTATTGGTAACAACCAAGAAAGAGTTAGGTTACATATATAAAGATACAAGAGAAATAACAACAAAATCATAGTATTACATTATAGGAAGCTTCAAATATACATAATCATAACTAAATTTGCAATTGAACATAAAATACATTTTTTTTAATACATGAATTTATTATGAGTAAATTAGACATAAAAGCAATATGCAACTAACTTTTAACAACTCCCATTATTTTATTTAAATTTTTATAAATGTATTCATGCCTCCAACTTCTAATTAATGGAACAGTTCAATGAATTCTTGTCTTGGCTTGGGGCATTGCAAGAAAATTTTTCCAGATTACATAACATACAAATTGTCTAAATTACACTAATTATTGGATTAAAAAAAACCAAAGTATAGCATGCTGAAAATTTTGAAACATTAAATAACATAAATAAGGACTTAATTAATGAATTTTTTAATTTTATATAATCATTTTAAAAAAATAATATTTCATAAATTTAACATTTAAATCTTAATATTTAATATAGTATAATTTCTTTCGTAAAAGAAAAGAATTTTGGGTGTTGGTATAAGCGAGACTGACTGGCTCCATAAAGGAGAAAAAAGAGTGGGCGAGTTGGCAATTGAAAACCCATGTTTTTGTCTTTATTATGGATTTTGGAAATGCTAGTCACTCAAATGATTAGGATACTTGTATGCTTTTGATGCACATAGTTTTCTTCTCTTTTTAACATTCCAGTTTCTTCTCAAAGAGAAAAGGTATAGATTCTTTTTGAAAAAGATTTATAAAAAAAAATGTGGGTATGGATTTGTTTATCCTAAACTAGTTAAGTGATAAAGGATAAAAGTCAAATTATTGCTTGTTTATGTGTCAAATGTCATGGTTTGATTGCAAATTCATTTACTATTTTCATTGTATGCCAAAAGAGGACAATCTCAAAGGGGCCATTTAGTAGAAAATAATGTTAATTGGCATGGACTGAAACCCCAGTCCCTGGTCACAAATGAAAGCCACATGCATTTCATCATTCAACATTCATCATTGATCTTTGTTTGTTTGTCAACTACAACTATGATTGAATAAAATTGGGTTGTCTTATATTTGAAAGCTTGTGATTGTAAGGCATTATACTTGAATGGCATAAGGCATATTCATTTTTCTCTTTAAAAAAAAAAGCATAAAGAAAGAAAGAAAAGTGTAATGCAATTAGGGCATATGAGAATAAATTTTACTTTTTAGTTAGTTCATTGAGTAAATTTCATCTTTGATCGTTAACTTTTGATCAAAATCTCATTTAGATAATTAAACATTAATTTATCTTAATTAAATCACTGAATGTTATAAATTTTATAAAATCTAATCATCTTAATAGATTTTATCCAAAAAATTAATAAAAAAATAACATAGTCGTCCTGTAAACTATCATATTCGCATTTTTTATGTATACCGCAGCAACATGTATTAGACACAAAAAATTTTAAAAAATCATAAAAATGCTTTTTGCCAAGCTCAAACTTGAATTCTTGTTACTCCATTACTTCAAAGCAATCATACCCACCACAACTACAATTCCAGCAAAATTAAAGGTAAAACATATCCAAAAAAAAAAAAATCTCTACCTTGTTCTAAACCTATTAAATAACACACCTATCAAAACCACTTAATTATCTAGCAACCATATCGTTTTAATTTTTTAGATGAAATTAGGCAATTAGTTAAGGTGATTAGATTTGGTATAAATACAAAGTTTAGTGACTTTATTGAAATAAAACAAAAATTAGTGACCTAAACAAAATTTGTCAAAATTTAGTGATTAATGGTAAAATTTACCATAATTATGATTACCCATGGCGGCCCTTTTCACGTTACATAAAATATATCTAATTATAACTCATCTTACCCCTTTTGACTTTTCAGCACAAGAAACATATCCTAATGCTTTTATGAAAAAAAAAAATTTTGGATGAAAAATCCTATATGATCCAAGAACAAAATTGTGAATGTTTTCATAGTTAATTCCAGAAATAATTAATCATAAAAGCGTGCACCAATTGCAATTTAATAAACAAATATTTCCTTACAATCAAACGTAAAATATTACTTACCACTTATCAACACACGTGAGGACTGTATATGTAAAGCTATATATTTTAATTTTCATGGTCTTGCAACTTGAGATAAAGAAAGAGAGTATATATAGTTACTTTTATTTTATTTCATGTGGTCGAGTTGGCAAACAGTGAGAGAAAAATGAAGCATCTTAGATTATAATTATATGAAAATGAATGATTAGCCAATAAAATCAAACAAGGCTAAGTATGCAACATATAATAATACGATTAACTTTAGGAATCCAAACATGCATGTCCTTTTTTTTTTTTTGAAGATTTAAATCAGTCGTTTGGGCTAATAAAAAAAAAGGGTATATTTTACTTTTAGAATAATTTCAAAATTCAAGATATTCCCATCGGATAAAAAGGAGTAATTAAAGCAAGGAAAAATGAAAAAAAAAAAAAGAAAATATTTATATATAGAAGTGAAAAAAAAAATGGCAAAAGGAGGGATAGGTGATGATGATGATGCTGTCTTTCCCACGAACTTAAACTTGGAAGACAAGCCAGAATATGGTATCATTGTAACTTGGGATTACAGGGGAAGGTTTTAAGGCTAAAAGATGGGCGAGAGATAGTCAACTTTTTCACATATGCCCGTTACAAAGGGGCCAATATCCCTGCTTTACCTTTTGGTTTATATTTGGAAAGGAAATCAATGGGAAAACTATCCAAATCTTAAGTCGATGTAACGTTAAAATCGTAAGAAAAAAAAAGAAGAGTGCATTTTACATCACGCTTTTGTAAATATGACGATTAATTAGGTATAATTTTGGAATCAAAGATTATAATATACGTTTGTGTGTGTTAAAGTAGTGTTGATTCACATCTAATAAATATTTAATTTTTTATAATTTTATATTCATGTTAGATCATTTTATTTATTGTTACTTAATTTTAAACTGAATGCTTAACATTATATTAGAATCAAAATTTTTTTCTATTGTTTTTGTTTTTAATTTGTCACATAAATTTTTTTTTTATTTTCCTTTATACATGATGAGATTTTACATTTAATAAATATTTGATATTTTATAATTTTATACTCAAATTAAATTATTCTACTTATTATCAATTAATTTTAAATTAGATGTTTAATGAGTGTCGATTATAATGCTTAATTACAATAAAATCATATGCCCGGAAGAATAAAAAGCAACATTGTCTTCTGCATGAAGATTTAATTTTTCTTTTTATTACATTATGCCCTTAATCTTCTGCATGGAGAGTGATTTGGAAAACTCCTGGAGTCCATTACAAAGCAGTCTCTGTCTGGAACAAAATCAGTCATAAGCAATCACTATTAGCCCCCGGACAGGTCTTTTTGCCTCTGGCTGGGAATGCTTGTTTTTTCTATCTGTATATGGAAGGAAAGCAACTGCAGATTGCATGAGGGAGAACTGCTCTGATCATCACATATTCTGTTTCATTGCTAATATTGTTAGGTGTTGATTAGCTAGTCTTAAGCATATAGCTAATAATCCTATTAAAAAAAATTATTGAAGGAAAATCCCCTTCCAACATTCCATTGTATAAATCCATAAGAACAAAAGTTTAGCCCTGTTCTTTTCTGTCAAACCCAGAGACAAAAATTTCTCTCCCTTTGATGCAATGAGTCAGCTGCCCTAGAACTAGCTGATCCCCCTGGGCCTGGATTACCCTTCATAATGGAAGAGTGTAGTTGCTACATCTCTGTCTAAGCCTTAGAAGTTAGCATATTTCACATCAGCTTTGCATATTTCACTGCTCAGCCTATTTAACATTGCGACAATGGAAGAAAAGGACCATCACTCCTCTTTCCTTATTAATTTATTTATTTATTCTCTATCATCAATTAATATTTATTTTTGGACCACTTTCTACATGGATGAGATGATTAAATTCAATCGCACGCTCTTCAAAGATTGTGTTTTTTTTTTTTTTTTTCATTTTCTATGATAAAATTACATTTTTTTAACAAAAATTATTATGCTAAATATTGGTAGTAGAGATTTTTATTTTTTGGTTTGGAACCCTTCAACTATGGTCGAACCTCATAAAAGATAAAATTTTTCAACGTTTATCTTTTTTATTTATAAAATTAAAAAAAAATTAAATTCTTTAACTATTCCAATCAACAAACGTTTGATACAAAAAATTTTATATTTTTACAATTTGTATATTTGTCCAAGAAAGGAAAATGGTAGGGCATTGAATATTCTCTGCAATATTGGGATCCGTAAGCTGTTTAGGGCCTAGATAGGAGTGAAATCAACCTATTAGTTACTCCAAAACCATTAGATAAAGGACAAAGATGATACTAAATTTATCACTATATTTAAATTTGATTGACAATTGTATTTATTTATTTTTGATAATTTAATTTAGAAAAATATTTTTTAAAATTTATAATCTTTTTTATTTTGAAAAAGAGATATAGTTATATGTTTAGTTAAAATAATAAAAAAATCATTAAATTTTATTACTTTATCTAAATAAGTTTATATATTTTTATTATATTTAAATAATTTTTTATTTTTTATTTTACACTTAAATAAACTCTTAAATTTTAATTTATATATAAATGTAAATTAATATCTTTTAATTTACATTTAAATACGGCCATAACATAAATTAATTTTTTATTTAATGACATATTTGAATACAAATAAAAGAATAATTGACTACAATAAAAGTATAAAAATTTATTTAAATAAAATAATAAAGTTCAATAGCTTTTTTAGTATTTTTTTATGTTCCAAAACTTGTTTTTTATTTTTGTATATTTTGACATTATTTTTAATAATTTTTGTTATTTTAACATTAAAAATTATAAAACTTCAATTTTTATAAAAATTTAATTTTAACATTAAATAACTAAAATTTTCTCAAACTTCATAAAAATCAATAAGAGATCTTATAATTTGGATCAAAATGAATAATATTTAATTGTATTTACAACTTTTCACAAATGTTTTATGTTGGTTTTTTTTACAAAGAAAATTGTAACATAAAAATTAAAAAATATTAAGTTACATGTATTAAAATTTAAATCATAAATTTATTGAATGTCATTTTTTAATATTCGTTGTATGAATTTAAACTTTAACTTATTATTTTATGTTCATCATTTATCATATTTTCAGTAATATTCTTAGCTTTGGATATATAATCAAGCTTTGATAACAAAAAATGAATCAATCAACGTAGGCCTTGACGCATTGCTAATGCGATCATTTTCTAGTTTGAAGCATAATAACTTCACCTCACCAACTAATTTGACTAGGAAAGCATCCTAAGATCCGAAAGAAAGGAACCATTTTATTTTTCTCATCAAATCATAAGCAACCTTTTTAGTCCAATCAAAAACTGTTTTAGACTTCTAGTCCTATCACAACACTGCACGAACCACGACACTTGTTTGTAATAATTCTGCTGATTGAAGAAGAATTTTGCCAGGTTGTTTCACTTTTATAACTTGGTCGCAGATGTTGTGGTCTCATTAGGACAGGGCTTTACAAAATACTGAAGAAAGAACATGCCCCGACCAAATATCATTAATTGATTAATAATTTCCTCTTCGGGTCGGAAAATTTTTAAGTGAAAATTTTATACATGCAGTCAATATTTAATAGATCTAATATTAAAATTTTCATACGTGTAATTTATTTTTTTATTTTTAGACTAATTTGTTTGTAAAAGAAATTGTTATGTTGGTTATTTTACTTCAAAACAAAGAGTATTTAGGTGATAAATTGAATAATATTTAAAAAAAAAGGGGATCCAAAGAAATTTTTAATTAGTGTAAATTGACTTATGACTTGTTCTTGTTTCCCCATTAGTCAATTTCCATTGTGGATAAGAAACAAATTTTTTTATTATTATTTTTTGTTTATTTCTGTGTTCTATGCTCATCACTATCTAAAAGTAGCCCACCTCCTCATCATTTTCTAACCTTTTCATATGAACTGCACAAGTCTCTTTTTGCTTTCATTTGTTGAGAAAAGCACGAAAACTATTTCCCAACCACTTTCAGGAACAAACAAATTTCCATAAACAAAAGTGATTACTTAAGTTAATTCTTGATATCTTTTAAAAAAATATATTGAAAAAATTTTACTCTTTAGAATTTGAACAAACGGGCTGCAACTAGTAAACTGATTTGGACATGGTTGTAATATTGTTTGCTGGCCCAATAACACTGATGAATACGCCATGAAATGACTATTATTTAGAATCTTGAATTCTGGGCCCAAAAAAATAAATATTGGTGGAAGCCTGGAATTTAATTTAGTTAGTTGCCTTAATGAGTGGGCCGAAACAATTTAATTTTCTACATATAAATTAAATTTGTTTTGACCCTTTTCTCATCCTACCATATGCCTAAAGTAAGACCAATATATTGGATTTTACAGAGACTGACAAAATTAATCTATATCTAATATTTTTTTTTCTAATATTTTAAATATATCTTATAAATTTAAAATTTAAATTATAACTCTCATAGTTTCTTTTAAAATTTTTAAATTATTATTATTTTTATACAAAAATGATTGAATTACCTAATTTTACTAATTAATTAAGTTTTTTTTGTCGCAAAAAGCATTTTAACACAATTTACAATTAATCAACAGAGATTGATAAAATTAATTCATATGATATTTTAAAATTCAAATTACAATACATATAATATTTTATCTTATTTTTGCTGGGGTTTTTAAATAAAGAAATGATTGAATTACTTAATTTTACCCATTAATTAAGTATTTCGCAGAAACCAAATTTAACCCAATTCAATTAGAGTGGAGTGGGAAGCAAGACGTCTTTGAACGAAAGGATAAAAATCTAACTGAATGAAAATAATTTTTTAAAGCAATATTAATAAAATTTAAATATAAGTCAAGACCCAGACATTTCAAGCATTATTAAATTAGAGTTATGAACGTTAATTCTCAAATGATAAAAGCGTTGGGCAATATTAATACATATAATTATTATTTGTACTTACCGTTTATCAATAATGATATGTATATTCAAAAGTTTTGGTTTTGAGTTCTTTTAATTTTTATATAATCAAATGTCTAAGTCCTTGTTTAAAACCAGTTTCATATTAAAATATTTGATAAAAAAAAGCATGAGATTTTGAATTAATTTACATGGAAATTTTATTATCGACGTGGCAGGATTGATAATTCCCGCCCGTTCTGATCAAAATCATAAAATGGACAAAAAAAAAAGCCTTATCCATGAAGGAACTGGAGACACCTAGACAGTATATTTGAAAATAGGCCCCACAATCTCCATGATCAAGACCCTTGTGGTTGCCACGTAACCCTCCTCTCCCCGTTAAAAGGGCGCCACATTTGCTACCGTTTTCATTTAAAACGCTCTCCGGGGACCGAAACGCATCCTCTGTCTCTTTCTTTCTCTCTTTGTTTCCTTCCAAGCCAAAGCCCTAATCTCTTTCTCTTCCTTTTTTTTTCTGCAATCGCATCCGTGAAAATTTTCAATGCTTCCTCACTCGTACACCGTCGATTCCCTTTCCCAATCCCAAGACCTCGCCTCGGCAATCCTCGCCTCCACTACTCCCGCCCAAATCTCCGCCACTTGTGCTTCCACCGACACCTTCCTACGCACGCACACACCCGATCAGTCCCGCCATTTCTTCTCCATCACCTTCCCAACCCTAATCTGCAAACTCTTCGGCTTCGATGATGCTACGTCACTGGCCCCACCTCCACCGCACCAAAAACCCCAGCGATCTCAGTCCAACGGCTGGATCGAACTTGCGACCCAATCGAACCACCCAGATTTATCCTCCAAACTCTTCTCCCTCCTTTCCCCAAACGGAACCTTGATGAACTCAATTTCAGCGGTTGATCGACATTCCCTTGTCAAATACGTGTTCCCAGTTGAACGGCTCCCGGAGTGGGTCCGGTTCATGCTATCCAATGAAAAAGATTGCCGGGTTTTATCCGATTTGTGCCCTTTGTTTAAAGGTAAAGTCAAAGAAGATTCAATTAAGGGCTCTTTATGCCAAATTCAATTGGATGTTTTCGAATATTATATGTTTTGGTTCGCTTATTATCCAGTTTGTAAAGGAAACAGCGAGAAATTGGACTCGAATTCAGTAAAAAGAAGCAAGAAATTTAGGTTAGAGAATTGGACATACTCAATTCGGGGGTTTTCAGGGTCAAATAAACGTGAAATGGAACAAAAATTTGAGCCTAATCTTTATATACAGCTTTTATATGCGTATCTTCGTGCATTTGTGCCTATATTTGATTTGGGTGCTCACCAACCTTATCGTAGTTCAATTTTGAATTACTCTTTGAAGTGTGACGGTTCAGTTATATTTCGTGCTGAGTTTTTGGTCAACGTTTTCGAGCACTATTGGTTGGTTGATAATGATTTTTCGCCATTGCCTGTTAATGTATGCAAATCATTTGGTGTGTCGTTTCCGTTTAGGTCAGTGTTGGGGGAGACCCTACCAACAAGTGGGCTGGGTGAGGTGGTGAAGTTGTTTGTGAAGTACTTGAATTTGAGCTCAGTGGTAAGCACGGATGGGTTTGACAGTATTAAGTATAGTGAAAGCCCAAGCAGGAGGATTTCTGGTGGTTTTGATGGTGGGAAGTCGAGGGATGTTGTTTCTCTGTCGCCTGGTGCATGTTCTCTCGGTTCTTGGAACCCGTGGATACAAAGGCCGTTGTATAGGTTTATACTGAGAACATTCTTGTTTTGTCCTGTTGGAAGTTCAATCAAGAATGCATCCCAGGTATTCTCTGTATGGGTTAGTTATATGGAGCCTTGGACAATCAGCTTGGATGATTTTGCAGAGCTTGATGCAATTGTGAATGGATCAAGTAAAGATGTGAGGAAGCAGGAACCACAGTCTCAAGCTTCTGAATATTCGCCATTATGGCAGGGCTATGTGTTGTCTAATTATCTATACTACAGTTCACTGGTTATGCATTTTATTGGGTTCGCACACAAGTTCCTTCATACAGATCCAGAAGTAATAGTCCAGATGGTATTGAAGGTTTGTTTCTTAACTGTTGCTATTTTCACTTAGAAAAAGTGAATTTTCTGTGTGTATTCGTGCTTGATTTAATCTAATACATGATCTAATTTGCACTTGATTTAATCTAATACATGATCTAATGAAAAAAAAAAAAAAATCTAAGATTGATGGAATTTCCTTAACAGCCAAAAGATCTGGCTGTGATCTGATTATCCTAACGAGTCCATCCCATGATTAGGATGGATTTGAGGTTATTTAAAAGTTTGGGTTTCTGAAAAGGAACATTATTCCCTTCCCTTATGGGGGAATGCAGGTGTATTGGGGCTCTCTAGAGCCAAATGAATGTGGAATGGTGACTTGGTATGGTCTTTCAATTGTTCCAGAACTGGGAGATTAAGCCTAGATTTTGGATTATCATAAGCTAAGCAGGAAATTGTATGAGTGTTTGAAGAGGGATATGCATGTGACCTCCGTAGGAAGGTTTTTCTTGTGATGATCTTGTCATGTTTAGAGGACATTTACCATCTATTTAAGTTTAATCTGCTAGAGAAGGGAATCTGGTAATTTCATGTGGGCTTTAGGATATCCAGTTGGCTTATCGTGATTGCATAGATTTACATTTACTGTCATTTCCAATCTTGGTCAAGTATTCTTTTATAGGCTTTCAAAACTGTGTCTTAAGGTGTAGATAATGAAGAAGTATTGGGCTGAAATAAGGAATATTTAGTAGTCATGGTGCATTTGGTACCTGTACCTGGGTTTTCTTAGATTTTAAGGTAGAATATTGTCTTCTATTTTCTGTACTTATTATCTATTTTTCTTCTAATATTCTGTTCATTTTATATTTTGTTTCATAGGTTATAAACTTGTTGACATCCTCTAAAGAGCTGGTTGATCTTATAAAGAATGTAGATACTGTTTTTCATTCTAAGCAATCTGTATCAAGCAAATCAACACTCAATAGCTTGTATAGATTTGTTCCTTCAATTCGTGAACAACTGAAGGTAAATTACTGACTGAATCTTTATACTTTAGTGCTTTTGCTTATCATTGTAAGCAAGTAAGGGTTCAAATGTTGAAGTTGATAAAAATTGGAACAGCTGCTCAGCATTTTGAACCTGACATTAGGTAGAAATTCTATTTTTTCGTAATTCCTTTTTAATTTCACTTGCTGTTTCTCAATAGTTTCCAATGTGGTTCTTTGACCACTCCTAAATTTGTTGAGACTAAGCATGTATGCACAATTGTCCAACTTTCTCATTATCACATTTCAACTTTCTCATTATCACATTTCATTTCTCTGATTTCTTTTGCTGGTTATGTCAGGACTGGGAGGATGGGTTATCTGAAAGTGATGCTGATGGATCTTTCTTGCATGAGAACTGGAACAAAGATCTGAAACTCTTCAGTGATGGGGAAGATTGCGGACACCAACTACTTCAGGTTTTTATAGTTTTATATTTGTCATTGAAATGCAGTTTTTGTGCTTTCTGTGGTCTATCATAATACCTTTTCTCATCCATTGACAATCATTTTGTTCTTGCAGCTGTTTATATTGCGTGCAGAAGCTGAGTTGCAAGCAATTTCTGGTGATAATTTTGCGCATGGCCTTCAGTTGATAGATTCATTGAAAGCAAAAGTGGGCTGCTTGTTTGGTGGCTCTACGGTTAAGCCAATTCCTATTTCACCTGAATTGAGACAGCCTCAGCACTTCCGTGATGAAATCTTCAAGCCCAGAAGAGTTGGCAACCAACCATTGGCTAGTATCACGTACAAGGGTGACTGGATGAAGCGACCAATCTCTGATGACGAGGTTGCATGGCTTGCGAAGCTGCTTATCTGGTTATCCAGTTGGTTGAACGAAAGCCTTGGGCTAAACTGCCCAGAAAATAGCGATGTGGGTTCCAAGTGGTCCTATGTAGATGTCCCAGGTAATACAGCAAACGTGTGTGGACCAGGCGAGGCAGTGAAAACTCTGGTTTGCTTAATTGGTTCTTGGCTTCTTATGCTGGGTACAACGACGGTGAGATTAATGAGAAAACATGGTTTAAAGATAAATCTTAGGGTGTTGGCTTCCAAGAAGGTGGTGATGGTGATGCTCTTATTTGTTGTGTTTAATATACTAAAGAAAGCTTTTGGATTGTTTCGTTGCTAGAGTACATGAAACAAGAAAAGTAGGGAGAAAATGGTACATAAAACGTGAAAAAAAAGAAAAGAAAAGAAAAGAAGCTTATATCCTTCCTTGTCTTTTTAATTCGCTAGAATGGTTTAGTTGGATTTCTCTTTGTTTCAAGATGATGCATGCAGCAAGAAAGAAATTTTGCAGATGCTTTTTTTTTCTTTTTCCTTCCAAAGCTATCTCTCGATTTAGTTATTAAATTTAATAATTCTTATATCTCGGGATTTATTAATTAGATTTAATAATTTGTATATATATATTTATTTCGTATTTAATATGTATAAAGTACAAAAATTATTATATTATAATTTGATATTTTAAATATAAAATATATTTTATTTATTTTTTTCATAAAATTTTTATTAAAATTTTAAATTGTGATTATCTTATTTTTTGTGTTATTTTTGTATTGTGTCACATAAGTTGTTTAAAATTATTAGTTTGATTAGTAATGCTCTTGCTGTTTATATAATGCACCGAAGTTTTAACATATGGTTCTGTAAACGATAGTTTTGGCATCTGCAATTATGAAAAAAAAAAAATGGGACTTCAAATAAAGATTTATTTCTTCTAAAACATAATTAAAGTTTCAATTTTATTTTTTAAGTGAAAAAATCATTTTTTTAAATAACGTCTTACATATAAAATATTATTATTTAAAATATCAAATAATCAAAATTTAAAAGATATGTTTGTTAAATTTTAATTTAATCAAATATTTGAATTAATCAAAATTAAATTTGAAATTTTTAATCATAAAAATGAAATTATTGCCATATTTATATAAGACGATTTAAAATAGGATCGTGCTGAATTTATAAAACTTGCATTGTGTTTAGAAGGGAAAGAAAAGGAAAATGAAAAAACAAATATTTTTTCAATTGTAATTTAATTAAAAGAATATAAAAAAAGGGAGGACAATACCTCTTGTTTTTTTTTTTAAATTTTTTTTATTTTTTTGAATTAAAAAAAGTAAAAGATTAAATTTTTAAAAGAATTAACGTTATAAATAACTCATGAATTATAGTAAATTATTTAATATAATACATAAATTTAAAAATTTTTTAATGTGATACATAAATTATGAATAAATTAATTCATAATTCTTAATGTGATTAATTTTAAATGATGAGATATGATAAATAAAAAAATATTTTAAGTGTTTTAGTAGTTAATAAATTTATAAATCAATTATCTTATTAAAAATTTTAAAAACTTAAATATCATATTAAATATTTTAATTTAAAAATCATTCATAGCATTATCTTTTTTTATCAATTAAAAAATTATTGTACCCCTATTATATTTTTCAACTTTCAAATATCACATATAAAAATTTATTATAATGAACCATTCAATTTCTTTTTCATACTTGAACCAAATAAAAATGTTAATAATTATTCCTTTTTCTTTTTTTTTTACCTACTTTTAACTATAAAAAAACATTATTTCTTTAAAAATCCCTTTTTTTTATTATTATTATTTTAAATGTAATCTAAGGATATAGCTAATGTCATAATAGCTCCATCCAATTGAGCACTGCACAGTTTATTAATTTTGCAAGGAGGTACCATTTAATGTTGTTTTTCAACGCGAGAAGAGGACGTAAAAAATTAAAAAAAAAAATCAACACAAAGAGTTAGGGTTGTAAATTTAATTTAAAATTTTTTTTTCCTGATAATTATCACGTGAATAGAGTTGGTAACTTAATTCTCAGTTATTATACGTAGAAGAAGGGGTTTTATAATTCGATTTTAATTAAATTAAATCAATTGAATTAATTAATTATTAAATTAATTTTAATTAATTAATAAAAATAATTTTAAAAAATTTTAGTTTTAGATCAATTCATTTTAAAAATCAAATTAATCGAATTTTAATGAAAATATTATAAAATTTATATATAAAATTATTAATTATATTTTAAATTATAAAAAATTTTAATTTAATATTTTGATATTTGAATATTTTTATTAAATGATTTTATTTAATTTATTTCATATAAAAAATAAAAATTTAATATATAATTAATTTAATATATTTTATTATTCCATTAATAAAAAAATTAATAAAATTAATTTTGATTGATTAATTTTTGAAATTTAAAAAATTTGATATGATTATTAAAAATAAAATAATATAATTGGATTAATATTGAATAATCGGATGAAATGAACATGCCTACGTAAAAGATGAAAAATGTTAGCACTAAAAGGAGGATTTGTACGTATGAATTTGAGCACTGCACAGTTTGTTAATTTTCTAGGGAGGGTAACGGGTAATGCCAAACGAAACTCAAGTCAACGTTACTTTAACCTTCTTTTATCAAAGGGCTGTAAATTCAAATTTATTTTTTGCTTCTTTGTCTCTTTCAAGCAATAATTATCGCGCGAACAGACTTCGCTGCTTGATTCTCAATAATTATCGCGCGAACAGAGTTCGAAGCTTGATTCTCAGCTACTATAAGTAGGAGATATGAAATGCTGCTAAAAAAAAAAAGATAAAGGAGTTTTCGATTAACTGGTAAGCAATAATTTCCATTACTCATCTCTTTGGCTTTGATGGAATCGAATCTTGTCTTTTTTTTTTTTTTCGAATTTTCTGTTCACCCATCATTTGCATAAGAATAAGAAACCCTTATTTACATAATAGCTAGCCGTAGCAGTAATTTTCTCTGATTCAATGGAATATCTTTCTTTTTTCTGCTATATGTATTAGGGATGGCTTGTCTGACTTTGTTGACTCTAACTTGTTTTTTGGAAATTGCTATGTATAGTTTGCATCTTCAGATTTCTATGTCTTATGATCCTTTTTCTTCAGATTCTCAGAGTGTGCGGTCTTTTAACATGGGAGATTCTACTGGAGGGAATAAAGATAAACGTCATCATGAAAAAGTGAAAGTACGTGCTCTATTTCTCCTCTTCTTTTGTTTTCCTTCAAGTTTCCTTTTCCCCACATGTTCAACTATTTAATTCTCCATTGCTCTCCATATGTAGAAATGCCATCAGGAAGTCGAAAATTTGATATGTACTATAATAGGTGATTGCGGTTATAAGCAAAATGTAATGCTTTCCCCTCATACTCCTTCTCTTTGTCCTTTATAATTTTTTAGTGAGTTTGCTTACTTAATTTTTATATTTATTGTGCAGAGGAGCTGGGAAAAAAAGATGGAATTAGTAAAACAAGCGAAAGAGAAGGTCTTACAGTGGTTGCGACCGATAGAAGGTACGAGTTTTGGGAAGGAGGTATTGAGTGTTGATTTGTTATAGCATTTTCATCAGAAAGGATTTTTAGGACAGTAGTGAATCTTGGATTTAGATCAAAAGAATTAACTATGAAGCATGACTAGTTATTTTTGATACTTTGAAGCATGAGTGACTGGGTAAAAGTCAAGATTGTGCCCATGCAAGATGTAGGCAAAAATTATATTTTTTTTGCCAAAGACAGAATTTTATTAATACTAATAGTCAATACAATCTAATTACATCAAAATACTGAAGTCATCTTGAAAGAGCAGAAGCCCGTTATGGCAACGGCAACAAGAAGAACAAATCAATGAGGTGCAGGGAGACCGTCCTTATTTAAAAATGAAAACCAAGGAACCCACCCATTAAACCACATCCCCAACTTTGACTGCTTTGTGACCCAAATCTGCCACCAAATTTGCATAACGCTTTACCAAAGAAACCTTACTATCCACAAAATATCTTTTCAAGGCCTTGAAATCTCCAAGTATGGACACAATCTTCTAATGCTACGCTGCCCTTTCCTTCTTGGTATTATCAGCAACCACAGCTTTAGCATCAGCTTCAAAGACAACTCTTGAATACTTGAATACTTCTCCGTAGCAGCTTGTAAAGTCCCCTCTTTCAATGCTGGAGCTTCTGCAACTAAGACATCATCAGCATTCTCTAGCTTGCCTATACCAACGACCACCTTTCCTTTATGATCCCTAGCAAATAGCAATGATTTGAATCGGAGCCTTATAAGAGCTACTGTCAAATAAACCATCATAGTTGACTATGGTCCAGTCCTTTTCAGGAAAATACCATTTTTTCAGCTGTGTGGGTCCCTCCATCATTCTTTTTTGCTTTGTAGATGCTTTCTTCCCCTACACTCTTAAAAATTCTGTGACAGCTTATTTAATCCTATGAATAGTAGGATGAATGTTCAAATCTTTTCGCATAAGTCCTAATTCAGTCATGCTTCAATTAGTCCTGAGGAATAAATAATTATTGGATGTTAAATTGTGCTTCATTTATTATTTATAACATTATATACTTATGGTGCATCAAACAGTAATCCTTCAATATTTCTTTATTAATTTTTATTATGACACAATAATCATAGGTAAACCTTTAACACCTCATATATACATATATTCCTTTTATCATTTTAGGAAATAATGCTAGAATTAACTCTAAATATTCAAATTGTGATGTTGATACTTTTTATTTTTAACCATTTAAACTAATTATTCCCATTTGTTGTTTGCTTTCTTTATATATTTTGCTGAAGCGATGCAAGAGGCAAAGGTGGAGTCACAAGGCATTGGGGCGGAGCTTAAGCAGGCAATACCAATTACCTAGTCTTTTTAGCTCCTCTCTCTGTTTCTTACTCTTTACTCTCTTTTTCCCGATAATTAGCATTGACTTTCTGTTGTGCAATTCCAGATGATGGCCATTCTGGATCAAAAGCACCAATCAATGAGGGAAGCAAAGGTTTATACTGTTGTTGCAAATATGCTGCAGAAAGTGGTGAATTCTTGCTTAAGTATAGCAGCAAATGACATTTTAATCCAAGAGGGCCCTAATCAGGTTCAAGGACATAATGGTGTTGGCTCGGATACCTTTGAAATAAAGGGGGGACAGTTAAGACTCAACTTTCCTCCAACCACTGATTTTTTCCAAATTAACCAAAAAGGAAAAAATGCTGAGGTTCACAACCAAGAGGTAAGAATTTTGGACTGAAGAATGTGATGAATGTAGAAAACTCTGTATACTCATGTTAATTAATCTGTTGTTTTCGAGAATAATATAAAAATTGATTGAACTTTTCATTCATGGTGCATATAGATATTTTTGAAACTCACTAAGACGATATCTTCGAACAACAAGTAGTTTTTTCTCGTTTAACTTATACTTTCTTTATTGAGTGACAAACTGATCATAGCATTAACTGCATGCAGGATGCAGCTAAAATTCGTTAAAGTGGTCATAAAAAAATCCAACATTGATATTAAATTTGTTGTATAATGTATCTAGCATGCATAATGAACTTTACATGTAGGGATTATGAGGCTATATGTGATATGAAATTTACATGTAGGGATTATGTATAGCAAAATGAAGGATAGACCTTACTGTGATACCATGTTAAATTTAGAAAAACATTCAATTGAAAACTAATTGGATAATAAGTGGACATTGGAGAGACTTTTGTCATATTTAGGTTTTCAAGATATCCCAAATTTAATAAATATGAGATTGTACTTCTGTCATGAAATTATTTATAGAAAAAATGTTATTGCAGCAAACATAAGTTTGTAACTTAGTATAATAGCTATATCATTAGGTTAAATAAGAAGTATAGACCCATTAATGTTGGCATAACCTTTTTTAGTGATTTGTCTTTATCTTTAGTTTATTGAGTTTACAGTGTTAACTGGCATAACCTTTTTTAGTGATTTGTCTTTATCTTTGGTTTATTGAGTTTACAGTGTCAATGCAGTAAGTTTATTGAGAAACATTCTTCAAGAGGTCAACATATAGTAATTTTGTCTCTTTCCTGGCCTCTTTTTCACTCTGTTACTGTTTTTGATCTTTACTCTGTATGTTTGGAATGTAGATGATTGATCAAGAGAAACAAGTAAAGGAATTGATTTTAACGATAGGACTGGTGGCAGGGAGACTAGCAGAATTAAAACTGGCAATGAAAAAAACCAGCCAAGAGATGGTAAGAACTGAATTTTGAGTTTTCTTAAGCACGTGATGACCTTTTTATGACCTGAATATGGAATGTTGTGGACCATTTTCAATTCTATCAATTAAGTTTAATCTTCAGTTATTCAACCAATTAAACCTTAACACCTCTCACTTATTCATACTAGCATATTTATAGAACTTGTCATTCCTTTAATTTATTTGTTGGGTAATCTATTATATCTTTCACAAACTATACAGTATTCTTCAAGATTCATATCTTTCTGATATGGAATTTTCTTTAATTCATTGTGTATTACATGTTAAGATCATACTATCCTGCTTCGGTGCTTTCAAATTTCATGTACCTCATTTCTATTGAAACTTAAGGCTGAAATCTCTGTTTTTCTTATAAAAAGAGAGAAATAATTTTTGAAAACTCACAAACCATGCAGTATTCTTCAAGATTCATATCTTTCTTTTCTGGAATTTTCTTTCATTCATTGTGTATTTTACATGTCAAGATCATACCATCCTGCTTCGGTGCTTTCAAATTTTATGTACCTCATTTCTATTGAAACTTAAGGCTGAAAACTCAGTTTTTCTTATACAAAGAGAGAAATAATTTTTGAAGACTCATAAGCTTCTTAGTTTAACTCAGAACAAAAGTGGCAGCATGTGACTCAACTGACTGCATATAAAATTTATACATGGACGAAAAATGTATCGAATATGACCCGTAGAAGAAGTCAAACTCAAATTTAATTCTATCATTTTAGGTGATAATTAATTCAAAATTTTTATTTCACCTTTTGTTAAAAAAAGTAATCTTATTTTTTTAATAGGGAGATGAAGATATAACAAACTAGTCATTCCTTTATGTTAATACTCTTTGATGCATATATAATCTAATATCTTTTGCAAACCAAAAACAGTGCTTATACTGGGATATGCTAACCCTATAGTCCATCTTTTTACCATCCATTCTTATTTTGAAATTCAAAAACAAGATAGTACTACAGGAGAGATACTACTAGATTATAAGAACATTTTAACTTCATATTGCTGTTTCAACTTTTTCCATTGATTCCACCTTTCTATTATATTTTGTTGTATAATAAAAACAAAAACAAGAAATATGAGGCAGACACTATAAGAAATCTGAGTGGGAAGTCTGTCAATTTCCATGTGTATTGCTATTGACCTTTCTCCTTTATTTACAGGATCTTGAGGTAGACTCTACTAATGAAGGGTTTTTTGATGATCTGGTAAGTTTAATTATAATCTGCTTAATTTTGGATCATTATCTGATTCTGTTCTTATAGTTTCTTGTGACACAGGATGATCTTCTAAAACATGACAGTGGTTTTTTCGATTTGGACAACTTTGAGAAAAGTCTTATGGATGTGACAGGTAAATGGCTTCAATCTAATATTCCAATGCCCATTGTGCAATGATAAATAAAAGTTTTTTTTTTCTTCGAGATGTATTAAAGATGGTTTTTGATATTTCTATTTCATTTCTTGTTAATTATATTATATACAGGGATAGTATTCTCAATTATCTTTTAATAATGTCTAAGGCATCATCCAACTTATAGAGTAGCAATTGATTGCCTATCTGAGAGATTCCTAAACTATCGCATAACAAATTTAATTGTCTTGAAACGTACTTGAGTTATTTTACTTTTCAATTGTATACATATTTAACCTGTATGTCTCCTACTTTACTGACTTTGTCTTCTGACAATTATGAATCTGCTACTAATTGGGATGAAGGCACCAGTAATGCTGCAGCAAATAAAACCAATGTGATGCTGTCACGTGATAAGACCTGTTTTATGGAAAACAACATAGTTTTAAACTGCAATGCCAGTGTGGTCGCTGAGATATTTCAAGAACATCCTTATGTTGCTGAAAACTTTCTAGTTGACCACCCTGATTCGCAGAGCTTCTTTATTAATTCACTAGCTGAAGTCTACCGAAAGATAAAAAGCGAGCCTGAGATGCTCGAGCTGGAGGGCATCAAAAGTATGGAGCTAAAGGTTAAAGACATGGAGCGCGTTGGTTTGCAGCTTTCATGGCTAAAGGAGATGTTGGCAGGTGTCTCAGAAAGTTTGGAGGATAAGACAGAGAGGAAGAGGTTATTAGAAGAGATCAATAGCTACGAAGAAAAGAGCAATAGCTACAAAGATATGGCAAAAGAAGCCAAGCAGAAGCTGGCCAAGTTGGAGAAGAAACCTCGATTTCGGTAATTGCTTCTTGTGTTTTTCCTCGTGTGATAGTAGGTCAAGATCTATTTGACGTTGGATTAGAATCTGAAAATGTTTTACTGGGCTGTTGATGAACTGATAGCAACGCTTGTTTTTGTGTGTGAGGCTTTATGTTTGAATGCACTATTCAAATAAAGAGTCAAGACTTCAAAGAGTGTTAAGAACTCCATGTTTAATTGTTTATGAATCATAGCACACTCTTTCCTGAATAATTTTTTTTGGTATTTAAGTTTATTCTTGATAATACCACACAATTTGATTGCATGGTGTTGACCCCAACTTCTTGCTAAAAGTAGACTCTACATTGCCTTAAACTATAAGGAAACTAAACATTGGCTCAATGGTCTTTCATGATGGGGTCAAGAGTCAAAATCTTTTCAGTAGATAGGTTCAATTCTTTTTGTTGGTGTGTTACTAGAACTTTGAATTCAAAACTCTGCATTTTCCTTTTCCATATGGGTTTCTATACAAGATCATGATCTATTAGAATCTTTTATGGTATAATAATTTGCAGATTTCAACAAGATAAAAATAAATTAGAGAACGATGAAAAATTAAATATATATATTATATTTAGAATATTGCCCAAAAAGGATAACTTTTTTTTTTAAATATATATATATATATACATTTATTAGAAAAATGTATTTATTGTCACTATTGATTCTAAATCAGTCTGACAAACAATTTGAAGTTAATATGTTTTGCCTTTTTACCACTGGAAAGTACAAAACAATTATTACTACTACTAGTATATAGGAATATGTTTTGCCTTTTTACCACTTTACCCCACTAAACTTTTTTTTTCTTTTTTTTACTAATACCAATTCCGGTTAAAAGTCAAGGTCTGCCATGTACAGATAAAGTAAAAACCAAATCTGCCAAAATTTTTACAACTTATTATTGAAATCATGTTGTCTTATGATAAGCATTTGGCTCAATAATACAAAAAAAAAATTGTGAATATTCTCTTATTCAAAATGTAAAAAAAAAAATTCCATGGATTGTGGTCCATATATCACCATTTCTGATTATAATTGGCCACCATTCCAAAGTTTTCTTTAAAAAAAAAAAAACAAATACATGACATAAAGCAGCTGCAATGCTCTCGCGGTAGCCAATAGCAAATAGGCATTTCATCGTTACATGGAGGTTTATCATTAGGGAAGTTTTATATTCAAAATTCATTGAATTTGATAAAGCAAACAATTCTTGTCCATGGTTTTTTAAAGACTCCAACTTCAAAAAAGGGTCAAATGTGTGAAATAATAGTGAAATTTAAGACACAAAAAAGTATTTTTTTTTTTTACATGGATAGGAAATTAAAACAAGCGAAACAGATTAAAAGGACAAGCACCAACATGAACGACTGGCAAAACTTTAATTGGATGAGACAATTGCTCTACCCTTTTGATTCACAAAAACGGGTAAAACATAGTAATTGCAGTTTAAAAGGCCATGTGCCCTTTCTTTTTTATCTTATTTTGCCCTTTTTACTGGCAATTCAAGGATAATAAAATTTAAGAAAAAAAGTCCAACACGGGAGTCACGGGTTTTTTTTTTGTCGGATTTTTTTTTTTCCAGAACTTGTAGTTTCAATTAAAGAAGGTTTATAAAACACCAACTAAATATAACTAAAATATTATTTTTAAGTCATTATTTTCATTAAATTTTAAAAAATAATACATTAATTTTTTTTTACAATATCAATTAACCGGTTTTAATAAATAGCATTACTTTCTTCCATATATAACATTCTTAAATGTTGGAGCTGACAGCCACAAAGAAGAAAAAAAAATGAACCTCAGTTTAGAATAGATTTGCCCCCTTATTAAACTATTCACAGAGAGTTTAATTTGACTTAAGTTGAATTTTGGATATGAATTTTGAAATTTAAATTTGATTCGATTTAAAATATTATTAATTAATAATAAAAATTTTGGATCAAATTAATCAGACCAAATTTTAAACAAAAAATTTTAAAAATCAACCTGTTTGACTTGGCTTAACAATGAACATCTCTAGTATTGAGTTTCTAATGAATCGGGCGGCTGCTGCTAGGATATTGATATGTCAAAATCTTGCTGGTGGTCCACTTCTGGCTGACATATAACTGTGTATCTCCATTTTATAAGGAAACACTAGTCCCAAGTTCCCAACCACCTTTTTTTTTTTTTTTTAGAAAATTAAAAAGTGACGAGAGCTCTAGCATTGAATCACACGTATATTTTTTAAAAAATTTATATTTAATATATTATTAATATATAAATTTTATATATTATTAATAAATAAGGTGATATCATTTTATTAATAAATAAATATTAAATTTTAAAATAAATATATAAAAAATTTAATTTTTTTTAAAAAATTATTAACGAAGTTTCATCATTTGATTCAATTCATTAGTAAGATGATACCATCCAAACAATATGTAAATTTATATATTAATAATGAATCAAATATAAATCTTTCTTAGAATAGTGTAATATACCAGCATTGTACAAAATTAATGTTTCAATTACCACTTTGTACCTTTTTGTTGACCTCTTCATCATCAAGAGGTTTCAGTTATATTCTAATCCTCGAGTTTTGAAGATGGAAATTGGTTACGTTCCATAATACAACTTAAACAAAGAAACCAGGGAAAAATGGATTAATTCAGTTAATAAACATCCTACTTGTGTCTCTGTGTATGTAAAGAATGAAAATGATGGAGATGTGTTTGTCATTTTCACTTATCAGTCAGTACATTAATTTATCACAGTTAATGTTTCATTGGTAAGCATGGAATCTGAACCCATGATCAACTTTTACCAAGGGAATGTGAAGCTGTATTAATTGAATAATAAAATCTAACTTATTTTAATTTTTTTTCATCTCATTCCAGGGCAGGATGCAGCAAAAATAGCAAAGTAGAGAGGGTTGGCACTTCCCAGGGTAACATGAAGTCTAGATAGATAGAACTGGTAGTTGAGGGCTTATTGTCTTTGGCTTCCCAGGAAGGGTAGATGGATAATGGACTCACTGACCATTCAATCCTCTATTTCACTAACGCCAAACTCTCCATGTTTTATACTCTTGTCTTCCCTCCTTGTTTGAGAAATCGAAATTTCTCTCACTAATCTACCACTACCGGCTAAAAGCATCTCTCCCTGGCTTTGTTTCTGTCTGTCTTTTCTTGCTGTGGTAATGGCTCCTAAGAAGGATGGAGTGAGTAAAAGGGTTATGAACAAAGGATCATGGACAGCTGAGGAAGATAGAAAACTGGCTGAATATATTGGGATTCATGGTGCAAAGAGATGGAAAACAATCGCAATTAAAGCAGGTTAATTGTGTTCTCTATAGCTAGCTCTTATGAGAGCTGATCTGCTCTGCTGTTTTTAGTTTCTTTAACGCAAGGACAAACTACATTTTTTTTCTTCCATTTTTGGAGCATTGGCATTGGAATTGACAGCTGAAATGTTTCCATGTATAGGTTTGAATCGATGCGGCAAGAGTTGCAGATTGAGATGGTTGAACTACTTGAGACCTAACATCAAGAGAGGCAACATAACTGATGAAGAAGAGGACTTAATTCTTAGGCTTCACAAACTGCTAGGGAACAGGTAAATGTCATATATTAAAATATTCTTTTGAAAAGAAAGTAAGCATTGATTCAATTCATTTAAATGGGCCAATGGGGTACTTGGTACAGGTGGTCTTTGATTGCTGGGAGGCTTCCAGGGCGAACAGACAATGAGATTAAGAACTACTGGAATTCACATTTGATCAAGAAAATAAACCAGAAGGAGAAAACCAAACAAACTTCAACCTCAGAACAAACTGTGCCCCAGAAGACTTGGGAAACAGTCCGGATGGAAGAAGAGGTAGCAAAAGGAAGTGATGACAACTTTGAACTTAGCTTTGATGTAAACGACTTCTTTGACTTCTCAAGTCAAGGTTGCTTTGGTTTGGAATGGGTGAACAAGTTTCTTGAACTTGATAATTATGAAGATCGATAGCAACTGTATAAGTTTGTAATAAACGTGTTTCCTCTGAAATAAATAAGTTCATAAATAAAAAGATGTTTGAATCAAAAGTACTCTTTTGCTGCATTAGTCTAGGCTGTAGCCAAATGTTTGTTGAACACCGATGGGTTGCTTGCTAAAATTCATGTCACAGCCTGCCAGAGATCCAGTTGGCTCTCTGGTATTAGGCCTGGTGGCTTTCAGCCAACCACTTGTGTAAGAATGTGAATTAGTTAATTTTAAAGCTTAAAATTTGTCTTGGAATCATTATTTTAAAGTGAATAAAAACGAAAAAGTAAATATTGTTGATGTGCTGAAATTTCTTACATCAATTTTCAGTTGATTTCCCCGCAGAAAATTGAGGCCAAGATTTCAGTGGGTCAATGTCAAAACTAATCATAAAAAAAAACAAGGGTCAAGGTCAGCCGTGAGATTTAGACACTTTAGATTCGATTTTTGTCAGTCCAGTTGAATCCTATCCTATTGGAAAGCCAAAACTATAAAAACGTGTAACGTGCTGAACACCAAATCTCTTACAGTAATAAAAAGAATGATAAAGATGCATGATAATTTTGGGTTTGTACGGTTAACCAGCTTGAATTTGTAAGAGTATGACGACAAGTTGATTAGCATTAAGAAAAGACTTGGAATTGATAGGCATTAATGAAGCTAGATCACGGTGAAACTGAAACATAAAGTGAAAAACAGAAGTTGCTCACTGTTTAAACCTCTCTACTGAATCCTAAAGTATGATTCGAGAACAGCAAAGTCCTAAGACAATGCACATGTTGAACTTGTGCGGTATAACCTCATAGTCTCCCTATAACTTATTCCGAATGATTACAAATGTTGCCTTTGGTTTTCCCTGCAGCGGGAAAAAGAAAAGATCTATCATCCATGGTCTTATCATTGAAAGTTAAGGTCATAATCCATGAGCGAGAAAATTTATGTAACAAAAAATTCAAATAAATAATTAAGCTATACCTCTATCAACAATTTTTATTCTGGCATCGGCATTTTCATTCCTGTTTCTAGCTACAAACACTGATTTCTGAACATGGGACCAGCTCACAAGGCAGTAAAAATTACGTTGCAATCTTTATCTGATTGACAGCTAAGCCTTCCAATTCTGTCAACTGATTCTTGCCTAATCAGGAGTTTTGGCCCTTTTAGCTGTCCATCTTCGTGGCAAATGTTCCCTCGTAGAAAAACAAGTTAGGTGTCATGAGCTAATTTTGTATAGGGTTATGATCCAATTTTGTATAGGATTATGATTGAGACTTAAATTATCATGAGTCACTCGTATATAAGATTATGATCGAATAGATCTCTTATGCTAGAAAAAGTATATTCATTTCAAACATTGTAATAGTTAGTGGTAGCATAGCTTTAAAATTTTTAAGGCTTTTTAGGGAGTGAATGGGCAACATACTGTTGGGTTGTCTCATCGGTCGCGATACGGGCCTAGGCCATCTGGCAAGAGCTGCCCCTTGGCCCTGGCGATGGTGGGAAGTCCCGATGTACTATTTTCGATTATAATAAAATTCACTTCCGATTCGAATGTTTTGAATGTTGCCTTGATGTGTTTTTCTTTTTATCGATATGAATGTGCTTTCTTGTGTGTGCTTGAGATTGATCTCGATATGAATGTATCTTATTGCGTACACTTGGGACTAACTGTGGCTTATGGTTATTTGTTCAGATATCGAACTATTGAGGGCTGACTTCGGTGGGAGCGTCCATTTAAATGTCGCACGGTCTATTGCTTGTTGAGAGAAAGCGTAGTCCGTGACACGTGGTATCGAAGCACGGTTGAGAAGTGCTAAAAAATGGATGAGATGGCCACAAGTGGTGGACCCAATTATTAACAGAGACTTGAGGAACTTAAGGTCACCGTGACCGCAGTGAAAACTTACATGTTGACTAAAGATCGATTGAGGGATATCGAGACAACCCAGAAGGAGTTGTTCGATACTCTTCACAACGTGAGCGAGGAGGCTAGAGATGCCTTAAATGTTCTCCAAAAAGAGTTCGAGGAGTTCAGAGCACAAGTGAACATTATACAAATGGCTATGGCCAGATCGAGTTTGAGCTCGACGTAAAAGAAAAAAAGGGCCAAGGTGCCGGAGCTTCGATGCTATGAGGGGGCAAAAGATGCCAAGGAGCTTGAAAATTTTTTGTTTGACATGGAGCAGTACTTTTAAGCTGTATACACGGATTCAGAGAAAGACAAGGTAGCAATGGCGTCGATGTACCTCACAGGGGATGCCAAGCTATAGTGGGGCTCCAAGTTTGTCAATGATGAATGTTCGATTAAAACTTGGACAAACCTGAAACAAGAACTGAAAAACTAGTTCTTCCCTGAAAATGTGAAGTATATGGCCCAAAAGAAACTTCGAGAATTGGTGCAAACAGGAATAGTGCAAGAGTTTATGAGGAGTTTTTCTACCCTGATGTTGGATATTCGAGACGTGTCCGAAAATGATAAGATGTTTTATTTTCTTGAGGGCTCAAGCCTTAGGCCAGGACAAAACTATAAAAATAAAAAGTGCAAGATGTGGCAATGGCCATAGCTGCAACTGAACGTCTCCATGATTATAATGATGGCTCTTCAAAATGAAAAAATCTTTTCATCAGTTGGCAGTAACTTCAACTTTGGAAGTGAAAGAAAGATAACTAGATTGGACCGACCCTTTAGTGAGAGATCAGATAGGAGGTCTTTTAGTCGAGATAACACCCAATCCAAGATAAACAATGCAGTGATTTTCAAGTCTAGGCAACCACTAGCTTGTCTTTTATACAGGGGATCGCATCGGGTGGCTGAGTGCCCACACAGAGGAGCCCTTAATGCCTTAAAAGCCTCGTCTCAAGAATCTGTAAAAGCACTAGAGATCGTTGAAGAAGTTGAAGAGGAGCCAGCCAGGATAGGTTCAATAAGGTTCCTCAATGCCCTTCACACTCAACTGAACACAATAAAGAAAGAGTAGGGTAAATGCCTGATGTATGTGAACTTAACAATCAATGAGAAGGCCACCAGGGCTATAGTAGATATCGGTACAATCGATATCTTTATCACACCAGAAGAAGTAAAAAAGTGTGATCCCCAGGTTAGCAAAGAATGTAGACGAATGAAGACGGTCAATTCGTCAGCCTTTACGATCAGTGAAAGCTCCAAGAGTGTAATTACCAAATTGAGGCCATGAAAATGGAAGGTAGATTTTACAGTTTTTCCCATGGATGACTTTGATGTAGTCTTCGGATTGAATTTTATGATGTTAGCTTAGGTGATCCCTATCTCCACCACTAGTTACCTGATATTCTTAGAGGAACACCCATGTGTGGTGTCGATCACTATCTTACCAAAAAATGAGAAGAAAATGATCTCAACTTTACAATTTAAAAAAAGGGTAAAGAGGAGAACCCTCTTTTGTGGCCATGTTGATTTACAAGGAATGGTTGAGAGTGGAACCGATACACGATGACGTGAAAAAATGTTAAAAAAATTTGAAGAGGTGATGCCAGGGATGTTGCTTAAGGTTTTACCTCCTCAAAAAGTCGTGGACCATGAAATTGAGCTCTTCTCAAGAGTTAAACCCCCTGCTAGAGCCCCTTACCGCATGGTCCCGCCAGAGTTGATCTTACTAAAAAAATGGTTAGATGAGCTTTTACAGGTCGGGTTCATTAGACCATCAAAAGCTCCTTTTGGAGCACCAGTGCTATTTCAGAAGAAGCATGATGAAAGTTTACGATTATGTGTTGACTACAGGACCCTGAACAAAGTCACCGTGAGAAACAAATATCTCATCCCTCTTATAGCATGTTTATTTGATCAACTAAGTCAGACCAAGTACTTTTTCAAATTAAACTTGAGATCTGGCTACCATTAGGTCAGAATCGCTGAAAGAGATGAGCTAAAGACCACTTGTGTAACACGGTATAACGCATTTAAATTTCTTGTTATGCTTTTTAGACTGACTAATGCTCCTGCCACGTTTTGTACATTGATAAATCAGTTGTTCCATGACTATCAAGACAAATTTATAGTTATCTATTTACATGATATAGTGGTATATAGTTCTACTCTAGAAGAACATCAAGAACACTTACGTCAGGTGCTTCGAAGATTACAAGACCACCAATTGTATGTGAAAAGGAAGAAATGTGTATTTGCTCATATCTAAATCTACTTTTTCAGTCACATTATCGAACGTGGCCACATTCGAATGGACATAAGAAAAGGTTAGGGCCATCAAAGAGTAGATAATATCGAAGAATGTTAGTGAACTTCGCTCATTTTTGAGACTAACCAACTATTATAGAAGGTTTGTAGAAGGTTACTCTCGCAAGACCACGGTCTTCACGGAGTTATTAAAAAAAAGCATAAATGATGTTGGACAAGTGAATGCTAAGAGGCCTTTAAGGGATTGAAGGATGCTATTATGAAGGATCTATCTTAACTCTCTCTGATATTAAAAAACCTTTCAAAGTTTAGACGGATGCATCTGATTTCGTTATTAGGGGAGTACTTTTACAACGTCACCCAATAGCATTTAAAAGTAGAAAGCTAAGCGAAGCTGAGAAGAAATATATGACCTAAGAAAAAGAGCTCTTGGCGGTAGTTCACTGTCTGCGGGCTTGGCGACATTATTTATTGGGTTCACACTTTATCGTGAAGACAGACAATGTGGTCGTTAGCCATTTTCTCACCCAACCAAGGCTTATAGCGAAACAAGCTAGATGGCAAGAATTTTTAACGGAGTTCAACTTTTGTTTTGAGCACACCGCTGGAAAGACCAATCAAGTGGCCGATGCATTGAGCAGACAAACATAGTTGGTAGCCCTTAGAAGAATTGCCCTAATGACGGCTAGCAGAGTCACGATAGACATTCGCAAGTTAATTGAAGATCATTTAGGGAATGACCTGCAGGCCAGTGCCATTCTAAAGCTAGTTGAAGAAGGGAAGTCCAAGTACTTCTGGCAAAAAAATAGGGTCTTATGGACCAAGGGGCCCCTATTGTTTGTGCCAAGAGCAGGAGGTCTGAGATAAATGCTGATGAAAGAATGTCATGACACACCATGGGTCGGACATCTAGGTTGACAACGTACTTTGACTTTATTGAAACATGGATAATATTGGCCTCACATGCGATAAGACGTGATGGACTATACAAAGACTTGCCTTATTTGCCAACAAGATAAAGTTAAAAAAAAAATTTATAGGCA
Source organism: Durio zibethinus (assembly GCF_002303985.1). The sequence continues at coordinate 2,196,147 of NW_019168381.1, forward strand.
TGCTTGAACCACTATCGGTGCTTGCTAGACCGTGGGAAAGTATCTCTCTCAATTTCATTTCGGGCTTTCCCAAGGTTGGTGATCTTAGAGTTATTTTGGTGGTGATTGATCATTTCTCTAAGTACGTCACATTCATTCCCACTCACAAGTATTATACTGTGAAAGACACAGCTTGACTACTGTTTAAATATGTGGTCAAATACTGGGGCCTCCCTCAAAACATTGTAAGCAATATAGATCCGAGATTCTAGAGAGAACTTTTCAAGATACTGGGATCCCAACTTAATATCTCTTCAAGCTACCACTCTCAAACAGATAGTCAAATGGAACGGTTCAATGGATTACTAGAGGAATACTTAAGGCACTTTGTTCAAGTCAATCAGAAGAACTGGCCTTCGTTATTGGACGTTGCTCAGCTTTGCTTTAATTTCAACAAAAGCTCTTTCATTAACAAGAGCCCGTTTAAAGTGGTCATCGGACGATTACCAAGGCTACCCTATACTTTTTTGGAGCAATATGGAGGGAGAAATTCGAGAGCCTTCAACCTTGACAAGGAGTGAAAATAAAATACTGAGATTGCACAAGCCTACTTGGAGAAAGCATCGAAGCGAATGAAGAAATAAGCGAACAAAGGTCGTAGGGCACAACAATTTTAAGTTGGTGATTTGGTTCTTATTTGACTAGTCCCTGAACAAATCAGGTTCTGGAGAAAGAGAGATCGTAGATTAGTGCGTAAATATGAAGGTCTAGTGAAGATCCTTTCCAAGGTGGAGAATGCTTCTTACAAAATTGACCCACCAAAGTGGATGAAAGTGCACCCGGTATTTTATGTGAGCAACCTAAAACCTTTTCATACAGATCCTACAAATGCTAGCCGAAAAGAGCCAATTAGAGCCGCCATCACCATGAAACCATCCTAAGAGTGTCGAGTCAAAGAGATCTTAGCAGATAGGGAAACCAAGGTATTTTGAAGACTAGTTCGTGAATACTTAGTAAAGTGGGAAGGATTAGGACTAGAAGAAACCAGCTAGGAAAAGGAACACAACCTCCGAAGATTTAAGAGAAAGATTGAAGAATTTTAAGCCAGCAAGTCGACGAAGATGTCGATAGAATAGGTGGGGGAGGATGTCATGAGCCAACCTTGTATAGGGCCATGACTGGGGCTTAGGTTGTCATGAGCCACCCATGTATAGGGCCATGATCGGGTAGATCTCTTGTGCTAAAAAAAGTGTCCCCATTTCAAACATTTAATAGTTAGTGGTAGCATAGCTCTAAAATCTCTAAGGCTCTTTATGGGGTGAGCGGGCGACGTACTGTTGAGCTGTCTCACCGGTCGCGATACGAGATTAAGCCATCTGTCAAGGGTTGCCCCCCTGGCCCTAGCGATGGTGGGAAGTCCCGATGTACTATCCTCGATTATAATAAAATTTACCTCTGATTCGAATATCCCGAATGTTGCCTTGATGTGTTTTTTTTTTTTTGTCGATGTGAATGTGTCTTCTTGTGTGTGCTTGAGATTGATCTCGATATGAATGTGTCTTATTGCGTACGCTTGGGACTAACTGTGGCTCATGGTTATTTGTTCAGATATCGAACTATTGAAGGTTGACTTGGGTGGGAGCGTCCATTCAAGTGCCGCACGGTCTATTGCTTGTTGAGAGAAAGCATAGTCCGTGACACTAAGTCTAGGAAATTTGAATCTGGTTGAGCCTGCTATACCATATGGAATGTAGTATCATATGGAATAGATCATATCTCATTGGTCTTGGATTCCAAAGAAAATGCTTCTGCACCATCTTCACATTCATTAGCATTTTAAGGTACCTTCTCAATGGAATAGCCAAGAGAATCTCCTTCAGTTTTGGAATATCCTTTTCAGCCACAGTCACAGAAAACACATTCCAATCTAGGACTTCACTAAATGGTAGGACAAAGTTATCTGCAATAATCACCGGCACACACTCATAATATATAGCCTCAACAATCCTAGGGCTGTTCACTTCATACCCCATAGGGCATATACAATATTTACTTGATTTCATATGTTGAATGTAAGTCATATTTCTAGAAACTCGAATTGGTAAAGGACCATAGATTTTCAGGTCTTCATCTTTGTTGTGCCAATACTTGAGAAGTTTGGGACGGACCCTGCCATGCATGTTTCCGGCAAAGAAAGCAAGGATCGGGCGTTGTGAAACCCAGATCCCACCACCAATATTTCTAAGAGGTCTACCTGGATTTCTTATGGCTGTTTCTGGTAAAGAAACATCATTTCCAGCAATGAAATTCTCAGACAGGTCAGCATTGCATACAGCTTTTATGCTGTTATTTCTTAGTTCCTTGTGAGCAGTGGTTATATAAGGACCCTGCAAATGGTTAAAATGTAGATTAGAGGAAACTTGGGTGATAGAATATGACATCAGAAACCAGGAAAATGACTCCACATGCATAGATACGTGTGAGGTTAAAGTCTAATAAAAATGACACTTATTTTTTCTTTGATTGAAGAAGAAAATAGAAAACCATACCCAATCATGGCATGCAACAAGAAAATGATCTGATCCATGGGTGCGATTCCCAAAGGGATACTTTGAGGCAATCATGTTCACATAATCCCTCAGGAAGATTGAAAGGGGTCTCAAATTATGTGAGTTTGGCACATAAAGCGCCAACTCTAGCTGGCGTGAACTATATGGCAGATAAAACAAATGAGCCTTTTCCGGGTCTTGTGTAACAAACTCCCTGTTTGCCTCCAATAACTTCATAAACCACCCTTCAGAAGCATAAATACCATTTAGATAAGGTTCATGAAAAATTGGTCTCTCTCCATCAGGGTAAATGTAGACTTTAAGTATCATTTCCATCAACTCGTAGCTCCTAAAGTTTCAGGCAAGAACTTATAATTTTCAATATATTTAATTACCACTGACATAGCAGAAACCACCAGAAGAACTCAGTATGCAATAACGAAGTGAACATACCTTTGGGAAATAGAAACATTTTTAAATACTGGAGCGTACAGATAAGAATCATCATCATCATCATTATCAACTAATGTTGCATGCTTAATTTCCTTTTTAGCGTAAAGAAGAGCCTCGTCTGGTGACAGGGACTGAAGGTATCTCTGAATCAGAACTGACAGTAGTTAGATTATCCATATCAGTTACTTATCAAATTTTCACATATAAAAGGAAAATGACTAGTAATATCTCTACCTGTAAGCGAGGGGATACCATTATACGAGGAGGAGGAAGTACAATCTTCAGTGCATTATCTATTTTACTCTTCTTCCTTCTCTTTCTCCTCCTATGAGCAACTCTAGGCCTTTCTTTTGCTTCAATAGATGAATTCAGTGAAACCAAAGGGAGCAGCTGGAACAAGTTGAAATTGTTCCAACCCTGCCCCCGTCAAGTTCTTGCTCAAATGCATGGAACCATTCAAAGATTGGTGTGATGAATCATTAATAAGAGAAGGGACGAACCGGATGTTCCATTGACAAGCAAGTAAAAAGGTTGGAAGTACTATCCCAGCTATTGACATAACTGCTCCAGCAAAAAGCAACTTTCTCCAGTCAATTTTGCCCCATTTGCAATGTTGGATTAGTTCCCTAATGAGGGCTACAGCAACATGTTCCAACAGTTTCCTCATCTCGTTGTACTCAGATTTCAAACTTCCTCAATGATCAGAAGGGGAAAAAAAAGTGCATGGAATCTGGTCTTTGCCTTAACATAATAGGGCTTCAAATTTTGTGATTTCAGCCATCTGAAGCATTCCTAAGTGCTTGACAAGGCTGGCCTTGGTTCCTGTCTCATCAGATGCCTTGGATCCCCCTACGCCATCCTATTAAAGAGACATGCAATAACATTAGGCAACAAAAAGAAAATTCAAAGCATCAATCAAATTATCTTCAGCTATTCTTCTACAATAACAGGTGAAAAATAGGTGTCTATTCCATCATTGAACTTAAGGCCCACTTAAGATAAAATCTCAGGAAAACAACAGAAGTAGGTAATTGAAGATGTTGTGCTTGCATCATTGTTTAAAATTCTTGAATTTGAATGCTGGGTTTATGGGATTTCAAAAATGGTTTCAATTCCATGGAAAAATTAATGGTTGTTATGATCTCAACTCAAATTCAAGAAATCCATTGAATCTACACTGCTTCAAATTCATAGATTCCATAGTTTTAACAATCTTTTAAGAAAAGCTTTATGAATTAGATAAGACAACCATAATGAAGTTATTGATCCAAGATTTCTAGAACAACACCCACAGAGTAAAGGAATTTGGTTAACACAATCCCAAAAAAGTAATAGATCAAAGCAGTAGGCAAATGTCGACGACCAAAATTTAAGGAAAACCATCAATTCCCAACAGCAAAGCAACTCCATCAAGTTCACAAACGACAAATTCGTGTGTTGACCAAGGCGAGATGAAATCTTAAACTGGCAGGGAAAATACATAGAAGATAGCTAGAAGACAAAAGAAAAGAACAAGGAGAGATTGAGATAATTACCTGAATGAAGAGAGAAACAAAGATTCAGGGCAAAGAGATGTGTAAGAGAAAGAAATGAGAGAAAGAGAAAGGGAGAGGAAAGGTTTGCATGGAGGGAAACAGCGAGGGAGACGGTAACGGTCTTTGGTAGTTGATAAATATGGTATTGCATCCAAGTCTGACTTTTCTTAACTGTCTGTCTGTCAGCTTCCCGATTTATTAATGCTCCCAATAATATTACCTTTTTTTCAAGTAAAAAATTTTTATGCTAATCAACAAAGACGTGTTTAACAAGCAATGCAAATATAATATACTTTGGAAAATTCATTTTAGGGTCAGACAAAAAATATTAAAATTAATATATTTATATAATATTTTATATAAAAATTATATATCATAATTTATATTATTATAAAAATATAATTAATATTATATTCATGTATTTTATTAAATCATGTTTTAAATTATTAAATTTATTAATAAATATATAAATTATCTATGTAATTAAAAATCTTTATAATCGAAATATATCTATGCAATTATTAAGAACACGAATTGTTATTGTGTTAATGGTTCATCGTCGAGAAAATGAAATATATTTAGGAATTTTAAAAAATTGTTTAATTAATAAATGTATGCAAAAATCATCTTTAGTAGTAATTATTAATCTGTCTTTATTTATATCGAATTTAATAATATGTTTTTTTTTTTATACTTAGTATAAGAAAATGAAAGGCATACGAAGAGCAATAACCTACTTTTTTTATACTAATTTTTATAAAATTACATTATCAGTACTATTTTTTTTAGATATTTAAAATCTAAGGTTTTTAATTAATTCTCAAAATGATAATAATTCTTTTGATTCTTTGTTTCTTTGTTTCTCGATCCATGTTTAATGGTTCTAAATTTCCACTGTGTGGAAAATGGAACATAATTAATCTTACAAGAAACTTTAAATAAATTCAGAAAAACTGTCAGTGTTTTTTATGGTAAAAATGAAATTTTATAAAATAGATTTTCTTTTATTTTCCCTTAAAAAAATAAATCCATAATCTTTATTTAATTTCTTATTCGGAAATAAGAAACGACGTCGCTGTAAAAAGCTTCACTTGCTGTGCTCCACTAATAAAATTGACCGACATTCTCAAACACGTTGAGCCTTGCAACTTCAACCAATAACATAACGCCATGTCGTCACAGGCTCTAATGTCGACCGGTTCAAGAACATAAAATGACTAAAAAGCCACAGAGTAACATGCCCAATCCAGCAAATAACCTAACAAAATAAAAAATTATCAAGGCTAATTCCGTAACTTAAATTCCGACCTACTCAATCTCAGATGGCCGACTTCGATAAAAAACGAAAGCGGAGCAAACAATTTTCGACGAATCTATTTTTTTTCCCTTTATGGATAGTGATTAAAGTGTAGAACTCAATTAAAGTATCGAAATCGAAGGATTTAATTTCAAATTCGATATCTCTCCATGGCCGCCCCTTTTTTTTCTACTCCTTTTCAACCCTACGTTTATCAGGTAACATTTTTTAAAACTCTGTTCACTCTTTCACTGATTTTCTGTTTGTTTCATGGGAAAATGTAGATAAAATTAGAAGGAAATTGAACCTTGTCTCTTGGCGACTGGCGTGAAATTTTTATGGAATTTAGGCTTTACTTTGGCATTTGATCTTTTATATGATTTACTCGCATTGTTGACGAATTGTGATTGGGGGTTCCTTAAATAGTGTTGACTTGGACTCTAGTTTTCTTGAAATTGATAGGTTTATAATCAGTTTGTACGTAGCTTTGTATGGTCTTGAGACTGCAGTGATCAAACTGTAAGGGCAGCTAGTGAAAATGCTGAATCTGGAAACGGCAAATATTTTTTCCAGCCTTTTCAAAGGAAATTAGTGGAAATTAGAATATTAATCTTATTTAGTCTAAATAATAATCTCTTATTGATTTAAAATCATGTAGAATCCACAAGATGCTGTGATCCCATTTCAAATATTGGGTGGTGAGGCTCAAATAGTGCAGGTACTTCAAAGTTTTTATCAAGATTTTTTCTTGAAATTTGCGCCTATGATCCGGTGCCTATGATTGTGAAACCTTTTTGGTTCTTTTTTTTTTTTTTTTTGAGATATCTTGTTATTGGTTCTTTTGTTTGCCAGATAATGTTGAAGCCGCAAGAAAAGGTTATTGCAAAACCTGGTAGGTTGTTTATAGTTTTATGTTTTAATATAGGAATTAGGGTCTTGATGCTACCATGATGTGGGTCTTCATTATAGTTAGTATTTTGGTGATTATACAGGTATGTCCCATGGTAAATGGGGAGGGTTTCTAGATACTATGATAAGTATATTGTTGGTTTCTAGGAGCCCAGCCCCGTATTCTACAATTTGAAATGCTACAGTATTCTGTTGCCAAGAATATATTGTAGTATAAATAGTGGCTAGAAGTGTCAAAAGTTAATAAAATGGAGAAACTACTTTACTACCAAAAGTTAAGTAAATGGAGAAGCCACTTTACTATCAATTTAAACCATCTATCCTGATTCTATTGTTGTTGCTTATAGTTACAATCATCAAACTTCTATGACTTAGATCCTCTGCTGAAGAACAGTGAGGAGGACTGCTTAATCAATAAGATGATTGGCTTGCTGCATTTGTAGTTATTGTTTGTTAACATGCAGACTTTAATTCACTCAAAATTGATATTGAATGTAACAAAATGTAGGCTCCATGTGCTTCATGTCTGGGTCCATTGAAATGGAAAACACTTATGTCCCTGAAAATGAGGTAGGCATGTGGCAGTGGCTTTTCGGTAAGAGTATAACTAGTATTGCACTTGGCAATCCTGGTCCAACTGATGGATTTGTTGGAATTGCTGCACCTTCTCTTGCAAGGATTCTTCCGGTTTGTGTTTCAAACTTACCAAATGTCAACAATTTATTTATTGCATATTTCAAGTCTGAGCACTTCATGATCCCAGAATCTTCATGATCCCGGAATTGTCATTGTGTTATGGCTAACTGTGAGTTTTATCATGTTCCTGATTCATGTTTATTTTAACAGATTGATTTAGCAATGTTTGGTGGAGAGCTTTTATGTCAGGTAGCTGACTTGTTCATTAGTCATTCTCCTTTTCTTTCCCCTAACCATTACTGCTCATTTAAAGTTGAGAATTCCAATAACTGCATGGAAGTCCATTTTTGCTGCAGAATTAGATTACTTTTCATTATATTAGCTGGAATCTTTATGTCATCTTGTAAACTTGTTTTGTAGCCAGATGCATTTCTTTGCTCCATCAATGATGTGAAGGTCAATAATACAGTTGATCAGCGGGCGCGGAATGTTGTAACTGGTGTAGAGGTGCCATAACGATAGCTTAATTTTTTGCATTTCCCCCATTCTCTTAGATACATATTCAAGCTGCATTCAAAGATCTTTTTCTGATTTGTATTTCTGTTTCTTTGGTTTATTTCTCAAAGTTCTTTAAGCTATTTATATCTGCGTATTTGATGGACATGTTATGGCATAACAGGGATTTCTGAGGCAGAAGTTATCTGGCCAGGGGCTTGCATTTATCATTGCTGGTGGATCTGGTATCTTTTCTCTTATACATCCTTTAATCTTTTGTTAGAGTTACTTGAGTTCGAGAGATACCACAATTTCCTTCTTTTTTTCCTTTAACTTTTTTCTTGTCTTTTGGTTTGTCTCAGGCTCAGTACCGTGCTATACTTATTCTATGTAAATTCAGATGCATGTTTTAGAGTTCATATAAGAGCATGTTTTATGATCTCTTTGTTGCTTCCCTTTCCCCCATGAAAGTTAGAAAAAAAAAAACTATTTTCTTATTGCTTAACCAATCATTGATAGTATATCTGTTTGCTAGTTACAGTAAAATGTTGAAGTTGATTGATTTCCCTATGTAAACTGATCATTGGGATTCCGTGGGTTTCTTTCTTTTGCTAGTTGTGCAGAAAAATCTTGAGGTGGGTGAGGTATTGGCTGTTGATGTATCGTGCATTGTGGCCCTTACTGCTTCTATTGATGTCCAAATCAAATATAATGGTCCAATGAGAAGAGCAGTCTTTGGGGTAAGTTGCTTTCAGTTAGTATTTTTGTACTCTCTTGATATGATGGTGGACTGGTGGTTAAGTGAGAGTGGTGTGGTAAGATTAAAATTGAAGGCTTGTTTAAAACGTCTCATGTGAAACTCTATTATTAGCACATGGAACAGCACTTGGTTGATTATCCTAGTTCTACCGTATCAGTTAACGCAGCTGCTTAAACTTGATGTCCATTACTGCATATCACTTATATATGGCATTTTAATATTCTACGTTCTTTGGCCGTAAAATTGCAGGGTGACAATTTGGTGACAGCTGTTCTAACAGGACCCGGTATTGTGTTCATCCAGAGTTTGCCATTTCATCGATTTTCACAGCGAATTGCAAGGTAGTGTAGCATAAATTCCACAAAAGAACTTGCTGAATCATATTTCAGTTTCCACCATCTTCTATCATCCATGTCCTCGAGCACAAGGTTTTAACAAAATGAATGGATTCTGGTCTGCAGGGCGGTTACATCTCCAAACATGAGGGAAAATCCAAAGTTTTTCATTCAGATAGCCATTTTCTTTTTTCTAGCATATGTGGTGATTGTATCTTCATTAATATTGACCGATGTCTGAATATGTCTTTCCGTCTTTAATTTTTATTTACCAATGTATGATTCTTTTCATTTTCTTTTTTTTTTTTTTTTGTTGTTTTCTTTTATCAAGTAGATCAAAAGTGTTTGCATACTATTGTTTTGTCGAAAACTTCACAGCAAGTTATTCAAAGAAAAGAAATGTAACTCTTTCTGTTTTGAGTGGGAATGCTCGAGGCTGTGAGTTTTGGATGTCTCAAACCTTACATTAAAATGAAAATTTAAAACCATTTAATTTTTCAAATTGATATTTTATGTAAAATTTTATCTCAAATTTTTTTTCGTTACTGAAGTTATTTATAAATAATATAGTGATTAAGGTCAAGTTTTTAGTGTACTATGAATTCATTTTGAATTTCATTGTATTTCACTATGACTGAATTTTTAATTTTATTGATTTTAAATATAAAATATAAAATTAATTATAATTTTTCATTTTATTACCATATATTTTGGAAAATTATTTCAATTTCGTTATTTTTGTTTGAAATTTCAATTGTCATTTTATTGTTTTATAAACAAGATATTTCGTGAAAATACAGTTGTAAAATTCAAATAAAATTAAAATATAATGATAAAATTTAATAACGAATAATAATAAAACAAAATTTCACGTTAATTTCTTATAATATTAACAAAAATCATACGAATTATTGAATTTTAATGGTTATTGAAAGTCTAATACAATTTTTTATCTAACTCATTCCCCTGATTAATTCATAGATTGATATTGATAAAAGATTTTTATTATTTATGTTACTTTATTTTTTATAAGAAAACTCGTGCCTAGAAAAAAAAAAAAAAAAAGGCAGCCTTTACGTGGTATTTTATTTTAGACCGGCACCCGGACCGCACGTGCGGTCCAATGGCGGTCCATTCAGCTGCGTTTATTTTTAGATAGACAGAACGTTTAGAAGGTCCAGATTCTTACTAGCCTGGTTTATGATAGCCTCTTTGCAAATTCCCATTGCTCTCTCTTTCTGAAACCCTCACCCAAACCCTAATTCTAGAGATTCACGATGATCGCTAATCCTTTCAGTCTCTCCAATCTTTGATCAAGGTTCTCCAATCTTTTAATTTTCTCTTTTTGATTGCGACGTGTCGGAATCTCAAGCATCGAAGTTGCCGACTCTTTCTTTGATCGATCGGTGGTGGGATTGTTTTTCGAAGATTTATTTTTGGTTCGAGTTTCAGAAGATCTGGATCGGCGGAGAATCGATTAATTCGGAGCGATTTTTCTAATAAAACAATCGAAGAGTTCGTGTGAATTTGGTGAAGATCTATGACCAAGGGGCTTTTTCATAATTCCGTGTGATTTGCCCTAATATTTTTCGAAACTTATGGTTTCGCGTACAAATTCGAAAAAATTGGGGGCTTTTTCGATAAAATCATGGAGAAATTCTCGGAATTGATTTCTTGAAGAGAGAGCTTCGGATATTCCCTCTGAGAAGAATCACGAGTTTGGTTTGGTTTCTCTTAGAATAAGGAAAAAAAAAGAAATTTTGTACTGTTTATATTTGGTTTTTGTTTTTTTTTATGAGTGAATATCAGGCCTATTTTTTCTTGAAGGCCAATAAATAAGTTCATTACAAAAATTTTTTTGTGTGTTTCATTGTTATTAAGAAAGGAAAAAAATGGCTGTTTATTATAAGTTTAAGAGCGCACGAGATTTTGATTCAATTTCCATGGATGGTCCTTTTATAAGTGTTGGTACCTTGAAAGAAAAAATATTTGAATCAAAGCACTTGGGCAGGGGTACCGACTTCGACCTCGTTGTCACTAATGCCCAAACTAACGAAGGTTGGTCTTTGCTTTTTGGTAGATACGTTTAATTAAATGTTAATGGGCTTTACTAATCTTTTTGGGAGCAGATAATTTATTTAGTAATGTTTTTAACTACTCAATATTCATGGGTTTTCCTTTGAAGTTTAAGCTTTCTAATTTGGTTGTTGTATATCCTTCCACTGGGTTTTTGAGACAATTGATCCCTCAATTTCAAATAGAGTCTTATCATGGATATGGCTTCTCTTATATAGGTGGTTCTAAACTTGACTAGCTCCCTGTACTTTGAGTGTGTAGAGGTGGGTTCTACGTTTAAAAAGTCGGGTAGCTAACTGGTTACTTGGATACTTAGATACTGACAGAGTTGACAGAAATAATTGTTTGTTTCAGGGAGGGAATTATGTTTTTCTAATTAAATCTAGCATAATAATATCAGTAGGAGTAAGCCCAAATCTACCATTCTGTTGGAATTTTCGTTGGGCTCTAGATTGGCTCACTTTGTTTCTTGACTGGATGTAAAGATCGTATTTTAGTAATTGTTTGTCGATCATGGATTAGTCTTTTTGCAGTGTTTTATGCACTTGTTCTCTCTTTTCAATTTCAGAATATCTTGATGAAGCAATGTTAATCCCAAAAAATACTTCTGTATTAATTCGCCGGGTTCCTGGAAGGCCTCGCATGCCCATTGTTGCTGCTCAAGAGTATTATCTCAATCCTTTAGATAGCTAACCACTCACACATTTTAATTTTAATGAACTTGTCAAAAAAGCATGTATGAAGGGTTTTTTAACTGCATGAACTTGATCAGTTGTGTGCTTAGATCAGTTCTGGCTTATACTGCTTAATATTGTGAAACGAAATTTGGTTATAGGTTTAAGTTTGGTATTTGTTATACTTTACAGGCCTAAGGTGGAAAGTCAGATAGAAAATGCTCAACCAGAAAAGAGTAACTTCCTGGATGGTGATTCATCTGTCCCGAAATATGTAAGCTTTGTTCCCAACATATTTTCCTTGATGAAAATTTGTTTGTCTTCATGCTACTAGTGTCAGCTGTTGTGCATTTGAGAAATGTTGTTTTATCAGCAAAGAGAAAACAATAGAAACATAATGTTAAGCTTGATTTTTTACTTGTAGGCTGATGATTCCGAATGGGATGAATTTGGGAATGATTTATATTCAATCCCTGAAACGCTGCCTGTGCAATCAAACAATCCACTTCCTGATGCCCCCCCTACTAATAAAGCTGATGAGGACAGCAAGATTAAGGCTTTAATTGATACTCCTGCCTTGGACTGGCAGCGGTGAGATGATTGCTATTTTCTTTTCTTTTATTTTTTTGCTTATTGTATTGATGCAATTTTCATTCATAATGGCTTTAATTATTTTGGATTCACAGCCAAGCTACGGATGGTTTTGGACCTGGTAGAGGCTTTGGAAGGGGTATGGGTGGAAGGATGGGTGGGCGTGGTTTTGGTGATTCTCTTATGGCCTTTTTGTTTTTATTGCATCATTTAACATGGTGGGTGGGTGTGTTTGTCTGTATGATGTTCTTTTTATGTTGAATCTCTAGACCATTGGAGTTTGATCTTTTTCTGCTGCTTAGTATTGTGGTATAAATGTGCCTCTGTCCTTTTGCATGTGATGTTAGTTGTGTAAAATCTTTGTTAGTTTGTGTCTATATATGTGTGCGTTTGAGTGTGCTGTCCTTGTCCTTAGTTGCATTAAGTGCAAGCTTGTCAGTGGTCTATGCTCTTGTAAATTTATTGAAGTTTGAACTGTCGCTTTTTTGCTGGTTTAACATTTAATGATTTTTGTGTAAACTTGTGTGCTTGAAAGATTGATGGCCATTTATTCTCATTTTAGATCAGTGGGGTTTGAAATTTTGTGGGACATTTCATTCATGTAATTGTACTTCTGAAAGTGTATATGTAGCTGAAGTTTATGTTTTTTTTTTTTTCATTGAGGTCGATTAGGGTTGGAGCGCAAAACACCTCCTCAGGGTTATGTTTGTCACCGCTGTAAGGTGCCTGGTATGTTGATAATACACTCTTCTTTTCCTAGAGATTATACATTTTAGTAAACTTGTACTTATTATGGAATTTGTCATGCAGGGCATTTTATTCAGCACTGCCCCACAAATGGTGATCCAAACTATGATATCAAAAGGGTGAAGCCTCCAACTGGCATTCCAAAATCGATGCTAATGGCAACTCCAGATGGCTCTTATGCATTGCCAAGTGGAGCAGTTGCAGTTTTGAAGCCCAATGAGTAACTGTTTAATCCTATTAGTGTGGTTTTGTGTATGCTTATAGGGAATTCTTGTTTTTATACTTGAGAATTAATTTTTTGTTTCCAACAGGGCTGCTTTTGAGAAAGAAATTGAGGGCTTACCTTCCACTCGTTCTGTTGGTGACCTTCCACCTGAACTCCACTGCCCGTTGTGCAAGGAAGTTATGAAAGATGCAGTTCTAACTAGCAAATGTTGTTTTAAGAGTTTTTGCGATAAATGTAAGTTTTATTGCTACTTATTCCATGCATCATCTGGTTCCTTTACCCTGCTGATGGCTTGTTTATGCATGTTGAAGCTCACTTTAACAAAATGTAACTCAGGCATAAGGGACCACATTATCTCAAAGTCAATGTGCGTATGTGGGGCGACCAACATACTTGCCGATGATCTTCTGCCAAATAAGACCCTAAGAGATACAATTAATCGTATACTGGAGTCTGGTAACAGTAGCGCTGACAATGCTGGAAGCACTTTTCAAGTTCAAGGTACATCATCTATTGACATAATGAAATGAATTTTGCAAGGAGTTCTATGATTTAAGAATCATTATTGATTTATCCTGTCTTTCAAATTTAGATATGGAATCCGCTCGGTGTCCACAGCCAAAAGTTCCATCTCCTACTACATCGGCTGCATCAAAGGGAGAGCTGAAGCTAGTATCTGCTAAGGAAGAAAGTCCTGATGTGAAGGATAAAGCTAATGAGGTGAAGGTAGCTATTCCCCCAAGACAGGTCTTGGAGAAAGTTAAGATTGCTAAACCTGCTGATGCATCTGAGGCTACACTGGAGTCAATGAGTGTGAAGGAACCTGCATCACAAGGGAGTGCCCCACTTGCAGAGGAAGAAGTGCAACAGAAGGTGGCTTCTGGAGAGGCAGGTAATAATATTATTTGTTTCTTAGTTTATTGGTTATGTTGGTTTGGTAAGATTTAAAGACAACATTTAAGATATTGGTGCTGATCTCTTCAAGGAAGTGGTGGGATTTAAGGTTTAAACCTGAGTGGAAAATGCTTGGAGTGGGGCTATCCCATTCCATGTCAGCCTTAGTACCCTTCCTATTCTTGAAAGATTGTGGCTGGGATATATTTCTTGTGTCCATTTTGAAAGTAATATTCTGGTGTGTCTATTAAGAACCTATTTTCTTCAGGCAATAAATTTGTATGTTGTCTTGCACTAGGAGTTGGATGGATGATTTGTGTGTATTATAGAGAGAGTAAGTAGTAGTCTTTAATTAGTGGCAATCAGGAAAATAAATGGATTGAAGGTTTAATTTTGATGCTTTTCTTCGCCAGGAAAGAAAAAGAAAAAGAAGAAGGTTCGTTTGCCAGCAAATGGTAGGTCTCCAGCCCCTTTTTTCTATTTGGTGATGATGCAAACTACATGTGAGTTTCATAAAATCATTAGGAATGTTTAACTTGAATCTTATTCTTTTTGCCCTCTAGACTTGCAGTGGAAAACCCCTCAGGATCTTGCAGCTGAGAACTATATGATGTCTATGGGTCCCTCAGCCTATAATCCTTACTGGACTGGTATGCAGCCTGGGATGGATGGGTTTATGGGTCCTTATGCTGGTGCCATGCCCTATATGGGGGGTTATGGACTAGGTCCATTGGACATGCCATTTGGAGGTGTCATGCCTCCAGATCCTTTTGGTGCTCAAGCTTACATGTTTCCTCCTATCCCACCTCAGAGGTATGTGTAACATTTGTTACATAGCCTATGCTATTTTTATACCAGTTGCATTTCTGTTGCTTGAGTGCATGCATGGCTTTTTTCTCTGTTTTGAAAGTATTATTGGGTTCAATATCAATGACCTTATGACTTCATATGCAACTTGTTGTTATTTGGACATCTAAGGTCTAACTTGCTTCAATTTTCTTTGTAGAGATCTTGCTGAATTTGGAATGGGTATGAATGTTGCCCCACCTATCATGAGCAGAGAGGAATTTGAGGCTCGGCAAGCTGATTTGAGGAGGAAGCGTGAAAATGAGAGACGTGGTGAAAGGTATTGAACATTCTTAATCTAAGCATAGTAGGCTCAATTGGACTACTTCCATTGACCTGGGAATGACGCCCCTAGATATTTGGCTATTTCCTGGGTCATAGTGCAGTTAAGTTCTGAGATCCCTGAATAGGTTTAAAATAATATGTTTCTTCTTATTATTTACCGACAGGGATTTCACATGATTAAATGGTTTACTTACTATTTCTAAAACTGTTGCAGGGAGTTCTCCAGAGATCGGGAATTTGGTAGAGAAGTTAGCAACAGTGGTGATGTTTCATCGTTGAAGTCAAAATCTGTAAGTATTCTTTATTTTCCTAGTTTTTATTTTTGGTTATGCACATATGATTCCACTTATTGACAAGAGAGAAGTCAAAAGAAGAATATAAAACTTGAAACTTTCTGATAGCCATTTTGACTCCCGACCTGTTGTAAAATTTTGAAATTTCTACTGTTACTTTTTCTCTGTTTTTATCTGCAAAATTTTATGGTGGTTTACATTGAAAAAGGATAAGTATACGGAACTGGTCGGACTTG
Source organism: Durio zibethinus (assembly GCF_002303985.1). Next base: position 2,211,963 of record NW_019168381.1, read on the forward strand.
TACGGTTTAAGAATTGTATTTGTGGCATTTTGCAGCCTTGTGATACCATGTTACCTATACTACTAGATATGTTCGCTATACTCTGCTTCATTCTTTGTTTCTTTAAGACCATTTCTGCCATTTGTTTTGATTGAGTTTGTAATGAAGTACAAGTGCCAGTCTTGAAACGTTGAACCCATCCTGATGTCTTCAGTTAATGGTGCCAAATCTTGTTGGGTTTTGAACTGAATAACGTCTACAAAGACAACAAAGTGAAAAATGAAAATAACCATTTCATTTGCGTACAGTTAGACATAAGCTTGTCTTATGAAGTTGCAAATTGAAGTTCTCTTCTATTTTATCCTGTTTGTCTGTGCTTGTTACTTGCTGGTTTTCAAGTATTTCTAAAAACAATTTGGAATCATTCTATACTTGCCATCTGCAGCTCCTTTTGTTTCTTCGTCTACAAAATAGCTCTTGCATTTTGCCATTCTGTTTCTATCCTCAAAATCGACAGGAGGGATGTATGTTTACTGTGGCCATTCATAAAATGCTACTAGAAAATTCTCGTTTTATTGGAAAGATAATTATGTTTGTTTGTTGCAGAAGCCTATCCCACAAATGTCAGGTGGTGACCATCGCCATGAACATCTTCGGCACCAATCAGAGAGGACCTCACCTGAACGCTCCTCACGGGACCATGAAGCACCACCTCGCCCTTTAAAGAGAAAAGCTGAACAGCATCATGAACGCGATCATGACTATGACTATGATGATCGTGACCGTGATCGCCATCATCACCATCGATCTGACTCTTCCAAGCTTGCCCCTGAAACAGTCACCAAAGCCACTTCCTCAAGTACGACAGCAGCAATGGATAAGAAGCAAAAGGCAAGTGTGTTTTCTCGTATCAGCTTTCCAGAAGAAGAGCTGAGCAAGAAGCGCAGGCTATCTTCTGATGCACCTGCATCTTCTGGACACCACAAGTCATCATCCAACGGATACTATGATGACTACAAGACTACTTCAGCAGCTGGCAAGGCAATTTCTGCTACTGGTGGCGGTGGTAGGAAGAACAGTAGTAGCAATGCTGTAGATTATGAGTCTAGTGATGATGATAGACATTTCAAAAGGAAGCCCTCCAGGTATGAGTCTTCGCCGCCACCACCATCAGCTGAGTGGGTGGAAGAATCGCGGCACTCAAGAGGATCCAAGGAACGAGATCGTAGCGGTTATAGTAAACATAGATAGGGTATAGTAGATTTTGTATTGTTGCTCGCTGTAGCAGCAGCCTAAGCTCTCATGGAGCTACCGCATACTGTTGCACCATTATTAGCTTAATAATTATATAAAATGTTTTTGATCTGTGTTTTACAACCACTATTATCTTTAATAATTTTATACAATCATTGTTTCCTAATTTAGTATTGTTCCTTCCTAAACTACCATTAGATGCCATTAGTTCTTTTTCCTAACAAGTATGTACATACATTATACGTAATGCTTTATGTTTTTTAATTTACTAATTATATTACTCCAGTAAAAGCTATTTTTTCATTTACTAATTATATTACTCCTGTAAAAGCTTCATCAGTAACTTGAAGACAAAATTTGAGGTCAGACTTAGATGAAAATTTTTACTTAAAATTTATTATTAAAAGTAATTTAATTAAAATGTTAATAAAATTTTAAATCCATAAATTGATAGAGCCAATGAGAAGATCAATGTATCTAAGAAAAGTTATTGGAAGTACTATTTATAATTTACAATTTGATAGAATTCAATGATATGTAAGACAAATCATTAAAAATATTATTTATAATTCAAATTTATTTAATACTTATTTAATTACGAAAATTTTTACTAAAAATGTTTATATGAAAAACATATCAAATTTTGCATACTTAATCTATATAATACGATATTTTAATTTATTTATTGATTTAAATTTTTTATTTTAATTTTTATTCAATTGTTTTTAATTAAAAATTTTACAAATTTCATTTAAATCTTTCTTCATGTCTGACTCATAGTATTAATTGAAAAAATATACATAGGATGAGATAAAGAAATTTGGATATAATTCCCTGTGTGGAATTCCTTAGATTCCCAAATAAACATGTATTACGTTAGAATTATATGGATTTAATATTAATTAACTTACTAAAATTAGGTTTCTTCTATTGTTTTATTGGTTCTCTATCCAATACGAGTACTCGTTCTAAGCAGTAACATTCACGTCCTTTTTTAATCCTTGTCAAACAAGCAGAAGGAGCCGTTTGATGAGTCGGTGAAGTTGCACTTTATATATAACCTACCCCTAACTCTTGAAACTTGTTTTCACCCATCAACTCATAACTCTTTCCTTCAAATTATAAACAATCGAGTTCTACTTGGATTTCCTTGGAAATTAAGTTTTCAATTCGGAAAACATGTCATATCATCAAAGAAGATATCATCATCGTCAAGAGAGTTATGGACATGGAGTTCCGAAGGTAACTCACCCAAAGTTGCTCCCTAAAGTATCCGATGATACTGGTTTGTTTTCCTCTCGTTTCTTTCTTATTGTATTCTCTTTGCTGCAATTTTATTTATAGAATAAAGCAAAGAAAACAGAGCAGTAATTGGATTCTTCGTTTTTGTTTTTCAGGTTCATGGAGATCATTGCCTGCATGGGAGAAAAGATTCTGCACATTAGTGGGTGGAATGCCTTGGAAAAGATTTGTGCAAGCAAAGAGAAATTTACATAAAACTGATAAAGTATATGAATGGAATGATTCAGCTGGGTTAAAGGCTTTCAACAAAGCCAAACGAAGATTCTGGGCAGATTTCCATGGTTTTCCCTGCAAGATGGGCTTACCAAGTTCTGATATGTATATTGATAAAAATATTGATTGGAACCCGGAAATTGATCCAAATCTTTTATCAGAAATCAAGGCACCTTCTGATGGTGAAGAAGAAGTAGTAGGTGTTGCTCCTAAAGAAATCGACTGGTTTTCAATTCCATTGGATCAGATTAAGCCAACTGGGTGGGATGACATCTGGGACTACACTCCACAGTTGCCAAAGGTGGTTGGATAGAGCAAACACCAAAATGCTATGCATAATGGCTATAGATTAATTAGTACTGTTGTTGTCTTATTCTTTTTTTGGTTTACAATTCTATGATTTGCCATCTTTTGGCACAATGTAAATTCGGATTATTTATCTTTTTGGTTTGTGAATTAACAGAATTTTCTAGCAACTAAAAGCTCATATAATACTTTAATTTTTTTTCCAATATATTGCAGCTGAATATATGTATTAATCTTTACAATTCTAACATTGATGCACGCCTGAGATTTGAGATTGCTTAATGATGTTTCTTTATGTTCAAGAAATAAAAAAAAATAAAACCCTTAAATATAAAAATCCTTTGGATTTGTTGTTGTCTTTAACGGATTCTCTTCAGAATTGCTTAGTCAAATCTCTTACGAAGGGTATAATGCGAAATTAATGAGAGAAGAAGTCTAAAAAAGAGTTATTTCTTGTTAAAATTATCGATGGCTGCAAAGAAGAAAATTTTAGAGGAATAATATATAATGCTTTATGTTTCAGTTCTCCGATTGAATTTTGGAAATTTTTGTAACATTTCAATCTAAGTATTATAAAAATTTGTTATGATATGTAGGGTGAAATTTAAAAACAAACTCATGAGATAATGTTTTGAGAGATAAAACTTTAAAACTTTCGGCACAATACTTAATGCAAATTTTCACAAATAATATTAAAACAGTTAATTATTGAATATAAACTTCGTATTACGCCGTAAAAATTATCTTTAAAATCTTAAGAGAATTGAAAGCTACTTTTAAAATCTTAATTTTTAGTATAACATTGATTTTAAGTATGTTTTATATTAGATTTAATAAAAGCATCAAACTTTAACGAGATAATTTACAACACATCAATCTTATATTAAAATATTTTCAGAATTCACTATTATATATAAATTGAGGTTTAAATATAAATTTGTGAAGTGCATTTTTTTAGATAAAACATAATTTTGTGCAGATCTCCGCACTTTTTCATGAGAATTTTAGTTTTTAAGTTGAATAATTAAACAAATATCTATAAGTTCTTTATTGGTTTTCAAAGCAATAATTTTTTTTGAAGACTTTTAGAGGAATGCATGGAATCAAAGACTTGATGATAGAACAGAGTACGAGTAAAAAAACAGAGAATGCGTTGCTCTGTTCGTCTGCTTCGACCTTTTGTTATGAACATGAACACCCACTAAGCCCAAGAAAGAACATAATCATTCGCTTGGGCCCAATTGCCTGCTCTAAAACTGCCCGTAGTTTACTTACTGGGCCTAGCAATGATTTAGTCTCTCAGAGTCCAAAACTTCTAGAGAAAATGGATGGCCTAGATTTAGACAGGCTCCTCTGTTATAAAAGGTTTATTTTACCTGCAAATCCTGGCCTCAGCTCTCCTTCTGTAATCGAAAACCCTAGCAACTCTCTTACGCAGCTCGCCAATGGGTACTCCTTGAAACTCACTTTGGATCTCTCTTCAATGATTTTATCTACAGATTGTTTTTGTTTCATTTTCTCTCTAAGTATTTTCTTCTGGGTTTTCACTTGAGTCTTTTCACAATTCTTAGTTCTTCAATGATAGTGAAATAAGTTGAATCATTTGAGATTTTCATTTTATGTCTTGGTAATTACCGTTGGTTTAGCTCATTTTAAGTGATTTATGTTTATGTTTTTTCAGTTATTTTTTTTTTTAAGTTGTAAGTTTTTAATGTGCTTTGGAACAAATTATTCAGCTTTCTGTCTTGCAAGTGCCAGAAATGTTATTTTATGGGTGAAATTTTTGGAAAATATTGCAGTGGGAAGCAATTTATTTATCATGTGCTGAACTGTTGGTTTGAATTATACCTGGAGTTTTATTTATGGGGGATGATTAAATGTAGGGGCTTACAAGTACGTGTCGGAGCTATGGAGGAAGAAGCAGTCCGATGTAATGAGGTTTTTGCAGAGGGTGAGGTGCTGGGAATACCGTCAGCATCCATCAATTGTTAGGGTCAACCACCCTACCCGTCCTGACAAGGCACGCCGCTTGGGTTACAAGGCCAAGCAGGTAATGTCCAATTCAGCAGTTTCCGAAAGCTTGTTCTAATTATGTCTTCATTTTCCTTTTCATTCTAAACAAGAACATGGCTAGAACGTTGCCTTTAACACTTGAGTTGCTTAGGTCAAGTAGTTGTCCAAAAACTACTTAGATTTGAACCAAACAATCAATCGTTTGCAATTGCCATTTGCTATTTCTAGGCGTTTTTTATTCTAAGAGATGGATGGTAAGCAATGTTGGATTTTGGACGGAGATAGTAATGTTATCAGTCCATAATTTGCTATTTCTCCTTATCCAGGGTTATGTGGTTTATCGCGTCCGTGTTAGGAGGGGTGGTCGTAAGAGGCCTGTTCCCAAGGGTATTGTCTATGGTAAGCCCACAAACCAGGGTGTGACCCAATTGAAGTTCCAGCGCAGCAAGCGGTCTGTTGCAGAGGAGCGTGCTGGTCGAAAGTTGGGAGGTCTCAGGGTTGTTAACTCATACTGGATCAATGAGGTTTGTGGGACTTGCTAAATGTTCTGGTTTGCCACTTAAATACGAATTTAGTTGTCCTGATTCCTAAATGGCTTTGCTTTGTGTTTCATTATATCCTGTAGGATTCTACTTACAAGTACTTTGAGGTTATCCTGGTTGATGTTGCACACAATGCTATCCGCAATGACCCAAGAATTAACTGGATCTGCAATCCTGTTCACAAGCACAGGGAGCTTCGGGGACTCACATCTGCTGGTAAGAAAAACAGGGGCCTGCATGGAAAGGGTCACTTGCACCACAAGAATCGGCCTTCTCGCAGGGCAACCTGGAAAAGAAACAACACTCTCTCTCTTCGTCGTTATCGTTGAAGACTTACTAACGTTTCTGTCGTTGATCTCTGAATTTGTCATTTTTAGTTCGAAATTTTTGCAAGTTTATTCATTTCAAGTCTAATAAATGGAATCGAATTTATTTTTGTTTGACGTGTTGTGAATTTGTGAAGGTATATGCTGCCTTTGTTACGAAACACTGTGCTCAATGCACCGAATATCCGATTGAAAAAAACGAGGTTTTTTCTGGAGTTTTTAGGTCCAGCCAAATGCACAATTGATTTTTTTTTTGGGTACTGTTTTATCCATTTAATTTGACTTATCATCTTCTTTTTTTATTTTAATTTTTTTAAAAGATTTATAAAATAAGTCTAATTTAATATAATAAAATTACTATTTAATATATTATTGTTATTTTTTATTTATTTTATTATCAAAATTATTACTTATCATTCAAATATTTTTTAAAATTTTTTATTTTTTATTAATTTTTATAAGTTGAATAATTAAAATTTTTTATTATATATGAATTTTAATTTAATATTTTTAATAATTATTTTTTATTTTATTATAATTAATTTTATCATTATTATTATGTTTGCATTCAAATATATTTTTTATTATTGATTTTAATTTTATCATTAAAATAATTAATTTCTTTTTAACATTATTTTTATTTTCATCGAAATTAATTTTATCTTATATTCAAATAGAATTTTAGACAAATTATATGAAAATGGATAGAATTTAGTTTTTTTTTTTTTTTTTTAACTTGTTTCAAGATTATGGCATACTGTAAATTTGAAGAAGAATTATATTGAATTTAAAAATTACCTCAAAAAAATTATGACAAGGAAAATCAAGTTAGCTTCAGTTACAAACAAAGAACTCGATCTTTACCCATTCGATTAATTCCGTTCGGCCGTGAAACGGAGTAATTGCCAAAACGTTAATACAGGATAGGCCAGCGCAAAAGTTTACGCTTCAATGCTGTCAGGGAAAAACGCCTAAACGGCATCAATAGACACCGTGTTAGGGCACTGCATAGAGCACAGATCATAGCAGCTAAATTACTAATAAGAGCTGAGACTCGCAGAAAACCCTATAGGGTGACGAGAGAAGGCATCTCGCATCTCTGTAACTCTGTTACTCGAACATGATGGCAACGGTGAAATTTCGGTTTTCGCAAAATGTCCCTATGTTCCCTTCCCATTCACAACTCGGCCATGTCCACTACCACCGCCGATTCTTCTCTTGGTACGCCAAGCAGTTCCAAACGACGTCGCAAGCTCGCGCTTCCGTCAGTGGCGGAAGTAGTAACTCTCAAGGTTAAATCATTTACTTATTTTTGAAATTAGAGTAGGAGTTTTTGTTTGGTTTCTGAGAAAATCAGCGAGAAATAAAGCGGAAAAATCATTACTATTACTAATCAAAGAGGAAAACGAGAAAATTAATGTTTTCTAATTAATTCAGAGAATAATTTTGGCTGAAGAACAAAAAAGGCGAATTCGACATAAATTAGACTCTGTTATTGTGCATTGTTATGTTTTCCATGTGAGAAGCAGGTGAAGCTCATTGCTCTGTGTCTATAGGTAACGCTTTTCTGGTGCCTGGTGCGACAGTAGCTACTCTACTTATGCTTGGAGTTCTTCATGCTCGACGGCTCTACGATGACAAGAAGGTATAAATCCGCTTATTATCGTGCCCTGTATTTCTGATTCTTTGTATGTTTTGTTTACAAAAGTGGTTGGAAGCTTTTGCTTAACACTTTAACTATCTAAGATTAGGTCACTTGTAGAGTGTTTGACTCATAAGTCATGATTGATAAGTTCCGTATTGATACACTGTGGAATTTCTTTTAAAGAACCTTAGAGTTCTGAACTTCTTGGACTTAATTGAATGTGTTTCCATGTATATTTTAACATGAGTAGTAGTTTTCCTGCCATCCACATGGCTACTTATCCTTGTTTCAATTGAATCTGAAGCTTAACTTGGTTCGTTGATGCAGCCACCCTTAAGTGGTGGTGTACAGCTGGTCTGGGATTCAAATCCCAGCACTTGGAACCCTTTTCCCTTTCCCCAAGTTGCAACTTCTTTTGCACCAAAAAAAAAAAAAAGATCCAGTATCTAAACTGTTTGTCAAACCAAAACTCATGTTTTGTTTGTGTATTGCATGCTCTTAAATCTTATTTGTCATATATGATGCTGAGTTGGAGTTTTTGTGGTTAACTATTGATATATGTTTGTTGGTAGTAGGTTGAAGAAGCACGGGAGAAAGGGATCGAGTTTGAGTTCCGACCAGATGTGAAGGTAGTATTTCTATATTAATTTCTCCAATTTTAATTTCATGGTTTTACCTTTTTGTTGCTAAAATGTCTATACTGTGATTTTCATGTCCACTTGTTGACATATATCTCTTCAAACATTTCCAACTTTTAGGCTACATTTCTGAGGATGCTACCTTTGCGATCTATTTCTAGAGTTTGGGGTTTCTTGACAAATTTGGTGAGTAATTCTTTTAGTTTAGAAGATAAGATCATTGACTCTTTCAAGAAATCGATTTCTTATATTATTGGGATTTGTCAATGCTCTTATTTTCAAGTTAAACTCCTTTTTTCACTTCAATGTCTCTTGGTACCTTTAAGGAAATTACTCTTAGAGTTAGGCTAATGATACTTCTCATGCTTCCTTTCCTTTCTTGCTTTTATTTTTTTGTGTTATTTTGATATCCCTTTACCTGCTAAAGAATGTTTTTTTAGGAAGTTCCTGTTTGGCTGCGTCCACATGTTTATAGAGCATGGGCTCGTGCTTACCACTCAAGTATGTTTACTTCATATAGCTTTTCCCCCCTCATTTTCTATTTGTTATCTAGTTGCTGCAGTATATCACTTTTATCAATTAATGAGATACATGCACAGTTAACTGAAAATGAAGAATAAATTTTGATGTCGGATTATGGTTTGCATTTCAGATCTAGAAGAAGCAGCTCTGCCTCTTGAAGAATATGCATCTTTAAGGGATTTCTTTGTTCGCACATTGAGAGAAGGTTGCAGGCCTATTGACCCTGATCCCTATAGTCTGGTAACTGGTAACAAGCAGCTTGGAATTTTTTTTTTTTTTTCATTTTTTTCTCTCTGAAGTATAGCTAACTGTGTTTTCTGTTATATAATAGGTTAGTCCTGTGGATGGTACTATTCTTAGATTTGGGGAGTTGGAGGATGCAGGGGCTATGATTGAGCAAGTTAAAGGATTTTCCTATTCTGTTACATCTCTTCTTGGTTCTCACTCTTTGCTCTCGATGATAGCTGAGAAAAATACACAACATAAGAGCAGTAATATTGAGCAGGAAAGCACTCAGAGAGAAAAGAGTAAGAAGTCATGGTGGTGGATTTCATTGGCTTCTCCTAAAGTCCGGGAAACAGTTTCCGAGTGGTAATCTTGTATTTATATTTGGTTCGTGCATTATTTCCCTGATTATTTCTTTACACCACTGGTTTGGATATTCATTTGTCCATACTTGTATTTGAATAATTGAGCATAAATTGTTGACAGAATAAGCATGGTCAGCTTTATCTTTCAGTATTTTCTTTAGATGTGCTTTTGAATTTGTTAATCAGTTAGATGTTTCTGTAAATTGTTGGCCCATCCAAGATATTTATTGTATTGTCTTGTATATCTCTGAAAGTCTTCTTGAATGATTTAACTGCTGTAAAAAGTTTATGAGATAAGGTAGTTTATACGTAAAATCTTTTATTGCAGTCCAATGAAAGGCCTCTATTACTGTGTAATATACTTGAAGCCAGGGGACTATCATCGCATACACTCACCAGTTGATTGGAATGTTCTTGTTCGACGGCATTTTTCTGGTTACTTGACTGTATAATTGCATAATATATACTAAACGTTTTCTTCTTACAGTGTTATTGATGATATGATTGTATGTGCTGCGAATGTGGCAGGCCGCTTGTTTCCTTTGAATGAACGTGCTACCAGAACAATCAGGAGTCTTTATGTTGAGAATGAAAGGGTAAATCTATGTGTCAGATCCCCTCTCCCCTTGAATTTGCAAATTTTCTTGTATAATTCTACAGTCTTGATGTATTGCAATTGGTTGAATTAAAAGCTATGGTGTAATTTGAAAAAAATAAAACAATATAATGATAAAGACATCTGAAAGATGAAGATAGAGTGGTTCATTTAGAACACTATTGCAACTTGCAAGTAGTTTTTAGTTAGGTGATCCTACCATAGAAACCTAAAGTGTAAGAAGTTCTATAGAAATAAGCTGTCGGTAATTTTTGGTGATTTTGAACCTCAGGAAAAATCTACACTTTCTGGTCCACTCAAAGCATTTGAAAACATTTTGTTTCTAATTCCTTAATTCCTCCCTTTTTCAAAGGGTTCTTTGTACTTTTTAACCATCAGACGGTAGATAGAGATAACAGCTCAACATACTTATTGCAGCCTAACCAGTAACAAAGAAAGTTAATTTTGGACTTAAAAATGTCAAGAGAATGATGATATTTGCAGACTTTGGAGCTTACATTCAAGTCAAGTGCTGATTACTTTTTGTTAATTATATGTATCTATAGATATATTTTGAGTGAATTTCACTAAATTGTGGTTGCAATTTTCATGTTATCAGGTTGTCCTTGAAGGTCTATGGCAACAAGGATTCATGGCAATTGCAGCAATTGGTGCGACAAATATTGGATCAATTGAGGTTAGGTGTCAATGCCCTTTTAACCCTGAATCTTAAGAGAGTCAAATAAGAAATCTTATTTAGACAACACATGCTTGCACAAGACACAGAAATATTTTTCAATGAGAATCTGTGTTTTGACTCCATAAATTTGTGCTTGACAGCTTTTCATAGAACCAGAACTTCGAACAAACAGGCCAAGAAAAAAGTTATTACCCACAGAGCCTCCAGAAGATCGTGTATATGAACCTGAAGGGGTTGGAGTGATGCTTAAAAAAGGAGATGGGGTAAGATGCATAGAAAATTCCTTTCAAAACCTGATGCTTTCCAAACTGCAAAAATTTTAATTTGATCTTCTGATGCTTATTCTCTACATTTAGTTTTATTTTGAGCAGTTTGAATGTAAACGAGTTAATTTGAATTCTCTGTTTTGTACCGACTTTGAATTACCTTTTAATTAGATTATGATTGTATTATCCATTGCACTTTGATTCTTACAGTTGGCTGCTTTCAACATGGGATCGACAGTTGTGCTTGTCTTCCAGGCCCCCACGTCAAAATCACCAAAGAATACTGATGCTTCAAAGTTTAGGTTTTCTATTAGACGTGGAGACAGAATTCGTGTTGGACAAGCACTGGGAAGATGGCATGATTCATGAGAGTGTTACAAATGCGTTAGTTATGCGAACTAGGAGATGGAATGCTATCGTTGTCATTGTAGCAGCACTGAAAAGGTGGTATGATTAGTTCCAAATATGTGACATTGCTGGTGGTTTATTTTTCTGTTAGTTCATGCGCTAATTCTATTATTGAGGAGCCATGGGCAATTTTCACTTCAAGAATTAAATATTCATGGGACCAACAGTGTATGAAGGATGCTATGCTTTGCATATTTCGTTCAGATATGCTGATTGTAAATGATGTATGCAATATGTTGCAACCACACCATGCTATTCTAATTTCAATGCGATAATCTACAAAATTAACTTAAGATGAACCACTTACAAGGTGCTATCTTGTTCAAACATTCTCTTATAAATGCATCTTATCAAAACTGAGTTTAACATCAAGAAAATGAAGCAAGAAATAAAGTATATTTAAAATTGATTTAATGCCATTTCTTTGCTAACCCCTAGTACCAAAATATGTTCTTGTTTGGTTAACCAAGCAGACAAATCCAACTGGCAAGCCACGCTACTAGTGACACAAAGCACTTATAACAAAGCACAAATACGATGCAAACCATTTCCCACCACGAGCCAGACAACAAAGTGCCTATCAAAATGCCATTTTTATCACACACCACATGAAATGAAGAAGCTATAGATGTTCCGGAAACGAAAGGCTGCAACATGATAGATATTAAATTGACTATATATACCTAATCAAAGACGAGAACAGAATTTCATAAACTCAAATTAGTGTAGAAAAAACCAGTAGCATAGAATCAACTATATATACCTAGTCAAAGACATGAAAGAACAGACAAATCCAACCGGCAAACCATGCTAATAGTGATAAAAGAAACCTAAGCATATCCACCACTTCAACCAAAGCACAACTATGATGCAAGCCATTTCCCACCGTGGAACAGACAAAAAAGACTCCATCAAAATGCTATTTTCATCATCCACCGCAAGAAAAGCTTCAACATGATAGATGTTAAATTCACTATATATACCTAATCAAAGACATGAAAGAACAGACTTTCATAAACTCAAATTACCATCAAACAACCAGTAGCATTGAATCCATACATTATGATGCTAATTTGATAACCTAATCAAAACTCATAAATTGAACAAAACAACAAATAACTTTTTTAAACTTGAATTAATATCCAAACAACTAACATAAACAGAGCTGAGTGTTTTAATTCATTTACATTTTTGTATATGCAGGTCATTCATGGCCTTCTTCCACTCCTTCCTAATCTTCCTTCAAATGTGTAACCCTATCAATTCCACATAAAAAGAGATCCTTCCACCAAAATCTCTATATCAAAACCTTGTTCCTGAAATACCAACACCAAATACAATTTAGTTTGTCATATCAATATAATGTTCTTCTATCCAAACAAAGTTGAAACTTTGCATAAATTCAGTTAATTAATTCACGTTTCCCTCTGATTCCAATAAATCTCTAAAACTAACCGAGAGATTTAAGAACTGAATCTCAATTAACACTAGATCTAATTTGGCAATACGCAATTGATTTAAGTAAGAAAAAAGCTATTGTTTTTAACGGAAATGGAAATTGAGCAATTAAGTAAAGGCACACCTACGTCTGTTTGGAGTAAGAGGAAGAGGAAGGGACGCGCTTGTTACGGAACATCATGTATCCTACGGGTAATACAACTCCGATCATCATGATTGCTGCTCCGATGATATATCTTAACGGGGTCGGCGGTTCCACCTCTATCATTGTTTTGAACTGCACCGCACACAATCATAACCCAACACCAACCATCAATTTAATATTTAAAATTCAAAAAAAGAAAGATCTTATCATTAGAATTTTGAGATATGGATCGAGCCGTAGAAGGACACTTACTGGCATTTCCTTTCGCGGGCTTTTCCTTTGGGTGTAACCGTGGGTCGAGAAGCAGAGGATCTCGGTCTCCGGACGAAGAAAGGAACTTACCAACAGAGATGGCAAGATTTCGCGTTGGTCTGGATTCTCTGCTGTGAGATTGGTCCGGTAAGTTTTTTTATGATAAACTAAAACTGAGGAACCCACATAAGTTGGGTTTTTTTTTCCCCAACACGGACCCACATAAGTTAGGATCAGATTATCTTCGGTTAATTGCGTGGTTTATGATTTAAAACTGGGTGTAATACTAGTGTAAAAGCAAGATTGAGGTTTATGGTTTTTGTAGCTTTTTTATTTTTTTTTCAAAATTTTCAATAGAAGTTAATCAAATATTTAATTCACTTGTGATTAGATAAAATTGACTTAAAATATATGCCAAATCAACGATTTATTTTAGTAAAATTCTTTAAGAAAAGAATGTAGACTAAAGAAAATTAGACGAGGTGGGATAAAAATAAAAAATGACTTAAATTTTTAAAAGGAATTTATTTGCTATTAGATATTTTTTAAAAAATTAAAAATAAAAATATATTTAATTATAGTTTATTATTAAAATTTTAATTTAACTGTTAAATGGGTTTATCAATTTTAGTATTATTATTGAGCTTGAAATAAATTTAAGTTGAAAAAATTGCACATGATAAAAAATATATATGATTAAAAATTTTAAGTATTTCACATTATTGTACGTAATTACAATATTTAAAAAATATGTATAAAATAATAAAATATTTAAAATATTAGATAATGTAATAATTTTTTAGTATAATTACAAAGCATTTTTTGAATAATTTTTTTATTTGAGTTGCAAAATAAAACTTTTAAACTGAATTTTTTTAATTGTTTGGCATTGAACGGCTGTGATTCCTCCCTGCCTGGGCCAGCTTATCATCTCTCATTAGCCTGTTTCCCAAGGGCCCAGAGAATCTAAAGCCTTTCTCGAACGCTGTCGTATTACCGTCTATCTGCGAGCTTCAACAGCCAAAAATAGAAGGCCCCGAAGTTGCTGCGTAAGAGGAGAGATGGCAAGACGAGTCCCGCTTAGCATCTCCCAGTTTGTTGGATTTGCAAAGAGATCCTTCAATTCTTACAAATTACCCGGAGACCCCTCTTCTTCTTCCCCTCTAACCCATGGCATCCATGTCTTCCAATGCCCCGTATCTTCCCTCTCTTTAGTCTTTACCCGGTTCCTGATTTCCATTGTTGAATTGTATTGCCACTTAAGTTCTCATTTTTATGGTTCACCATTTTCTTCAACAAAAAAAAAAAAAAACTCTTTTTCAACTAAAAATGATGTTTTTTTCATTTATTTTTAATTATTGATTTTTTTTTTTTTGGTCATAGGATGAAGTTGGGATAGTTGCAAAGCTATCAGAATGTATAGCTTCAAGAGGTGGAAACATACTTGGGGCTGACGTTTTTGTCCCTGAGAAAAAGAATGTCTTCTATTCCAGAAGGTAAGGTTATTTAAGGGTCTAAATTTGTCTAATTCAATGCTAATTGTCTTTCATTGATAACTGCAAGACATAAATTTTGAGTCTTGGTTGTTATCACTTTATGCCAAAGTGATAAAGCTTAGTGCTTTATCCAGATAAAACATGCTCCGAGAGAATCACTATTGGATCAATGGAGCAAGGGAATGTTGCAATTAAGAATTTTTGGTTTCTATTGGGCGATTGTGTTGTGATGTTGGACAGTTGTTTTTGAATGAAGCTTGAACTATGAAACTAAGCTGAGTACATCAGTCTATTATAAAAGAGAATTGTAGGAATAAAGAAGGGATAGCATTATCTTAGTTGTTGTCTAAATTATTTCTTGTCAATCTATACCAGCACTGTCTAGGAGTAGGTTTGAGTTTGGTCAGAGCTGCTCACGCATGTTTGTGAATGTTCACGAATGATGTTGGGACCAGACAAAAGTTATATGTCCCATGGTGATTGTACTTCATGGCAACAAGGTGGTTGAATGAACCATAATTAGACCTGGATCTTATTTTGTGCAAAATTGCAGTGAGTTTGTTTTTGACACTGTTAAATGGCCGAGGGAGCAAATGGATGAAGACTTCCTAAAGCTTTCAAAAATGTTCAGTGCTACAAGATCTGTTGTCAGGGTTCCAGAGCTAGACCCCAAGTTTAAAATCGCGGTCCTTGCTTCAAAACAGGTATAACTTGTTTCTTTTCTCCTAATTTTGTTTAATAATTTGCTTGATTTCACCACATTTATCTTGCTCCAGGACCATTGCCTGGTAGATTTGCTCTATGGATGGCAGGAAGGAAGACTTCCAGTTGATATTACTTGTGTGATAAGGTGATATTTAAATTGTCATCCCTTTCGGTGATCTTTGTCTTTATCCTTGTTTCTTCTAAAATCTTTTAGTCCTATTTGCATTTTGTTTCAAAGTACTGATTCTGGTTTTTGTCAATTGTATGGCAGTAATCATCATAGAGGTCCAAACACTCATGTGATGCGCTTTCTTGAAAGGAATAATATTCCATATCATTATTTGCACACAACCAAAGAGAATAAAAGAGAAGAGGATATCTTGGAGTTGGTTCTGAATACTGATTTTTTGGTACTTGCCAGATACATGCAGGTAAATGGGGTTATAATATTCTCTTCAATTTTGTTTCAGTGCAAAGCAATTTTATTTTTCATGGAAAACATTTTAATATGGGAGTCCACAATATTAACAAGAAGATTAGGCTTAACTTTTTTCTTTCACAAATGAAGAAAGTAACTGTATATTTATGTTGAAATTTAGCAGAATCTTGTGGTGTCTGATCTGTTGGTATCATCATTGTCTTTAGTTAAATATGTATCTTATACAGATTTCAGGTGTATTGGAATGGTTGAATCAACTAGTGCTATGCTTGGAAGCTGGAAAATAACTATTTATTTTTGCAGATTTTATCTGGTCATTTTTTGAGGACATATGGGAAAGATGTAATTAACATTCACCATGGCCTTTTGCCATCATTTAAGGGTGGGAATCCATCTAAGCAGGTGAGTACTCATGCTTATCCATTAGTAATTGAAATTATTGGCCACTTCATGCTTTTTCCCTAACTCTAGATGCATGTTAAATTTCTATATTATGTTGGCAGGCTTTTGATGCAGGTGTGAAATTAATTGGTGCTACAAGTCACTTTGTGACTGAAGAACTTGATTCAGGGCCTATTATTGAACAGATGGTATTATTCTATTTGTTTAATGCTGCTCTAAACAGTGTTCGATCCAGTCATTGTTTACCCTTAGAATGATTATGATTAATGGTGATTGTTTTCCTCTACTATTTTCCATTCTAAGAAGCAATCAGCTTGAATTAACTTTGCTCAGCTTCTTGCACTTTGAGCAATAATAGCTGTTAATTTATTTCTTCTTGTCTGACCATGCATATCATCATTCTTGAAAATTTCTGGATGTTGGCAGTAAAGTTAACTTCTCTTGACTTAGATGAAGGGCTGTTTTGATGGTTGTAATTCCTCACAAATTCTTCAAATTATTTGGCTAAGTAATTCTGACATTGATGCCAGTATGATCAAATTTGTCAGAAGCCATGACAATTAATGTAATCTGTGAAAGTTTCTCAATGATAGAAGGTGCTGAAAACAGAGTTTCCGAAGAAATGATCTTTTAAGTGCAAACTTCTTAGCTATTGTTGTAGCCACTTGCAAGTATAACTAAATACAAGTGATTATCATCTATGTATTTTCAACTGTTCTCAGATGATGTTTGGTACATTCATGTTTTAATAATGCATATCAAATAAATAAATTTGGTATTTATACTTTATTGTTTTATGCTCGTCCTTAATGTTCAGCCCTCAATGTATCCTTTTTGACAGGTTGAAAGAGTTTCTCACAGGGACAATTTGCAAAGTTTCGCGCAAAAATCAGAGAACCTTGAGAGGCAATGCCTTGCAAAGGCTATGAGATCATACTGTGAACTACGGGTGTTACCATATGAGGAAAACAGGACTGTTGTGTTTTGAGAGTACTAATTGGAGGACAAAGCAGTGTAAAATAAGAAGGTTGGGGTCTTATGCACGTTCAATTAATCATATAGATTGCCTAGCAAAAGTAATTTTACTCCATTCATCTCTAATTGCTTATACCAGCTTTAAAAATCCTGTAGCTGGCTTTTGTGAGCATGGGGAATCTCATTCTTGTTCCTATGCCTTTATCCAAAGAAGAACAGGAAAATTGGGGTGCAGTTTTTGAATGGTTCAAAATGCTTCTGATACCATCCCTCCCTCCCCCCCCCGGCCCTTCTTCTTACCTGTGTCTTTTTGTTTCCCTTTAATCTCATTGTCTTATATGTTTTAGAGAATTTTATTTGAAAAAAAAAAAAGAAAATAAAGTTGAATGTTGCCTCCAGTTAATCTTGCTGAGCTTTGCCTGGTTTGTGTGCCATATCAAATATCAAGCTAACCAAGTGGTTGGGCGAGCTCCGAGTAGGGACGACATTACTGTAATTGCAGATTTTTCTTTCGATAAAAAAAATACAAACTAGCAAGGTGTATCATTGCTCTAAGTTAGGGTGCAATGATTGTGATAGTATGGGAGTGGCATGCTATATTTTTGTTGTTTCTCACACAACCTATCTTCCTCTTGGGCAATTTCAGTCTTGTCGTTTATCTTTCCTAAGCTATCCACCCCTACCAAAGGAAAACATGGAAGCTTCTTTTTTTTCACCCCATTTAAGATTATCGATTTTCTTTTGTTAATTTCGTCATGATCAATGTTATTGTTTCTTTTTGCGAGCATGAATTGAATATAGTGGAAGGATCTCAAAAAATTGTACAAAGATTCTTTTATTTTCCCTTCAGAAAGGGACTTCTTCCTCTGCATCCTCATCAGTATACATTGGAAAAACTTGTTGCATGGCTCACGTATTGAAAGATAGTTTTCTGTATGAAATTCATAATGTCACAAACCAAATTCAGTATGCATGCACAACTATACTATTTTCTATATACTGTCGCTGATACTCAAAGATTCGAGAGAAAGCTCAACTGCTTCGGCATAGCTGACTTGACGGAGAAGATTTTGAATCCCATCAACCCATTTCTGCTTTTGAATCTTGCTCTCACACTTGAACTCTAGAAGACCTTGTCCAGTCTTGAGACCAAAATAGAGTTCTTCAGAAGTTTCCCTTTCTTTTCTGTATGGCCATGCGGAAATCTCATCACATACTACATAAACAATACCTGGTATAAGTGACAGGACATTTGAATATTAGTGAAAAGAAAAAAGTTGCTTTTGCTAAAGCTTGGCAGTAAAAAAAAAAGGCAAAAGGAACTGATTTGATGAGAAGTAATTAGATTAATGCGAAGTTACATTTATTGTTCTTGGAGAATGCCCCTCCAACGTGCTTGCTTTTGAGCTTAATCATGACCTGACAATGGAGCGTTTGTAAGAGCTGGCAATTGAATATGCTTTCTTGTTTTTCCATCAAGTTAGTTTTTATACCTGAGATTTCTTGTTGATGTAGACATAGACCCGTTTCCATCTCAACACACCTGAGAATAGCATTAACAAGTGGTTCAGATGTAATGTTCCAAAGTAGCTGAATCAATTATATATCAAAGTTCCAAAAACCTATTTCTAGTTGTGTTTTAACACGTCTTGATTCTTGAGCCTCGAATGGAGAATACCTTTTCGAGTGTGTTGCAATAGTTTGCCCGCACATGGAGGATTCTGCTCCTTCGTTTGAGTATGAAAAGCAGCAGGCCAATTAGTTTCTGCCATGCTTCTCTCATAAGGACTTATAGCTGCATTTTTCTTTGCTTCTTTTGGCAATCTTGCTTTCAAAGCTGCTTCTCCTCTCAAGGCTAATTTTGATCATGGAAAAGTTTTGCAATTTGTGATTCACAGCCCATTTCATATAATTTGGTATGAATAAAAATGGTCTAGAATAGGTAGAATTGCTTTTGAATTTATTCAAGAACTGCGGAAGCACATACCTGTTGCAGCTGCTGCTGTGAGTGTCATCAGATCACCAGCACTTTGAATATCCACTGCTGATTTGACAACAGAAGAGACACGGTCGTGATCAGCCCCGGTTATTTCAGCTAATTCAATGCAATGTGATGCCAAAAGTTCAGTAGCGGATGCCAGTGCCATGCTCATTTTTGAGCTGCCATTGGAGTTTCCAGCTGCAGTTACTGCTGCCAAGCCTGCAGCTAGTCCAGCAACCGAAACAGCAGAGTGCACCCGAGCATTTTCTGCACGCATCTTATCTTTCTTCTTCACAGTGTTAGAACCTAACTCTTTGTGGTGATTAAACCATTTTCCAATTGATCCAGTTCTTCGAGAATTAATTGAATTTATGACTTTCCCAGCCTTCAAATACATAAGCAGAAAAAAAATTAAAAACTAAACAATTGAAGCATCCATTCCTGGCAGAAAAGAAAGTTTAACAAGAAAAATTAGAGCAGAGAAATGTATGAAGTTGGTTGAGTTCTTAATTTCGTCAGCCAATCATTCAAAGAAATTGCCAGATTCTTCACAGTCAAGAAAGTACTAGTACCTATTATAATGGATACAGAGACAAATCTCCTATAACAACCATTCTCTCTTTCTTACGGGGAACTATCCCATCAAAAGGTTGCGTTAACCAAAGGCCAAGAAACAGAAATCGAAAATTTGCAATGCAATCTATCAAGAAGTATCAAAATTCAGTTTTGATCCATGAAAATTCAGGATCAGGAGGGGAAAAAAGAAACAAACAAGAAGGGTATAATATGGAACTCTTAGGAAGGGAAAACCGATGCCATGAATAAGGTCACTTACAATTTGTGGTGCAACAAAGGTATCTGGAAATGAGCTTGGATTATTATCAAATTCAAACTGTTTCTGTTTCTGAGCAAGAGCTTTTGAAATTTCTAATGCAGAGAGACTCCATGATCTAGACAAAAACTCCATAGGTTCCCTCGGTGTTTCTGGCTGAGGGATAGACGGTAAAGACGATGCTGCTCTCAGCTGTGCATCCTCTTCTACATTCTCTAGCCCAAACAAAGAACCACTTGTCCTGTCTGAATAAAACCCACTTTCCATTTCTATCCTAGGATTCTTTTAACTGACAGGAAACCACTTCAAAAAACTTTTGTGATTGAATTCAAAAGCTAAAATCCTCCTATAATCTCCTGTAGCAATAGTACTAAAAAACTTTTGGTATCCTTGGCCCTGACCGAAAGATTAAATGAAAGAAAACAGTGTTAAAGAGGTAATATAAAGGCGAGAAAAAAAAATCATTGCCTTCTGAAACCAGAAAGGTTCTTTACTAAGAACAAACTTCCGGTCTTGTCCGAGCAAACTTATAATTATATAGATAGACAATATTGAAGGACCCCCACCCCCCCCCCTCCTACAACAGTGAGTGACAAAATAATTAAACAGGAACAGATATCAAAATCTAGTGCTTTGAACCGCCCACGAATTCAGGTATGGTTCACTGAAAGAGACTGGGAGTAATCAAAACAGAATTCACGAAACACAAAAATATATATTAATCAAGTAATATTAGATTAAGGAACATAAAGAAAAGCATTTGTCCCGGATAAAGGGGGGATTGTTTCTTAAGACACATGCAATTAAAGGCATGTATCCGTAATCTGATGTTGTAATTAAGGGTATCTTTCATATTTTAGTACTAAGAAAAGAATAAACTTTTCTCTTCTTTCTTGTGGGTTTAGCGCCATATCACTTTCGGTTTTTGGCAGGTTTGAAAATATTTGACCAACTGTAATAGCCAATGGCCTTGCTTGAAGCCTTGACTGGACGGTGGGTTCGTTTAATGGTTTGATGCTTCCCATGGATGTCTGCCACATTGGTTTTTTTTCTTAATCGTGGTTGAGAACAATTGTAACTTTATATATACATATATATATATATATTTACAAAAAAGATCGTATTAGAAGATATTATAAATGCTTCATTTGAATTTTAAATTTATTAAATAATATTTTTTATAAATCATTACATAAATTAATTGAATTAAAATTTAAAATTACAAGTTTTTATATCCAGTAACCAATGAAAAACCGAAATTCATTTTGATTGAAACAGTTACTTCTAAGAATTTAATCTACCATCTTTTCGTATATCTAGGAGTTCATCTTCTGCTAGCTATCATTACGAGACTTTAATATATGGTTAGCTAACAGTATTAGCATGAAGGGAAAAAAACAAAGGAAATTTAATTTGTTTTTTTTATTAATCTTGTTTCTTAATATATCATCATTATGAGACTTTAATATATGGTTACCCTGACAGTACTTCTGGCTTGAATATTTTCATATTTTGGCCATATGTGTGGTTGAAGCCATAACAATCTTGAGATGCTTATAGGATTTAGGAATGGAACTTGATTAATCAATTAAAGGAAATGCCTTTATCAACTTGATTATTGCCCAAGCCTACCCTGGTACCCCAGACAACTCAACGATGTTCACGTGAATTTTACATGGGTAGGTTCATGTCTGTTTCTCATCCTAAAACCAGCTCCACTTATTCAAAACCTCAGCTCTGGTCCCAGAGCTGTCTTTTTAGAGCTACTGGTGGTTGACTCTTCATCCATCTGCTTTCATTTTGATTGCGAAATTGTGCTAAGTCGGAGATTAACAGAGAATCAAAAATTAGCTTTTCAGTACATAATTAGTCCGCATTTTATTGGCTAATGATTGAGATTTTTCAATACTAAATCAGGTTCAAGACCTTGGAAATATGGTACAGAATCTTGATAAGGACTAAATTGACGTCGGTGTAATGTCACTGCCAGATGACCACGACCCCAACATCGATCCACTTCTTAGAGCTACCTAACAAATATATAAAGTCAAATATAGCAACTTTCCCTCGGTGCCGTTTCATTTAAATGGTCGGTAAAAATTTTTTATTTTATCATTATATCGTTTTAGGATTGGATATCTTCTTTTCTAATGATCCAAATGAAGCAATAATCAGTTAGTGATTAATTGTATATAACATTGAATTAACCGATAATGAGATTAATTAACTTGATGAAAAAAGATTGAACTTAAAATTTATTACATTTTTATATTTTATGCAATGGTTCAAATACTGAAATTTAAATTTAATTAGCTACGTCTGGGCAAAAAAAATAAATTAGCTACGTTAGGTTTGGCCTAAGACATGCCATTTGTGTTGGTCGAAAATGTTTTCAACAATCAATGTTTTGGTCATCACTCACCATGGTTCTACTAAAATAAGTCTAACCAAGTTTCTTTTTTCCATGTTTCTACCAAAGGGTTTTGTTTTTAATTAGTTTGAAATTTTGGGATAGTGAAGATGATCATGACAGCATCTTATTATTATTATCTTGTCTTTTAGAACTGAAAAAAAGGCAGAGAATGGGCCGAAGATTTCATGATATATGACCAAGACAGTCTATCCTGATAGCATGATTTGACAAAGCCAGACTGTACAAAGTCTTCCCAAGTATAAATCCATAACAACGTAATGGAAGGGGTTTGGAGTTCTAAAATATAAATAACACAACCTCATGTCTATCACACTTGTTTACATTGATTCAAAATTAAAATTACGGTTTAGCATTTATCTCAATAATAATATCATGCAATCGAAATTTTTTATAGTGCAAAAGATTGAAAATTTGAAGTTATTGTTTTTCATAAATTCTAAAATTTTGAAGAAAAATTCGTGTAACGATATCATTTTTCTTAAGGTTTTATTTCATATTCACTGTATTGTTTACTCAATAAGAATGTAAAAAATTGCAATCGATAAACCTCAAGGATATAATGAAACTCAATAACTAATCATGTTCTACACTAATAAAATTAATTTATCGAGCAATTACTGACATATTACAATATTACTAAACTTTTATAAGATTTTCTATAGCAAAACTTTATGAAAGGAAATCTGGAATTTAATGAAAAAGAAGAAGAGTTTTGAAATTTGTTTTTGTATATATTTTTTAAAAAATCAGATGAGTTTTATATAAACAATTAAGTGTTCATTTATCCTATATATATATATATATAACTGTTTATTTTAAATAGACAGAAACTATCTATTTGAATAAACAAAAATTATCTATTTTTAAATAATAATAATTACCGATTTGAACAAATATATCTATTTGTGTTTTTATAGAGTTAACTATCCGTCTATTTTTGGACAAACTTAATCAATCAAGCTCAAGCTCCATTAACCACTTAAGTATAGCTATAGTGAATTTTACTACTTTTAATTTAAATGAATGTCTTATCATTTCCCTTTTTAATGTGAGATTATTTTTTATGATTTTTTAAAAAATTTCTAATAATTTGAATTCAAGTCTTTCTTTTTTAAAATTAAAAAAAATCAAAATTGAAATTAATATGATTTTGTCTTTGTGTTATGCGAAAAGGCATGTTCATCACGTATACATACCTACACGAACAAATATATAGCATATAACAAGAATAGATATTACTGATCAATTTTTGCCAATGAAAGCTACCTCTTGCATGTAACTTTTATATTTTTCTCTTGAGCTGCCATTGACAAAAATTTTTGTAATTGAAAAGATTCTAAAGATTTAAGATTAAATCTATAAGTTCGATGTAAACTTTCGTTGAAGTTTCCGGTTTTCCCTAATTTAAAACGGAATAATCTTCCTTCACTTAAATTTTTTTATATAAAAGAAATTGAATACGAAACTTAGCTTAAATTTAATTATGTCTAATATCGAACTCAATTATTTTTCTCAAATTAACATTTGATATCTTTTATAAAATTATTATAATATTATAATTACCAAAGAGATCTTATTGTTAAAGTGATTTTATTGATCGAGATTTAAAATTATTTTATTTAGTTAACAATTATCGATTCTTAAAAATCAAATATCATAGTATTTGATATTATTAAAAATCAAATATTATTTTTTAAAAATATGAAAATAATCATACATATTATAATAATTATAAAATAATGGTTTTAATGTTGTTTAAAGATAACAATTTGTAAAAATTAATAATATTTTATTTGTTTATAATAAAATACAAATAAATAAATAAATTTGTTGATAGATAAATTAATTTTTATAAATAAATTATGTGAAGAAAATTTGAATTAAAAAATAAAATTAATTAATTAAGTTTATAATAAAAGAAAAATAAAAAGATTATTTTATATATAAATATTTAAAAATACAAAAATTATTTTGAATTTGTCATAATGAATTTTAATTTGAAAATATAAAAAATTACAATATAAAATAATTATAATTTTAGAAGAAATTAATCTTTTAATTCACATATTAAATGAATAATATTAATTATTATAAAATTTACATATCACTTCATCTTAATAATAATGTTTCTTATTTTTTTTATGAGAATTAGATCATTATTCAAGACAAATTACTCTAAATGATTTAAGATTACCTCCTTATAAAATCATTAAATACTTATCAAATATTATAATTTTATCACCGTACGTTTTGAAACGATCACCCATACCAAACATTACCAACACTAAACTTGAATATGGATAAATTATAGCAGCAAGATTTTGTTGTAAAGATAACTTTTATCTTTTACGTATATCCAAATTAAAGTGTATCAATGAAAAGAAAATGGGCAAATGAAATAGAAAAAGTAGTTGGCTGCAAAAAAATGTGTCATCTTCCACCACTTGCTTGCCTTTCAAAAAGAGACGCACTAACAAAAACCTTTTCAGTTCCCATCCATGATTTAAGCAATGGCCAAACCAGGTTCCAGCTCAAAAGTATTCTAAAGGTTATCAAAGGAATGAACACCCATTCCATAGGAAAAGAAAAAAAAAAAAGATTTGATAAAAAGTTATTCTCCACCATTTGCATGCGCATGGGACTTGGGATCAAATAAAGTTTGTAAGAACTCGGAACTAAGGACCATGTCTCGCATCTGGAATTACAATGCTTCCATCTGGTTTTGGAATTGAGTAATTGGTTTCTACTGATGTTTCTTTAATAATGAACTTTCAATTTTTAAATAGCCCGAGGAACTTAACACTGAAAAAAATGTTCTATTACATATCCGCAAAATAAGATCAAACAGGTCACAGCTTGCATTATTGGAATTAAATGCCCTGTCTCTGCCCAACTTGACTGCAGCTAAACACATGAGACATGCCTAACAAGTCAGGCTAGCTTCTTGGAAGTTCACAGATAACTCTAGTTCAGGCTCATACGCGTTAAGGGGAGAAAAATATGCGTCAACCATATCTTCAGACACTTTCTCCAGACGGGATGGATCCCACTGCATGCAATGTCAGGTAATCAGTGCACTAGCAAAATTGTTGTTTGTAAAAAATTTATCAGTTTAGAAAATGAAAATCGGAGAATACCTTTGGTGCAAAACATTTATCCACTAATCGTGCCCGAACTCCCTAAAATCGAGCATAAAATGGGGTCAATAGAAAGTTACAGTACCAATTTTGAAGGAACCAAGTTTTATTTTGTACCTCCGAGAAGTCATTGGAGATCTGTCTGGTGATAGCTTGAAGGGTCATCTGATACTCGCGGGCAAGACATTGCTCCAGAGTTTGGAATCTGCCTTCTCGTATCTGTTATATGGTCCGTTAATCAACCATTAATAGGCTGTGACTCGGGCAATTACTACATTTCTAGAGTTAGTTGGAGCAGGTCTTACAGATCTTAAGGAAACCTTCAAGCTCAATGGTGGAGCTGCTTTTAGTTTCTTCAAGGTTGAAATACACCAGTTGTCTTTTGATCTAGCTGCTTCAGCCTCCTGAAAAGATTAACTAGTTGTTATGAACTATTGACACAGATTCAGTTTGTAAAATTTTACTACTAAACTAACAGAAAACCAAGTGGAGGTGGGATAACCAGCCTGTCCTTAATTATTATTGTAATGGTTTCTGGTTTTTTGCAAATCCTTCAATAATTAAGTATTTAATTTAGTCTTACCAAAGCATTAATAATTTCCTCAACCATGCCATGACCAAAACATTTGTTTAGCATCTCCATCCTGAATGTCGTAATGGCAAAGTGAATTACAACATGCTATGTACAGAAATTAGAAATCGAAATTTAGTATAATTAAAAAAAAAAAAACGTTGGTATGCATATAAACCTGTGAAGAATACTTGTTGAATTTGGACATTTGGGATCACTATATCTAGTCAGAAAAGTTTCCATGGCAGAAAAGTCTTTTGTAGATAATGTACTGAGTTGCTTTTCGATTACAGGAAGCGTCTGGTTATTAGACAAAGAAGAAAATCTTAACAGATTACCGGGCTAAAATTGGACAGTCAATACTTGGTACTTATCAACAAGAGATAAGGTTCAGAAGATGGACAAACTGTGCTCAATGAATAGTGAGTTGCAAGTCCACAAGCAAACATTTCTTCTCCGGTAATTGTATCAGCAGTCAGAGCCAGATATTCACCTGTGATGAAAATGCAGTAGCAGCCAAGGAACATTTTTGTTATACGGCAGCAAGAAATATCAGAAATGTTATGAAGTTTGTGCTGGAGCAAATCTTCCATCAGTGTAAAAGCATCTGGTTCAAATGGTTTAATAACACCTTACTCAAAAGGTGGTCTAAACTTGAATGGTGTGCAAACTTAAGAGCCTACCTAAGTAACCTGGCAGGCGTGAGAGATAATAAGAAGCCCCGGCATCAGGATGGAAACCAATCAGGACTTCAGGAATACCAAAAACCTGCATTTA
Organism: Durio zibethinus; assembly: GCF_002303985.1. The sequence goes on from NW_019168381.1 coordinate 2,238,866, forward strand.
TCTTTTGTGAGACAGATTGTATTAACAACTAAACTAGCTGATGAAAAGGTAACTGAAACTAAGATAAATGCACAGACAATAATTGCCTTGACATAGGCTAGGAGAAAGACAGCTTAACTTTGATAGAAAAGAGATTATAATTGAATCAAATTTTAAGAAAGTACTAAATGCTTTTTAAGGCCTCACCAAGTGTTAAGCATTGTAAAGTGATTGCGGATGGTATCAGAGTCTTGTTAAAGGTAGAAACAGCATTGTAAATTAGTTAGATCGGATAATCTACTAATCTAGTTGCTAGTTGGACAGCTAGAGATACTGGGAAACTTTTACAAAAAAATTGATTTCTTAACACTCCTATTATAGACTTTGATGTCTCCTTTGATTTCCTAGATTAATTGATTCATAAAGTATATGTCCTGAGTACATACGGTCTTATCTGTCGCAACACGATATGAACCATGAACTGAAATCCCTGCACCTCCTCCCATTGTAATGCCATCCAAGATAGCCACCTATTTGCATCAAAAAAGAATTTAAAATGAAACATTATAGTAACTATAGTACAGGAGATTCAAGCCTCAAACTAACTTCTAAAGAACTGAAGGGTGAGACTTGAGACTAGAGTCACCAAATCTGTAAATGGAAAACATTTTCCCAGGCAAAATCTAGTGACAAAAAAATCAGGCAATTGAAAAATACAAATTGTCGTGGAGAAGTCCAAATACCAATGCAGATTTTGATGTTCATACTTTATTTACTTGTTAAATCAGAAAGAATAGTAGACTCACATGCGGCTTCAAATATGTACCTAAGAGGTACATGAATCTGTAAAATGTCCTGAAACATTCTTTACATTCTTCCACTCTTCCTGAAGTATACAGTAAGAACATCGTTACAAGATTGTTGGCTGCACGAATCAAATCTTCCCGCATTTCAATTATAGAAAATGGATTTCAATTCGGAGATGTAAGTTCAAAGTTAAAACCTTTGGATAAGGTTATCATGCAATTCCATAGAGTAAATTAAATATGTTTGAATAATTTTCTAATGTTATCCCCTAAAATATATTTTTAGATCTCATTTTAGAATGTTCTAAACTTTCTCACCTTCATTTATTAATTGATACAGCTTAACGACATCTCCCCCAGAACAAAACGCCCTGCCATTTCCCTTCAAAAACAAAAACAAAAAAAGGTGACCAACTTTGCTTGGACAAATTTAGGAAATTTCCTTTCTGTTAATAGAAAAAAAATGCATTACTAGAAAGCCAAAAAAAAAAAAAAGTTTCTTACAGCTATGGACTTACCTTGAGTACAACAAAATCAACACTAGGGTCGCTTTCCCAGGATTCATAAGATTTATTAAGAAGAAGTCCCTGATAGTAAGTTTTAAAAATGAAAATATTAATGGTATATACTTTTGATAATAAAATAAAAAGAAAAGAAAATGGAAAAAAATGAACAAACCATCGGAGTAGTAAGAGCATTAAGGACATGGGGTCTGTTAAGTATGACAGTTCGTGAACTAGCTTGCTCTTCAACCAATACCTTTAAAAAAAATGGCAAATTAGCTGGTTATCCACTGCTTTAGTTTCCCTTTCAATTGTAAGCAACAAATAGAAGCCATTGTTCTTCAAAAGCTCACCAAGTTGTCACAATTGCCAGAGCTGTTGACGGCAGAGCACAGGCTTCTGGTAAATGAGGCAAAACCACGCTGCTTGTTGAAAGAACGACTCAATATTTTGAAGCTTTGCATCTTGCTAGCTGTTTGCTTTGAGATTTCTTGAGTTTGTCTTGCCTGCCTTTGCTACTGCTGTATATGCCTATGGTTCATTTGCATTGCTAAAGTAATTCATTTAATTTAATTGCCATGTGAATAATGATTTTTCTCCTTACCAAACAAATCATAATCATTTTCTCTTTCCCAAAGGGATTGACCACTACTCTCCCTTTCAACAGTGTGAACATTTTTGGGAACAGAAAGAGAAAGGAACAGGATTAGAACGTAAACTCTCAAATATAACTAGTTAGGTTCCATGCTCCAAGCAAGATTCCAAGTTTTTTCTTGTCTAATTTATCCATTCTTGGAAAAGATTTGTCTACATTCCTCAAAACATGAATCATGAATATCATTGTTATCATAGTCAAAGGAATACACATATGTTATTATTAGATTCTTTGTTTTAGTAACTAAGTTCAATCCTTGCAACCTGATTACCAAAAAAATCAACCATACCATGATGTACGTATTGAACTTCAATATTAAAGTCAAAATTGGTTCCTTCATGCTTTTATCTTCGTTTTTCATGCGTTTAATTAAGCCACAGAAAGTCAAAAATCAAATTTTAATCAGCGTTGGAAACAATGCAACAAATATATATATATATATATATATATATTCATATATATATATATATATATATATATACAGAATTAAAACGCACAGCCCAAGGACAGAGCTAGGCATTACGTATTGAACTTCAATATTAAAGTCAAATTTTGGTTCCTTCATGCGTTTAATTAAGCCACAGAAAGTCAAAAGTCAAATTTTAATTAGCGTTGGAAACAATGCAACAAATATATAATACATAATTAAAACACACAGCCCAAGGACGGAAAGTCAAACAAATATATATATACTTGACGAACCGCATCTTATGTTGCATTCTCTTAAAATGCAATTAAGAATGCCTCCTTCTCCCTTCTTCTCCTTTTGAATTCAATTTTAACTGTGTTTTCTAGTTTTCACACATTCTTTCACCCACCTCCTCCATTAAAGAGCTCAGCAACTTCGAAAATAGTTAAAATTTCCCTGTCTGATACACTGATGAAATATTTTAACTCCTTAAGCATGAAATAGTTTTCCATGGTGTAAAACATGAAAAAGAAATTAGACAAAAGAAGATTGGTAATCGAAATATCCATAAAGCCAAATAGGTTTATTTACATTTCCTTATTAACAAGTACAAGTTCTTTTTTCCAGTCATGAAAACACCCAAAGCCAAATCCCGTATGCAGAAGAAACCAAAGCATCATAATTAAGCATAATCGTCAGAAGCTGGGGTTGGGGAATATGACCCAATAAAAATGTCACCATAGATCAGCCCAGCAAACCCTCCTCCAATCAACGGGCCAACCCAATAGATCCAATTATCAGTGAAGTTTCCACTGACAACAGCTGGTCCAAAGGAACGGGCTGGGTTCATTGAACCACCACTGAATGGACCTGCGGCTAAAATGTTAGCACCAACGATAAAACCAATTGCAATGGGTGCGATTATTCCTAGAGAACCTTTCCTGGGGTCAGCCGCCGTGGCATATACGGTGTACACTAGGGCAAATGTTATCACAATCTCCATTACAAGGCCTTCAAGAGCGTTCATTCCTGAAGCAACGCTGTGGGTTGGTATGCTCTGCAAGATTCAAACCATTGAAGAATTCGAGTAAATTAGAACTTTAGTCTGGTCTGAAGAAAAGTCAACAATAATAGGGCAGGTTCAGCCCAAAAATTCGTTCTTTGACTTGACCTTAGACCTAGCCCGTTAATTTTTAAACTTTCTCAAAACTTAAGATCAGTTCTCATTTCTCATCAAAGAACAAAAAAAAAAAGTGACTTTTTTTTATCCTTGTAAAAGGTATTTTTCTTGTTTTTACTAAGCTTAATTCCTTTTATGACTGATTAAAAAAAAAAATTTTAAAGCATACTCTTTCGTATCAATTTGATGCATTCAAAATTTTATTTTTTTGGTACTTTTCACAAGGATCGAATTTTAATTGACTGATTTTTTTTTTCCTTTGTGATTGTAATATAGAAACCATTTTAAGTTTTTACTTGCTATAATTAAGTTCTTCAATTCCCTACCAATCCGTTAGTAACAAACTGGAGAAGAAGGCAAGCAACAATGGAGCCAAGGCATTGGGCAATCCAGTAGAAAAAGCCAGTTAAGATGGTGATGTTGCCTCCAACGGCCAGTCCAAAGGTGACGGCTGGGTTTAAATGGCCACCAGAGATATTGGCTGCAATGGATACCCCAACAAATAAGGCAAATGCATGAGCCACAGCTATGGCCACAAGGCCTGGTGAGTCTAGAGCTGCATCGGACGTGAGCTTGCCTATAAAAAAAAATAAAAAACAATTTTAGTTAGCTACATCTCAAAAAAATTTATCCATACACAATCTTGTTATTTTTAGTTTCAAGGACGGAGATTAATTTTGCACTCTTGCCATAAGCAATAGCCGATCCAACACCAGCAAAGACAAAAAGCAAGGTGGCAATGAATTCAGACAAGTAAGCCTTGAGGGACCCAACACTGGAAGAATCACCAAAGCTACCGAAAGCTAACTTAACCATTTTGGCTCACAAAAACAAAGAGGAAGATTCAGAAACTGAGCTCAACACTGAGAAACCAGAAACCTGTGCCTCTCTACGCTTTTCTTTGGGTGAGTTTACAATTTTATATATATATATATATATATATATATATAGATAGATAGATTTATCGATAGATAGAAAGCTTATTAGCTAGTAGGTTAAGAAAAAAGAGCCATCGCCGGCACCGACTATGGGACCTACAGGAGTGACTGGCACCGTCCGATTGGCAACCGACCAACCGTCTTATGATAAATTATATAGGAATTATGAGCATAAGACAACTGACTTAACTAGTAATTTATGAAGAAATAGACAATGGTTTCCTTTTAAAAACTCTGTGAAGGATAAGTGTGTTTGCTATGGAATATTATGAAAGTATGCTCCTTTACATTATTGCTAGAGGTCCGATGTCATTTTCCTCCTAGCTTTATTAAATACAAATTGCGAGGTTGCTTGAACAATAATGCCAATGATTATGTTTAAAAATAATTAGAGGGAGTTTAATGTGCTAGCTAGGGACCTTAGGATTTATCATTTATGTATTTTGTCATGAAAAGAAAAAAAAACTAATAAAAAAATTACAAATAAAATAAAAAAATTATAAATATTGAAATTTAAATTTTAAACTTAGATTGATTCTACCGACATTCTATCACATGCGCCAAACATCAATATCTTCATAGCTTATATCAGTGGTCGTCGCAAGTTAATTAGAGTTTTTGTACATGAATTTGTTGTTGGGGTTGTAATTTAATTAGATAATCTCTAAAAATCAAATTGTTTAATTAGTTTTCTCGTGATCAATGAAAGAATAAGAAATTAATTAATTTATCCATGAATTTGCAAAGTGATCATCATAGTGATAATTATTTTATTAGGCTTACGAAGACAAGAATAAAATAAAATGTGGATAGATTTCAAAGTTTCTTTGAGAAAGAAATTTTTTGGAGCGCTTTGAAGCAGTATTTTTTATGTCTAGGTTGACTAGCTAGTGGAAATGCTTTAGCATTGTGCCTTTTATTGCTCTCTGCCATGGTGGAAATCTCTTTAGCTTGAAATTTATCCATGAATTTGCAAAGTGATCATCATAATGATAATTATTTTATTAGGCTTACGAAGACAAGAATAAAATAAAATGTGGATAGATTTCAAAGTTTCTTTGAGAAAGAAATTTTTGGAGCGCTTTGAAGCAGTATTTTTTATGTCTAGGGTGGCTAACTAGTGGAAGTGGTTTAGCATTGTGCCTTTTATTGCCCTCTTCCATGGTGGAAATCTCTTTAGCTTGAAATTTTGTTAATTGCAAAGTTTAATGTTTTTCTAACATCATTTTGATTGGATGCAATAATGCTTAGCCTTTGTTTTATTCAAAATAGAGGGAAAAAAAAGGGTTTTCAAGCAAGACAAAATTGATCACCAAATGCACCCTTCAGTCTTGTCACTATAAATTAAATCCCAGCCTCAAGTAGGCAAAAAGCAAGCATTTTGTTGGGACCAAGTCTTTCCAGAATTTAGCCTTGACTGCAAGGGAACTGCATTTCCGAAAATTGTAATTGTGGTGGTTATGGTGTGAAACTGTGAATGCTTGAATAACTGATCATCTTTGTACCCAGTTCAAATACTTACATAGGAGTGCTATTTATGGCATATTTTTCATTTTTTTACAGCAATTTGGTGGTTAACGGAAAATTGTGTGTTAAAATAATGGTAATGGTGGATCTCAAAAGCAAAAGTTATTGCCCCAAAGTCCCGAAAACATGATATGACTTTCAACAAATTACTTGCTGCTTTCATTCGAATTCATCATGCAAGATCTTTTTATATGGATAGAAAATATGGGAAATGGGAGTTACTTTAAATGCTAAATATGAGAAAAATAAGATTTGGACATTCCTACAACCCTTTCTTTTCTCTAAACTTTTAAGTAAAATACTCTTTTTAACTATTAAACTAATTTATGATTTGAATACGAGTTAATTTAATTAATTCATAAATTCACATTTAAAAATTAATATTTAATTTTAAAATTTAAATATTCGTATTTATAATTTTTTTTTATTTTCAAACTAAAATATGACTGCATAATATTAACCATCCAACTTAAAATCAATTAATAATAAGTGAAGAGACTCAACCCGAATATAAAATTACAGGATATTAAAAATTTATTAGATATGAGATAATTCACTTTAATAAACTCTCATCACATGTAAGCGAAGATGAATTTATCAATGCTGCACTTTTTTTCTTAGCAAGAACAAGTTACAATAGAATGCATTTTTTTTTTATCTCAACGAAATGGATAAAATGACTATTTCGATTTCAAAAATATTTACGATATTCAATATCTTATCGATGGCTTCTCTTGCATTACTAAGTACGAGTGATTTTGTTAAAGAGTTGATAGTCTTTTTTAAAATAATTAGCAACCAAAAATATTTTTTAATATAAAAAATAGTAATTATTTTGGTAATGACAATTGGAATGATATTAACTCATATTTATTCATTATGTATGTTACGTTAAATGTTCTATGAATATAAGCTATTTAATGCTCAAAGTTCTTATTTTATTGATTCTGGAATACAAGAGTTATTTGTTTCAATCTCTATATTTTTATAAGTAATAGGTCATATTACGTATAGGCGAAGATAAAAAAACTCTTTCACATATTATGTGTAGATAAAAATAAAAAAATTTTTTCACGTGATAAATTAAGAAATGACAACGAAAAAATTTTTTTAACTTGATACCATGTTAAACATCAAACTCACAATTAATTAATAATAAATTAAAGAACTCAACTTAAATATAAAATTACGTTATATTAAAAATTTGTTAAATAGGAGATAATTCACTTTAATATTAAAAAAATATATGTACGAAATTAAAATTTATTTTAAAGTGTCCACCTATCAGCAATTTTAGCATGCAGTTACTTGGTTGGCATCAATCCCTGTTGGGTTGTTTCCCTTTAATTACTTTTTCTTTTGGATCTTTTTCTTGTTTGAAAATTTGGGTTTTTTCTCGACGTTGTAATCAAAAATTCAGCACAAGGGAGGACCGAAGACATGTCAATTGTCATGCCATACTTCACAACTTGGCATCGGGCCATTGGTTGTAACCAGTCATGGTATTGTTAAGGCTTGGATGCTTTGTCTTGAACAAGGAATCTAATCCAATTAATCTCATATGTTACTCTCCTGACTGACTTACCAGGCAACAGAATTCTGGCAAAGTCAAGTCAGTGAAGAGTAGCCACATACTGTAGAAATCCCACTGATTTGCAACTTTCTTATTTTCAAATTTCTAACGGTACCTTTTTTCTAATTCACTTTTTCTAGAGATAAAAGAAAAAAAAATAGAGACAGAAAAGATCAGGTGAAATAACTCTTCACATTGAATGCACTCAACAACTCTGAAGTGATCAAATTGAATACAATGCAGGCAACTAGCTGGTCCCATTGTGGGTGATAAGTTTACTTCACATTCTTTTCTCTTTACAAACTTAATTCCATGTTCAAACGTGAGCATTCAACTTTTCTTTACAAACTATCTCTAAAGTCTTGTGCCTTTTATTACAACATCTTATAATCTTTGTCGGGTGTCGTTTATTTTTGTGACATTGAAACTTGTTATTGGATTGTGTGGGAGCAATAACATATAATACTCTGTAAATAATTATTATAATGTGAAAGCTTGGAATAGTGTGTAGAGTTGATTACACAGGAAATGGATGGTTTCCGTTTAGATCAGGAAGAAGCAGTTGCAGCAGGAAGAGGAAAGAAAGAGACTGAAGAGTCTTCTTGGTCATCACATCCACATTTTCAGGCACAACATAGGCGCTCTAAAAGGTAACCTTCACCTTACAGTTTTCTTATGTTGTTATATCAACTTGTTGGTAATAATCAACCGAGAATATGGAATCAAGTTTATGTAAAGGACAGGAGGGTATTCTGAGTTTTAGATACGTTGGACACTGTTCCTTGCTTGGAAGTATTGTTATTTAGGGAATTATTTTAACTGTCAATTTTTCTGGAGTTTTAAGGGTTTATTTTTCTTTGTACTTGAATAGTGTTTGCATTTTTTTTTTTCAATTTTCTCTTGTAATGTGGTATTTTCTTAACTCATGGATTAGACTCTTAGTGTGCCCTTAACTTGATGAGCAATGGGATCTAATAAGTCAGAATATGGAGCAATCGGATATATGGATATCATCCCCTCTTGACCTTGGCTTACGGCTCTCAATAGGTGAAGCAGGGTTCAGGAGAATGACTGCATTCTTTTTTGTTTTGCCCCGATAGAGAATTACTGATTGATTGCTAAAGCTCAGCAATGAGCATATGAACCTCAAATTTTGATCTAATTACCTTGGTCATTTTTAGCGGAATGGTTTAGAAATTATAGCATCAGAAATTACACTTCATATTTTTAGCTTTTCACCATTCTGCTTCATCTGCAAGCTTCATTGAGCTTGCTCTGACAGTGAAGTGACAAATAATAAGGTCCTCAATAAGACTTTTGACAAATTGTAATTCTTGTAATTAACCATTAAGTTCTTACAAGGTTGATTTGATTAAATTTTAGTATTGCAATTTTGAGCATATAGTCTTTCCATAGACTTATTGTAATTCTCAGTGTCAGTTAAATATCATTCTGACTGTTCTAGTACTATTCTTACTTTTCTTTCAGTGCGTCGGACAGAAATTCGGATGTTTCAAGAGGTGGAATTTTGCATCCCGGGAAGAAAGAGCAGAATGAACTATATGTGAGAATACAATTTCTGAACATGCCAAACTATGGCTATTCAATCTCATGTTATATCTTTTTGGCTTCAAGCTCTTCCCATTCTTACATTATAGAGGACTTAAACCATATATAGCCTCGAATTGCAGCGTTGAAAGAAAAGTATGAATACTTCTTCTTTGTTTTGCCATTTTATTGTTTTTCAAATGTGAAAATTGCAGGCATCTCCATTATCAACAAGGGCTTATAGGACTCGAAGTCCTCTTCATGACCGCTGTGCTTATAGCAACAAGAGTACTTCATGGAACCAGCGAGCCTCTTTGGAGAAAGATGTAAGCCTTGAAATTAGATAGCTTTCTTGGATTAGAATGTCGCTTCTGTAAATACAGAACATTCACATAAATAGATGAATGTTGCTGAGATGAATCAATGTGTAACTTTGCTTTTTCAGTTGTCACAACCTTCCTTCATAAATAGATGACTGAAATTAATTATCTACATCATACTGCAAATACAGTAAATAATATGTGAGAGGGCCATTTTAAATACTTTAAAGTGTTTGGCTGAATGGCTGGAAAGTGTATTCATGCATCGAGATGGAGTAAAAATTCTATGGTTAAGGTGATGCCTTGGACCATAAATGGGTACTGACCCTTTATGTATTCTGTGAGAGACTTCATGTGCACTGTGCACATAAAACAATGGCTTCTTAATGCTTAATGGTTGTATTTTGATTTCTTTGCCGCATAATTTTCAGCAATAGCATAACCATGGTTTTCCCATTTTCAGATTGAACTGCTGCAATTACGTTTGCAACAAGAAAAATCTATGCGAACAATTCTTGAGAGAGCAATGGGGAGGGCTTCCAGCACTTTATCTCCAGGACATAGACATTTTGCTGCACAGGTAACATTAACTATGAGAATGTGACTTAGCTGTTGCTGAAAACTGATCCTCAGCAAATATTATGCTGCTTTTCCTCCAATATTTTTTCATCAAACAAGAAAAGTCCCTCATTGTTAAAACTCCTTATGTAAAGGTGTGTGTTTTATTAACAAAGATAAAACCAACGATGCAACAGCTAGGCACACAGAATTGCTCATGTTTCTGACTAAAAAGAAAAATAAATCAATAAAAACATTTCAAAATTTCAGAGGTTTTGCTAGAAATCACTTCTGCAAAAATATAAGACCTTGGTCTACTCTCATCAGGTTTCATTCTCTACAAGACAAAATTTACAATTCAACGTGTAAATATTTCCAAAAGTTTTCCAGAACTTGATACTTTAAATTGCCTGAATCTATTAAAACTCTTGAAATTTGTTTAACAAGTTTCACATCTTTCTAAATCCTTACGTGAGTTATCTAGAGGGCACTCTGCTTGAAAATAGCTTGACAACTGTATTGGTTAATTTCAGACAAAGGAATTGATTGGGGAGATCGAGCTACTTGAGGAAGAGGTTGCAAACCGTGAGCAACATGTATTATCCCTTTACAGGAGTATTTTTGACCATTGTGTTAGTCGGCCCCCTTCTGAGCAAAGCTCAGGCAAGGCTTCTCCTGCTCATACAAAGCATACATCAAGGAAACACCCCAGTATTATTTCAAGTGCATTTTGTTCATCAAAAAAGTTTCCTCTCAGACCTTTGCAAGCTCTAGTTTCCACAAATGACTCGGGGAAAAGAATCTCTAGAAGTAATGACGCTTCACAGTTCTGTGGCAAAAATGACATTCTATATGACAAGACATGTTCTCAGCCAGTTAAGGTGAGAAATGTGGGTACTCTAATTTTCTTTTTATTTTTTGTTATGTTCATTCTAAAGCTAATTTTGAAATTAGTTTGTAAAAATTAAGAGTTGCATACTTCTGACATTATCAAGGGCTTTGACGTCATAGATGGTTGGGCATCTTTAGCAAGTGCTCTCTCACACTATTCTGCATGCAATTTAAACTGCGTGACAAATCAAAGGGAAGAACACAAAACTGCAAGATTTAACAGATCCTATATGCAGAAATAACAAACTGGTTTACCTAGCAATTGATTTGAGAAAGATGGCTTTCCCAATATTTGATATGTTGCTTAGACTGAATTGAAATTTAATTCATCCTTGTTTAATATATATACCAATGAGAAAATTAAACACAATGATTGTGTTCATTTGTGGGACATCCACTATGCATTTTGTACAATACTTTGTGCTTCATATGGCTGGCCTGTCATATAATGCCATGCATGTTGTTTTCCAGAGTCCAGACATTTATTATCCTCACTTAACTTTTAGGCTCATGAGAAGGTTCAGGGTATGGAAAAAACCTCAGCGCTGCGGAACTTGAAAGATCATCAGTACCAATGTCCAAGCAAGTTGTCTGAGGAGATGGTCAGATGTATGGCAGCAGTATATTGCTGGCTTCGTAGTGCAACATCTTTGAATTCTGAGAAAAACCGATCACCTTTATTGTCAAGATCATCAACTAATGTTGTACTTCCTAGACGTGGCGTTGGAGAGGACCAAGATTTCTCTTGCACGTCCAATGTTGAAATATCTTGGATATCAACTGATAAGAGCCAATTTTCTCGTGCATCTTATGCCATTAGTAACTACAGGTTGGTTTATTATAGATACATATATAACTAAGCAAATAAGGAGAGATTAGATAGAGATAGACAGTGAAAAGGCTGAGAGAAGAGAAAAACAGGGGAATGCTGTGTGTTGAGGAAATTAAGGTGCCCATTGCAGCATAAATTTTGGCGAAAGTCTTCCCAAAGCTCAAGTAACATAAGAGAAACTTCTGGATTTTTTTTTTCTTGCGATGCAAATCAAATGGTTTAATGGTTCCTTATCTTTATTAACCTACAGTATTTTCCTCTTATATTCACATTTTTGCATCATTGGTTAAATTTCAGAGCTCTAGTGGAACAGCTAGAAAAAGTGACGGTGAGTCAGATGGAATATAATGCCCAAATTGCATTCTGGATCAATGTGTACAATGCTCTTGTTATGCATGTAAGCTTCTATTTGTTTAAAAGCTCATTGATTTTTTCATTTTCCTTTTACTATACTTAACTCTCTTATTTGCCTTCGACAGGCATATTTATCATATGGAATTCCCCACAGTTCTTTGAGACGGTTAGCCTTGTTTCACAAGGTAGTCCTTTTCTTTATCTAAACCAAAAACAAATTGTTCAGGTCTCCTCTTCTTTATCTTAATGGAAGACTATTTCCTGAAAGATGCTTTATATGATTCCTCCAAACAACTGTTGTTAACAAGTGGCAGTAATATATTTTGGGGATTGGATGCATCTTCAATATCGTTTCATTATGCATGTGTGTATGTGTTGGGGGAGCTGATGCAGCTTCATTCTTCAGTCAGTATTCTTTCTTCATTTTGATCAAGTCGGTTATTAGGCAATAAAACTGAGAGGTTTTTCTGTGTAGTGCAGGCTGCATACAACATCGGTGGCCATATTATAAGTGCAAATGCCATAGAGCAGTCAATATTCTGCTTCCGCACACCTCGAATTGGACGGGTACTACTTTTTGCTTCTAGCAGTACCTAACTGAAATGTTACTATTTCATAACCTTGCATTATTCAGAAAATGTTGGTCTGATTCAATATGCTATAATTTGGTTTCTGACTATCATTTGTTTCACATCATTCCCCTCCATTAATGATGATCTCACAACTTCATATGATCCTTTAATTCCTCGTTCTTGGCTCTGATGTGATCAATATGTGTGAGTTATTTACCGGTGTAACCTTTTATCCTGTGAATTCTGGAAATTTGTTTGTAATTGGGAATTTTGGAACTGGGGTTCCTTTGCTCACTTGGCTTATATATCAGTCACTGAGCCAAGAAACAGCAGTAGTATGGTAAAACCAGAAAGAGTCATTAGCTTGCTCTTAGTTCACTAACTTCTTGTAATGGAAATCACCTACCATAGCTTCTTTTGATGCATGGAAAAATTCCAGTTTCCTGATATTCACATATTTTCTTTTGTTTAAAAAACAGTGGCTAGAGGCCATCCTCTCCACTGCCTTAAGGAAAAAATCTGGTGAAGAAAGGCAGTTTATCAGTTCAAAATTTGGTCTTCCATATTCCCAACCATTTGCCTGCTTTGCTCTATGTACTGGAGCATTTTCTGATCCTGTGGTAAATTCTACTTCTCTTTTACATGGTAATGTGGTATGACTTCGAAGATTGTCAGACCACCATTTAATAGGGTTTACACATAGTTGATCCCATTTCTAAGTCATATTACTTGATTTTTCAAGGCATGCTTTCTTGACATTGCCACCACATCTTAACCTGTTCACTGCTCATTTTAATGTCTGTAGCTAAAAGTTTACACAGCATCAAATATTAAAGAAGAGTTAGAAGTTGCAAAAAGAGAGTTTCTTCAAGCAAATGTGGTTGTGAAGAAGTCAAAGAAAGTATTTCTACCAAGAGTGCTCGAAAGGTTTGCAAAAGAAGCCTCTATCAGCTCGGATGACCTGTTGAACTGGGTTATTGAAAATGTTGACAAAAAGCTCCACAATTCAATACAGAAATGTATCGACGGTAAATCCAAGAAGAAGTCATCATATGTTATTGATTGGTTGCCTTATAGTTCAAGATTCAGGTATATTTTCTCAAAAGACTTGACAGAGAAACCATGGTGGGTGTGAGCTTGACTCTAGACAATTAAAGAGGTTTCTCCACGTCTTGTAAGCAATGAAACACAGCTTTTGGCTGAGGGGTGAGGTATCCTATTATCTTTACTTGTAATTCCAAGTCCATTCATTGTACATCCTAATCTTCGCTTTAACATATTCTTGCTCAATCTAGAATTAATACCTTCTTGGGAAAAACAGTGCCAAGTTTAGCTACGAGTCTATGACATTTCTTATCTTGTGAGATCCTAATTGTTATGAGACAGTAATTACTGAATTTCGGCATCTGTAATAGTCTTTAGTTGAGTTTCAATATTTCCAACTAAATTCTTATCAAATGAATCACTGTAATATAGGCTTTACCTAGGTTTTGAACTTCAGCATGTTGGTCACAATCTATTTATGTCATCTCAAAATCTTTCTAACTTTTCCAAATTAACTTTAAAATTGAAAAAGTTAACATTTTTAGAGGAGGTTCTAACCTTTCTCATTTTGGCATATATTCATAAGAGAACCATGTGCATCTTAACCAAATCCAAAAATGAAACCAGAGACCAACCTCCCTTCTTTCGGGCATAACCCTTTCCGTAAGAGCAGTCGACTATTACACTTTGTGTTAGTAACTGATGTTGCTGTGCATAGGCTTCACTAACATCCTTCAAATCAAATTCATCTCAGGTACACCATATCCATCAGGTTTGTGGCACACCGACCTGCTGCAGTCAGCCTTTGAGCATGAACTCAAGTTCGACCTGAGATATGCTGTTGAGATTAAGATAAAGATAGTATTGAATACTTTAATTTGCTAAAAGCTCCAGTAGAGTAAGTCCCTTCCCGCCCATGTAATACAAACACTTAATCTCCTCAAGATTAGCCAAAGATTTAACACAAACAGCTACTTTAAAGAAGAACATCTGAGAAAATATTGAACCATAATCTCAACCCTAACCAACAATTAGCTCTCATAACTCACATCTAGATCTTTGGTCTTTTTATTCTATTATTACTTAATTTCTTCAACTTATTGCTATGGTTCGGAATTTACATGTACAAATCTCTAAATGGTAAACCCTAAAGTTTTTATATGTTGACAATGCAATTTTCAAAATCAAATATTTACCCTTATGCTCATATAGGCACTGATCAAGTTGAGATGCTGTCTTACCTATAATGCGGAAGAAATATTATACAAGAATGCACTTCAACAGCTATTTGGTCCAAGAAAGCTTCAATTTCTGGGTTGGTTTCTCTTGCTGGGAGCGTCATGAAGAAAAGCTTGCATTAATAAGGAAATAATAGAGCGGTGGAGAGAGCATGTTCATCAAAAAGCGCAACCGGGGATTTTGAAAGCTTCAGGCGGTAGAAGTATCATTGTCAAAAAGGACTCTGATTTTGAGTTGTTTACCATAAATCTTATAGAGCATGTACGTATTAATCTTGTGGGATATCAAAGAAAACACTAATGATACTTAAATGGTTTCGATATCGTGAATGAGACACGCAAGCCAACAATAAGTCAGAGATGAAAAAAACCATCAGACACTTCCATCAAATTCGAACAGCATAAGCAGAAGAAATTCGCTTATTTTAATACCAGATGCTGAATGTTAATTAAGCCACCAAACAACAAAAAGAAATGGGAGATTTGATGGTAGTATCTAGCAGAAATATCTTGTGGGTTTCAACCTGTAAATGTCAAAATTAGATTGCAATCTAAAGCAAATTGAAGACGGAGCTTGCTCCTAACAAGTTTTCTTTTTCTACCTTTTTAATCTAGGATGGGGCAGGGGGGTTACAAACGGTCAAGGTGAAATCACCATTTTTAGATTCTTAAGAAATCTCAAATCTGGTAGTGGAGACCAAACAGGAAAGCCCGGCATTCTAGACTAGAATAAGCAACAGATAATCATTATATGGATACCTTAAACATGACATAAGAACCTAAAGAACGATGTCCCCTCTATATTGCAGCACATTATTTAAGTCTGGATACGTTTGTTCTTAATCAAGTATCAGAAAGGCTTAAATTGTACAACACCAAGATTATGCAACATGAACCAATTTCACATTTCCGAACCTGACTTTAATTATTTATAAATTAAAATCTGAATCAGATTAAACAAGAGAAAACCATCTAATCAACATTATGAACAATATATGGCTATCAACATTCAAGGAACTTATTGCATTCATACTACATATGATAACAAATGACTCCAGCTAGAATTTTTTTAAGAAGAAAAAACGCATTTCCTTAGCTCTGTTAGACTAGTTCTATCGCTCCGTGGGAAATTGCCAGGCAATGATTTGTCACCCCTATGTGTATGAGTAAGTACTAATCGCAAATTAGAGAAAGAATAAAATTCATAAGACAAAGGAGAATTAAATTAAACCAGTTAGCTAGAACTCTACATTAACTTATCAAGGAAGATAAGAAATGGCTGTTGAAACGATTTCAAGCTACTGTTGATTGAAGAAGGGTGCATATAGAACTCTCTCTTCCATCATACCAGACTGGATGACCCTATGTTACAGGACTGTGTTTAAGTCTGCTAAGAGCTAACTCCAGCAATGCCCAGCTCAGTCGCAGTCACATTAGGACATAAACCTGCACATAATATTGCCTTCAAAAATAATATTAGAATTATGTCCAGAATAAGATGCAGTTATGTGGTTTTAATCGTCCTTTGCTATACACACCCCTTCGCAAGTAAACAATAACGCTTAACAGCACATGAAAATGCTCATAAGTCAATAGATGAATGTATAGCCATACAAAGGGTCTGAAAACAAAATCAATAACTGCTCAAATCAAGATTGGAGGAACTTCAGACATTTCAAGCCCCTTCTCAGAACATCAAACACATAGTTAAAAGTGCCTAATAATTTCCCCACCTACACTCAGCTGGTTTTAAAAGTATAGTCAATGCATGTGCCTGATCACATAGTTATCACAAATTTATTTTTCATTTTCTCTAGCTCCAAATTCTAGAAGCAGTTAGCTAACACCCAATAAGAAAAATATGAAACCAAATTTTAATTACCATGTCCTTGTGGATGTTTCATATCTTAGAGATGCAGGACAATCTGAAGCAAGGTGATAATTGATACTTTCATGTATATCCTCAAGAAAGCAAGTTGTCACGGGATGTGTCCGGCCTTGTCCAGTAATCACAGGGTAAATCCTAAACATCTCGAGAATAAATCAGAAAAAACCGTAGTGGACCTAAACATTTTGAGCATAAGTCAAAAACTAGGAGAAAAAGAAGGTGAGGAAGGGATGGAGATCAAAGCAAGCTTATATAACCTGAAAACGAGTGATGAGTAACACCTACACTTTTACAGAAAACTAAAAATAAACATACATACATAAGAATAACTTTCAGTTTGGGTTAGCTATGGGCAGATTGCTTCTCAATCAGGTTCTTCAAAACAATGAGTAAGAAAATCACCCTGCTTAGGAGAAAGAAACAAGTCAATATCATTTAGCAAATTTGGGCTTTGTATGTATCAGTACCGATTGAAAATTGTATAAGCTGATACGGCTCCAACCTCAAAAAGTAATTTAGTATATACCAGCCATTTCCCTTATGGGTATGGTCAGATTGAACTCCCGTAAACGTTCTACACGACTTGACTAGCCCTACAGGATGAACTTGCGATTTTTTTTCAGAACCGCAAGAACTTGTGCTTGTTATAAATGATGGCAACAACTTCCTGACGAGACAATTACATATAGATGAACATATTATTTGTAACTTAACTGGAATTAAAGACTCTAATATTAATTGGCCTTTCACGTGTTTGTTTTCTTTGTGAAAATAGAGCCAAACTTCTTCTGTCCTTGTCATGTCCTCATAATGCATTTAAGTCGTCCACAAACATCTTAAAACTTCAAAGAGAAGATAAGAGAGAAGATAAACGAGACAGATGGAGGGGTTTGGGATTTGGAATTTGGAAGAAAAAAAGTGAGAAAAGGTATTATTCCCCCAACGCTATTCTTCTTGGTTGCATGCATATGATATTGCAATATCCACCATGTCCTGATTCAATCATATAGCATCCAATATAAATTGAGGAACATACATTCGGAGAAAGAAAAACATAAGGCTGATTTTAGAAGGAGGGAGAAAAGAAATTATTAATGCAATAAGCCAACCAAACACATGAAATTCAAGCTAAGCAGATCAAGGGACTCATGAATGATAAGGGACTGCACCAAAACAAGAGGAATATATAAGTATAACCTGAGTAGTTTTTCCAGATCCTGTTTCACCACAAACAACAAGAAAGTTGCCCTCCTTTAGCAGTTCCAAATGTCATTTTTCAACCCAGCAATAGCAAGAGCAGGTCTAGTTTTCAACATCCCCTGAAAAGAAAGGTACAGAATAGCAACAGCTAAATCCATTGCATGGTAAGGAGAACATTACAATAACAGGTGTTTACATGAACATCATAAAATGCTCAAGAAATTGTGAATTCTTAGAGGAACAGTGTTATAAAAGAAAATTTTTAGAGAAGTCAGATGCTGGCAAGAGAGTGAATTCTTGTACTCAGGCTAACTTGCAGTTCTTGTCATCAATTCATTTTGGCAACCTTACTGAAGCACGTCATTTTGCAGACCATGCAAAAGTAACCTGATGCTTCTTTGAAGAACTTAGTATTGCACAGCCAATGAAAACAAAGATCGGTTCCACTTCCAAGTAACCAGATCCTTGAACAAGTTACATAAATGCATATGTCTCTTGATGCTGTATAACTGTTACAGCAAGTCATAATGCCATGTATGGTCATATCAATTTCAAATAAGTCGAATAATGCTGAATTATGAATAAGCCAATTAGTCACCAGCTAAATTATGAATCTCAAAGCATGATCATATACCTATAATGATGAATTATTTTTGGGTTTGTCTTTAGCAACTAATGTATCATAAACCTGACTACCTCATTATCTACAATAGTTACACTCTACAAGAAAAAAAAAAGTTATGCATCATTACAGGCACAAGCTTTGCCAAAGAAAGATGGGAAACAAATATGAATCTTTAAAAATATAGAAGCAACTGCATGTGGCTAGTTAACCTAGAAACATGATTCAAAGAAAATAATATCCTGCTTCAAGAAACAGCTCAAGTAACCAAACATGCATACCATGTTTCTGAACTATGAAACAATCATTAGTTTGGCAATGAAAATTCAGTTAGAACACAAATAAACTCTAAAAAAATTCCATACCAAGAACCTTTAAGGCTTTAGGCTTTTGCACAAATTTCACATATACTGAGCTTCAAATTTATAACAATCGAAAGAAGACAACTAAACTACAAATAATGACACACAATCAAACCTTTTGCTTTCTAATCAACTCTTTCAAAATTGAATGAACAGCTGATCTAAGTTTCTTACACAAGGCAGCGGTTTGAGCAAGAGTTGTCAGCATCCGCTGTCCATCTATAGCAACCAATGAAGACTATAAAAGAAAAATGTTAATCTCCAAATACTACAAACTGACATGGATAATCAGATATAACAAAGTTTTTAATATGATGGAACAGTACTATTTGGTCCAAGAAAGCTTAATTTTCTGGGTTGGTTTCTATTGCCTGGAGCGCCATGATGAAAAGCTGCATTAATATGGGAAATAATAGAGAGTAGTGGAGAGAACACGTTAATCACAGAGCCTAAGCAGGGATTTTTGAAAGCATTAGGTGGTAGAAGTATCACTGTCAAAAAGGACTGCGATTGAGTTGTTTACCATAAATCTTAGAGCATGCATATATTAATCTTGTGGGATATCAAACAGTCTAATGGTACTTAAAATGGTTTTCATATTCTGAATGAAACACGCAAGCCAACAATAAGTCAGAGATGAAATAACCATCAGATAATTCCCTCAAATTTAGCAGCATATGCAGAAGAAATTCAATTATTTTATGGCTATTAAGGATTACAAAAAATCCCTGATGCTGAATGTTAATTAAGCCACCAAAGAGCAAAATAGAGAAGGGCGATATGATGGTAGTATCTCACAGAAATACCATGTTGGTCTCGACCTCTAAATGTCAAAATTAGATTGCAATCTATAGCAAATTGAAGATGGAGCTAGCTCCTACCCATTTTAATAAAGGAAAAAGTTTGAAGGTAGATGGGGCAGGGGGTTACAAATGGTAAAAGTGAATTTCACCATTTTCATATTCTTAAGAAATCTCCAATCTGGTAGTGGCGGCCAAACAGGAAGCCTAGCATACTAGACTAGAATAAGCAAACAGATAATCATTATATGGATAACTTAAACATGACATAAGAACCTAAAAAACGGCGTTCCCATCAATATTGCAGCACATAATTTAAGTCTGGATTAGTTTGTTCTTAATCAAGTGTCAGAAAGGCTAAAATTGTACAACACCAAGATTAAGCAACATGAAGTTGTTGAAGTACTGAGACCAATTTCACATTTCCAAACCTAACTTTGATTTTTTAATTAAAAAAAAATCTGAATCAGAGTAAACAAGAGAAAACCATCTAATCAAAATTATGAACAGCAGATGGCTATCTACATTCAAGGAACATCTTACATTTATGCTAAATATCATGACAAACAACTCCAGTAAATGAATAAAAATTCAGACTTTTTCTTAAGAAGAAAAAAAAAGCATTTGCTTAGCTCTTTTAGGCTAGTTCTATCGCTCCCTGGGAAATGACCATGCAATGGTTTGTCAACCCCATCTGTATGAATAAGTAGTAATCACAAATTGAAGAAAGAAGAAAATTCAGGGGAGAAAAGAGAACTGAATTTAAATCCATTAGCTAGAAGTCTACTTTACCTGTTCATGGAGGATAAGAAATGGATGTTGAAAGGATTTGAAGCTACCGTTGATTGAAGAAGGGTGCATAAACCTCTCGCCTTCCATCATACCAGTCTTGGTGACTCTTTGTTCCAGGACTGTGTTTAAGTCTGCTGAGAGCTACTCGAGGAATGTCCCAGCTCAGTGGCAGCCACAGTAGGATATAAAACTGAACAATATTTCCTTCAAAGATAATATAGAATTATGCACAGAATAAGATGCAGTAATGTGGTTTTAATCATGATTTGATGTATTGTAACATGGTTTTACTGGGATATTTTAGGTAAGCAATTTGATAAATATCTAAATCAACTACCCTTAATCACCCGGTAGGCCCTGCAGCATGGAGGGTGGGAAAGGTAGAACCAAATGTCGCACTGACTTGCCAACTTTGACTCCCTAGATAGAGTGCCATGACAAATATGATATATTTCCTTCCGTTCAACGTGGGATCTCAAAAGGAATGGTAGCTATTGTGGATTTATATAGTCCTTCAAAAGCAGGGAATCATCACGCCATGCAGACAAAATTTTTCTTTACCTCGACTATTGTTCACAGGATTGCTCTGTGGCAGAATGCAAAACTTCATAACTTGTATGACAGAAACCAAGAATAGCACTTCATAACATACTCATAAATCATCAAAATATCAAACAGGTGATCTAAATCGCAATTTTGAACGTTATGCTTAAAATGCAAATGTTAGCTAAAAAATTGTGTTGACAATGAGAAGAAATTCCTATATCAAGCTAATTTTATAAGTGCAGCCTCATTACATAGTTAACACATTTATTTTTTATTTTGTTCCAGTTCCAAGTTCCAGAATCAGTTGGCTAACACTCAATAAAAATGATAATTGATACTTTGTGGAAGTTTCTTAGAGATGCAGGACAATCTGAAGCAAGGTGATAATTGATACTTTCATATATGTATCCTCAAGAAAGCAAGTTGTCGCTGGATGTGTCCGGCCTTGTGCAGTAATCACCGGGCAAATCCCAAAATATCTCAAAAGTAAATCAGAATCAACCGTTGCAGACCAAAACATTTAGAGCATTAGTCAAAAACCAGGAGAAAAAGCAAAGTAGGCCGGGATGGAGGTCAAGACAAGTTTACATAACCTGACAACCATGAGTGATGAGTAATACATGCACACATACGTAAGAATAACTTTCTGTTTGGTTTTGTTATGGGCAGATTGCTTCTCAATCAGGTTCTTCAAAACAATGAGTAAGAAAATACCCTGTTAGGGAAAAAGAAACAATTCAGTTTCATTTAGCAAAGTTGGGCTCTTATATTTCATTATTGATTGGAAATTGTAGAAGCCGATACGGCTGCACCCTCAGAAAAATAATTTAGTATTGACCAGCCATTTCGCTTGTAGGTATGGACAGATTGCTCCTCCCCCGCGCACTTGCCCCCATCAGGATGAACTTGCAATTTTTTGCTCTGAATGGCAAGAACTTGTTATTGTTACGAATGATGTCAACAACTTCCAGACGAGATATTTTGTTGCACTAACCGTAGTTGAACTTCAAATTCATCCACTTACCAGAGAAGACCGTTCATGTACCTCATCAACTATGATATGACTAACACCAGTCGAGCTTTTATCCCCGTGTTAATATTGTTAATATTGAAACGAGAAACCAGATAAGGGAAATTAAGGGAAAAGGATATTAAGAACAAACAGCATAATGTTGTTTCACATGAAATGTTGTCTGCATGCTAATTTTTTACATGTACAGATATAACCTCATTCAAAGAAAAAATTTCTCACATAATTACTCAAGAGTTTTATGTCAATTTGGATTCATCTTATTATCAGTTAAATTTAAATGTTAACTTTAATAACATATATTTTTTTTTATTAATTTTTTAGCTACAATAATTTTTTAAAATCACAACTACAATAAATTTTTTTTTTTTAATTTATCTCAATCAATCAACCATCCAAACAGAGACTTGATCTCCTCGAGACTAACCAAAGATTTAAAACCAAAAGCCACTTTCAAAGAATAAATTCTCCGTCAAATCAACCAAATGATGAATTAGGATGCTAGAGGCCCAAGCAATAACCTAATAAACTTATCAAGCTGCTGCTCTACAGAGTTACTTTGGAACTTTCGCAGCGTAATCTGCAACTTGGGAACCATACATTGACGCATGTTATGTTCCCAGACGCGACTCATTGGATCGAACACGGCCTTCTCAATAGTGTGTCATTGAAATTGTTAAATCCCATCTATTATTGGGCCTAATCTTTGCTTCAATTGAAGTACGCGGAAACAAAACCTTGCTCATCCTTTCCAAGCCCACCTCCTTTTTTTTTTTTATTCAAGTAATTTCATTTTAATTTATTTTCTCAAAACACAATCCACAATCATCAGCCTCTTAATTTAAGTGGTTAAGAAGGCTTTAGGAGAATATAGAATTATTTATTTCAAGTCTAAGATTTTTTCTTTTTTTCCTTTCTTTTTTGAAAGAATTATGTCTTTTCATGAATTATGAATGATAGCTTAATTCGTCTTTAACGGTTTTTTATTTGATTTATTAAGATTGATTTTTTTTTTAATATCAAATTTTAGATCGAATAGAATAATAATAAAAAAAATCAGGATTGAGTTTTAGGTAAATCGTCTTACTTTGTATATATATAATTATTTTTTAATTATTTATTTAATTATATATTTATATTTATTTAATTTTATATTTTAAAAAATAATATTTTATTAATTTTGAGTCGAGTAAGATTAAATATGATTTTATACAAAATTGAATTGAATGCAGATATTAAAAAAAATAAAACATTTTATTATATCAAATCGAATTCAAATATTATAAATATAAAATTAAATCAAATTCGAGACAAATAAAAATATATTTTGACTTGACTTATTATTATTTATATCTTGAAAAAAAAAACACACACACAATGCACAATATTACAGTACACATTTATAGATGGAAACTAAATAACTTTTAATAATTAGATTAAACGGCTTGAAGATAGATTTTAGCAATACTGAAACTTAATTTTTAACATTTGATCTTTTTTAAGCCAATTCATCATGTAAAAAAAAATCGTGTTATACCTTAAAAACCATAATTAAGTATTAAGAAGTCAAAAAAAAAAAAAACTAATTTTGGTTTAAGTTTATTTTTTATTTAAATTTAATATATCATTAATCCCTAATTTATATATATTTTAATTTACCGGAATAATACATTACATACTAAAATTTTCTTTTGTACTAGTAATCCTAAAGAGTCAATGACTTTAATGACACGGTTTTATTTGGGAACCTAACAAAACTCTATTATCGAACCCTATAAATATGATCTTGCTGATTTAAGTTCAAATTTACTTGCCAAACAAGTAATTTTCTAAAGAGTAAGTAAAGCATTTATTAAGTTTCTCTTTTTAATTAAAGACAACTGTGAAATTGAATGCAAAGGCATTTCCATAGATATTAAGTTCAAAAGAGAGCTTTCATGCTTAAAAAAATAATAATAATAATTTATTCGTTATACTTATGCAAGGTGATTCAAATTTATCATCAATATTTAAAGTGTTACAATTTTATAATCATACATTCAATTTTTTGGAACAAATTTACCATCATATTTTAAATTTTGAAGCAATTAAAAAAATATTAAGCGGAAATTTGTTTAAGAAACTATTTTACAGTTCAAAGAATAATTTTGAAAAAAAATATGACAAGAAAAAGCCATGAAGCTAAAGTTTGAATTTTTATTTATTTATTTTTTATCAAATTTTTTATAAAATATAATGTCGCATAATCCAAGATTTTATTTTTTTTTTACTTTATCATGACATTCTCTATAAAATATAATGTCAAATAATCCAATTATTTTTAATTTTGTTTTTTTTCTTATTGTATCATGATATTTTTATTACATATAATACCATATCATACTTTTTTCAATTGGTTTTAGCGTTTTATTAATAAATTAATAATTAATATTATTAAATAAATATTAATATTTAATAATATTAATTTAATATTAAAATATTTATTTTTATATTAATTTATTATTTTTTATTCATTTCAAATAATAATTTTTATAATAAATTATATGAAAAAAAAATAATATTTTAAACTTATTCCAATCATATTTTTGAATTAATCAAATATATAATATAATAACACTAATTATTCCTCTATTTTATTCTAATGATTAAAATTTAATAAAAAAAATTAAATTCTATTCCGCCAAAACATAAATTTCATTTTCTTTCTATTTCATTCATTCTAAGTCGGATATATTATTTTAAAAATTTTTATTAGTCTTCAATGACCGGTTTTTACTTTTTGTTTTTTAATTTAATTTTGGTCTGAAACCGGTTTTCACTTTTTACCAATTACCGTTTGCAAAAGTTACCTTTTGGCGACAGATGTCGTGTTGCTTACTTGCTTTCATAACCTAATAATATGCAGTGCTGGACTGATTAATCTGATTAAACGGTCCAAAAGTATTGGTAACAAAATACAGAAAATTTTCAGACCGTAGATATAATATATATGCGTCTCCTACTTGACGGACCCTTCTTCTGCCACGTGTTCTTACTAGATATGACTCCGAAATTTTCAACTTGTTTTTAAATGAAAGAACTGTCAACCATTCCTCCGTCAAATTTCACCGATCACTGTTCCCATCTTCACCGTCAATTTTTCCACACGTGCTTTGAATCGAACCGCAAGGAACTCGTCTGTCGCAAAAGAAACGAAGAGTCACGGTACTGTTAACATTATTCTTGTCGCATTATTGACGTATACGAAGAGGCTACATGTCACTTTTCGAAACATTGAAGGCCTGTACGATCACCATCACTCGTTTTTATCATTTTCTCGTTTCCATAGCGAGAAAAAGAACCCAAAACCCTCTCCTTATTACACATCATAAAAATATCCCTTTCTCTTTCTCTCTCTTCGTTTCCCTCGCTCTTTTCTTTCACTGACTTCGTTTTTTCTTCGATTCACCGGAACCCTAACTCAATCCGCCGGAGAATTCAAGATTCCGGTGAGTTGTAGTTACTAATTAATTCGTCAATTAATTTACTCCTCCGTTGGTTTAGGTTTTATTCAAACAAATATTCTTTTTCGTTTTCTTTTTATCATCTATCTTTTGGTTTTCCCTTTGTTCATAGTTTGGTTCCTTCTTGTTGTTGTTGTTGGTGTTATGGTCTGGTTAAAGTGGCGTTGCGTGAATTGGAGTTTTGTGGTGCAGTAGATGACCGTACGATTAGGGAGGAGCTGAGATCAAACGGCCTGGGATTTCATCAACGGATGGAGGGAGGTAGCATCTCTAGACTTACTTGCTCTGGTAACTGTTCATATTCCTACTTGATTTTTTAATAAACTAATTATTTTTTAGGGTTTTCGTTTTTTCATGTTTAATTAGAGCTTTAAAACAGTTATCTTCTTGAAATGGTGAGTTTTGTGTAATTTAAAGTTTAAAATTAAATTTTGTTGTTTTCTGGTTAATTAGATTGGAACTAAGTTCTTTTCTGCACTTTTAAAGTTTGGCTGTAGCTCGGTCACTTATGTCATACTGGTTTCTTTTCATTTAATAATTTTCTAATAGTTAATGTGTGTGATCTAGAGCCTTTTTTTTTTTTTTCGTTCAATTCACAGTTAATTAGTAGCGGTTTGAGCTAGGTTTGTTGGAAGTTAGTTAGTGGTATTGATATCTGAGTGCAACTAATTGATAAGTTCAGGAAGAAAGGTACATGTTTATTTTTATTCTTAAGGATTATTATCTTGTACATTGCAGTAGAGTTTTCAAATTCCACAGGTGAGTCTATAATTGCGAGTTTCCATTCAACTAAATATCTTAACCTAATACTTTAGTGTTGAGGTCAGGTGTGGTGCATAAGATGATAATCATCCTTTATCATGTTTGGTTTGTATCTAAACAAGGGATGGAATTGCAAGGATGATTCAATCCTCCCCAAGTGGAGAGGATTATTTTTAATCCATGGGATTAAACTTACATGCCCAATTACACCCTTAAAAACTACGTCAATAATTTAAATTGTATAAACTTTGAGGAAGGATAATTTTGACAAATAAATAAATTATCCTATCATAATCCTTGCATATAGCAAACACAAAATATGATGATATTATTTAATCTAATCACATTCATAATATTATCTTATCTTATCTTATCTTATCTTATCATAATCTTATACACACCAAACACACCCTGAGTTCCTTATATTGGACACATGGCAATTATGTTGACCTCCTTGTGAAACTTTGGAACTTCATTATGACTGTATAGAATTATAATCCGTATTCTTAATTCTGACATAGCCAAAACACAACCGCTAGTTGTCCAAAGATTTCAGTTTTTAACATGATCTAATGTTAATTTAAATTGATTTATGTTTGAATTTTTACATTAAGCTTGCATTGGATTAACCAAGTTGACATTTTTCCGCCTTTGCTACTCATAAAGCTGAAACCTCCAAGTCTTATTTGCCAATGAATTTATGAGCAGTTGCCAGGACTTCCTCGTACTAAATAGTTTCAGAGAACCCATGTTCATTGTTGGAAAAAACGATAGGATCAAAGTGCTGGCATATTCTAGGTTCAGATTAACCTCATACTGGGGACTAGGGAGTTAATTATGGAAATGCATAAGCTTTTTCTCCCCATATAGTTATGTAATTGTAGTTCCAGCAACTTAGGTAATCCTAAATGGGTTGTTTCTGTTTAATTGATGTGATGTGAAGTTTTAACTGTTAAATTTTGTGTTTTTTGTGCATGTTTATTGCAAATAAATTTTTTCTGACATTTTTCCTTTTTAAGTTGACTTTGGATGCTTCAAAATTAGTAAATGTAGTTTAACCAGGAAAGATAAAAGAATTTGTACTCCCCATTTATGCTTTTTTAGTTTTGTTGCTTATTTATTCTTATTGTCCTTTTTCCTAATGACATCGGTCAATGCAATGTGAACAGGTGGCATCTTTTCCATGCTTCTTATTAATTAGTTCATTTGATTTCATTGTTCCTTGAACTGTGAATTAGTATTCAACTCTATTAGAAGTAGTTAGCTTGGTAATGGAGAAAGTTTCTAAAATTTGCACCTTTCCTATGCAATTCATACTGTGGCAGGATGTTCTTAAAACTCAGAGGCCAAATCACTTTATCTTGTTTTATTTGAACTGCATTTTGACTACCCATTTTATTCTTCTTAACATTTTCTATTGTAGGAATACACCCATGGATTATGATGACAATGATTTCCAAAGCCAGAATCTTCATTTAGCTGGTGAAGGGAACAATAAATTTCCTCCTGTTCCATATTCTCTCCCAAGATTTGATTTTGATGATAATCTTCATGGGCAGTTAAGATTTGATAGTTTGGCTGAAACTGAAGTTTTTCTGGGCATTGAAAGTAGCGAAGATAATCAGTGGATTGAAGATTTTTCACGGGGGAGTACTGGGATTGCATTTAGTTCAAGTGCAGCAGAACCTTGTTCAATTTCTAGGGGCAACAATGTATGGTCTGAGGCAGCCTCCTCAGAATCTGTTGAAATGCTATTAAAATCTGTCGGACAGGAAGAAACTATTCCTTGTCAAACAATTACTAAGGATTCTGATGCCTGTGATGAACTGGGCTGCATAATATATCAGATGGAGCCTAGTTTGAAACACGAAGATAGTGCTCTTTCTAAAGTAGGGGATAACTTACAGCCTACCTTACAGACAGGTGAGGTTCCAGTGAAATTTTCTGGGTTGGAAGTTGACGTAGGAGGAGATCATCGGCTGGTTGAAGATGTTTCTCAGACACTTGAATTTGTCCCATCTGTTGATGGGGTATTCAAAGATCCAAATACCAGAAATAGTGACTTACCTGTAACTCAGAGAGACAAGTCTAAAGATGGTGAACAAGTTGTTGATGATAATCTAGTGGAAGCTTCAACTGGTCAATCTGTGGATAACAGGGAACAAGATAACTTTGCTTCTGGGTCACAAGTTGATACTGTGATTCCTGCTGTGCGAAACACCTCTGCAAGTAGTGCTTTGATAGCTAGTCAAGATACCACACATTTGAAAAATGATGTCATTGATGAAAATGTGGACAGTTTAGAGAGGGAAAATGTTGATTTGAGCCAAGCAGTTCACATTGATGCTGAGAACTTGATTGAAAATGCAGTTGCAAGCATTACCTCGCAGGCACAGAAGCAGTCACCCTTGGACATGCAACCTAAGGAAGGTGGACGTGCTATTGGAAATAGCACAGCTACTGTGGGTGAGCCTTTTGATGGGATATTGAAAGGGAAATCTGACCTCCACACGGTGGAAGGGTGCAGTGAGGGCTTGGGTTTAGAAATCCCTCTGCAGACTGGCATATCCAAAGACATTGTTTTGTGTGAAGGAAATTTACATGACATATCACCAATGCCTTTTGATGGTAATACCAACCTCAAGGAGCATGAAGTTGAGATCAGCAATACTGATATTAGAATTTGTACGAGCCTAGAGTCAAAGATGGAATCAATGGTGCATGTAGCTTGTGATGCTGTTGAGAAGAAGAATTTGACAGGAAGTGTTTGCCACCCTGATATGAAAATCTTGAGCAGCAAGTCTGAGAAATCTTTGTTGTTAGCGGAAGATGGTAAAAGTTTTAAGGATGAAGGTGAAGGTGCCAGCAATACTTTGGAAGCAGAAACTGTGAGAGTATGTGAAGAATATATAGTCACTGAACGTCATGATGATTATAAATGTGATCAGAGTGTTTCAGCTGCTGCAAAGCAGAACACCAAATTGCCTTCTGATTGTAGTAACACAGTTTGTGGGTATGATAGATCTCCACTTGTAATAAAGGGGGTTGATTCCTCATCCTTTGCCATGGGTGGCACTGTAAATGAGTTAGCTTCAAATTTACAATCTGATGTTGCTGTCAGTGGCAAGTCAAGTATGTACATTTTGAAGAATTAATTCTTATAACTGAGCTTTTTCTTCCTTTTGTTTTGCGTTCTTTTACCTATCATGCATCATGTGCTAACTTGGTGTTCCTGTGGTACAGTGGATTGTGTTCCTTTGCCTTTTGGTAAGGGTCTTCCTGTTGATGCTGTTTTTGATCAGAAAGAGGTTCAAGTGTCATCCTCAGAAGCAAGTTTTTCAATCATGAAGACTTCAGAAGCACCTTGCAAGACCATTGGACAGTTCTCTTCTAAGAAAGTTGATCAGTCCTTGTCAATGGAGGATACCTCTAATGCTGAGGGCCAAATTGGAGACCAGACACTTCGTAGAGTCACACTGGAGGTTGTAAAGGATATGCAAGCATCATCTGTTGTCTCTGATTCAACAGTGAGAGGGACTGAAGGTGCAGAAGCTCAAGTTATTTCTAAAAGGGGTTCTTCAGAAGCTGCAGGTGACCTTTTATGATTGATAGGATAATTTGGCTTAGCTAGTAATCATTTCAACTTAAATTTGAATGTAATAGAGTGCATTCTTGTTGGCAATTTCATATATATTAATCCAGTGGGGTGTGTATGCGAATTCTATTTGGTAGTCTGCTATAGCTGGATCAATTATTTAAATGGCTGTTTTAATGACGCCATGCCCTGTCATTAAGGTGATGTTTCCTTGAATCATTTAGTTCTTTCTGAAATGTTTTATTTTTTGTGATGATGATTGTGCTGTTTTCTTGACTCATTATAGTTCTTATTGTTGTTATACTTTATGAAGCATATACCCTTGCATATCTGTTGCTGGAAACTCCATAGGATTAATGTCAGCAAACAAAAAAATGTCCTTCAGGTGCTGTATCAATTCAAGAGAACATCAAGACTTTGACAAATTCAGTGCCTTCAACTTCAAAGGCATCATCCCATGATACTGACCAAAATCATCTTGAAGATAGTGACCCCAAATTAGTTTCTGAAGAAAAGATCAGTGATCATGTTGCTGTGCATGTTGATGGTGAGTTTCTTTGTCATTTTATTTTTTTCTGAAGTAAGTGTAATTAGATATTTTAAGTGTGTCATGGTGGAATTCCTGCTTTACCCTCCCCAGTCTTGTACCTTGGATTTGTTTTCTGTTGTGTTGGTAAAAAGTTGATTTGTTTTCTTCTTCTTTTGCCACCCCTGCCACCTTCCCTCAGGTTATTGGGATGTGTTTCCTTTTGCTTGTAATTACTGCTTGTGAAGTTATATCCTATTTAAGGGTAATTTATGAACTGTCTTCTTGTTTCTGGAGATACAGTCCATAAATCAATTGCATGGTTAGCCTCTTTCATGGCCCTATTTTCTTTTGAGACCATTTCATCTGTTTTCCCTTTTCCCTCCCACATTATTTCATGTTATTCTTCTGATGGATTAATTTGATGTTGCAGGTGATCATGCAAAGACTCGTAATAGCTACCTTACTTCTGCGCCTTCATCTGAATCTCAAACTAAGTTTCACATGATGGAAAGTGGAAGTAACAGTGCTGATCTTGGCAATCCTTCCTCTGGCTCTCCTATTGTCATTAGAACTTCTGAGCAGTCACAGAGTCAAATTGAAAAAGAGGGTGTGAAAGGATCCAAAGATCAGAGTGCTTCAGCATCTGGGGTCATTAATGGGGAAGTGAACAAAGAGCAGTCTATTTCTCGGGATACCAAAGGAAATGATATATCTCCAGGGGACAGAAGTTTCACCTTTGAGGTACCTCCATTGGCAAATTTGTCTGAAAAAGAAGCTTGCAAGAATTGGCAACCTTTTTCTACCACACAACATGACAAAATATCCTCGGTAAAATTTTGTTTTCCAATAAAGTGATACTTTTGTTATGTTAAGTGGAACTTTTTGTGCTCTAATAATTTCCCAATTCGTATCTTTTTGCTGAAGATTTTTAGAAACTTTTTGTGGTGCAATTTTTTTTTTTTTTTTTTTAATAATTTCATCCTGGTTATGCTCTCTCTTTCACTTGCTCTCTCACTTTGTTTTCATACAACAAGGTCGTGGAGGGAACTCCATCAACCTCTGGCATAAGCAAAATGGATGCCATGCCTGCTCAAGAGGCGTGTCATGCAAATCTTCAGGCATCAGAGAGGGAGAATGTGCGTGGTGGCTCCAAAGGGACTTCTGAGCGTAAAACAAGGCGAGCAGGTGCTAAGAGCACTAGAAAGGAAGCTGCCAAAAAGGGAAGCGCTGCAAAAGAGATGACTCTTGCAAGACAATCGGAAAGAAGTGATAGAACAAGTAATGTGTCTCTCAGTTCAGCTGGAATTGGCCACCTCGTGCAATCCAATGAGATGCAGCACTATGGACACATGGAAGGTGGTAATATGAAACCATTTGGTGTTTTTTCTACTTCAGTATCTAGTCTGCCAGACTTGAACATTTCAGCTTCTTCATCTGCAGTTTTTCATCAGCCTTTCATAGATTTGCAACAAGTTCAATTACGTGCTCAGATTTTTGTATATGGAGCTCTTATGTAAGTTTTTGTAACTATTGTTCATTTTTGCATATATTTGCTTTTAAGTGACATGTTTTTTTCATATATATGTATGTATGTATGTATGTATGCATGCATGGAGCATGTGTTGAGATTTTTTGTACATGTGCTTTGGTATCATTGTCAAACCTATTTGTCTCTGGTATTTGCATTTTTCTTTAGGACTTTTGATCGTTTGAGCGTGTCTATGTAATTGTTTTGAACAATGTTGCTGCAGACAAGGAACAGCACCTGATGAGGCATATATGATATCGGCATTTGGGGGACCTGGTTAGGTTTGCTTATCTCTAACTATGTTAGCTCAGAGCTTTTCATAGAGATTTAGTCAGTATTTTGATTTTCTGCAGATGGTGGAAGAACCATATGGGAGAATGCCTGGCGAGCATGTATAGACAGGGTACATAGTCAAAAATCTCTTGTTAGCCCTGAAACTCCATTACAGACACGCATAGGTATCTCCCTTGACTCTAAGTTGTTGAATTATGTTCTTATGATTCTCTTGTCTGGTAACGTTATGCCTTGGTTGAGATGCTCAGGTGCTAAGACTTCTGATCAATCAACCAAACAAAATGCAGTTCAGAGTAAGGTTACATCCTCACCTGCTAGTCGGTCCACCAGTAAGGTTACTCCAGCAACAATTGTAAACCCAATGATCCCCCTTTCATCACCACTGTGGAGTATTCCTACACCTTCCGGTGAGGCTCTTCAACATACTGGCATTCTGAGAGGTGCTGTTATGGATTATCAGCAGGCACTTTCTCCATTGCATCCTCCACCTACAAGGAACTTTGTTGGACATAATGCTCCTTGGATGTCCCAATCCTCTTTTCGTGGCCCTTGGGTTCCACCGACTTCTGCATTTGATGGCAATGCTCGTTTTCCTGTGCTTCCTATCACAGAAACAGTTAATTCGACTCCTGTAAGAGAAGCATCTGTGGCTCATTCTTCTGGCATGAAGCAGGTTTCCACAGTTCCTATGGTCCAGAGTGGGAGTGCTGCTAATATTTTGGCAGGGGCTCCCTTGCTTGACGCTAAAAAGGCAACTGTAACACCTGGTCAGCGTTCTGGTGCCCCAAAGCCCAGAAAAAGAAAAAAGTCTACAGTTTCTGAGGACCTTGAGCAGATTATACTGCATGCTCAAACAGATTCCCTTTCCGCTACTGTTGTGACTGGTCATGCCTCTGAACCTGCAGTCATTGCAACTCCTGCTACCATTGTTTCCAAGTCGTCCACTGACACATTCATTACATCCGTCTCTGCTGATCATCTCAAAAAGGGCTACCGAGATTCAGATCAGAGGGCTACTCAGTCTGAGGAGACCCTTAGTAGAATCAAGGAGGCTCAGAAGCAGGCAGAGGATGCTGCTGCTCTTGCTGCTGCTGCTGTTAGTCACAGTCAAGAAATATGGAATCAGTTTGACAAGCACAAAAATTCTGGTTTGGCACCAGATGTTGAAACTAAATTGACTTCTGCAGCTGTTGCAATAGCTGCAGCTGCTGCTGTTGCAAAGGCTGCAGCTGCAGCTGCCAATGTTGCCTCGAATGCTGCCTTACAAGCAAAATTTATGGCAGATGAGGCATTGGTTGTCTACAGAAATTCTATTCCAACTAATACGATTGCTTCTGATAGTGTGAAGAAGCTTGGCAAGGCTACTCCTGCATCCATCTTGAGGGGTGAAGATGCTACTACTAGTTCAAATTCTGTTATTGTTGCAGCAAGGGAAGCTGCTAGAAGGAGGGTAGAAGCTGCTTCAGCTGCCTCAAAGCGAGCTGAAAACATGGATGCCATTGTTAAAGCTGCTGTGCTAGCAGCTGAAGCAGTATCACAGGCTGGAAAGATTGTTGCTTTGGGTGAGCCTTTCCCATTGACTGAATTGGTAGAAGCAGGCCGAGAGGCATACTGGAAAGTACGCCAAGGATCTCCTTTGCATGGTGCAATTAGAGAACACATAGACAAAGGTGGTAGTGTGGAAGATCCTGGTTCATCTGCCAGGCTTCCAAAAGAGGTTCCAGAAGACAAGAGGGAAAAGCAAAGTGATAGCCATGGAATGTCACCTACTCTTAGAGAGATGGCCAGAGAATCTATGGAGGATCGTTCTAGGTCGACGGATGGCATATTGGGTCCTGCTGCTACGAGTGGAAAGGATAAAAAGGGACAAAAGGGCCGCAAAGCTTCAGATATCACCAAAACTAAAGGAGTCACTGCTGAATTGGAGATTGGGTTTGGATCACCTTCCATGACCACTCAGACTGAACATGAGAAAGCAGGGGAAACTTCAAAAGATAACAATATAAGGGAGGGTTCCCATGTTGAGGTTTGTGAATTTTACTTGAAATATAAGTTGATATTTGTAAGCCATAGTTGAAATATATTCCTTTATTAGTTCTAATGTGTGTGCACTTGTATTTGATGGAAATTTGCCAAAATAGTGGTGTGTTTGAAAAAAGTTTGCATGCATTTGTCCTTGTTACTGTAGTGAAATGTTGCAGGTGGACATGTTTTATTGATCTTATATTTGTATATGATTTTTTACTATTTTACCATTTTCTCTTTTCTAGGTATTGAGAGATGGAGGTAACTTGAAAGTAGCATGGTTCTTGGCTGATGTTCTGGATTTGAAAGATGGCAAAGCTTATGTGTGTTACAATGAACTTCGATCTGAGGGTGAGCAATCACACATATTGTAGCTTATGCTTTGGTTGAATCGACTGAATGTTGATACCTAGTAAAGCAGATCTGTCGTGTAAATCCTTGTCCTTAATTTATGTAACTCCTTATTAATTTGTATGCAATTTCACTTTCACTTTGGGGATTTTGTATGGTGAATCAGGAATTTTACTTGTGTGATATGTGCTTCTGTTGTGGAGAGATAGAAAATATGATTAAATGTGCCAGAGTGATGGTCTCCTTTTCTAATACACTTGTCTACATATCTTGTGTGTTGTAATTTTTGGTTTCTTATGTGAAAGCATTTTCTTGGTATAGAAAATTAGAAGTTCAGTTTCACCCATTTGTATTGATGATGGCTTTCTAAACAATCCTATTTTGACTGCTCATCTTATAGATGGTGATAGGCTAAAGGAATGGGTGCAACTTGAAGGTGAAGGGGATAGAGCGCCCAGGGTACGCAGTGCTCGTCCTATTAAGGCCATGCCATTTGAAGGAACACGGAAGAGACGCAGGGCGGCCATGGGGGAATATAATTGGTCTGTTGGAGATAGGGTTGATGCCTGGATGCAAGATAGGTATTTATGCATTATTTTCTACGTCTTATTGCAGTACATTGGACAAAAATGGTACTGTTGAAGATAATGGGGGCATTAAAAAGTCTGTGTTTTACGAGGAAGTAGCATAGGATAATTTGTCTATTTGCTAGCCAGACTAGCGGCATGAGTAATTTGTCATATTGCCTAAAATAATACTTTGAGATGAATCTCTATGGATATTTTAAGCTTTCAGTAGCTGTACTGGAAACATTGGTTAAAAGGATGTGTAAAAATTGTTTCATACATAGTCTTAGATAAATTATTCAACTGATAAATTCTACATTATTGTCGTTCGCATATGGTAACAGTGGAAAATTTCTTGGATACCGTCAAATAGATTGTGCTTGTTTGTGGACAAAAGTGATTATAAATAACAAGTTAACAACAATCCAGCCTTTAGGAAAGCTATAAAGATCTTGTTGTGAATCCTAAAATTGATTCCTTTTTTTAATCTGACAAGTTATTTAACTTTTGAACAAACTGATGTTCAACCTAGGTCTTAACTTATAAGCATACAAGATTGCATTTTAAGCCCTGTTTTTGTGGACGTATTGGACCACTTTTGTGAATCAAATGCTGTGTATTTCCTATGCAACCTGTATTTTCTTGTTGTGTTTAGAGAGAGGAGAACCTCAATTGCTTGAAGTTCTTTCAAAACATTAATTGTCAAGAAATAAACCAGTGGTTGAAATTACGTTCGTATATTTGTCTTTCAGCTGGTGGGAGGGAGTTGTCACTGAGAAGAGCAAGAAAGATGAAACATCATTTACTGTCCATTTTCCTGGTATGTGTGATCAAGTACAACATTTTATCAGCAATCTGGATTGTAATGTGCTTAGTATTGAAGTCTATGGAGCCTGTGCTCTGAGAATAATAAAGGTTTTCTTTGTTATTTTTATTGCAGCTCAAGGAGAAACATCTGTTGTTAAAGCATGGCTTCTTCGTCCTTCTCTGATGTGGGCGAATGGTAGTTGGGTTGAATGGTCCAGTTCTCAGGATAATAATGGCTCTACCCATGAGGTGATATGCTAACTTATACTTGTGTTTGATGTTTCTGATAATACTTTAATTGCTTCTTTGTACTAAGTCATTGATCTGTTCTTCAGGGTGACACACCACAGGAAAAGAGACCAAGGATAGGCAGTCCTTTAGTTGAGGCCAAAGGGAAAGATAAGCATTCAAAAAGTGTTGGCATTGAGGAATCTGTGAAACCTGATGACATGAGATTGCTGGACTTATCTGCGAGTGAAAAAATATTTAATATTGGTAAAAGCACCGGAGATGACAGTAAGCCTGATCCACTCAGAATGACACGAACTGGTTTAAAGAAGGAAGGATCAAGAGTGATTTTTGGTGTTCCTAAGCCAGGAAAGAAGAGAAAGTTTATGGAAGTAAGCAAACATTACGATGTGGATCAGAGGAGTAAGACTCATGAAACAAGTGATTTATCTAAGTTTACAAAATATTTTATGCCTCAAGCATCTGAGCCCTATGGAACAAAAAATAAAATTGAACCAAAGGAAAAACGAATGGCTGTATCAAAGCCTAAGGTTCTCAAATCTGGAAAACCGCCTAGTGTTTCCAGTAGAACTATTCTTCAGAAGGACAACTTATCAAACAGTGTGTCTTCTGAACCTGCTGATGCTGTGGCCGCAGATGTGTCAAAATTCAAGGATTCTGTAAGCCATGCTGAGAATACATCAGGAAAGCATAACATGATGGAATTTGGATCATTTTCAAGTTCTGATGGAGCAGCAGAGGGCCCAGTCTTATTTTCTTCTGTGGCTCTCCCGTCAGATGCTCCTTCCAAGAAAACTTCCACAGCAAATGCTAAATCCAAACGTATTAATAAAGGGAAACTTGCACCAGGTGCTGGGAAGTTGGCTAAAATTGAAGAAAAAGTTTTTAATTCATCGAAAACAGTCTCTGAAGTTGTTGAACCTCGTAGATCTAATCGGAGGATTCAGCCAACATCAAGAGTGAGTAAATAGATATGATATTTTCTTATTTGATAAGTTGGAATCATTTATGCATTTAATATTGCAGTATCAAATTTCTAGTTTATGGATTTAATTTTTATATTACTCTATTTTTTGAAAATTAGTTGGAGTTCTTTGCCTGGACATCATGTAACCTGTTAACTTTTGAGTTATGCTTTGCAAAATTCTTTGCTTGTAAAGGTAAGGGGGTGACATGTTATATAAATTCCTGGTTTCAGACTTTTTGTAATGACCAAGTTTGGAAGTAAGGGTTGCTTGGAATACATTTCCCCTGAAGGTGAATAAGGAAATGAAATTGGCAGGGTGGTTGGCAAAGGTTTTGGATTATTATCCTATTCACCACTAGTGGAGTTCAGAGACTTCACAACCAGCATCTTTGCCATATTTCCATTTGATTGTAAATAAAGAAATCAATATTTAGTTATGAAATTAACATATTTGGTTAAAAGGATATGTGGCAAAAAATATAAATTTGATATCGGGTATTCTTAAACTTTGCTTCTAAGGTATGTTACTTTGGTTGTTTCAAACCATATAGAATATATATATTGTTGAATGGCAATGGTAACTTAAAAGTGTTGTATTTTACCGTTTTTACTTCTTCAAAGGAGATACCTGTGCTTGGTGCCGACTATATTCAACTAGGATATGCTCTACTTCCCTCTAGGATTTCACTTTACCTGCACCATCTGCCACTGTCTTATCCTTTCTAGCTTTAATTGTCTGAGTACAGTGATGATGATAATTATTTATGTTATGGAAAAGAAGGAAAACTAGTTATCATCACTAACACGTATTTTTATGCTTTCATTTATATTTTGTTCTGATCTGCTTATGGATCATTTTTGTTGCCCGCAGCTATTGGAAGGACTACAAAGCTCATTGATCATCTCAAAAATTCCTTCTGTTTCCCATGACAAAAGTCACAAAAGTCAAAGCAGGAGTACTAGAGGTGAACTTTAAATTTCTTATCACTTGGTTTTCCTGAAGTGATTTGCTGTCCTTTAGCCTTGTTTGTTGCTGAATGTGAGCTGATGCATGTATGGATAACTGTCATTACTATGACAGGAAATAATCAAGGTTGAGGAGGAGCATTCTTGCAACTACGGAATCCAGTCTAAAAGGAATTCAGAGATTATTGGATATGACCAACATACACCAGTGTAGCTTGTGTAAATTATGATAGAGAGAGAAAGATAGGAATGGAAATTGCTTCTTTGGCTTTTGAGATATAGCAGTAGATATTTATACTGATTTTTAGTTTCTTTTACAATTATAAACTGCACTCTGTAGGCCATGCCCTTCTAGCTTGTATATGGACTGTCTTCATGTAGTTTGGCTTGATTGATATTTGCAGAGCACCATTGCAAGTGATCAGCCCATATATTTTGTTGTTTAACTGCTCAAATAGCTTATCCAGCGTTCTCTTTCGGCATAGATTAAAGTCATGGGGTTTCTTATTGGTTCTCGATGCTCCTGAAGCTTTTCTTAACCTTGACAACTTAAAATGATGAGCACATATGCTGGAGAAAGCAATGTGCTCTACTTTCTGGTGCGTTATCACGCTGATGTTTGTT
Source organism: Durio zibethinus (assembly GCF_002303985.1). Next base: position 2,277,799 of record NW_019168381.1, read on the forward strand.
GCTGTATAATCAAGCTAAGCATTTTGATAATTTCGATGGCTGCCCAATGAGTGCCTACTCAAATGCCCAAGTTCGTCATGGCTTATAAGTGCAAAGCATGTGCAGCAAAGGAAAAGAATCATGATTTATGACCAATATCTTGAATAAATTGATCATTAAACGCTTGAATTGAATAGTCCACGTAAGCAAGCTCCAGTATTGTACGTTACTGTAACTACATACCTATTTGCCTAATAATATATATATTAACAGTTGAAATATATTAAGCTTCCTTTACCTGTACAAAAAAGATGAAATTCTTTTGTGGATCAGCAAAGAAACTGAGAAGAAAGCGGAAGAACTTCCTTCTCTTTGTTTTGGCACAAATGGTATGTTCTGTCAAATTTTCCGCCAGCATAACACAAAAGATGGCATTAAATTCGGCAGGGGGCGTCAGGTATGTTAGATCATTATCAATCAATAGAAAAACAAGTTCCAGTCATGAAATCAACCTGCAGCATTGTTCTTTCCCCTAGTCAGGAAAAAATTCTTCATTCTCCTCGGCTCCTAAACTTGTCTCTTCTTCCTTGTTTCTCTTCCTAAATCCTTGATTTCCTGTGACTTGTTCTGAGAATCTCTACTCTTGTTGACATCATCACTGGGTGGCTTTTCGCAGATACAAGAATATGGATATTCATGAAATTCACCACGTCCTGGTCTCATCTCATCGGGCTCTCCCATGAATCCTCTTTGAACCGCTTTCACCTTTCTGGCAAAGGTATCCCAATCCATCTGATCCCTTTCCATCAACAAAGGACTGAGCCTCTTGGCATTTGGTCTTATGGTCCTCTTGTGCCCCATGTACCTCCTTTGAATACCAACATGCAATCATGAAGAATCAAGGAAAGTCCAAAGAGATACAACACCATGCTAAATATGCATTAAATGCTGAACTATGTAAAATGCAAAGAAATAAAAAGACACTCTCATATGGAGCCTATAATAAGCAGTTTGATACCAAACCTTCAACTGAAGATGTTCATTAAAGTTCATGCTTTATATATTCTCAGATGTAACATTTAACGTCTAAGCTAACACCACCAAAGAGGTAAATATTAGCCACTATTATTGCTCATGGTTGATGTCTCTGGAGCCTGGTCCAAATTTCACATCTTCATTAAATTAATTCAACAGAATTAATTTCTAGATTTAACTTTAAAAAGTTAGCTAATATATGAAGACACGGACTGTTACCAGAAATACGCATGATACAAGAAATAACTAGATTTCTCACCTTCTACCTGCAAGAATCTTGGCCATATTTCCATTGTTATTAGTGACGAAAACATCACTTTCGTCACAAACAATGTAGTCAATGGCAGCAAGGCGAGAAGAGAATGGAAGAAAAGGTTTCAGCTCTTCATTAGCAAGCATCTCTTTTGTATAGAAGTTTGGAAAGAGATCTCGTAGTGGTCGCAGAGTCTCTTCTCCACCATATATATCTCCAGATGCAACATAGATGTATGTGTCATTTGCAAAACCAAGTGCCCGCAGCATCAATCCTACTTCATGAGGAGTAAGTGGACATTTACCTCGCCTTCTCTCTCCATCAGCATCTAAATCCTGCATGAATACAAAGATGAGGGAAACTTTACTAGATAAATGCAGTACTCATTCTGAAAACATGTCTTATTGTGTTATAATAAAGAGATAACCGGTTCAGAAGTCATAAAAGAAGGCATCTTACAGGTAATGTTTCCCATCGTTTTCGTATTTCACCCAGCTCGTATCTCTCCTTTTCGCCTCCACCAAAGTAACAGCCAGAAAATGCTAGCATATCAGCTTCAAATCTGTAATTAAAAGAGTTTGACTCAGATAAGGAAAACAGGTCTTTGCAGAGTTTCAAATCATACTTAAAGAATATTTCTCTATGCATATCCGAATGAGCCAATGTGCTGTTACTGAATACACATGCACTCAGATATTGAAGTGCTGCAGGAGTCATTGATGAAGAAAGTAGTTGCTGGATACAACGTCAAACATATCATAATGTTTATATAAACTCACTAAAGTTAAGATGCATTTCCAAAATTTTGAGGGAAAGGTATTCTATATTGTCACTAGCTTATCTGGTTTAAAGTCTTAGAGTTCATCACCTGCAAGTGAAGGGACTTCAAAATAAGTGTAATCAGGCTAATTCTGAAGTATGCGGTGTTTTATTGAAGATATGTCCCCATGGATTACTGACAACCCAATTTCAAGAGGCACATCTCAAAAGGTTACAGGTCAAAGTTCCTTTTGATATGCACAGAACTTTCAAAAGTTAAATTCTACCTTTATGGAATTCAGAACAAACCTCAAATGGACTGCAATAAAACGTTTTGCAGTCTCACGCATTCTCATAAGAAGTTTGTGTCCAAGTTCTTGAATAGGTTTTGTAAATCTTAAAGCATGAAAATTAGCCCGGCAACGTAACTTTTGTAGCTCTTCATCGATGTTGTTGGCCAGTCTGTAATCAAACTTTGTCAGTTGCAGGACCTACAAAATTTTCAGTGTTAACTGCTGCACTCCCACATGAGAACCATAACATCCTAGAAAAAGTATAATAAGAATATTCTACTAACATGGTGCTTGGATTGGAGAGATACAGAGAAGATAAAAGGATAGGAAGTTTAAAACTCTCACTTTTGAACCGTAAAACCAGGAGAGAGAGAGAGAGAGAGAGAGAGAGAAATTGTTACTAACAGATTTTCTTCTAAGCTACTAATCAGACTCCAAAGGAGGAGAAATAAAACATACATGAAAAATTACTATAATCGCGGCATTATTATTTTCTTTGCTTATTACTTCTTTCCAGCCCAGACAACTTTAAGGAAATTGAAGTTAATAGCTTCTAGCATCTCTCATCTAGTTTAATTTCAATCTCATTAACCCAAAGATACTAGAAGTCTTGACAATTCGTGGAATTAAATGCATTTAATTTCACAAAAATACAGAAGTTGCAGTGAACAAGAAACAGAAAGTTCAGTTGTGGAAATTATTTCTACTATCAACCTAAATAGCATTAGTGATATCCGAAAGTGGTCTTACATGTCTTCTTTTAAGTATTGGCAGAACTTGGTCTAGATAATATTCTGGAGGGGACTTCCTTGGGACACGCATAGTGTAAGGAGGTTTTTCCATTGATCGCATGAATTTATCAGGAACCCTTTTGACAATAGTAACATCTTTTGCAAGGTATGAAATGAACCAGTTGACATCAAAAATGTTGACAAAGTCGCTGCATGTCAGAAAAAAAGAAAAAAAAAAGGCACTTAACAAGGTAACAGAGGAATATGGTAATATCAATTAAGCATGACTTCTAATAAGCTCATTCAACTTACCTATCATCCTTCCAATACGAATTATGATCCAACTCAGGCACCACTAAGGTTGCATTCAGAATCCGTGCAACAACTACAGCATCTGATATCTGAGTGCCAGAAGCAAATTATTAATTCTAAACAAATAGCACACGCAGGGTCAGTGGAGATAATAAATTCAGTAGAATGCCTAATCTCAGAGGCATTTTGCAACTCAATTTATTCAAATCAACTAAAGCAAAGCTTATCGGTTCAATATATATAATGCAGGAGTAACAGTACTCTGTAGACACTCATAGATAAGTTACATTTGTCTTGATGCAATTACAAGATCTTCCATTAGGACATTTACCCCAAAATATAGTATAATATATAAATAATTCCACTTACTCCTGTCCTTTGTTGATTCAGTCCTCCACTTGCTGCAATAAGCAAATAACCATTTGATGATCGCTCACGTATAGCATCTAGATGTCAAATTATCAACACAAATGAAGAATCAGTGAACTTAAGTGACTGGTTTGGAGAAACTTAAAAGAAAACAGTGTTGAACGGATTCTTTTCTAAAAAGTAAAAACAGATGATACAGGACATCAGGTAATTAGAACTATTTTACTGAAAACTTATGCTATAAAAAAAGAAGCCTCCGTAAATTGCTCAGAATGAGTTAATTCCTTCTGAATCCACTCCATAGTTTTAATCTTCAAAGTTAAACACCAATATTATCAGCTGACTCTTAATAAACTTCGGCAAATTCAAAGCTCTAAATCTATTTAAGCAAAACAAACAGTCAAGTAAGAAAAAGCTAAACAATTGTTGTAACCAATTAACTGTATGATGTATTATCGGCACATCCTTTGCAACATTATCAACTACTAATAGAAATACGAGTACCATAGATTTGCATTTGCTAACATCAGAACCAAAGAATTTACTGGCTGCCATCAAAAGAATCTAAAGCAAACTTAAAGATGCAGACTATTTGGAACTTCTCAGTTCCCAATAAGAAAAATGAGAACTTCGCATAACAAGTAAACTAACATAAACATCTAATGCAACTATTTTTAGCACCAGTTAACATAGTTATAAATTAAATACTGACAAACAAGTGTCGAAGTACAGATAAAACTAACATATTTGAGCAGACTAACAAATCCTATTAGGATTGAAATTTCCTTCTTAATCCATTTTTATGTAAAGAACACCAAAATTCCCATAAATAAACCAGTGCATTTAAAAGAAAAAACAAATAAATAAAACGTACGACGAAATTTACGACTTCTTTTGCTGCATCCATAGTAGTATTTTGCATTTTCGGATTTCCATATATCAATCGGTGCTTTATTACTTCCATCCTACAGCATTTGCATGAAAATTAGGAAAACAAACATTTTTTTAAAAATTTCAATATTTTAAAAACATAAATAAAACCAAAGTTAGAGTTTTTTTTGGTCATTTTACCAATTTGAAATAGAGACTTCGTTTCACAAGCCGTTGAGAGTACCAGTCGAGATCAGACGCCACGTGTCCAGTGAAGAGCGAAATCATGCCTAAGCAGAAGAGCATCAAGCCACAGATGAGCGGCCACGAGATCGGCTTCCTCTGCTGCACCGCAGAGGATCGCCACTTCCAACACACAATCTTGTTGCCTGGAATGCTGCCGTTCGGATGCTGTAACAGCGCCAGGTTCGCCGATATCACGCTAAACCTCCAAGCATTAGCTACACCCATCACGGAGCCAACAAAAAGGGCAAAAACGACTCCGCACTCAACTTCATCACTTATTTACGCCAAATGCCACCCCCCGCTCTTCCCAACGACTACGATCACCAATGAGTAAAGAAGACTGAGTGCAAAGGAGACGGAACGGTATGACTGTAAATAACGCGAATGCGGAGGTCAAAATTGAAGAATAATTAGGGTTTTTCCTTCTTTTTTTCTTACTATCGACACTCTCAAAGTCTTTCGAAAAGCGGCAGACTTTGGAGGTTACTGTGAAATGTGAACAGAGAAAGAAAAAGCGAAGAGAGAATGAGCAAAAGAGCAGAGTGATGTGCGTGTTTTAAATAATTTTAATTTATTATTTATAAATGCAAAATTTAAAAAAAAAATTAATAATAGTTGTTAAGGGAAGAGAGAATGAATGATGCTCAGCTTTACTCCGATTGACAAGAAAGTTGAAGAACGTAGACAACGGTTTTTTATCCGCTAATTATGAGTCCGATTTTGGAAATTCTGGTTAAGACCAGGGTCAATTTAGTAATAATATTAAATAACGTGGTCGTAGAGTAGTTAATGTCTGATTAGTGACTACTGAGATATGGATATAAGAATTTAATTTGAATTTAAAATGTAAGAAAATTGAATAAAAAAGATAAATTATTTCATTTATTTTCAATATAATTTTTAATTTCAAATTAGACTTAAAAAGTTACATATATCTTTTAAAATATATTTAAAAAATTAATTAAAAATTATGTATATGTCAATTTTTTTACTTTATTTATAAAATTAAAAAATTTCATTTATAGCATATAAAAATAAAATCAAATAAAAAACTGGTTTGGATGTTTAAGGATTTTGCCAAATTTGGTTTAGTTAGTATATAAATATAAATAAAATTTTATGTAAAACAGTAAAACATGCTTTTTTTTTATTGTAAACTGTTAAGGAAGATAATAACAATCAATGAAAAAGACAAAATACAAAACACTGAGACGGCAGCTTTTCTATGCAATAAAAGGCGTTTTTAAATTGAGTAATTTAAAATCATTAAAATAAAAAATACTATAATCGGTCTTAATTGAAGTATTTATTTGTTTTCTTTTTTTCAATTTTTTTTTTTTTTAATTTCATCAACAAAACAGAGAAAACTAAAGCATTTGCATACTTCAAAAATACATAAATAAACTCTTTGCATATATAAGACCAAACAAGCACACACAATGACAAGAAAATCCAGTATAATGCTGATTTTCTTTTCTTTTTTTTTTATCTTTACTTTGATTTGCGACGTGGAACTTTCATAGGTATTGGATAAGGCAAAGCTAGATGACAAACCCATGAATGATGAAACCAAGAAATCCCAAGAAAAAGGGGTCAGTTTCAATGTCAAAAAAGAAGCACACTGGCACAGACCTTTATCAGAGGCTATATATAGCACCGTCTCTTTTTTATGTTTATGTCAAAATAATTTGGCCAAGATGGATGAGCATGCTTGTTTTGTAAAACTGTAAAAGCATTACTTTATCACATACCAGCCTTGTATTTGCCAACAAGAATGGGGACGAGAAGAACGTGAAGAATGGAATCCAATTTCAAGACACAGAATAAAACTAGAAATCCCAAGTTTTATTCAATATACTATGACTATTTTTCAAGTTTTTTTTTTAGGGTTTTTTCTTCCTTTAGATGCCTTGGACTGTTGTTTTTACCACCATCAAGTGTGCTTCGAATCAGCTAAAGAAGCCTAGGACTAGGGTGGTTTTAGATTGACTTGTTAATTCAAGTATAGATCTATGGCTTAAGCTTGGCCCAGCAAGAGAAGGAGAGCTTAGAAGTTAGAACTGAGATGCCACAGCCCCCCCCCCCCTCTTGTTAACTCCACTTTCAACCACATTCAATGAAAGCTTATCCCTAAGCTGTCCTATCACTGGTGACAGAGCCAGTAATTCAAATATGCTTCAATTGAAAGATTCGCTACCAAAGATTTTTCTTTTTTCACTTTGCAAGGTCTAGAAAATTCCTGACCATAAAAAAAAAAAAGAAAAAAAATCAAATTAGTTTAGCTCGAAGGCTATCGTTTGGACAACAAGAAAAAAATCCAAAATCCGGCTGCAGCCTTGTCAATTTAAATGTTGAATTCAATTCAAAACAAAAATTAAGGGTCTCGCCTGCTTTATCAGTTTCAATCAACATCTTACAGGGATAGATAATTCCAAAATTTCTATTAACTAAAATTTAATGGTGGAATTGATCTCCTTATTGGATGAAGAAAAAGAAAATGTCTTTGTTGAAAGGGTTTTTACTTGGGAGAAAAACAGGGGCCCAAGACCAATGTCAATTGATAACATCCCTCTCAAGACATTGATTTTATCAACTAATGTTGTTGCTGCTGCTGCTGTCTTTATTCACTAAAAAGTGAAAATAACACTGTATTTTGAAGTGCACGTGAGGCAAGTTTTTCTACTTTTTTTCTTTCAATTTCATGATATTTTTCATGAAATCTGGGACTTTAGCAGGTAAAAATAAGCCGACTTCTGTCTCCAACTGTTCCGGTTTTTCTGCAACCATCATTTTCCCCTGTGATCTTTTAACTTACTTCGTGAACTTTGTAAAACTTCACAAATATTGTCTCCAATCTACAAATCTTTTTCAAAATCGTTACATTATTGTTTTTTTGGGATGTTAGAGTTCAAAAATTAATTTGTGTATTACGACTCACAAGCAAAAACCTTTTTAAAACAGTTTTGATAAGAATGAAGATAGTTATGAGTTTATTATAAGCTACCGAAATTATTTCATTTTAATTATGAATTTTCAAGTTACAAAAAACAGATGTCAAATATAAAAGATACTCACAAAATATAATATTTTGTAAGTGCTAAAATTATTTGTTACGATTTATAATAACTTGAAAGATATTATTTATTTTGATTTTATTTAATTTTAATAGTTTTTACTTTATAAATTGAAAGTGATATAAATATTTATGTTCAAATATTAACTTTAGTATATAGTGCAAGTGATATGAATATTTGTATCATAATATTAACTTTATAACACATGCGAATGAGAGTTATAATTCTTCTATAAAATCATGACATTCTTTTTACTTTAACGAGAGTTCATCATCATTGATGAACTATCACTAGTATCTTAAAATTGATTTTAATATCAAATATCACAATTCATATTAATTTATGAGATATTATCTATTTTAATTTTATTAAATATCATAATTTTATTCCATAAAAAATATTTTCATAAATTGAATATGATATAAACATTTATATCAAAAAATTAATTTTAATACATAATTAATATAAAATTTATGACTCTTCTCTAAATTCACAACACATGGATTATAAGTGGAGTGTCCATGGCGCTGCAGCTGCAGATTCAAGGGTAATATTCAAAGTTAGGGACGGCAATCAAGCCCGTCCCCGACGGGTTTCGGGCCGACCTGACCCTATAGGGTTGGGTTTTTTTTTTTTTTTGAATTTCGAGTTTCGAGTCGGGGTCGAGTCGGGTAAAATTATGTAACAATTGGGGTCGGATATGCCTAAAACCCGATCCGATATTTATTAAAAAATTATTTTTTAATTAATTAATTATTTATATATTTATATATTTATATATTTATATAATGATATTTTTAAATATTTATATTTAAAAAAATAATATTTTATATTTTAAAAATAATATTTTTATAAATTTTGGGTCGATTCGAATCGAGTACGATTTACATAGTATCGATCGAATCGGGTCGAATTCGAGGGCGAGCAAAACTCACCCCGAACCCGACTCGATGATATCCCTATTCAAAGTCCCAAATGCGAGTGAATAAAGGGAAAGAAAATATTGATTTAAGGTCCAGTTGTTTTCATGATTTTTATTTTTTCCAAGTTAAATTCGTAATTAAATATTATTTTTTTTAAAGAATTGAGTATACATAAAAGTGGCGTGGAGACCGGAGACCATTTGATGGAAGGGAAAGTTAATGTTTTGATGATTATGCCTTACAATAAGGATTTAAATTACGATTAAAGAAGGCTTACTTACATCATGATGTTTTTAGACCAGTGGCATGTATTTTTTTTGTCCCAAGGCTAGCGGTGAGTGGACTTCCTTTTGAATTCAAATTTAGAAAAGTGAAATGAAATTCTTTTAATTTTATCATTTAGATAGCAAATTGTGAAGGCTTTTGTAAGCCAGGTTCAAATACAGGCTCCATGATATTGGGCTCACCTCTAATTTCTTAATTATTGGGCCCTCGTTAACCATTCTTTGATGGACCGAGATCCAGTCTCAACCTTCTTAGGTATATGGGCTTTTGAAATGCTAAAAAAAAAAAAGGATTAATTTGTTAAAAAAAATTTTACGTCTTATATATATTCTAATTCTTAAAGGGAAGAGATTAATTCATATCAAAAAAATTTTACATATTTTTTATATATTTTTAATTATTGATTTTAATAAATTTAAAAATAAGATTAAATCTTTTTTTTCACTTATTTTTTAGATTTATTGAAATTAATAATTAAACAAATTTTAATTTTACACTAATCTAAATTAATCTCTCTCGATTCCTAAATGACCAAGAATTGTTTTTATTTTAATTTGATTGTTAATCATGGTTACAGTGAAAAATCAAAGTCTTGATGAGGTGAACAGTTAGTCAAATACGGACTTTGAAGTAAACACGTTTAAGAAACTACATTGAAATCTTTGTATAAAATCATGGATCCACAGGGAACGACGTGGCATTAGGTGATAGGAGTTTCCATTTCATGGGGTGAAGTAAATGGCTTCAGTCACTTCGTAAATTCCAGTAATTAAGTCCTATCATTTTAACGATGGTTTGATTGAATTGCGTACCCTGCTCATTTAACTTTTGATGAATTCATCATCAAAGTCAGTTGATAATTCTCAAAATCCCATTCATCATGACATCATCCATGGCTACTTCTAAAGTAGTTTACCTTTCTTCCCTAAATATTTTTAATTAATGCATGTATTTCTTTATACTTAAAGTGGAAGCAACACTTATAGGTGTTCCAAACATTATATAGTTTTGATCAAAGAATCAAGGGTATTAATCATCAGCTTTCCTGACAAAGTCCAAAAGATGAACAAATAATTGGAGATATGAAAGGGAAAGCAAGAGGGGCTTGGACCCATTGAAATAGCCAATGGCACTAATTGATAAAACAAAGAAGTATAGTAATTCGTAGTGGAGTAGCATTCCCATTTATCAAGATAACTTCATTGCACTTTTGAAAGCGAAACCTTAGAAGACTTTGGCCTTAAATGTCCTTATTTACAAACACAAATAAACAGTCATCATCATCTCTTGTTTTGAGAGATAAATAGTCAATTTTTGATCTATAATTTTATAAATAAAAATACTCTTCCTTTATTGATGCGTGTATTTGTTTCTAAAATGAACATTACCTCACGACGAACGCAACTTAACAATCTTTACATTAATATTTCGAAATTAATTTGATTATTTAGGGGGTGAGGATGATGTAATTTGGTGATTAAAACAAAATTATTGACAGGAAATGGAAATGGTTGCTAACAGCAGAGCAGCCTTGCATTGATGGTTATATCATATATGTACTTTTATTAAAGAATAAAAAATTTTGAACTAATTAATCCATCCTGTAGTGGTCCTATGTTTTGCGTTTATGGGTTTTATTACCGAATTCAAAGCAAAAACAATTTTGGTAAGCTCATGCCAAACTCATAAAATTGAAACACTCTTTCTAGCCAAATTTTAATTTGTAGATTATTTATTAAATTAATTAATATATTATTGAAATTAACATTCAAAACAGTTTAGACATGTAATTTTTTTTCGATTAAGTGTATAGCGAGGTAAGGGATTTAAAAGCAAATTAAAAACTTCAAAAAAAAAATTTCAACTTAAAACTTGGACTCCTCTCACACTCCAATTAACTTGTTCATGAACATTTTAAACACAAAATTTGCACGATAATCCTTAATTTGCTTGCTTATTCATATCATTCTAACATCTTAATTAATCATAAATGATCAAAACTGTAACTTAATTAGAAACGATTGCATGCATAAAAAAAAAAAAAAAAAAACTGTAAACGAAGAGAATGAAGGAAAAGGACATGTCAAGAAAATTGGCCGTATAGATTAGTGCATTCATGAATACAATTTCCATTGATTGAGTTTTCCTGTTCTTTTTTCCTCAGGAAATTTCCAAGTAAATGCTGAACTTATTAAATTCTTGAATTTTCATTTTGTTGTAAAACTGCCAAACCCCTTCAAAAGCAACGATCCAATTGATGGAAACATGAAACACGCAATTGAAGAACTTGGGTCAACGAGAATTGTCATGCATTACAAGTTAGAACAAGAGAAAACCTCAACGGAAACTGCCAAGTGATTTGAAAAACAACCAATGCTGAAATCAGCTAATTTGGTCAACAAACAACAATAAACCTAAACCATATGTGAACCAATCAAGTCAAACTATAACTATTAAGTATATCCCCCACTTTAATCCCACAAATATTAATTAAAAATATAATTAGAAACTGAATCAGTGATTAATCCACCATTCTCTGCCTTCAATGAAAGGCGCGCGCGGCAAAATCTATGGAACTTTCTCATGATTTTTCTTGTTCCTCGATCTTATCTTTGCTATGTTCAATTATTATTGTTATAAAATTTTTTAAAAATTCAATTATTTTTGGGATTTAATCCTAACCTAATCTCATAATAAAAACCTACCCACTCCTTCGATTTTAAGCTTTAATCCCTTTAAAGAAGCTAACAACAGAAACTATGTTTCCGTTGTTTGGTTACCATTCCTTCCTCTTCCTTCTTTTGCTCTGTTTTTTTCCACGTCCTTGTTTTACCGCCAGAATCACACCGGAAAAAATAACTGTCATAACTACCGATACTCACAAAGCCACGTGGCATAATTTTACTCGCTTTAAAGACGCCGAGAAGGGTAGCCACGTCAGCGGCATGTCGGAACTCAAGAAATACTTCCAACGTTTCGGCTACCTCTCACTTCCAGATAACCAAAACGACAATTTCACTGACGTTTTCGACACTCAATTCGAATCTGCCGTTACTTTATACCAACAAAAGCTCGGGTTACCGGTAACAGGCCAGCTCGATTCCGACACGATATCAGCAATCATGTCGCCTAGGTGCGGCGTTTCAGACACCGCCCCCAGAATCCATGCAACCAAACATTTTGCCTATTTTTATGGAACGCCAAGATGGGGGCCTGGATCGCCTATGACTTTAACGTATGCTTGTTCGCCTTCGAACATGATCGATTACATAAGCTTATTGGAAATTAGAACAGTTTTTCAACGCTCGTTTTCGAGGTGGGCTTCGGTGATTCCGGTAAACTTTACTGAGATAGAAGATTATGAATCAGCTAATATCAGAATCGGGTTTTACCGCGGCGATCACGGCGACGGCGAACCGTTCGATGGGGTTTTAGGAGTGTTAGCGCATGCTTTTGCGCCAGAGAATGGGAGGTTTCATCTTGATGAAGCTGAAACGTGGGCCATTGATTTTAAGAAAGTGAAATCAGAGGCGGCTGTTGATTTGGAATCCGTGGCGACGCACGAGATAGGTCATATACTTGGCTTGGCTCATAGTTCGGTCAAGGAAGCCGTGATGTATCCGAGCTTGAGACCGCGTAGTAGGAGAGTGGACCTGAAACTCGATGATGTGGAAGGTGTTCAAGCTTTGTATGGCTCAAATCCTAACTTCAAGTTCAGCTCTTTACTAGAATCTGAAACTTCTTCTAACAAAGGTATTGGCCTGAATTGTAGATCATCTAAGTGGCCTTTTTCTTTGGAAGTGGTAGTTTTTTTCCTTCTTTCGATGATTACTTGAGGGGCTTTTATAATTTTTAGCTCTCTTAAACATTTCTTTTTCCTTTTTTTATAGGATTATTTATGGGTGAAGAAAAAAAATTGTTCACACCCAAAAATGGATTGAAACAATTCTTTTGGTTTTAAGAACATACATATTTGTGATTCTTTTTTCTTTTGTATATTTCTTGGTGTTATATGTTTTTTCTTGTTTTATAGTACGATTTTTTTTCCTTTTTATATTATATGGTTCAAACTTCTTTAAAGGTGCGCTACCTTTTTGGAATATAAAAGAATAATGAAAGAAAAAGCTCTTGACCCTACAATTAGGACTGAGGTGACGAGGGAAACGAAAGGAATGGAGAGAAAAGGAATCAACGAAGAACCTTCCCATCAAAGCTAATGCCTCAGCCAGTTTGACATCATCAGTACAATTTACTACCGGAGAATAAAATAATAAATAATTAAAGATAATAATAAATGATTGATTTAATTAATTAAAATTTATTTTTTTAATAAAAAAATTTTAAATTTAAGTTTTATCAATAATTATTTATTGAAATAATTTTAAATGTATAATTTATAATCATTTATTTTATGTTGTTAAATATAATATATTTTATTTTGATATAAAAAAATAAATAACTTATTTATTTTAAATTTTTTTTAAAAAAATTGAAGGTAAAATTTTCGATAGAAATAGAATGGCTTTTAAAAAAGAAAAAAAAACGTGTTTTCTCTTCTTTTTTAAACATGGTAAAAGAGGGGAACAATGTAATCTAACGAGGAATCTTGAATTTTACTTCAGTTGAACTTTAAGCCACAAAACACAGTACACTCGCACTTTGACGCAACTCCAAACTCCAAAGGTGTAATGTAGGAAAGAGAAAGCAGATTTTCATTTTTACACCAATTGTACTTTTAAACCATATCGGTTCAATGGGTTAACCGACCCGATCGAACAATTGACCAAATCAGATACTTGCTTCATATCGCTAAAACCCTAGACCCTGTTCTCTCGTGTTGTCATATTTTCCAAGTTTTGAGCTTCTGTTAACAAGTTTTTGAATTCACTATCTCCTTCAAAGAAAATTTTTCTCCCAAATGGCTTCAACTTGCAACAGATTCATTAGTAGATCATCATCTTCCATCAAATCCGCCTTTAGACCTAACGGTTTCAAATCCCCATTCTCCAGATCCGCCGCTGCTCCCTCCTCCACTCGATCACCTCTCCCCTCCCAATCCACTTCTCCTCTTCGCCGTTTCTCTTTCTCCAGGTACTAGAAAAAGAAATAAAAAAGACTTTTCTGTTTCCATTTTCTAAATTATATTTCTCTGTATTTTCTGTAACTATTCGTTTTTCTAAATAGGAAATTGCTGCTTTTTTAATACTTTTTAGAAGTTTAACTTTTGTTTTAGGTGTCCGTCGGAGCTGGGATGTGCGCAGTCACTGTTGCCACTGCACAGTGCTGTGGCGGCGGCGAGGTTGAGTTCATGCCTAAGCACAACATCGAAGAGTTGCCGGGCTCTTTCTCAGGGTACACTCTGCTGCACCTATCCAGGCCTCTAGTACTGTTTTATCTTTTTTTTATTGTGAGTAGTTTTTTGTTTTTTTTTCTTTTCTGCTTCTCCAAATATTAATATGATTGTATATATCTGTTTTTATTTCATCTTTCTTGGTGTTGGTTTTGAATTTGCTGTTTAAATTGATTAAGTTTGTTTTCCTAGCTCAATATTTCGGGTATTAAGATGGTAACATGAGTATACTGAATGATTTTTTTGTAAATGTGATGTCTTTGTTATAGTTGTCGGTGAAAGCTTTAAGAATAAGAGCAGGATTATATTGATTAAAATGAGCAAATAGCTAGCTAACACCAATTAAAAAATAATGATACCATGAATGCCAAATTTTTATTTTTAATTCTTCAAAATATATTTTTTTAAACAAGTTTTTAGAAGTAAGAAGCAACTAGCAAAATCTCTGTTTCTCTCTCTCTCTCTCTCTCTGTCTTGAAGCTGAGTATTTGTGGAGACTGTAGACCATGCACATATAAGACAAGCAAGGAATATTATGGTTTTGCAGAAAGAGAGTTATGGAAAAGGTGTATAACTTGTATCTGTAGTCATTCATTGAATTAGCCAATTAGGCACAGAAACACTCTATCTTCATGGTCAAATAACCCACCTTGCATTGGATAGGCGAGTCATGTACCCTTAAAAACTTTTCTTTCAAAATCAAACTTATGAGGTATGTCGTATGTGGCAGACACAAATATTGTAGGAAAATATCAAGATGCAAGCTTTCATGAATTGAAAGGTCTGATCCAAATTATAGTTCATATGCTGCTTTAATTTGAAGAATGTTGATTTCTTAACTGCTTGGCTATCACAAATGATTTCCATCTCAGATCCACAATATTTGGTTCCTGCAGGCACATAAGTTCAATATGCTTGAAAGAAATAAAGTGGGAATTTACAGTGACCGGTCCATCTTCATTCTCAAGTACGAAACAATGAGTGCTGCTCTAGTGATTTTGAAAGTATTTAGTTGCATCAGGATAGAGCCTTATTTCACATTTCTCTTTTTAAAATCTAAATCAGTTCCCTTCTTTAAAATTTTCTTATTTCTGGAAAAGAAAGCCTCTATTAAATCTGACACATGTTGTTCCTTTATACTTGTGGCATTGGAACGTTCCATCTTATTCCTGCATTTGTGCACTCTGTGCATTGTTTTCTTCCTGCCTTCCTGGTAATTAATCGTGCATATGTTATAGGAAAAGATATAACATCAAAATTTCATCTTAAAATCTGCCACCCCACTCTACCCTTCCACCCAGCTTTGTGATTTTTGCCTACGATTGCTTCATTCTTTTGACAAATTCTTCTTTTCACCATCTGCTTATACATCACTGTGGATGATTAGCCCATCCCTAGGTGTAGTAGATGCATAGACCTGGTGAATCCATTATAACGAGTTGTGCAATAGTCCAATAGAGGTTAGGATATGACCAAATCATCTTTGTGGAATAAAATATTTTGACTTCAATATATTGCACTTAGAGTGATTCAATTATGAGTGATCTAGAACACGGTGGTAACATAACTGTTCCTTTTCCCAGATGGAGTTGATGGTACGTGAGAAGTGGCTGTTTCTGGTGGTGGATCCTGTCATCTATTCTTCATTTGAGTTTAGCATTGAACACTGTGGGAAACGACTTTAGATGATCTAAGCATAATGACATTTTAAATGTTCTTACATTTAGAAGTTTGTACAACCTTCTGGAAGGCCTTAAGCTTTTTTTATATAAGTTCAAAACCAGATATCATTAACAGCATTCATAAATTTCTTAATTTGTTGAGATTGGGCTTCTGCATTTGTATGTTGATTGGGATTAAGTGCTATTATCTCTGCATAATTTTCACATTGTAGAATGGTTTCTGCTAATAACTCTCTGATTTGAGTGCATTCTCTGTTGCCATAGAGTTTGGTCTATCAGTTCCGAGGTGACTTGTTAGAGACATGATTATGAGGAGTGTTCAAATGACTGAAGCAGCAAGGACTTGCAGATTTTTTATTTGAAAAAAGTTGTCATTTCTAACAGCAATGAAGCTGATATCAATTCTTACAAGTGAGGTGATTATTTTCTCTAAAATATTTAATTAGAATTCAGTTGTCTTGTTTTAACTTGTTCTTATATGCCTAACAGACTAACCATCTTCTACACCTTCCAAGTTCCAATAATCCAATTTACGTGCTCCCTGTGCTTATTTTCTTTTCTTTTTTTTTTTTTTCATGTTTTGAAGCGAATCAATCAATTGTGCTGATCAAAATGTCCGAGTCCAAGGGCAGGTCTGAGAAATTATAACATTGCTAATAGATTATTTGCTCAATGCTTCTTTTGTTGGAAGACAAAAGCCCAATCATTTTTGACCCAGGCAAAGCCCAAACTTGAACCATAACAAAAATGTGATAACAGTTCTCATAAACAAATTCAAAACTACTTTTGAAGAAAAAACCGACAATTCTTTGTCACAACGGTCATTAACGGCCCCTTTTTCTTTCCTTGATATAAAACCGAACATGTTAAACAACATATTATCGGTTTCGATTTGCACTCTCCCTTAATTCTCAAGCACCTACGCCTGCCTCTCATAGGTGCTAGAGGCCCTCCCCTACACTCCACACTGCTACAGCGCTTCCACTAACGTGCCACCACCAAGGCTAAGTTCTCCAAAGGACAAAGTTCAGTGTTTTCCTCAACAAAATTGAGATTTTATAATAGCAATAACAATAACACTTTTTTCGGGCATAGCAGGTCCATTTTCCATTGTTCCCTTAAGCAATACTTATGACACCCTGTACACGGAGGACATCTTGGATTTCCTGGAAGTTCAGAATCCTACTCGAGGACTTGAACACTGAGGAAATACCCTTTCTAAACCCCTCTTCAATGCCTCGGTCCAGTGAGCATATTGGTGATACTATTGATCCTTTGGAGGATCCTGTCATTAGGGATTTCTGCAATAAGCCTACTGCAGAGGATTCTCAAGCGGGTACTTTAAGGGTTTCTGGGAAAATGAACAATCAAAGAGAAACAAATTTGGGAACATAAAGTTTAAAATAATGTGAATTCAATGCCACTTTCAGTTCGGCCAAGTGAACCAGTCCCATTTGTTTGCAGCTGTTGCCAAATACCGAGAGAAATCATTCATACTAATGGTGCGTTTCATGTCAAATTCGAGTTGGATCAATCGGGATTGTTTTTATTTGTGATGACTGATGAGGACGTTCTTCTGATAATGTTATTTCATTTTTCATTTTGTTTCTTGCATTGGTAGGCATTGATCAAGTTATGAAACTTGAGATTCATGGAAGACTTGGAATGATCTGTCATGCTATTCTTAATGATCAAACGGATAGTACTAATGCAGTTACTCCAGGCCATCAGTATCAAATGTTCGAGTAAGATTCATATTATTATTTCTTCACTTTCTTCTTTTTCTTCTCCAATTATTTGATCATAACTTGGTTACAATCTTGAGTACTAAATTGCAATACCTCATTTCGGTACACCTTCAATAGTTTCTGCAAAAACAGCATTGAGGACGTGAGGCAGTGTCTGACTCAATATTGCATGGATAGAAGCCAAGCCGGATGTATCATGATTAAGGATCCACTCTCAATTTCTATGAAGCCTTTATGCGTGGGGTTTGCCTGGGATGAAAATTTGTATAATGGCGACTTCAACCAACCATTATCCTCAGATTCAGCTAAATTTCTCCCATTTTGGCACCTCTGTTTTTGTCATATTCAACAGTTTGATGGAACTGTATAATTTTGGTGCAGGGGCATTTCAGATGGATCAAGCAGGGAACAGTAATAACCAAGAGAAACCTCCTAAGCCCTCACTGGCAATACAAGTTGTGGCTACTGTCTTAAATCCTAAAAATAAAGGATCCCGTAGTCGTATATCAGTAAAATTTTCCTTTTGGTCTTTGGCAGAAGTATTTTAATAGTTTTAGTAAATTACTCTAGCCACCATAACTGACTTGGTTATATCCTAATTGGGATGTCATGATGCAGAGAGAGAGAATAAGAAAGCTGATGTTAAGGATAAATATTAATAAAAAAAAAAGAAAGTTTTTAAAGAAAAAAAAAAGATACATGTAATTTTTATTTAGATAATTAAAATTAATAAAAAAATTTTAATAATCATTGTTTAGATAAAAAAAATATTCATTATAATAATTTTTTTAATTATAACATATTATTACACGTGATTTTAAAGCACTTTTTAGATTATGATATATTTATTATTTTATCTGATCTCATAATTGTTACTATATCAATGGTTGTTTATCAAGTGAAATAGGAAGATATTTTACAAATATACATTAATAAATTTTGAGTTAGTATGATATTTCATAAATTTAAAAAAATATTTATTTATATTCAATCATTCATCAAAATTAAATCATAAATTATTAAAAAATTTTATAATAGACTATATATATGAAATTTACTTGAAAAAAAGAATGATTTTAAAAAAAATTATAGAATGATTATAATTTATTTAAATTTTTTATTAAATTTTTAGTTTTAATAAAAAGATGAACATAATAATATTTTTATTAAAAAAATTTTTTTAACTTTTTTTTTCTTAACTTTTTTTTATTGAAGTATTAAAAAAATTAAATTTATAAGAGAAACCAAAAATTATTTAGTTTTTATCTTTTTTTTCAATTAAATATATATCCGAGAGGAGACAAATTTTATTTTTTTTACTTTTCTTTACTTTACTTTTATTTCTTTTATCTCTCTTAAATCCAAACACACCGTAAAAAAAATTGAAAATTATTTTCATCTGCCTATTGAGGAGGCAGCCCAGAAGATGGAATTTTCTGCCACTGTGGTGAAGAAGATATGCCACAAATTTGGTCTGGCTAGATGGCCCCACAGAAAGGTCTGTTTTCCATCCCCACGTGTCTTTCTCTATACGTATATAGGGAGAGAGATTTTGGGTTTTTTTTTTATACTGAAGTTACTGCATGTTCATTTTGTGCGTACACAGATTCAAAGCACGAAAAGCAAATATCCAATTGAGCGTCCAGGTTAAGTTCAAATGATCCAGAAGAAAGGGGTCGTGTTGAAAATGAAATCTGAGAACCTGCAACGAAAGATTAGAGGTGACAACAAATCAAATCAAGATGAATTTTTATTTGTTTCAAATTTAATTTGATTTGTATTTATAATATTTGAATTTGATTTAATTTTATAAATTTTTTATATTTAAATTAAATTTAATTTTAAATTAATAAAATATTATTTTATAATATAAATATAAAATTAATTAATTAATTAAAAAATATTTTATTTTATATCAAATTGGGACGGAACATATTTACTTAAAATTTAATCAAATCCAAAATTCAATTTTTCAAAAAAAAAATTGACATTAAAAATTTACATCGAATCGATATTCATCGAAAAAGAGGGGTTAAGCTGCCATCCTACCAGAGATTACCAAATTTGGTAAGGAATCGATCAGGGTAGCAGATAACAACTTGTATTTTTTACTTCGTTTGGTTTGATTAATGGTAAGGGGAATTCTCAATTCACGCAATCATAATTTTTCGTGCCCGCTTTTTCCCTTTGGTCTATTTTTGGGCACTCAGAATCCAATTCACCGTACACAATAAGTGAAATATTATTCCTCTTTTGATAAGTGCTTAGAAAATATTTTTTAAAAAAATAAAAAATGCTTATAGAATATATGAAAAAAAAAAAAAGAGGATTTGTTTCATTGAATCCTTCGCATCAAAACAGACTTGACCACTTCTCATCAAAACAATCCAAAAGGAATGGTGCATTCATGTGTTTTAAGAATCAAATTACTTTTAAAAATAATATAAAATTTTTTGGCTGGAAAATGAATGATAGGGATTGACAGAGATTGAAAAATGAAAGAAGATACGTTACTTTAAATTTTAACTAGCTTTAAGTCCGTGTAATATGTAAATTTGTAATTATATATACAAAAATTACCAATTACCGGTTGAAATTAATAAGAAAATCCCAGACTAACTTAATTTTTTTATAAATTTTTTTTGATAAAAAAAATTTAAAAGTAGATAAATTATTCAGTACAACATATCAAAATAAGATGTATAATACCTAACAGTCTAAAATAAATGATTATAAGTAGTATATTCGATATGATTTTAATAAGTGATCACTAACATAATTCGAATCCAAAATTTTTTCGTCGATAAAAACGAATTTAATCAATTGAACTAATTATTTATTGATTTTTTTTATGGATTATTTGGCTTTATAAAGCGACCAATTTTGTACTATTTGCTCGTACAATTAAGTATAAAAAAAATAAATAATTTTATCAATTAATTTAATGTTGGAATAATTTTATCGGTTGTATGCTTAAATTTTTCGTAACGATTAGAGTTGACAATAAATAGGGTCGGGGTGGGTTTTCACTCATCTCGAATTCAATCCGATTTTATAATAATAAAATTTGTATCCGATCTAAATTTTTTAATTTTTTTAATACTCGAACTCGATTCAAAATTTGATATTGCATAAATCATTACTTATTCGAAATTAATAAAATTTTATTTTTTAAATATAAATATATAATTATATATAAATAAAAAATTAAAAATAATTTTTAATATAATATCAAATCAGATTAACCTAAAAATCGAATATAATCTTATCTCGATTTTTTTTAATAATACTATACTCGATCCAAAATTTAACTTTTTATAAAAAAAATTGATCTTATAATATTGAATCAGATCAAAATTCATCGGACTCTATTTAACTGCTAACCCTAGTAGCGACAAGGCCACAGGCTCACAGGGAATCCCCGTTGTAAGACACGCTTGGGCTATTGCGTGTAATTGCTACGGACCGTGCGTAAAGGCAAGTTAATTTGACCGGTGGCAATGCCACCGCTTCCACGTGGCAACACACCTCCGAAAGTTCAACTCATCTTTTTTTTTTTTTAATTAATGCTTAATTGGTAGGTGTTCTTCATGTGCAATTTTTGTAGTTGGCATTTCTAATGTTTGGTTAAAATTTAATTCTAACATCACTAAACGATAATAGACTCAAATTTTCTAATTTTCTCTTAATTATTCTTAAAATTTTCAATAAACCTTCAAATTAGTATGCTTTGCACCTTATAATTTGTAAAGGGTAAAGATAAATTGCACAAATACTTAATAGATTTTTTTATTAAAATTTTTTTGAAATAAATAAATTATTTAAAATTTAAAATTAAAATAAAATATATTATACTTGATAATTTTAGAAAATGATTATATATTTAAATATGAACCCTCTAAAGAGATACATGTTTAAAAATAGTCAAAATCTAATTCTAAAGAGAGAGTTTGAGGAGAAAAAAAAAAGTAATAACAAAGAGATAAAATCTAGGGAGCAGAAATGTTCAACGTGTTAAAGAAAGCAAGAGACAGAAAAAAGCCATTGAAGACACCAACCTCTTGCGAATAAGCTGGAGAAGACTGGTAGGAGAGAAACCTCATTAATGTTAGCTAAGAGTCCAAAGGAGAGAGATAGAGATGACCAAGGAAAACAAATAAAGAAGGGAGCGGAAAGAAAAATGGTTGCCATTTATTACAATTACATAACCCAAACACGAAAGTTAAGAGGAAAGAAAAAAGTCAAGTGGTTTGGTGTGGAATCAGAATCAAACGTGTAAAGAAAAAGCATGAAAAAGACGGAAAAAGAAGAGAGGGTTTGATCATCTGTTTGGTTTTGGAGGAAAAAAAAAGAGAAAGAAGGTTATAGATATATAGTTATATACAATATACAAACTTTTGGGCTCTTTTTTTTATTTTGTTTACTTCTGTTTGGAAGGAAGGAAAGTGGGGGGAAAACCAAGATGGTGGTGTACATGAAGAGAGATGTGGTTGAAGATGTGGCAATAATTGGAGGATTGGTAGGGGTGCAATTTGTTTATGCAGGGAACTCAGTTTTACTTGGTTATCTCATGTCCCTTGGCCTTAGCCCTTTCACCATTGTTATTTTCTCCACCCTTGCCACCTTCATTATTCTTTCTCCTTTTGCTTTTTATTTTGAAAGGTAATTTTTGTACTTCTGTCTCTTTTCTTTTTTTTCTTTTTCATTTTTCTGGAGTTTCCAAAGTTGCTTAGCCATGAAAGTTTGGTGAGGGTTTGATTATCCATTTTGCAGGAGCAAATGGCCCAAGCAATTAACCTTGAAGTTGATAATTCAGCTGGTTTTGATCTCCTTTGGAGGGTAAGGATATTTTTCAATTCATTTTTTTATATTTAGATTATATATACAAGCTTATCATATATGGTCCAAATAGAAGATAAAATGCCTTTGTTTTTAATTTTGGTTTCCTGAATTTTGAAACAATAAGAGCAATTAAGGCTTTTCTTCTTTGTTCTTATTCAAATTTCTGTCTTAATTTTTTAATTCTGAGAAAAAAATGAGGGCCTGTGATCCTCCTTTCTTAGTTTATTTTTTATACTTCTCTCCAAAAATTGATTTTGAAATTTACTTTTTAGTGCATATTGCATCAATTTTTTTTCTTTCCTTTTTTTGGATAAGCAAATCATTAATTCACACATGTTATTTTACATACTTTGGAACAATAGAGAATCAAGAAAAATCAGATTCAAAATAAATGTAAATTTTTTGCAAATCATTTTCAATTAATATCTATGAATTGATCATCATTACTAACACACACCTTAGGAAAGTGATGTCAATTGTCAAAAGCAAAGGAAAATGCAATTTCAATTATGTTGGGATTAATTTTTCTTTCAGGGTAACTCTATTCCAATACCTATTTCTCAAAGGGATTAATCTGACTTCACCAGCAGTGGCAACAGCCATGCCGAACCTTGCTCCAGGGCTTATCTTTATAATTGCTTGGGCTTGCGGGTATCAAAATTCACTTAAAATTTTATTTTCTAAAGCAGACATATAATCAAATTAGTAATGAAAACCCAAGGATGAATTTTGCAATGGTGATGCAGGTTAGAAAAAGTTGCTCTAAGTTGCTTATACAGTAAAGTAAAGATTGGAGGCACATTGTTGTGTGTGTTAGGTGCCCTTACAATGAGCGTAATGCAGAGCACTGTCCAACCAAAAGATGCAAGAATGATCGCTCCTCCAGCTGGTGATGTCATTTTCGACAAAGATAAGATCATCGGTTGTTTGTACCTCATGGCAGCAGTTGTAGCTCTTTCAAGCAATGTAGTCTTGCAGGTACAGTTTAAAAACAAACATAGGAGGCAGGATATGAGCTTTTGTTTTTCCTTTTTCCCTAAGATATCGTGTTTCACAGGCAACAACTTTAGGTGACTTTCCTGCTCCCATGTCCTTGTGTGCGATAACATCCTTGATTGGAGTGATTATAACTGCAATGGTTCAATTGGTAGGAGATCATGATTTGCATTGGGGTTGGCCCCTGGTTAGCGTTAGGGACCTGATTGGCTTTTCTTTACTGGTATGCAACTCTTTTGAATAATCTCATATTCCCCAATTGCCCAAGGAATCTAGATGCAAATAAGTGATCAATTAAACGGCATGCAGATTGAGAATTTTGGTAACAGAAGAAACTAGAATTTTCCATGGTAAAGTCGTAAACAGACAGAAATAATACACACTTCACACATTAACAAAACAAAATTTACAGGGAGTACAGAGACATTTTATGTAGAAGACCATGAATGCAGGCTTTTTTTTTTCTTCACTGATGGATTCGATAAAATTGGGATGCACAGGGAGGTGCTGTGAGCGGTGCATGTGTAAGCTTCAATGGATGGGCGATGAAGAAGAGAGGACCAGTTCTTGTCTCACTGTTTAGCCCCATTGGAACAGTCATCACAGTCGCTCTCTCTTTTGTTACTTTAGGGGAGACCCTTTCATTAGGAAGGTAAACATAGATACACACATACATACATACATACAGATTCACCAATTTGCTTGTAATTTCTAAAACAAAATTTTCCAGTGTTCTATAAAAATCCCACTTTTAATGCAGCCTTGCTGGGATGTTCATCATGTTCACCGGTCTCTACTTCGTCTTATGGGCTAAAGGAAAAGAAGTTTACTCTGGTGGGGATGGCTTGGAAAGTGAGTTCGACGCAGAGAAGCCTCTATTAAGTTAACATGCTATCTACTTAGTTCCCACATCAATCTTTACTATGGCCTATACTAGATAGTAAAGCAAAGCTTAACAAAAATGAAATTCAGGCAGAAGATTTAGTTTCCAAGTTTAATGTGAACTAGATTGATGCAGACCAGATAAAAACATCTGATGTGAAAACCATATGAAGTGTGATTGAAGCTTTGAATGCTAAGAATGTAAATATTACTATATTTTCAACTGTTTTTTGCAGAAACTTGATATACCAGCAGCCTGTACAGTATTCTGATGTTATGTAGAGATGATAGAGGTAGCTTGGGGAAGAGAAACTGAGGGAGGAGGAGTTGGACAAACGTTAATAGTTTTGGAAATTTCCTTCAACAAAAGAATTTTATCTCTGATTAATCTTATCAGATTTCATTTCATTATTACACCAAATCCGCACCTCAGATGGATGGACATGGATTCGCCCAAAAGGCCCAATTATTGGGTAAGCCCAAAACAAAGTGAGCCCGTTTCTTTTGGCCGAAGTAATTCTAAATATAAAGGAAATTTTGTTTTGGACCAAAATGTACAGTCCTGATCATCAAGAAAATGGGATTTTCATTGGTTTTTGCGTAAATTTAATGGAATGTTTTTTAATAACAAGCTAACTAATAAACGACAAGTGAAATCGATCTGAGAATGAAAGAAAAAAAAAAAAGTATTAATCCATGTGAGCAAGACAGCTAAACTCCAATTACACCAAAGATTCTTTGCTTGATTTGTTTGCCCTGAATGCTTTGCTTTGCTTTGCTTCACTTTTGTTCCATTAATTGCGGTTTTCGACTTTGTTGCTACTGTGATTTCACATTCCTTTACGGTCCATTTCTCATCTCCATTACTATAGTTTACGAATTAATTTGACATTGATGTAATATAAAGTCTCATTTAATCTCGTAACTGAGCCATTACTTTTATATATTGATGATTAATGAGATAATAAATTCCAAATTTTCATTCCCTTCTTATTCTTATTATTATGAAAAAAAAAAGATAAAATTTAATTTGATTTTGCTATGTGTATATTTATAACGTGATATATTTACACAAGAGAGTGAATCTTTGAGATCATAAAAAATTTGATTAAGTTCAACTTTTTACGCTTGCTGCTTTTTAGCATAAACAACAAAAATACAAATAAAAATAAAAATCGTGAAATCGTTTCAAAGTTGCTCAAAAGGTGAAAAATCAAATGAGTCGGTCCAAGTTAATTTTATATATTTGACCATACATCAACGACGTAATGAGTTGGAACTTTTATAGCAATCCCTTCGTTTCTTTTTCACGTATTTGAATATCTTTATTATTATTTTTTCTGTGTTTACAATATAAAAGAAAAGAAAAAGAGGGTGAAACTAGCATACAACTTCTGACCAAGATAAAACAACGACATACCCTGTCTAAAATTATTCCTCATTACTCGATGCACATTTGGAACGTTTGGAACGAAGACATGTCCGTAATAATAATTTGTTCAAGACGATTCCAGACAATATTGACAAGTTTGCATACAAAGCAAAGTTATTAATGTGATATCGATTATATTAGTCAATACATTTTAATTGTATTAAAATACAATATGAATAATTTTTATATCATATTTGATATCAAATAATATTGATTGGTTTTGATGAATTTTGATATATTAATTGGTTTTAGTAGGTATATGGTTGTGAAACATTTTTTACAATTTTGGGACTTATTTTTTGTTTTTTCAACTATTTTTAAGTTAATAAAAATTACATAATAAAATAAAATCCTTAAAAATTAAAACTTTAACCTCATCTCTCTATTTTTTTAGAGCAGCTCTTTTTTTTTTTTTAGATTTTGTTTTTTTAAACCAAAATTTTATATCTATTTCAATATATTCCAAAAAGTAATTGAGTACTTTTAAGAATTCTAAAGCCATGGCTATTTTCTTTTTTATTTTACTCTTTATATTTTAATATATTTTTATGTAAAAATAACTATTTAAATATCATGTGATTAAATTAAATATTTAAAAATAAAATTTATATTTAATACAATGTTAATGAATTAGATAATGTCATCTCATTAATGAGATAAATCGGATAATACCACCTCATTATAAATAAATTTTTAAATTAATTTTTTACATATTTATTTTAAAAATTAATATTTATTTATTAATGAAGTGACATTATTTAATTCAATAATAATGTATAAAATATATATTAATAATGTATCAAATATAAATTTTTTAAAATATTATGATAAATTAATGATATTATTTATTATACCTTTAAATTTATTTATTTGATATTCGAAGACATTGCATATTTATTTTACTATTGATAGTAGTATTTTATCATGTAAAAATTCATATATTTTATAAATATATTTATACTATATAAAAAAATCTAAAATAATACGTTAAAATAACTCATAACAACATATATCATTTTTTTTAACCGAAACATTATTTGATATAATATTAATAACAATGATGCAGATTAAACAAAAAGCAATAAGGATGATTATCAATTTTTTTATACATTGAATAAGAAATAAAAATAAAGATAATGAAATTTATATTCTTATTTTATATATTTGTTTAAATCTTCTTAATTATTAAATCAATAAGCGAAAGATTATCGGCAATGAGCCCTCATGAAAAGCGCCAACATGCCTTGAGATCTGTTAAAAAGTCTCGTCAAGAAGGAGCTTTGCGCTATAATCTAAGCTTAGCCCTGCTACTTCTATATACGCATGCGTTTATGTCACAAAATTTTTTTCTAAAGATGGTCAAGGTTAATTTTAAACTTTGTTTAAGCATAATATATAATTTTTAAATGATTTGAAAAACACTTAGTAATGAATTCCTTCTCTTGCTAAATCATTTTTCACTCCAACATTTACCGTGGGTAAAATTTTTTCAGAAAATTACAATAAAAAATAAATATTCGTTAAAAATTGTTAAGACATGGTAGAATTTGGATCCTTTTAAATTTTAATATGCATAACAAAAGAATTTGGCTTTTTTACTATTCTCTATGTTTCCTTTTTTTTTTTTTGAAAATTTTTAGTCCCAATTTTTTTATTATATAACATTTTATTCCCTTATTTTTATATTTAAAAATCTTTTAAAAAATTTTTCACTTCAAAAAATTATAATACATCACTTTTATTAAAAAATAAAATTTTAATATAAAATATACTAAAATCAAAATTTTTCTCCAAACTTCAGTGAAATAAAAATCAATAATGACAGATGGAGTACATTTATATCCTCTATCAAAGATTAAAGTTTATATCCAACTTATGTTTAATTTTTTTATTTTTTAGTACATTATTCAAATAATTAAGAAAATAAAAAACTATACCATTATTTGATACATAAACATTTTAAAATACTATTTAATCCATGAATGATTAAAATAAATTTCTTATCATTTTTTTTGTGAAAAGAACAATGAATTATCTAATCAGTCGTGAATGATCCATATATTCCCAATAAAAATTATTACCATAAAAACAATTGAAAATTCAAAAAAGAAACTACTACAGACTAGATAGGCGGCGACGCCGGGGATGGGAATAATTCCGGTCAAAGCTTAAACGCGAGTCCCAGTTGGAAAAGTTAGGCGCGTCTGTGTCACACGTAAATTGCCCGGAGCGTGGGAGAACTGTATCCATTAAAATCACCTGCCGGCTGCTTTTGCACTTCCAATTTGGCACAAAAGGTCACGGTATCTTAAAAAGTTATATATATACATTTACATAGAATGTATTAAACCATGTACTTTCAAACTTTTTTTTTTTGGCGTACATACGTACTTTCAACCAACTTCAACAAAAACAGTTGCAAGAAAATATTCATTTAAATTAAAGTGATAATACGTGTGTTTTTTTTTTTTTTTCCAAAACGTACATCAGATCTTAAAATATGTAATGGATCAACACTATTATATAAAAATTATTGAATTTGTGTCTGGAACGAGATATTATTTATTTTAAAATTTTAAAAATAAATCATTATAATTTTTTTTGAAAAAAATTGTTTTTATAAAAAAATAAAATCTTACTTATAAAAACAGCTTAGCTATTAGATGTTGGATTGTTTTCTATTAACAACTTGTATATAAATTATAATGGTATTGAACTCTTTTTTATTAAAACCTAATCTTAATTATAGTGGCATTAACTCTTTTATCAGCAAAAGCTCATTTTTAGCCCTATGTTGGTTAATTAATTCTTCACAGAGATATTACTAATAGATTATAGTCTTTTTTTTAATATATACTTAAAGGATCGCATATTTGAGATAAAAAAATATTGTATATATTAAAATTTAAATTATAAATTTATTGGATGTTAGTGATTATATGAATTAATTAAATTTAAATTTAAATTTATTATAGGCTTTTAAAAGTTTAAAACTGATTTTTTTAGATAAATTTTTAAAATTTACAATAATAAAAAATAAAAATGATGATGTGATTGTTTTGGCACTTATCTTGATACGTGATTTTATGGTAAATATATCAATTTTAATTATTATAATATAATTAATTATAATTTAATATTATAAATGATTCAAAAAAATTATATAAAACACATATTTTTAAATAATAAAATTTTATATAATTTTTATTATGATTAATTAATTAATTATAATATTATAATAATAAAAAAAGTTATAGGTAATATAGTCCAATCTTATCATAGATGTCCTCTATGGCCACTACCTGTCAATAGCGTTGCAACAAACCCAACAGTTTTGAGTTTTCCTTGATTTATACAAGGGATTAAAAGCGAAAAAGGCTACAGCTCCCTTTAGATTCAATTGCACCTCTGATAGAGGAGCACTTGTTATGGGAATTTGTGTCAAAAGGCACTCAACGTCCATTTGGATGCAACCGATTAATGTGAACTATACTGATTGCTTGCTCACAAAACATTTTTGTAATATATTTTTTATTTTTATTCTATTTTTTATTTCAAAATATGAAATAATTTTATTAATTTAATATAATAAAGATATTTTTGATATATTATCATTTTTATAAATTTTATAATTATTTATTCATGAAATTATTATTTGATATTAAAATAATTTAATAATTGGTAATTATTTATTAATTTTATAATATTCAATAATTTAAAATTATTTTATGTATACAATTTTAATCTAATACTCTTAATAATTAAATTTTCATTATAATTCATTTTATTATTATCATTACTTTTATATTTAAATATATTTATCATATTATTACTTTTAATCTCACTATTTTAATAATTAATTTTATTTTAATTACTATTTTTAATCTCATCAAAATTCAAATACACCATGAGAATCTTTTCAAAAAAATAATTATAAGTTTTTTTTTCTCCAATAATAACCACCAGGTTAGGTCACTAATAAAAGGGCGGAAATTCAAGGTGGAGATTTGGACAGGGCACTTGCCCTCCATTTTCGTGCGTCAAATTGTTGGATTCATTAACTTAATTTACATAAAATAGATGGCATACTTTTATTTTTTTATTATACGGTTAGGATTTTGGTTTTGTTTTAATTTAATTATTTCTCAATCGATTTTGAAAGAATATTTTTTATATTAATACGATGTATTCAAAATTTTATTTTTAAATTATTTATTATGAAAATAAAATCCCAATTGATATAATCAATTAAGCAAATAGTAAGACAAATGGTAGCAGTATATTTTTTTTCCCTAAGAGAAAGAAAATCCCATATCATCCAATTATTTTCAAGATTTACTCAAAATATGAAGTAATTTGAACAATTATTTTTATTAAAAATTCCAGTAATTGTTTAAGAAATAAATGTGGTTATAAATCTAAATTTCAATACAATTAGCATATCTTTCAGCTTAATTATTCAATTAAAAAAAAATGAAGATTAATAACATTGTTTAATCAAAAGAAAGGAAACAAGGACCAAAAGCGCAAAAATTTTAAAATTGGGTAACTTTATTTTAATTTCTTAATTTGCTAAGTGGGTCAGATTACATTTTTTTGATCTCCAAAATAATGTATTGATATCATTGTATTTATCAAATATATAAAATATAAATGAAATGAATTAGCAAATTAAAAGTTGTATTGCCTGACGGCCAATTTTATGGACTTCCAAATGTGGTAAAAAGAAAAGTTCATTACCCAAATGGGCAAAGTTTGCATGTTACTTGTTCCTATTTCTCCATTCATATTTTCATGTATTTGGAGGTGGCAACTGCCCTGAGCGGCGCGGACTTCGATTATATCATTTAAGGTACGGATTATTTTTGGATCCAAATTATTTGGATTCTAATATTTTAACTAATCAAATAATTTTTTAGATTTCATAATTTTTTTTATTTTAATACTTTGTAGTTCGAATTGAGTCTAGATTTTGATTATTTAAAATTTAAGTTTTTTTAAGTTTTATTTTTTTTTAATTTAAGCTTTTTCGAATGGGTTTTTTATTTTTAATTCATTTTGTAACCTCTACATACATTTTTTTTTATTTTTATATATTTTTCAAATTTTAATTTAAAGAAATATAATAGAAAAATTATATTTATTTTCCTCTCATATTACAAATATTTTAATTTAAAGAAATGTAATAGCAAATCTAATGAGATAAGTTATTGATGATATGTAAAATTTATATATTAATAATATTTTAAATATAAAATTTTATTTTAATTATTTTATAAATAACTAGTAAAAAAATTTTGGTATTGTGTCTTTTGGTGGAGGAATGCTTGTCACCTACTCCTTTTAAGTTCCCAATCTTTCTTTCCACTGCTTTCTCGTGCTTTTTAGAGAGAGAAAGAGGGATTTAGAGAGAAACCAAACTTGAAAAAAAAAAAAAAACAAAAAAGCGAAAGCTTTGATCTTTGTTTTGCTTTTGTTTTGTTACAATGGAGAAGCACAAATGCAAGCTCTGTGCTCGAACGTTCTCTAATGGGAGAGCTTTAGGAGGTCATATGAAAGGTCACTTAGCAACCCATCCACTGCCCCCAAAGGCGACCCAGCACCAACTAGGTGACCGTAGAGAGTCAGCTTCTTCCTCATCTTCTTCGTCAGGTGAAGAGCAAGAACTACATGAAGAGAAAAGCAGAGAAGTAGTACTTGAAGAGAAATCTTTGGTTTACGGGTTAAGAGAGAATCCCAAGAAGAGCTTCAGGTTTGCAGATCCTGAATTCTCTTTTGCAGTCGATTCTGGGTCCGTTGTCCAAGACAGAGAAAGTGAGACAGAGTCAAGAAACCCAACTCGGAGAAGATCCAAGAGAAATCGGAAGGTGGGTACTAATACAATAACAACAGACGAAATCAAGAAACCAAAGTTGTTGAGAAAACCCAGTTTGGTCGAGTCACCGACCGAGCCAGAACCGGTGAGTTCAGTTTCTGATACTTCACCTGAAGAAGATGTTGCTATGTGTCTTATGATGCTGTCAAGAGATGTTTGGAAAAACAACAACATGGGACAAAAATCAGTTGAGTTGTTAAAAGAATCAGAAGGGATCGAGTTGAACAACAAGAAGAGTGAGATAAACAAGAAGAAGATTGGTGGGAAGCATCGATGTGGGAAATGTAAGAAAGTATTTCGATCTTATGGCACATTGGATAAACATAAAAGGGTTTGCTCTGAAACTGAAAAAGCTGGTAAATTTGCAGCTGCTGTGGTTGTTGCTGCTACGGACAGCAAGATATTTGAGTGCCCGTTTTGTTACAGAGTGTTTGGGTCAGGACAAGCACTTGGTGGTCACAAGAGATCTCATTTGCTTGCTGCTGCTTCTTCATCTAATACTGTTGCTGCTGCAAATTCTAGTAAATTTGACAACAATTTGATAGATCTAAACTTGCCTGCTCCATTGGAAGATGATGAGTTCAGTGTGGTATCAGATGCATAAATTGAATGATGGTACTATCAAACAGTTATGGGAATTCACGTGGATCTGATGCTATACATTCGATGTTTTTATGCATTGTTTTAAACTTGGTTTTTTTTACTGCAGATGCTAATATTATTTCTTCATTCATAGATGAATCATGAATGTTTTTGTAGCTTTTTGGTTTTGGTATTCTTTCTATTCTTCATTGTTGTTGACCCACCATTCATTTCTTGAATACTCCGCAAATGTTTTGTCTCAAACACTTGTTAATTGTTATTGGTAAAACTTACAAGCTTCAATCTCTTTTAGTACAGAAACTCGACTCTAAACTTCTTACAACAAGTGTGTTTTTCCCTCCTAAAGTACATTTTTCACTTCTTCCAAGGTTTTGTTATTGTATTAGTGGCATACTGGCATTACTGTTTGGTGAAACAGTTGATTAACTGAAGCAGCCATTGTTGAGGAATCAGATAGCGATGGCTTAATCAGGTTTCACCTTCAAGTGTACCCCATGTCAGAAGAAAAAAACAAAGCATTTTTTTTCTGGGGTTTGGCTTGCTTGTGGACCAAGCACTGGTCTCTCTGCAAGTACCAGAGGTGTTCAATTCTGTTACCATGTTCTGTTTCTTTTTTTCCAGCTGTTCTGTAAAACTGTTTATACCCTGTAAAAACTATAATTAATAATTATTTTATGGGCTTTTTTCTTCCTTTCTTTTCTATACCTCTTTTGTTCTCTGCTCCAATTTGGAGAATCACTGATAAGAACATTAGCCAGAAACTTTAGAATGAATTGACTGAAATAACCTTACTGGAACTAATTGGGTTTTTTTAAGACTTCTTTGCTCTGGGTGTTGGCAAATCTGTCTTTTAAGGTGACTAGTGGGCAGTGGCTAGTTAGTACTGACTAGAAGGAGATCCAAAATCCCTTGAATTTCTGCATGAAAAGATAATGTAAAATTTTTATCTGCCTTGAAATGAACGAAATATCTGGGCAAAAGAAGCACCCAATCAGCCATGCTGTTCTTATCGAAGAATCAGTCAGATTTATTAAATGCATATAATAACAATTTGGCTCATTGCTTTTTCCATGGTTTGTAGTTTTGACCTTTGTTTTTTTCAATTCATACAAGGACCAATATTTGATTAAAAAAAATACAAAGGACATTTTAGTAAATAGAATGAATGGTTTTCAGGTTCCTTTCTTTGACGCATGCATGTGATTTTCTTGCTTCAAAAGAATCCTACTTAATTTATGCTAAAAACTATTTGTGGATTTGAAGTTGTATCTACTTACTAAACAAACATGTAGTTAGCCGATTTAATTACTTTCTACAAGTGAAAACAAAATTTTATTTACGTTATTAATAATAGTATGATTTATCGATAAATATTAAAATTTTAATTTTAATAATAAATATTTTATATTAATTTATGATTTTTATGATAAAATCACACAAAAAATGTTAAAATTTTATAATGGAAAATAAAATTATGAAAAAAATAAATCTTCGTCCATTATATATATTTGAGTTTAATGATGTTTGCAGGCACATTAATTGGAGGAAATTTATAAATTTGTTTTTTTTTTTTTCATCTATCCATCCTTTCTACAAAACAACACTTTAATTTTGTTATATATTTTTTATGGAAGTAGACAAGTAGTGGCTAACCAAAATGTGAAATTGGTTTATTCATTTGCTATTGTGTCATCTTCAACGGACATGGCTTATCACCATCGTCAAGTATCTTTCAACTTTCGAGACGGTTTTTCCGAAACTAGTTTCTTTATTTCCCTGACTGGAAATTCCATTATTGGAGGAAATATAGTGTTAGATAACTCACTAGGTTAATTCAATTAGTAAAAAGTGAAATGTTTCAATTTTAGTGAAAAATATTTTCAAATAAAATTTCGAATGCATCTTTGACCCAAGCAAACTTTACTAGCTTAAGATACCAAATTACCAAAAAAAAAAGGTTAGATAAAATTAAATGTTCAACACACTTTTGTTTTTATTTTCATCCCATATCACCTATTAGTTATTTTCCAAGCGGGCACTAATC
This sequence comes from Durio zibethinus, assembly GCF_002303985.1. The sequence goes on from NW_019168381.1 coordinate 2,312,382, forward strand.
AAGGCTAGCTAATTTAATTGGTGAAGTTTAGTACTATATTTTTTGCATTAAACTCTTGGAAAATTTTATTTTAATTGAAAAAAAAAAGGAAAGTTTCAAAAACAGATAAAAGTATATATTAAACAATGTGTGGAAATTGATAAAATGAGAATGAGAGAGAGAGTGAAAGGAAAGAAATAAAAAGGGGTCAGCCAAAGGAATAAGCAAAGCTGGTTGCATATGGGAAACTCTAATAAAAGCAACAAAAACGTCTTCAATCAAATTGTATGTTTGAGTTTGACCCCTCGATTATCATGAAGCTCATTTTTTGTATTTAATTTTATTTTTTTTCGGTAGGAAACGTTCACAATCACATGAAGTGAATGACTCTGAAAAATCATATTTATTATTTATTCATAAACCAATTGTAAAATTACAAAAGGTTAAAATTTGATTTTTAAATTTATTAAATATTATTTTTTAAAATTAATTATACAAATTAAATAAATTAAAATTTGAATTCAATTATTAAACCCATCATATTATTAGTAAGCAAACACTCAGCTACCATAGTTTGGATTTGAGCTGATTTTTTATTTTATTTAATATTATTCGGAGAAGAAAGTAAAGAGAGAAAAAAAAAAAGTCGTATTTAAATAATCTTTGGGTATATAAGTAAATTGAGAAGCGTGAGTTATGGCACTCTTTTGGGAGCAAAGAACCGAACCAAGGATGAAGTGGCAGACCTTTTGGGTCAACGTCTTAATATCTTTTTTCTCGTAAAAATGCCTGTGGACCCTACGGGATCTACCATGTTTCTTTCATATATATTAAAAAAAAAGAAAGAAAAAAAAATTGATAGAAATGCAATTAAGGTTGTTGTTGTGCAAAGTTATTAAATAATTCCAAATGAGTATTGAAGGCAATTAATGTTTTCATGACAAAGTACTTCGTTGCATACACATACATATATATATATAATTATTTTATAATAATATTTTTTTTAATTTTAAGAAATAAGTTAATTTTTTATTAAATTAAAAAATTATTTATACGTATGTTTGCATGTGCATAAAATCTTTCCTACCTCTGACTATAATTATATAAAGTATAAAACAAAATCAAACCGAAGAGATAATTGTGAGGTGCCAAACTGCCAATTAAATAACCAACCCACAGTTTGTTTTTGCAACCTGTTCCATTTAGTATGTTTTGGACTATGTGGGTTCCTTTTTATTTTTGGTTGTTCTGACCATTCAAAGCATCTGCATAAAATTATATATCAACCAAAGCTTGTGACTTAACCCTTTATTCTTGTACAAATTCTGGTCTTGTGACCAGCATCCGATTCCTACAAAATTTTAATGCCATTTTTAACCTTGTGTTCTCGCCACAAAATGACATGATGATTTCGTGTCCAATTGGTGGATGTGTTTGGAATCTCGAAAAAAGAGTAGTTTGAATTGCAAATAAATCATATTAAATGAATATTAAGAGGATATATAAGTCACTAGGAATTTATAACAAACCTAAAATAATGAATAGTTTAAATACAATGTCCTTAAAGCTGGCCCTAAGTTCTTAAGTTATTATTAACTTGATCCCGATCCTATACGAATTGACGTCTCCAAAAATAAATTTATCTCGTCGTACTGATTAAGAGATTATTTATTTATTTATTTAAAACTATCATTAATTGAATTATAATTATTAAAATAAAAAATATATATTTTACCAACAAGCTATCCTTATACGTTAAGAAGTATATAAATTTCGAATTTATTTAGCTATTAATTGTCCGTGGAAAAGTATAATGGTGGAATTAAATTAACTTTATGATCTTCACCGTATAATTAAGATAACAAATGAATGAACTAGAAGGTTATATTGTAACCGTTGAAATGGGAAAAAAAAAAAAGGAATTAATAAGCGATTCGATTCGAGCAATCATGCACTGTATTTGTTAGTGCAACCCACCTGCCTTGTGGGTGTGGGGAGTGGTTGCCTCTTCAATTATAGGTGTGTCCTTCAGCAACCTAAACAATAGGACTCCAACTACAAATAGAACCATACAGTTAGGTCATGGATAAAATATATATATATATATATATATATATATATATAGAAATGGCTGCAACATAGTTTTAAACCCTTTTATTTCCAACGTTCTTAAAGTAGATGTCCCATTTTTCCAGTTTGCTCATTAAGAGCTAAAGTTAAGCACATTTCCAAAAGGGTATTACTTGGCTGCCAACCAGCTTTCAAATTTGATGAGGAAGGAAAGGACCAAGCAAAAAATTTTGCTTTGGTTGGTGAGGATGGCGAGCAGTAATTATTGGTTTAGCTAGTTGGAGATTTATATTCTGGCAGCTGAATTTCAGATGATAGGTTTCTGACAACATAATTTCATGATTTGACGATGAAAGGAAATATGCAATCAAGTAGTCCTGATTGTTTTGTTGATTATGGATTCTTCACAATCCAGAACCTACTTTCAGTTTCTCATTCTGCACATAAACACTCCGATACCAATGGCTGATTGATAGCTCCTTCAGAGCAAATTCATCATGATAAAAGTGACATGATGTTGAAAGTGCTGAGATCAACTTGAATCACTTGAAAGGCAAGAGAAAAAAGTTAGGAATTCGTTATATTCTTTTGTATGATTATTTGAATAGTGATAGTTTTGGTAATTCCAATGATTATATTATATAAAATATTATATTTGTATTGTATTTTATATAAAAATTATATGTTAAAATTTATATTAGTATAAAATATAAAATATAACTTTTAAATATTATTAAATTTAAATTATATTATTTTTATATCTTTTATTTCTTTAAATTATATTTTAAATTATCAAATTTAATTAGCGATAATTTTGTTTTCCCCAATGTAAATCTTGAAAATTTCTCAGTGCTTCAATGTGAATTAAAAATGCAGACCAATTTTTTCTAGTATTCAAATCGTAGCTGAACCCAAAATTTGGATGGCCCAAACCTTAACGCTGGGTTGAGCCCCAGCCCCATGGTGCATCATAAAATTGTTCAAGGCCCTCTTATTACATGCCCATGGCCTTCTTTGGTCAGCCACAGGCCTGGGAATCAGCAATGAGCTGCTTTTAGCTGTACCGAATGCCAACTAAGATGACCGTATTTCAGGAATTTACAGAAAAAAAATTAAGAATCTGAATGAGCCAATTAGGCAATTATTGTCACATCATTGAACAAAATTTGGCCAAATGGGAAAACCTTGGCCGCTTACCGCGTTGACAATCTAAAAATTGGACTTTAGTTAGGGTCTAATTTTAAAAGTTTCGAAAACAGGACAGTTGGTCCGAGTGGGAAAACATGCTACAAAAATATTGTAAGACAAGCAAGGACAGTTTGCATTAAATTTTTTAGATCCAGATTTAATAATTTATTATTTAAAAAAATACAAAAACTATTTTATTTTTTTATTTTTATGAATGTCCAAGGAAAATGATTCGACTTTTTAGTAGATTTGAAAATGCAGATGAAATTTTTTTCAAAAAAATACTTCATTACAATTATTACAATTTACATTAATAAATAAAAGGAAAGAAAAGTAGTACATAAAGTAGATTCGGCACATAAATTTTTATTGTATAAACCTTAATTATTAGTAGAAATTAATTAACACACTGGAGCTGAAGCAGAAAAACAAAAAAGAGTTTCTCATAAAAGCACAAAAATAAGGAAAATAGGCATAATAAATGGTACTAAATTAAACATAAAAAAAAACTAACATACTAACAAAAACAACCATAAAAAAAACAAAATCAAGCTCTCTCTCGAATCCATTTCTTCTCTCTCTTTTGTTGGTTGGCTGGTGCGAAATCCAACTCTCTCTCTCTCTCTCTCTCTCAGTTTTAATTTTTTTTGTCTCTGCAAAATTTGACCTGAATCTGTAAGTTTTTTCTATTTCTATATTATTTCTATCTATCTTAGGTTTCTCTTAGTTTTTCAATTTAACGCATTAAGTTTTTGCCTCTATTTGTCATTATTATTGGTATTTTTTTAAAAATTTTCACATCAATTTATGGTCTCAGGATTTGCGGAGATCTCAAAAACCCTAGATCTTGCTCGATTGGTTCCTGTATTTCATCTGATTCGGGCGTTTAGCAGTTGGATCTCGATGCCTGCGTAACCGTTTCAGCTCGAAATTCACGTAGATCTTTCTTAATTTTCTTTTCTTGAAATTTTCGAGAGCAAATTATAGTAAAGCATTTTATTTTTGGGTTATAAGAGCGCTAGGGTTTTCCGTTTTTTGTTTCATTTGGTCGATGGCTTCGAATCCTCCATTCCAGGTGGAGGATCAGACGGATGAAGATTTTTTCGACAAGTTGGTTAATGATGATGATGATGTCAACACGGGCCCCACTGCCTCTAAATTCACGGAGGGTAACGACTCCGACGACGCTAGAGCCTTCGCTAATTTAACAATTGGCGAAGATTCCGGCGGCGAGGCTGACAATTATGATGAAAAGGAAAAGGATCCTGTGCATGCTGGTCCAGCAACGGCCAATGCACACGCAGGTGATGACGGTAATGATTCCTTAGGGCTTGACAATAATGTGACTGACTCGAATAATCATGGCGAAGAAGGAGCATGGTCAGAGGTTGGATTCGATCAGAATTTAAGTGAGAATGCTGGATCTATGAATTCTGGGGTTAAGGAAGTAGGGTGGAATTCGTTTTATGCGGATTCTAAGAACAATGGGGCGTATGGGTTCGGTTCGTATGCCGATTTTTTCAATGATTTAGGGGAGAAGTCCGCAGAGGATTTCCCTGGTAAAGTGGATGAAATTGCAAAAAAGGGTGTATTAGATCAGAATTCGGTTAGTAGTTATGGGCAGTATCTTGATAGTGGCCACGTTTATGGAACTTCTAGTGCAGATAATGGAAATGAGCAAGATATGACTAGTAGTCAGTACTGGGAGAATATGTATCCAGGATGGAAGTATGACGCAAATTCAGAGCAGTGGTATCAGGTGAATGGTTACGAGGGGAACCTTCAAGGGTCTGCAGGTGGTGATGGCAGTGGGACCACAGATTTGAAAGTAGGGGCTTCTTATTTGCAACAGACAGTTCAGTCTGTTCCGGGGACTATGACAACTGTAGAGAGTGGTGCCACGAAGAGTGTCACAAGTTGGAATCAGGTTTCACAAGTGAATAATGGGTATCCAGAACATATGGTCTTTGACCCTCAATACCCTGGTTGGTATTATGACACAATTGCTCAAGAATGGCGGGAATTGGAGAGCTATAATGCCTCAGTTCAGTCAATGGTTCAAGGTCATGATCAGCAGAATCAAAATGGTTTTGCTTCTACTGGTGGGAACTCTCAAAGTAACAGTACGTATGGTGAATATGAACAAGGTGATAATTATGGGTCAGGCCTTGGAAGCCCTGGTGAACATGGTAATTGGAGCAACTCCTATGGTAACTATAATAGTCCAGGTTTGAATATGTGGCAACCTGGGACTGTTGCCAAAACTGAGTCATTTTCTAGCATTGGTGGAAACGAGCAATCAGATACGTCTTTTGGTTCGAATATGCCTGTGAACAACCATGTAAGTCACTTCAAGTCATCCTATAATTCTTTGCAGGAAGTTCAGTCACTTAATAATGCTAATCAGGTTCATACTGAGGCCAATGGGGTTATTGGGTTAAGAAGCTTTGTTCCTAGTGAAAACTTCAACCGCCAGTTTAATCAGACAAATTTAAAGCAAAATGAGCAAATGCATTTCTCAAATGATTTCTATGGAGGCCAGAAGTCTGTAAGTGTTGCCCAGCAGCCGCTTCAGAGTAGCCAGCAGTTTCCTTATGCTTCCAATACAGGGAGATCATCTGCTGGTCGTCCCCCGCATGCACTTGTTTCTTTTGGGTTTGGTGGAAAACTCATAGTAATGAAGGATGGTAGTCCTCTGCAGAACTCGCCATTTGGTACCCAGGTTAGACTACTTAATAAATATATGTCTGGCAGAAGCTGATGAAATTAAGAAATAGATTCTCTGAGGTTGTGTCTGTTGTTTTAATTTCCAGAAAAGAAAACATCTTTCTTGATTGAAGGTTTAGAGCATGATTTTGTAGCAGGGGATGCCTTATTGAGTTTAAATACCAAACATGAAATGCTCCTGCTGTAGTGTTTGGTTTTCTAAATGCTAATGTTGTATGATTGTGTTCGTTTGAAGGATTCTGTAGGAGCCTCTATCTGTGTTCTCAATTTGTTGGAAGTCGTCAATGGAAACACAAACGATTCTGGTGCTGCACCAGCAGCTTGTAATTATTTTCGTACTCTGTGCCAACAATCTGTCCCCGGTCCATTGGTTGGTGGAAATGTAGGCAGTAAAGACTTGAACAAGTGGATTGATGAACGAATTGCCAGCTGTGAATCACCTGACACGGACTACAGAAATGGTGAAATTTTAAGGCTGCTTCTCTCGTTGCTTAAAATTGCTTGCCAGCGTTATGGAAAACTTCGGTCTCCTTTTGGTGCTGACACTCTCTTGAAGGTAAATACTTTTATTGTAATTTTAACCTAGTTTTTTGTAACCATAATGTTACACTTTCTTTACAATTTTCATTTTTTTAGCCTGTTATTCCATTCACGAAGATGCTTGTCATGCGATTCTTTTTTTCAATCTGATTGTCTTAGGCTTTCTAACATACAACTCAAGAAATAATTGATCTTCCGAGGTTTTTCCAGTTTCAACAAAGTAAAATAAGACTGTTGTTGTTCTTCTCTGTTTTTTTTTTTTGGTGTGCTATATTGTACTTCATTCTTTTTGGCATGTGCCTGTTGATAGGAAACTGATACTCCAGAATCAGCTGTTGCTAAACTCTTTGCATCTGCAAAGAGGAAGGACACACCTTATGGTGCTAGTAGCCACTGCCTGCAGCAATTGCCTTCTGAAGGACAGATTCGGGTATTCCATAAAGTATACTTTACCATTTTTATTATTACAGGCTGTTTTATCGTATTTTCTTAGTTAATTTTAATGTATGTTCTAGGCAACTGCTTTTGAGGTTCAGAATCTTCTGGTTTCTGGTCGAAAGAAAGAGGCTCTACAGTGTGCACAAGAAGGTCAGTTGTGGGGACCTGCACTTGTTCTCGCTTCACAACTTGGCGATCAGGTTTGTTTTCTCTTTCATACAATTGTCTGCGACTTATTCTGATTTTCATGTTCAAGGAAGATTTTAACTGAAGCTGCAATCTCTCTTTACCTTTTCTTCTTGGTGGTGGCTTTGGATCATTGCAGTTTTACGCTGATACTGTGAAGCAAATGGCACTTCATCAGCTGGTAGCAGGGTCTTCTTTACGGACATTATGCCTGCTAATTGCAGGGCAACCAGCCGAAGTTTTTTCCAAAGGCACCACAGTTGATAGCATGGATATGTCTCGACAGCATGTACAGGTGGTGTATTGGTGCATGAAATTCTTTTCTAACCGTTATTTATCTGGAAGAAGGAAAAAAGTCCACTGAACAGGGCAACTGTATTAAAACAACTAACATGGTCTGATCATTTTTTCTGATATAATTGTGGATTCTTTTGTAATAGATTTAAGAAAAAATATGCCAGCATGGTGAAGTGGTTACTCATGAGAAAAACAACATAGGTTAAGGGGATTGTACTTCAGATACTTTTGATGCTTCTATTCCATGTAGTTTTTTGTTTTTTTTTTTTGGGGGGGGGGGGAGATCAGCAATAGTTCTGGCAATAAGAATACCTTAGTTGTGGAGAACTCATGCTTCATTCAGCTACTGCCCCTGTTACATTTCATTTTGTTTCTTCACATTTGATGTCCTTATGTTTGAATTCATTTTAATAGGAGTACTTTTACCATAAGAAGCTGAATTCCCTTGCTTCACTTTTTTAATGGGCAGTTAGGGGACAATTGCATGCTTGATGATTGGGAACAGAATTTGGCTGTCATAACTGCAAACAGAACCAAAGACGATGAACTTGTAATTATTCATCTTGGAGATTGCCTGTGGAAGGAAAGAAGTGAGGTGCATTATTGTTTACTCTAGTTTATTCTCTCTCTTTTTGATAGCACACTCTAGCTTATTTACTTATTCTTAATGTTTATAAAACTATGGCTCTTACTTGAGAGTTTTAATTCAGATAATTGCAGCGCACATCTGTTATTTAGTTGCAGAAGCAAACTTTGAGTCATATTCAGATAGTGCTAGACTTTGTCTTATTGGAGCAGATCACTGGAAGTTTCCCCGAACCTATGCTAGTCCAGAGGCTATCCAGGTGCTCTTCAAATTTATTTGTTAATCCTTGTGTCATTATTGTCTAATTTATAGAAGTTTGGCAACTATTTTATCAAGCATGATGTTGGTACTTTGGGATGTTTACCAGAGTTTAAGCACTTTGTTCCCGCGATTGATTTACAGTATGTAGTAGAGGGTGCTTTTTCTCTGCTCGGGGAAATGTAAATGAAAATTCAATGTTCAAGCATATTGATTAGGTTCAAACCTAAATAGGAAATGCCGTGTGCATTTCTCAGCATTTCTCTCTCTCTACACGTATATACACACTTAACCATTTTTTTTTTCTCAGAGGACTGAGTTTTATGAATATTCGAAGGTACTGGGGAACTCTCAGTATATCCTGCTACCATTTCAGCCATACAAGCTTATATATGCACACATGCTGGCTGAAGTCGGAAAAGTTTCAGATTCATTGAAGTAAGCATATTAAGTTGTTTGTATTTGATTTCTGAACGTATTTCACCTTCAACTTTGTTAACATAACGAGGCTAGTTCAGGTACTGTCAAGCTGTATTAAAGTCTCTGAAAACTGGTCGAGCACCTGAGATAGAAACTTGGAAACAATTAGTTTTATCTCTTGAGGACAGGATAAGAATCCATCAACAGGTAACTATTTAGCTTCTCAGTTTGGCTTCTTGTCAATATTTTCTCTGATCATATTGGACTTCTTTCATCTTGCAGGGGGGATATGCAGCAAATTTGGTTCCTGCAAAATTAGTTGGTAAATTGCTGAACTTTTTTGATAGCACTGCACATCGTGTTGTGGGGGGTCTACCACCTCCTGCTCCGTCAGTACCAAATGAAAATTCTCAAGGTAACGATCATTTCAACCAACAAACCGGGCCTAGAGTATCAGCTAGTCAATCGACAATGGCTATGTCATCTTTGATGTCCTCTGCTTCAATGGAGCCTATAAGTGATTGGGCAAGCAGGGTGGCTGATGGCAAAATGGCGATGCACAATAGAAGTGTTTCAGAGCCGGACTTCGGCAGAACTCCAAGACAGGTTAAAAATATTTCCACTTGAAGTACTATATTTGCTGCTAACTGCTTATGCATCTTACCCTGAATAAAGTTAATGAGGTCTTTCTGATATTTGATAGCACCGGGTTGATTCATCAAAGGAAGCAGGAGCATCCACTGCACAGGGCAAAGCATCAGGCTCAGTAGGGGCATCTCGCTTTTCTCGTTTTGGTTTTGGCTCACAGCTTTTGCAGAAGACTGTGGGGTTAGTCTTAAGGCCTCGCTCAGATAAACAGGTAGTTCCTTTTTCTTATTGTTATTATTTTCATATTGCTCTAGTTTTTCTTACTTTTTCTCTTGCAGAAGCATAGATAATCACTCTTATATAATTGTTTGATTTAATTTAACGTGCACTGCTATCTGAAGGCTAAGCTGGGTGAAAAGAACAAATTCTATTATGATGAAAAACTTAAGAGATGGGTGGAGGAAGGTGCTGAACCTCCAGCTGAAGAAGCAGCCTTGCCACCACCTCCAACCACTGCAGGCTTCCAGAATGGAATGTCTGACTACAACTTGAACTCTGCATTGAAGAGTGAGGGATCTCCCCCGAACGGGAGCCCGACATTCAGAAATCCAACCCCAATAGAGCATGCTTCTGGGATCCCACCTATTCCTACCAGCTCCAACCAATTCTCGGCCCGTGGCCGGATGGGTGTGCGGGCAAGGTACTTCTGAAGTTTTACATTTTTTGTAACTTCCACTGTTGCATTTGAATGATGCCATGGAACAAACTTAGTGGAAAAAGGATAGAAAGGAAAGAATGTTGAAAGTAAGATAAGGTGGAAAATATAGTATTTCATTAGACTTAGGTAATAACTAGCTTCCTACCAAGAAAAAAGAGTAATAGCTAGCTAAGAAATAATGATTTAGAGGACCATGAATGCTTCTGAGAATTCATAAGCATATAAGATTTCCCTGATCACTGTTATTGGTGAAATTGATAAAAAATTTTTGGTTTGGAAGTTGAGTTTTATTTGGCTTTGTTGCATTACTTCAGAAACCAAGAGAACATTATTTATATTTTTCATTCATTTTCCCTTTTCTATGGTATTGTGAACTCTTGATAGGTATGTGGACACTTTCAACCAAGGTGGTGGTGGCCAAGCAAATTTATTTCAGTCACCTGCTGTTCCCTCTGTTAAACCTGCAGTGGCTGCTAATGCAAAGTTCTTTATTCCCACAGCTGCGTCGACGACTGAACAAACAATGGAGGCAATAGCAGAAAATGCACAAGAAGAAAACACAACTAGTAATAATCCTACTACATCCAATGCCAATGAGTCTTATCAATCTCCCGCACCATCATCATCAATGACCATGCAAAGGTTCCCTAGCATGGATAATATTACTCGAAAAGGCATTATGACAAATGCCAATGGTTTTCCACCGCACTCACGGCGAGCAGCCTCTTGGAGTGGAAGCAACTTTAGTAATGCATTAAGTCCTCCTAGTGAGGCCGAAATCAGTTCTTTTGGGGAGGCATTGGGAATGCCTCCATCTTTGTTTATGCCTGGTTCAATGAATGGTAGTTTTGGGGATGAGCTACATGAGGTAGATCTTTGAACCAAGACTTGTCAAGATGTAAATATTAAAGTTTTGCTCCTGCAATCATTGAATACAATACTCCTGATATTCCTGCTCCTGCATCTTCCAAGTATAGGACAAAATGGCAGCACGCGCCGGTACTGGTTTGGTTAAAATGGAAACACAAATATGTTCTTTTTCCTCTAAACATCTTGATCCCGCCTCCCATTTTTTTTTATTGTATTTTGAAATTCAGTTGCTTATTTAGTTTTATTATTAGGTTTCATCTGTACTTCCCAGGGTTCAAGGAGCCGGGGAATTTTTTTGGTTACTGAAAAGCAACAAAAGCCTGAGAGCAGGCACCATTGTACAGTAATTTGTTCATTTGTTGAAGAATAGAAATATTTCTCGAGGTGAAAGATTAGGAGTAAACTGCAAAGGGATCCCCCCCAAGGGTAAAAAGGATTGTGTACTGATTTGCTAAAAAGAAAAAATGTTCGCTCTTTTGTATTGCTAGCTACATTTGTATGATATCAATGAGATGCTCTAGAAGGATTTTCAGCTGAAACCAAAGTTTGAATTTTTACATTAACTGCTTGTTATTAAGAAACCAAAGAATTTTTTTCTAGGTACTACTACTTTCCCATAAAGAAACAAAGATAGATCGTAGAGCTAATTGAGTATTTGTTCAAATGTTATGTATGATGGTTAAGACTGTTGTAGGTTGCAAATTTAAATGATGCATGTTAATTAAGGACTGTTGGTGTTCGGAAGCTGTTGACAGTTGCGAGTCAGAGAGGATTTAGATTGCTTAATATTTTCCAGGATCTGGAGTTAAAAGTCAAAACTCTTTTCACTCCTCCCTATTTTAAGTGTTTCCCAAATGAGTTTTTTTTTCTTAAAAAGTGTTTCCCCAATTGAGTCATCATAATATTTTGCTTTTGAATTTTTTTTTTGTCCTTTTGGTACAGACTTCAAAATGAAAGATAAAGCTAATAATCTGTAAGATGTTTAGCTAAACTCAAAAAACTCCAAAGTGTTTAAATGCAAATTAAGACTAAAACATTATGTGAAATACATATAAAAAAAGTTTTAAACGTGAGAATGCACTTACATATAAATTTAATAGTAAATTCATTTTACAACAAAATTAAATGTTACAAATTCTAAATATTTTAAAATTCAATTTCAATATACCTTTTATTTTCTTTACAAAAAAACAAGGAAAAGGGTAGCTAACTAGTCTTCAGCAATCGCTCTATAAAGCAGATGAGATCTCTTAACATAAAAACTTTAAATGAGAAAGGAAAAGAAAGAACCTCAAAACTGCTTTAAAAAATATCAAATCTAAAACTGGTTGGACCACTAAAATTCAGCTGAACCAGGTGTCCTTGGGAAAGGTATTGCATCTCTTATATTCTCAATTCCAGTGGCGAACTGCACTAGCCTTTCAAACCCAAGTCCAAAGCCCGCATGAGGAACTGGCAAAGGATAAATCAATAGATTATGATGAATATCCTAAAATTGGATTTTTTTTATAAAGGTAAATGCAATTAAATGGTCATTACACAAAAATCATGAGAACATCTTTTCCTGCACATCTCCACTCGCACTTCACCTCTATAACATACACATCAGTTCATCATCCCTCCATGATATAAGTCTAAGGGGTTGGAATTGGCTAACTATCTCTTGTGAGCTGATATTACCTTGCTATGTGCCAGAACCTAGACAGAGACTCAGCATGCTACAAGTAGAGTAGTGATAAGAAGAAATTACAAGGCTGGGCCCTCAAGAACTTTGTGGCAGGGAGCATTCTAAAACTAGTTACCACTTTTTTGGAGGGCTGATGTGGTTGCTGCTAGGCTTGATCCACCCCTCAACAAAAAACTAAAAAGTTGAATCTCTATCATCAGTTTATGTAATCCTTAGTGTGAATACAGTACATCCATATGCCTCCCCCGCATGTCTGAATTTTGTTTGCTAGTATTTATAGGACCATTCCCCTTCTATATAATTGAAAGGCCTGTGTTGCCAAACATTCTTAGCAAATATTGTTTCAACAAAAGAAAACAAAATCACCACATCACCTTTAAGCAAGATTAAGCGCCTTTGCACAAGTACAGCCATAATGTTTTAAAACTACCTTTTATTACAGTGTTGAGATGATGTGGACGCAGAGTGGCTGGTTGAAACCCTATATGTATTCTTTCCTAAACCTGTCCCTTTTTCCACTAAACTGGCATTCCTGACCTGCCCCTACGCTTTATAAAGGCCTTTAACCCGTCCCATTAGTGTTGGTTTGACCAGGTGATCCAACACTCACTCCTTAGTATCCCAAATTTAGAGACAGGTATTAACTTCATTCGCACAGAAGAAAAAAATATCACACAAAAATAAGAAGACAGAAATTAAATTATAGTAAGAGTCTAAGACAACACTACAGTGAAAAAAAAAAGAAAAGAATAGTAAATTGCAGACTTTGAACTATTCTCAGGGTCAGCAGCTATTATAAAAGTTTATGAGAAAGATCTCTAACCTGAACCATAACGATGCAGATCAAGATACCACCAGTAGCTCTCCTTATTAAGCTTTAGCTCATCTAAACGATTTTCCAGATAATCAAGTCGTTCTTCCCTTTGGCTTCCACCAATGAGCTCACCAACCTAACAAATGTAAACAAGAAAAGTAACTACAACGAACTCACCAACCAAGGAAAAGAATATAACAAAACATTCTTATAGAAGAGCATTAGATATGTTCGTAAAGAAACAGACGCATCACATACATCATCTAAACTTATCCATTGAAACATAAAGCAAAAAGGATACAGTAGCATGAATTTAAGAATCATAATAAATTTGTTGGCAACTATAAATGAAGAAACTTAATATTTACCCGAGGTACCAACATATCCATTGCTGCTACAGTCTTCCCATCATCATTTTGCCGCATATAGAACGCTTTGATTTCCTGAGAATTTTACATTAAAGGACTTCAGGCATTAAACACTGAAAGCAAATAAAATTCCAACATCGAGAAGAGTGATGAGTGACAAATTGCATGCCTTTGGATAGTCCCTGATTATAACAGGGCATCCATTAAATGCCTCTTCAGTTATGTACCGTTCATGCTCACTTTGCAAATCACATCCCCATTTCACCTGTAAAAGAAACCAAGAGTCAGAAATATTAAATAGACATAACTATCCATACAAACTCGTAAGAGGATTATGTCTGATAGACATGGCTAAGACACAAATTTCAGTATATTCATGACCGGGGAGTGGTTATCTTCGAATTTAATTTAAAATGAACTAAAAAAAGATGATACAAGAAGAGGTTTTATAAAGGTTTGAACAAAAAATAAACATGCGATACCGGAAATTCAAATTTCTTCTCTGCTTTTAGAAGAAGTTCAATTGCATCAGTATAAGTCAACTGCACAAAGTCTTTATCAGCCACATCCTGTTAACCAAATAAAAGTCATCCACATATCAGTACAATAACATTGCCAGTAATGATGTTAAACTCAATAGAAGGGGAGAAAAAAATCTAGAACATCAAATAATGTCTAATAACCCCTCCCAGCTCAGTTCAGAAGAAAAGGTAAGGTTAAAATACACTAGAGTTCATACATTCAGTCGATTAATGATCCCTTTCTCGATCCAAGTGTTGAAAAATTCCATGTCTTCCTTGCAATTATCAAGCACATGCCGTACCTTCCATGAAAACAGCAAATGTCAAAATAAATCCACTCAGAAAGATAACACTAAAGAATTTCATTGTGTGTGCCTATGAGCTTCTGAGTGTACAGTGTAGCAACAGAGAGATGAATTCACCAATAGAAGTGAAAAGTAACATACCACATACTGGAGATATGCAGTTGCACAGGCCATGTCATCATTCAGATCAGCAAAAGCCAGTTCTGGTTCAATCATCTAAACAAAAGAAGGAATAAGTTCTAGGAGACTATTTAGTAAGGCAGAGGCCAAATGCACAAAAAAGGGAGAAGGATGTGAAGTCGAGTCGAAAGTAAAAATTTTCAAGGCTAAACCAAGAATGCTTACCCAAAATTCAGCCAAGTGCCTAGATGTGTTTGAATTTTCTGCTCGAAAGGTGGGTCCAAATGTATAAACCTGACAAAGTATAAGTACAGTGTTATATCTCAATTGTTACCTTCCCATTTTGAATTAATATGAGAACAAGCAGAAGAGGTATACATCTGAAAGAGCAGTAGCATATGTTTCAGCATTAAGTTGACCTGAAACTGTCAGGAATGCTGGTTTGCCAAAAAAATCCTGGCACACGAAAATAGGAAATAAGAATTATATTCGTTGCATTAAAAAACGCTACTGATTTTTGAGAGAGTTGCAAACTGCATCCAATGCAATTTCAGACATAAAGACAGAGATACACAAATGACAAAATTGCAGCACAAGAAAAGTTTACAGGTACATTTTCAGAGAAATGTCTTATGAACTAATTTATCAATTGCATAGATGATGCACACCGAGTAAGTTATAAAACCATATACAGTTGGCTGCCTCTCTGCATTAGAAGAGCCTTGAAATGCAAAAGTAAGTACTTCCATTTATAAGAGGTTAAAAATTTTAAAATTGGAAACAGAGTGAAGTAAATCTAACTCACCTGTGACCAATCAATTAATCCATCCTTTGTACTTGGAATGGCACCCACAGGAGAATCAGTGGCTTCTCTGGAGCTTGGAATCTATCAATTAAGAAGAACTTAATGAATCATAAAGATATACGAAAAGCCATAACATAGTGGTATCATAATTGCTAAGGGGTTCTTACTGAAACCATTCCATGCGCAGTGGGATTACACATTTAAATCAACAAATTGACATGAAATAAAAAAGCTAGAAAATAATTGAAAATATAATAAGAATATATTCCCTTTAAGCCTAGATGCTCCACATACAGACATGGACAATAACAGCTAAGTGCTAAACTTCTCACATAAAAAGTTGTTTAAAGGAATCATGTATTAAATTTTAACTATTAAAACCTGACAAGAAAGAAAAAAATAAAGTCATTATAGCTACGGTTCGTACCAAAGTAGTAACACAGAATTGTTCACCAGCTCCTTCACAATCTGAAGTTGTAATGATAGGACTTGAGATCCACACAAAACCATTTTCTTGGAAAAACTTATGCGTTGCATAAGCCAAAGCATTCCTCACTCGTGCAACCTAAAAGGAAGTTGCAGCATCAGAAGAGAACAGTCAAATAGATAAACAAACAAGCTAATAAAATTACCATAGCCTCATCTGGAAGGCAATACATTCAACCAAAAAATAGAAAAGGAAACACTGCAAAAAAACCATGCTCAGCTAATAACAAGTAAAAGTTACAACAGATATGATAGATAATGCCTTGCACAAATTATGCCAACAGTATAAATAAATCAATATAAAGTAACTAGAGATGATAATGAACAAGCAGAAGAATCATACTGCACCAAATGTGTTTGTTCTAGGACGAAGATGAGCTTTAGTTCTCAAAAATTCTCGGCTGACGCTTTTCTTTTGAATGGGATAGGAAGGATCACTTTTTCCAACCTACCAAAAACACAGGATGCATGTAATTAGTACAAAGATTATACTAGAAGTTTAAAAATCATTTTTAATTTGGTAAAGAAGCTTATTTAATAACCCAGCGGAGGAACATGCAGTAACATTAATGCAATATAACACACTCTTTGTCCATTTTTCAAAGTCTAGTCATGAAAACAGGATAGTGAGGAAAACTAATTGAAGATAAAAGAGGGAAGGAATCATGAAGTAGCAATGTGTAATGCAGCATGATGGGTGAAAATGTATTAACTTAACAATTGTCTCCTTCTCTACTAAATTTAAGTCCAAAGGAATAATAATTTTCAGATTCCACAAAGCAACTTCGACAGTTTGTTGATGTAGACCATTTGAGTGAATTCTCAAGGCAAAATAGATGGATAAACTACTACATTTCACAATAATCAACTTCAACAAGATAAGAGGGCAAGTCTAACGTACCACAACAACTTTGTCAACCTTCAATTCCACTTTCTGCTTTGATCCTTGGCTAGCCACCAAAATTCCTTGCACCCATATGGATGCACCAGTTGCAATCAAGCCAGATTCCACCTAGAAGCTTGAAACATGTAAATAATTGACAACAAAGATAAACCCCAAATACAAATAGACAATTTCACTTTTGCACAACACATCGAATGTGATAGGAATGAAGCATCCACACTGCAAAAAAGTGCTAAGAAACTGTAACAGATTAATAATGTCTTTAAAAAAATTTAAAATATCAATACTGAAATGGAAAAAACAAGAATTTTTTAAATTAAAATTTATGGATAAGAAAAGTTAAACATAATTATTCGTTCTGACAGTACCTGATCGTAACCTTCAGCATCTGAATTCATCACGCATTGCATATTTGAAAGGCATGAACCATCATTTACCTATAAAATATAAAAACAATATCATCCACAGAAATTAATTGAAAAACAAAAAAAAAAGAAAGGAAAATTTTTTTCGTTGTAACTTCAAGGAATGTAACGCTGCTTTGAACCCGGAGAGTCCGAACCCAACCCATAACCACTAGAGTCTGCCCGACCCGATCCAAACCTTCATCGGGTCCTCCTTTTATGTGGGCGATTTTCAATTTCTGCCTGAACTCGCCGACTGTATTCCCAGTTTCACCGACTTTCTTTTCTAGGAATTCTATTTTTGCCCTTTCTCCAGACTGCAGCGCAGGGGAAATAACGGGGCGGAAGCATCGTTTACGAGGAATGGTTGAGGGGAAGGGTCGGCGAGGAAGTGGCGGGAAAAGGCGAGGCGTTGTTAGGGTTTGGGAATAGAAGGAAAGGAAACGGAGTATAGAGTAGGATTTGAACCGGAGAGGAGTGACCGGTGCAAAAGCAGCAGCCGCCATTTCGCACTACTCTTTCCTCGGCTTTGGATTGCGCTGTTCGTTTGTTGCTGTGCTTTTAACGTATACTTTTTCTTGACCGTTTATTTTATGCTTTAAAAAAAAAAAAAAAACCCATCAATGCTGTGAGTGAAACAAACCTGAGCCAAAGCCAAATTATGGTGGGCCAACATGGATCTACACGTGTTGGGCCAGAAACTCCAAATGGGTTTGGAATGTTCGAAGTTTCTGGACCAAAAATCCAAATTATTGATAATAATAATTTTTTTGAAATTAAATAAAATAAATCAAGTTCGTTCATAACTCCTATTTTATTAACATTTTATTCTTATCTCATGTACAGAATATATAAGAGAATATAACATTTATTACTTTTAAATGTAAAATTAAAATTTTGAAATAAAAAATTTAATGTAAACTTTAACTCATTTTTATTTTTAATAAAAATATTTTGATGAAATAAAAAATTTATTTACAAATTAAATAAAATTTATTGATATTTATAATAAAAAATTTAAAATAATAATTCAAAAATATAATAAACATATATATTTACTTTCGTCATTTCAAAATTCTTAGGTGCTTATATATATTATTGTTATTAGATTGTTACTTAATGAAAATTATTTTAGAACAAATACTTGAATCCATTTAAAAAGGATTTTAATATAATAAACAGATTATAGAGAAAAAAAAACTAAAAAAAAAAAGGAAAAAACTAGAAATTTCCACTTGTCAGTACCAGAGAAGCCATCACGCTAAGCACGGAGTTCTGGGAGTTGTACCATAAAATTCCCTCTCCCTGTTCTTTGCCATTTGGCCTTTCCATCGCCCGCCCTCTCCCTTCTGCTATAATTCATTCCAGAAGCTTGCCTCCGGGTCAAGTCTGCTATCCTCCAAAACCTTTAATATTTTTTTTTTCCGATTCCAATACGCAACAGTCCATATACTATCCATGGACCTCTCTTCTTCTCTTCCAGAATCACAGCAACGGCTGCCTAATCATGATCATCAACAATTGCATAACCAATCAACCCAATCTTGTTACTACCCCCAACAAAACCAACAACAACCACCTCAACATTACTATTCCTATAATGGTCCTCCTGGTTACGCTTATTATCAAGTGCCACATCAGCAGAGTCTTGAATCAGTTGGAGTTTCGGTTAATACCATAGCGCGAATTGCGGATTCTGTTTGGACGACGGCTCAGGTGGGACTCAACCCGGTGTCTGCAGCCGCAGTGGTTGCCCTGTCGCAGTTGGCGCAATTCCAGCGGACAGCAACGGCTGGAATGCACCCCTACTTTGCGGCGCCGCTGCTGCACCATGGACCGACTTTAATGCCTTCGCCGCCGGTACGGTTATTCGATTCTATGTTTCATTAATTGTTATTCTGTTTCTGGTTTCATTCTTTAGAAATTTCATGCTTTTATTTGTATAACTTGCTTTCAAAAATCATGCCTCTACTTTTTTCTTTCGTTAATAATTTTTCGTTTTCTGTACAATTTATTTTGGTAACTTTACACTATATTGGGTACCGTATTAGAGTTTAGAAGCCATGGAAGTTCTATTTTTGGCTTTAAACGTTTCCATTTATAGGTGGAATAAAGTTTTTGACTTTATAACCCTTAATGAATAAAAATTTGGCCTTGTTGAGTGATAGACGACTGCATCTTTAGTAAATGGTAATCTTCCTACACTCCAATTTCATTTTTGAACTTACCTGTTTAAATATGGAGTTAGATTGTTCTGAAGGAAATGCTAAATTTTAGGTGAAATTTGTAGTTAGCTCACTTAAGGTGAAAAAGGTATTGGTTTACACTTGGTTTCGTTAAAAGACTTATGTGTTTGCATTGCACGAATAGATAAGGTTGGAATTCTGCTTTTAATAAATAAGAGACTGAGAAATCCTTTCAGAGCAGGGGCCAATGCGGTGGGGTGAGTGGGTGAACTTCCCATTGCACTCCTAAAAGGGGCTTAACCATTGGATTGACCTATGAACTTCTGCTTTAGCCGAGTCTAATAAGCCAATTATGAGCTTGACCCTTTTTCTGAAAGCATGCTTGTCTGATAACCTGCTACTGCTAGTGACCATTTCTTTCAATTAATCTCTAATAGTTGCCTTCAATTTTTTTGAATTTTGAGAGAATGTCAAACAGTAGGCTCAATCATTTCACTCGCCAAATAGGATAATTTGAAGCCACTATATTGTCAGTTCATCATGGTTATGAATTCTTGGAGTCCTCTTTGGCTTTGGAACGAATAGATATATATTTTTTGGTTTCTATGTTTTGTTTCTAGCAACTGAAACAATGGTTTAATGTGGTCTAAAACTGTGTGGATCCTGGCAGAGGATGCTATTCTAACAGGGTTGCATGATTACTCTATCATGCTGGTTGGGATTGAGAAGTGTTTGTAAGATAGCTTTGTATTTTGCCATTGCAAATATTTAGACCTGTGTTCTTATGGTTAAGTAAAAATGTCAGTGAATTTGAATTCTAGACTATTCTTTCTTGGTGAACTTAAGGAGTGATTTTCAAATGCACTGTTGATAGAAAAATTGTAACTGCAGATTTTTGTCCCACAAAGGTAAAAAGACTTTATCATTGGTGAATATCAGCACATTAGGAAGTCATTTATACAAATATCATCATAGAGTCTAGGGTGGTTGAAATATTGTGAGGAACTGACCATGAGAATCTTTCTTCCACAGAAGTTAATTTCTTTTTGATGAATTCAGAGAAGTTAAATCACCACTGTAATTCATCCTCCACTTTACTTTCTGAAAAGTGAAAACCATTATGTTTGGAATTCCATCAAAAGCTGCTGTGTAATGCTCTGTGACGCCATTTTTTGTTCATGTTGGATCAAGCAACCATTTAAGACATGAAGAAATTTATGCTTCTTACTTAATCATATCTATTATGATGAATACATTGTTAATTAATCTTGATTTGTGTAGGTCTTTTCCCCATGACTTTAAACATTATTTATCCTTCTTTAAGTAATGAGCATTGGCTCGACTGATTCTTTATGTTCTTGAAAACCTTTAGAACCTGTTTTGCAGGCTAGTGGGTCTCCATATAATAGTGGTGGTAGAGAAGGCATTAGATCCTTCAGACGTCATGGCAGGGGATATATTGGCCAGTGCTCTCCCAAGACTGGTGACCATGAAACAGGAAGTGGTGAGGGCAGAGGTGGTCCTCAATGCTTCAAACAACATGGAGCATCATCAGCCTCACAGCAAGAGCCGTACAATGAGAATATAAAATCTACAGATAAATCAGAACCCCTGGCTGTTTTACCTAAAGAAACTGCTCAAACTGCAGTGCCTCCCAAGGCATCTCGGTCTATACCGATGGTGGAGAAAGTTCGTTCAAGCAGACGGCCACCACAGGGTGCATGGTGTGCGCTTTGCAGGGTTGAGTGCACCAGTTTGGAAATCCTTGAGCAACACAAGAATGGAAAGAGGCATAAAAGGAACCTGCAGAAAAATGAAGAGTCAAAGATTGCTGTCAAACCTGGGATGGAAAAACAGAATGGGAAGAAACCTACAGCCAAGCTTGAGAATGAAGGAACTCAGCAGCTCAACAGTGCCCAAGAAAATGAGGAGAAAAAGCCAGTAGAATCTGTTGGTGTTGAAAATTCTGTGGAGCCTATACAACAGATTAATGGAGAGAAGAAACATATTGCAGCCTTTGTGGAAGAAACTCCTAGGATTGATTGTTTTGACAGCCAGAGGCTTGGAATGAAGAGGAAGATGCAAGGTGGTCAGGAAGGAGAGTGCACGAAAAGTTTAGAAGCTCCAAGGCTGAAAGTTGGACCTTGCAAACGAAAGGTTGTAATTCCTCTTATCTGTGACCTGTGCAATGTGAAGTGTGATACTCAAGATGTTTTTGACTGCCATCTTTCTGGGGAAAAACACACTGCTAAGCTTAAACAATTTGGGCCTGTGGGACTTCAAGTTCTTTACCCCTCTAACCCAACTGCAAAACCCCTTTTGCTTCCTCAAAGCGATCAACAGCCTGTTCGTGGCTCACCTGGTTCACATCTTGCAACAGAGGCTTACATACCTCCACAAACTCACAAAGCAGCACCAGTAACATCAGGTTTGAATCTCCAGAATCAACAAAATCCCAACCAGATTGCTGCTGAGAGTGCTAGCATAGTGCGCAGCTGATTCTTGATACCGCTCAGCTACAATGAAGTGGCCGTGTCTATTCAGTCAAACTAGCTTTAAGAATGTTAATTCAGAGTCTGAAAAGGGAATTATTTGCTATACTTCATAGCAGAATTACAGGACCCAGTTGCTTGGTCCTATGGTCTTGAATTTGCTGGTGATAATGACATCAGACCTGAAAGCAAATGAAGGCAGGTTGAGCTCTGATGCATGCTTGTAAACTTTTAACTCATTTATCTCTGCTTATGCAAATACTTACTACTTAAAAAAAAAAAAAAATTCTGAGAGAATGTAAAATTTTTTACACTCATATTAGGATTGGTTTTCTTCAGTAATTTTGTTTTACAAAAATCAATTTAGAAACAAGGCTGATGTTTAATCCATATTTAAACATCTTAAAATTCCCTTCTCTGTTTGGCTCTTCTCCTCAGATGTTTCTGACATATACATATGTCTTATTCTTAGCAAGCATGTGGGAAGTGAAAGATGTGAACACGAAATAAAGGGTAGTGTAGTGTTATATACTTTCATATTAGTTTTTCAATGCAGCATGCACTATGTTGATCTCATTCCTTACTTCCATTGAAGCATTTATCTTCATTTCTGTTTAACTTTGAATAAATTGGTTTAAACAAAAACTGTAAAATCTACAAACCCAAAAAGGGATTCGTTTTAGATGCTCCTGTTAATGGCTTGATTCGTTATGTAGGCTTTTGGTTAATGAAATTGAAGCCAATCCTTTTCAATGGAAAAAAAAAAATTTAAACTCCACGATAATGAAAAATAAAATATAACGCTTTAATGGTATTAACATTAAAAAATTATCTAATATATTGTACAAAATTTTTGAATTTCACAAGATTAAAAATGCTACTTCATATAATAACAAAAAAGACATAAATAATATTTAATTTTCGTTCATAAATTTAAAAAAATTCGTCATGTATCAAATGATAAAATTTTTTGTATTTAATATATTTGGTGTATCTTTTAAAATTATTCAAAACAAATTTCTTAATTTTTCCTAAAAAATTGGAGTATTAGAATATTGTAATAAATAATATATTGTTGGAAAATATAAATCTGGAAAAAAAAAAAAAAAGAATGGAAATTCGAAAATACCATCCTTCCAAATTCTTAAGTGGAGGGGGCAAGATTTTTTGAGATATTTTAATCTTTTTATCCTACAAACAAAAAGGACAAAAAGAAAGATCTAATAAAGTAGTCTACCTCTCAAGCAAATCTTAACCGGTGGATCCTGACCCGGAAGTCATATCGCTTGCACCGCCTGTTAGCTCTCCATTCCAATTCATCGCAACCAAAATCCCTCGAAAACAAAACAAAATTAGACGTTACCTATATAGAGAGACAGAAGAATCGAAGTTTCTGATAGCAAAAATGGCAGACCACTTTGAGGATTTAGACCAACTTCTTGATAGTATGTTTCTTTGTCTAAAATCTTTGTTTAATTTTTTTTCCCTTAATTTTCTGTTTCTTTAGCTTCTGAAATTTGAACCCTTTTCTTTTCAGGTGCTTTGGATGATTTCCAGACTCTCAACCTTACCACTCCTCCTCAAAGGTACTCTCTTTTTCTCTCTCTGAATGTATTTTTATATGGAAAATATTAATCTGTTTTTTAAAATTTTGAATACGCTATTTGTTTTAGGTCCAAAATTTTGCCCCCAAGCTAAAATTCCTTCCTTTTTCTAGCCTTTTTCCTCAAAAGCTAGGTATTTTATTAATATCTGGGATGTTAACTCTGGTGCTTTGCCTAGGTTAAGTTTTTGTTACAATTTCTTCGAAGCATTTAGCTTTATATTTGGTTAGTAGGGCAGGAGGAGGAGATCCTGAAGAAAAGAAGCAAGAATCTGGTTCTTTACCAAGT
This sequence comes from Durio zibethinus, assembly GCF_002303985.1. Next base: position 2,336,231 of record NW_019168381.1, read on the forward strand.
GGGGTTCAAGGGTTAGGAATGGGATTACCTGACTTGAAAAGCAAGAAAAAGGGAAAGCAAAAGGTTTCCAGGGAATCTCATGTCACAGAGGCTCTTGATAAACTGAGAGAACAGACCAGAGAGACTGTAAAAGGATTGGAATCAATGTCGAAACCTGGCGGAGATGATTTCGGTAAGGATGCAATGATGGAGGATTGGGTCAAGCAGTTTGAGGAGCTTGCTGGGTCTCAGGTATATTTGCTTGAGTGTTTTCATATTCCTTTTAAGATTTTGTTTATCTCTCTTATAATTTTTTCGTATTGTTGTTTTGTTTTGTGGAATGTCAGGTAGATATTGCACACTGCAGTTTGGTTTTTGCTGTAGTTTAGTTTTGGCTCATTAGCTTTAAAATTTAAAATTTACTACTGAAGCAGGTCCTGGTTGATCCTTGAGTTGGAATTTGACTATTACTATTACATTTTAGAAGGAGACTTTATTCCAATATTTTTTGAAAAAAAAACTTGTAGCATTTTATCCAGTCAATTGAGTGACATTACTGTTCTTGAACATTGACCATCAACACTGGATACTGCTTTCTAGTACTGAGTCGATAATCAAGACAGTTTGTTTGTCTCCTTTCTTTTTGTTTGGTGGGGTGGGACGGTGGGTTGTTTTGAAAGAGGCATGAAAGAAATGAGACTTTGGCATTTTTCTCTCTCATGAACGCTTCTAATTGATGCCACCTTTCTTGTGCTTGCTTGATTTTGTTCTGAGCATTTGAGAAATGTGCATTATATGGCTTACATCATATAGGAGTATGATGTGTCCTCTATATCTGCTCCCAGTAAAAGTGCCTCAAACTCATGAAACTTTGAAATAATCTCCACTGGCCACTTCTGAACGCACCTCCCACCCGCCTAAAAACATTCCCTGAAAGAAAAGGGCAGCATGTGTTGATACATATTACATGAGATTCAGTCAAGGGGCTTTGTGTGTATAAATGATTGCCCCTTTGTTGCAAGGGAGCAGGCATTGGGAAAAGCCCTAACAAAAAGGTTTGGTTTAGGGAGGGGATCATTGTGTTTTAGCATGCATCACTCTCAAAATTTCACATGCTTGGCAATCCTAGCATGTTATATGTCCAAAATAGATAGATTTTCATTGGGTAACCTGTCCTATTTGAGTTGCATCTGAAACTTTTAAATTTGTTGAGTTATATAGCTAATTGAGTCATTTAGTGATAAATAGCATTATAAGTTACTGATTGTTGTATGCAATCTTGCATGGACAAGCATATTCCTCATTCATGCTTACATATGGGCATTTATTACTTTAAACAATCAAGGGCATACATTTATTTATATGCATATCTTATTTTCTAATATGTTGGTCATAGTCTCAGCTAGGGCTGTAAACGAGCCGAGTCGAACCGAATAGTGAGAAGCTCGAGCTTGAGCTCGACTCACAACTCGGGGCTCGATACTCGACTCGAGCTCGATCGAGTTTTATTTTTGAAGCTCGATTAATATGTAAAAATAAGCTCGATTCGTATACTCGACAAGAGTTCGATTATTCATGCTCGAACTCGAACTCGACTCGAAATATTTTATTAATTAAAATAATAAAAATATATTTAAATATAAAAGCTCGATTAGGCTCGCGAGCTACTCGAGTCAGATATAAGAATACTCGAATTCGGCTCGATCGATAAGTCGAGCTACTCGAGCTCGAGCTCGATTCGACAATAATCGAACCGAATTCGAGTTTTTTTCGAATCGAACTCGAGTAGCTTACGAGTACTAATGTATCATTTACATCCCTAGTCTCAGCCTATGTTATCAATTTATTTAGGTTTTAGGTTTTATTAGTAGCATATGCGAGTGAATGGGTACTTAATTATTCCTTTGTTTTGACCAGGACATGGAATCGATTGTAGAGACTATGATGCAACAACTTTTGTCTAAGGAGATTCTTCATGAACCCATGAAGGAAATTGGAGAAAGATACCCACAGTGGTTAGAGGAGCATAAAGCTAGTTTGAGCAAAGAAGAATATGAACGTTACTCCCACCAACATGAACTGATAAAGGAGCTTAATGGTGTTTATGAAAATGATCCTAATAACTTCACCAGGATTGTTGACCTCATGCAAAAATGCAAGAGTGTGGTCAGCCACCAAATGATATTGTGCAAGAGCTTGCTCCTGAATTTGATCTATCCAATCTGGCCAGCTGTAAGTGCTCTTTCTTTTGCAGCAATCTAAACCAACCATTCATTTGTAATATTCTGCTTTTTGTCCAACCTACTAGTCTGCGTGTCCTTTATTTATGAAAATTATAGTTCCTTTTCCTTTAGTTTTAAATTTTGGTGAAGGCCCAATTAGCAGGATAAAATGACCTGGGATTGTTTCCAAAGGATCACCATACGGTATCTCGAATCATGAATCAATTGTTGGAGTTGTTGATCTGTGGAATTTTGGGAATTTGGTATGATGTTGGTGGCACTATGGGGTCTCAGATCAGATGTTAGTGGGGTAGAATGGCCTGCTTTTGGTTTTAAGTCTCCTAGCCAAAAGGTGTTCAGTCCTTGATTTTACTTCCCCCAAAACTACAGCAGACACTTGAGGATTTTCTCTGTTCCAAATTAGCTTGACTGAGATATTACTCATTGTAGCAATGTAATACATGTGCTTATTTAGAGATTGCAGTTTCTATTTTACTGTTGCATGAATTTTTCTGTTATTGGTTTGACGTACAAAGCATTTGCCTAGTGTTCATGGCTAACAAACACTTTTACTCTTGCAGATCCCCAGAGATGCTCGATTCACAGCAAAACTGTTGTATAATGTGAGGCAAATATCCTGTTGCAGACTATGTTTTCTTCTATTTAATAGATATTCTTTTAATGTTTCGGGAAAATAAAGTAGCTTTCCTTTAACTTCTAAGTTATTTGATCCTTCAAGAAATTAGATGATCAATATTTTGAGCCTAGTCTCTTGTTAAGCATATGTATGATTATGGGAAAAGAGGTTTATGAATTATGAACAAGGTTCAGTGTGCAATTTGCTTGGTGATTCTTTAAATGACAGAAACAAATATTCCCCCCCGGCATAACTAAGAATTTCTCTGGATAAATGTATTAAATTTTAAAGAATCAATTGAATGAAAGAACATCGTGTCATTACAATATGTAAGTTGATTGCTTATTAAATTGAATTGGATTAATGAATTGGAATATGGAAATGGAGTTTGTCGTCTTCGGCTAAGCGTCCCAGGGTGCAATCCAGTGTCTCCCATTGACAAAACTTTTGACTAGAAACGGATGGGCTGCATCGAAATCCAGTTCCTTGGCCCATGACACTCCACGAACGGCTGCAGCTCCAGGACCCCAGCATTTATACACCCCGAAGAACACGGTCCTGCAAAGGGAACAAAACAAAGGCATTGCCAATTTGACTCAATTATATCAAAATTCAATCATTTCTCTTTTATGTCTGCCTATATTGGATAATCTATCATGTTGGTATCTTTGATTTCTTCTATCTTTATGTTTTGTTGACTATGGAACGTATTAGGATCATCCACTCATTACTATTGACTAATGAGAATCAGATCTTGCCCTTGTTATTTATTTGGGTCCTACAAGGGGAGGGAACGTACTTATTTTTGTTGCTGACATGGTCCCAGTCGTCCCAGCCACCATGAGCAACCAGGTCATCGAAGTAAGTGTAAGCATAGACAATCCTCGAGTATTGACCCATGGCTCGTCCCACATATAGCGGTCCAGTACCTGTAACCTTGCAACTCACAAAAGCGAAGCCTGTCTTCTCATCTGGTGAGTTTCTGTCGTGGGCCGCAATGGATCCGAATCTTGTGGCTATTGAGTGTAGTTCACAATCCTGAACAAGCAACCGAACCGTGAGTGAACATAAACACTGTACTAAAATACTAACAAGGAAAATATTTTTAAAAAATGAAAAGATAGAGAGAGAGTTCTCAAACAGATTATGCAGCTGTTTGCTCTTTGATTCGATGAAGATGGCTGAAGTAAAGAAGAGATGTTGCCATGCTTATGAAAAATGGTTTCTGCAGTGTAAGATGTTAATGCCATTGCAAAGCTGGATTGAATTATAATTGCAATGTCACGAGGAAAGAGGTCAAACCCAATATTTTAATTTAGGCTCTCAAGCATTTAAACCATCAATTTGGTGGCGAGTTAGTGTTTACTCTTTTAATTATGATTCTTTACTTAGTATTTGGCAGCCCTCTTTTGGCAAGTTGGGTACCACTACCTTCTGACAGACAAAAACGTCTGTTGATGAGAGAAAGGTCTCTTCCTTTTTCAGCTTTACGGACAAGAGAGTCAGACTTGCTATAGAATAATGCAACGTCCTTTTTCATTTATCAACTTATAAATTTTGAATATGGAAATTCTCTTCAGAAGTCACGAGCATTTACTGTACTAGTATTTGTTTTTGCATGGTAGACAGGATATATTCAAAATAAAAGTTCTTACTTTGTACATGGAGCGACCGTTTCCAAAGATGAAGTCAATTGAACCTTCGATATAACACTCCTTGAAGTAATGACGACCAGCATCATCACAAAGAGTGTCTTGTGCACCGTAGAATCCACAGCCAGAAAAGTATGCCTTGTCGCCCGATATGCGAAACGCCACTGCTTGCCATCCTTGCATTCCTGGCATGGGTGCCGGTGCTGTATTCTACAAACACACAAAGCTATTTTGAACCAAAAAAATGATACTATATGGTACTCAAATAAAAATCAATAAATACCGACAAATAAAGTCACATGCAGCATTAAGAAGAGAAATATATGGCATATTTAATGTTTTCAGAGCAATGCTAGTAGAGAGGTGATCTCTGGTACTTGCACTTTGTCCTTTCATTATTGTTAATGTGCTGGGAAATTTTGTGTTTAATGATTTGAAGTAATATGTTGTTTAGTTGTACGGTGCTAATTATATTTACCTTGAAGCTGATATTCCTAGCAGAGAAATAATTAGCATACACAGTGACAGAAGCAGTTTGATAAGTACGCAACTGTTGGCCGTTGGCCCCACGATCACATGCTCTATCATGCCACTCAATGAATGTCACGTCTCTCCCAGCGCCCTGAAACGTGATGTATGGCTTTTTCGCAGGCACCACCACCTTCTCTCTGCACCGCCACCACACCAATATCAAGTATCATCAGCATTTTGAAAGTGAAGACAGTGTTTGACGTGTGTGTTTAGATTTTTTCTAAGAATATTTCTCTTCATTTTTTAGCATAAATCGATGCTTTAAAGGCTCTTAAGATAAGGCAGAGAAATTAAATAAAGTGTATAATTACATGTAATATCCAGGGCTGATTTTGAATTAGAACGTTCTTTCTATTATTCTCCGGGACTGCATCAACGGCATCTTGGACTGACCGGAAGTGACCTGATCCATTAACGTCAACTGTAATCCTCCGGTGACCGATGGGTCCAATCCACTTATGGTGGTGCCTTGTTGAGTTGGTTGTACAAGCTGTAGCATTGACGACTGAGCTCGTTGCAACTGATATTAATGGCTGCGCAGGACAGAAGAAGGAAGTGAAAGCGAAGAAAAAACAAATGAAGGAACTAAAAACTCCATTAAATAACTCTAAGTAGTCAGAGAATAGAAATGATGAAACCAGAGAGAGACAGGGTGATACAATCATGCAAATGTAAAGAATTTTTCAATGTGGAATTTTGTATGAGGTTGGTTTACTTTCAGGAATCTTATATATATAATGCAAGAAACTAAGAGAAAGAGAGACACATTTATCATCTGAGTGAATTGAGTTGAAGAATCTGATTTTATTAACTCAATTTTCTACAAATTTGGGTGTTTGCAACGGTCATTTTTTTGTTCCCTTGCAAGGAGGGGGATTGTAGTTGTAGTTTGTAGGCTTTTATGGTAGCTCTTGGCTGCATTATACGCACCAGTCTAAATGTGGGGGCTGTATTTCTTTGGCTTTGCATTATATCTAGCTTGGATTCCAACCAACGAATATAAAATCCTAGTATATGTTTCTGATTTTTGTCATGTTCGACTTGGATTCTCACCATAGATTTTGTGTTCTATCCGACTAGATATTTATTTTAGACTGTTTACAATTTACAAACAACATGATCAAGGACTATATGATATTTGCTACCATTTTTTTTATCGAGTAATCATGTACTAATGATCAACAATACGTGTCAAAAGGATTTATCTTTGCATTTAAAGTTGGATAATGATTAAAACTAAAAATTTAATATTTTATCAACGTATTATGTGATTGTCCTGGTTCCTTGACCACTCCAGATAATTCACAGCATTATGCTTTATCTTTCCCTTTTGATCTACAAATAAATTAACAGGAAACCATCACTTTTCGGTCCAGCTTCCGGTGGTGTTGGCGTGCATGAAGAATGATGGTCCAGGCATGGCTCAATATATAGTTATTTATTTCTTTATTAACTATTTTGGCCTAGAAAATACTGGACTGGTCTTAATGGGGTCCACTTGTTTTTTTGAACGTTGGGTTGGGACTACAAAATCTTTCCCCGGATCACGGGTAGAGACAAAAATGCCCTGACTTTGGTGCATATAGGTTTTTTTTTTTTTTCCTTCAGTTTGTGACGAAATAAATAAATCACCGCTAAAAAGTAGAAACATCAAAAGTCATTGTGATGATATGATGGTGATGATTGGCTTGATTATAGGTTTTTGGGACCCACTAAACAGATGCTAGGATACCCTTTTTAACGTTCTGGTCAGGGTTGTGAGGTTATTATTGAGAGACATTGCGAGCCCCGACAGGATTTCCCTAAAATCATGGCCATGTAACTTGGGTTTGTGGATAACGTGGGAAAATCCAGTGCTTTTGCAATGTGCTTGGATTTTTGGTCTCCGATTTGATCACACTCGTTGATGATGAACATGGGTGGGTTATTGGGCTTTAGTGGGTCAAACATTGAACCCCAGTTAAAAACTAAAAACATGTCCAATAACAGCAAGATTTCCCTTTTTGGAGAAAGTGGGCTTTGGTTGGACATAACCAGTTGAAAAGATCAAGTCTTGTTTATGACTTCAAAATTTAAAAGAGCTACGCATAAGCTGAGTCGTTTTTCAAGTCTCCAAGGCCAATCCAGGAAAAAGCCTTTTTTGAAAGCTCAATTAAACAACATTGACAAGATAAAAAAAAAAGGAAATTTCGATAATCAAAATATGTATCATCCGTTTAATCATTACAAATGTTGAATGAAATTCCAATCACCTTCTGTTTTCACCAAAGTCTTCGAATTCTGTCAATATTTTTTTTTTTTTTCCCGGGCAAAAGAAAAAGAATCTTGTTAAAGTCCTTGGTCTCCTTGAATATTTATATCGCTGGTAAGTCTCAATACAACTTGTTAAAGCCAGATGGTGGTGAAGATTCACCCAATATTGGGAAAAATTGTTCTCTTTCAAGTGAGACCTGAAGCCTTGCCATGACCTTAACTATTGAACCCCAAGCAATAGGAGCATAACAAAAAGCATAGCCGAAAACAGCTAAAGCTCTTATAATTCCATTGGGGTACCAAGGATATGCCATGACCAAAAGAGACCCAAAAATCCCAATCAAAGGAACAGAAACTAGAATGACTGGCAGCAAAAATGAATTGATTGCAATAGAGGAAAGAGCAATCGAACCAAGGAAATATAATGCCCAGCCTACCAATGGATGAATTGTACGAGGAATAATGGCGAAGGGAACTATATAGGCTGCAAGAATTGACCAGATTGCTATAACCTTTAGGCCTGTTTGCATCAAAGATGTGCTTTTGTCTGAGTGACGGTAACATAGTTTGGAGATGCTGGGGCGTGCTAGACGTGTCATCATGATGATTCCGAGAAAAATAATGGATTGGATTATTACAATAGGCATCTCAGCTGCGTACCTGTATAAGAAGTTGAAAACTCACATCAATTATACAGAGTGGCTAGATATTTTTTTTATCTGTCACTGTTGTATATATTTTTTTTATCTTACCCTAGAGTTTGACGACGATTTTCATGCCATTCAATGCCTAGGGGCAGGACAGGCCAAGACCACCAATACCATGGCTTCAACCATAGTGCACCAGGGAAAGTGATCACACTGTTAGGTCCACATGTTACACTCCAACGAAGTCTAAGATCTGGGGACCAGCAAAAAAATAAAAAATATTTTGAGGTTAGATTTGTAGATGAAAACAAAGCATGGAATCATTATAGATTAGATCCTCACTATTCTACTCACAATAATAAGAGGCATCCATTTGATAGCCCATAGGAAGTCTGTATTGCCCATCTAGATTGGTGCCATTTAGGGGCGGATGGAACATTGGCTGGTCGAGCAAATCAGGGAAGTAGGCACCGATAAATCCCTGGTCTGCACCATCAGGGTTTTCTTTACCAGTTTCCAGTTGGTGAATCATGTCTTTGAATACCTCTAATGATGGCTGCAGATAAATATTTTTTAGGAAACAAAGTTGCTTTATGAAAGTAGTCGAAATGAATCATATGTAGAAGAAAATTTTACCTGCAACACAAAGAGGCCAGTATGAAAGATGCAGGGGTTGATAAAGACTGCACAAAACTGCCCACATTGGAATAATTCATCAGTTTTCTGGAGGAAAAGATTGTCAGCATCTAGCATGACCACTCTGTCATAGTCCACCAAACTCCAGGCATATAGTTTGTTCAATGTTAACTTGAATCTCTTATCAAAATTTTGTTGACCCTTGTAAGGGTTATCAATGTTCTCCACCCTCACCACCTTTGCTCCATCTTCCTGTTCCCTATACCACAAAAACAGAGCCGGTTACATCTGTTTCACCACATTTTTCACTATAATAATGAGCATTCTAAACAATGATAACATAATTTATTCTTTAAGCAGCTATTCCTCGTAGCAGCAGGCCATGGGCGTTGCAATGTAACAATAATTGCCATTTCAAAGGGGTTGTGCACCAAACAAGCTACTCTCGCATGCTATTCCTGACTAATACAATATCTAAGACCATTTCTTGTGCTTCTTGAAACTAGGCGTGGGGGACATGGTTACTAATTAGTTGAATATTGTGGATAGCTTCATAATTCAGCTGGATCCACCCGAAATAAATTCAGGAGCAGGTATTCCCACCCTATAATTAAATTATAGTGGGCTGTGTCTTATGTGGGGAACTCCGTTCTTATCGATTCCTCCCTCTTGATATTATTTGCGCTGCATTTATCCAAGCTTGAATTAGGATTTAGGAATGATTGAAAACATAAATATATATGTCATTTGTGCAGCATTTGTCCTTCGAGCCTACTGTCTTTGAGTCTTAAAGGATGAGCTTTACTTTCCAATACATAGTGTTTGTATCCGTGGTTTAACATGTGGTTGAGCAAGTAAAGTCAGCTTCATCACTAATCTAAGGAAAACAGAGAAATTTGACCTTGACCAGTAAGTGGAACGAGACCACGTGGAAAATTAAACTGGACCTAACGTGGTTGAAATTTTAAATTCTTAACTCAAAATGTTTAATAATATCAATACTGAAAGTGGTCCTGAATCCTGTGAACCACTATAACTTCGCTGGACTCCGACTGGATTTTTGCTACTTTTATTGCAAAATATTTATTTAGCAAAAAGAAAAAAAAAATGCGTTAAGAAAAAAAAGAAAAGAAAAAGAAAAAAGAAATGCAATGATGTTGTGGGGACTTACAGGGCGCGCACCCAACGGAGGGGAACGTCGAGGGAAGCAATGACGATGAGATCAGCGTCCACTTGGAGCCTAACAAGCGATCTTATCAAAACACGTGTCGCGACATAGAACTCGTAGTCCCTCGGCGTCCCCATGTACATCATCGTCGCGTAAGCGTTCCGGTGCTCCTTCTTCTTCAGCTTAACCCCATACAACCCCGTCGTTTGCACCGCCGCCACCAACACTAGCAAGACTCTCAAGAACGTAACAACTTCTTTTCGCTTCTCTCCGCTCCAAGCCATTCCTTTCTCTTCTCTTTCTTCTTCTCTGAGTTTTTAGGTTAACAAATAACAAAACAATGTAAAAACCAAAAGAAACCCCAAAAAAGTAAATATATTCAACAACTGCCTTTAACAAATTTATTTGGTTGATTTTTTTTTCCCTTGAATGGCAACTCTTTTAAGCTTTGGAAAGTATCTATATACGAAAAGCAAGTGGAAGGAAACAGGGAAGGAAAGCCCTTTAAAGGAGGGCAGGTGGGGCATTTTGAAAATTTTCGTTTTCCATTTGCTCGTTTGGCATATATCCAAGCTTTCCGGTGTAACCGAGGAGTTCGTACTGCCCAATGTTTCAGCCGCCAATATATGAGAAATTATGAAGTTGGACAATAGCATAAATAATACAACTAGATATACGAACATAATTAAAATACATTTGTAATACGTGAAATTTATTAGGAGTATAGTTTTTCAATGAATAAAAATAAAAAAAGATTTTATATATATATATAAAAATATACACATAAGTGATTTTTTGTCACATTAATTTTTTAAATCTAAAAAAAAAGTCATCTATTTTTTATTTTTTTAAATACTATCACAAAATAATTATATTTATATATTTTTTTATGTGTATATAGCATTATTCGTAAAAATAAAATATATATATTAGAAATATTGCATGATTAATTTTGAATATTTAAAAAGAAAATTCACGTAACCTTAATTTTGAATATTTTTAATGGTATTTTTTAAGATTATTATTTTGAGTATCGTGGCACTTAAAGTAAATATGAGGAGATTCGCTCGAAGTATGTTAAAAAGGAAAATTGGACAGTTTGAGGGTGGAAATTGGAAAAGAAAAATAATAAATGCGGCACGTGGAGGGATTGATGAGGGTGGGCAAAATCAAAGTGAAAAAGTCAAGAGATTGAGACCAGAATTACTCGGTCACCGCAGCATAACATTGAGAAGTAAACGACGATTGAGCTTGGCGTTTGTATTTCTAATTTCAGGGCCCTCATTCTTTGACTTCTTCGTAAAGGTTTTGGGATTGTATTTAAGAAACGCGTTAAGGAGTTATTTTCCTACCATTTTTACTTTTCTTTGCTTCCTATTGTTTCTTAAATTTATAGAAACTAAATTTAGCTTCTTGTTTTTTATCATAGAGTTGGTTGATTACTTGTTCCTCTCAATTACTCAAACTATTCCAAAGACAATGGTATAACCAAAAATTCTTAATCCTCTCGTATTGGAACTAATCATTTGGGAAAGAGAAAAAAAATAATATAACCAAAAACTCTCTGTTATTATTTATTTTAACAAAAGAAATAGTAATTTAAGATAAAATTTTTAATAAATGCTTAAATTTAAAATAAAAATTTATTAAATATCGATTCTTTAAAATAATTATATGAATTAATATAACAAAAAATTCTTTTAAAAAATTCTTTGTTAAATTTTTTAAATGTAATTTAAAAATAAAATTATTATAAATATTTAATTTTAAATTTTAAATTAATTAGATATTAATTTTAAATTTATATATATATCAATTTTATTAAATTAATACTATATATTTCAATTTAAGAAGTTGTTTCTTTCCCTGGTTATGACACGGGGCAACAGAATACGTGGACCTTTTCCATTCAAATACAAGTCAACAGAATTCTTTGACATTGTCCGCAGCTGCTCACTATTTCCTTTAAAAAAAAAAAAGGAGGCTATTGGGGAGAACAAGTATAACATAAGGAGTTTAGGATTATGATAAGACAAGGTATTATTATGATTAATATTAAATTAAATAATATTATTTTATTTTTTATTTGATATATGAAAAATTATAATATAATAAATTATTTATTGATTAAAATTATTTTTAGAAATTTTATATAATTTAAATTATTTATATAAATTTTAAGAGTTTAATAAGATATATTAATTTAATTTTATAAATTAAAAATAATTATTTTTACTTTAAAATGATTAAATTATCATACTAAAATAATGATTAATCATTTTTATAATTTTATTTTTTCTTTAAATACAAACTATCCTCATTATATATTTAGATATATAAACCAACCAAAATAACTTAGTATGACTGCTATTTGGCTGCATCGAGGGCTTATAATCATGGGAACAAATGTGATAAAAATTATCTTACATAGAAATAAAGAGTATTATCCTATACAGTGCAATTTTTATTATTAAATTTAAAATTTAAATTTATTAAATATAATTGTATGAACCAATTATTTAATCTCCGGTTCCTTCATAAAAAATTTTAAACGTCTCAAATGAGTTTCTACAATCCTCTTTGAATTTTTTATGCTATTACACGTGTTAAGTAAAATTGACGGTATGGGCTTCTATTTGGTGGGTCCTAACCTGGTCATGGCTATTTTCAATTGGGTTTTAAGTCTTGAACCAAATTAAGCCTGTTTGCTTTTTCTTGATTTGGGCTATATGCTACATCAAAAGGGCACAAGGGAAAAACTATTGATCTCTGCTACGCTGAATTCGGCCTTTTCTTTTATCTTGGGCTAGAACTTTATGATCCTTTTTTTCTGGGCTAAAAGATATTAACTTTTTCATATACAGACCCATCTACCGGTAGAAATTCTCAATATGGTGTCCATCTACAGGTATCCATTTCCCAACATGGTATTCATCTACAGGCAGAAATTCAGAAGAAATTAAAAAACTACAGCATCTAATCTAAACAAATGTAGTAGCCACTTTACATGAAAGAGTGAATTTCGGATTATAAAATTCCCCAATTTGCAACCTATTGCAATATTATATGGTCAAAGTGAAAGCATTGTGAGGCCATGGGAGCTAGCCTCAAGAGATGCAGGTGACCTTCTCACACTGACTACTCTCCTGCAGAGTATCTGAAGAGCTTGCTGCCATCTGCGGTTGCTGCTGTTGCTGCTGCTAAGAGCTGGTTCAAATCCAAAGGCTATTTGACCCACATGGTATATTAAAAGCCTAACGCCTTGGCTTATATCGATACAACCCTGATGAAGAAGGCTGACACTGAAGGAGAGTTTAAGTAGAAATGAGCATGCCAAACCAGCTAGAATGGGACTTATACCATGAGAAGGGGATAGAAGGGTAGCCAGAATCACCATTTGCAAAGCCATAGTAATACACCTTATAGAAACTTGGGAAAAGTTTTTGGTTTTGGCTTTGACTTATTTTTTGTTTCTCCCTAAAAGCAATGGATGGTCAAGTATATATTGAATAAATGTGTCAAGGTGAAGCTTTAATTTTTCTTTGGAAAGAAGGCATATGCAGGCAAAGCAATTCATTTGGGAAAGTGGGAAAACTTGAAAACGCAAAACTAGAAAGATAAAGTAATCAAGGCAACGCAAACTTTTGTTCACATTGTGATCACAAATTAAACTCATAATCAATGAAATCCCATGTGCACTATTAATCCAGACACAGTCAATAAAAACAAAAAGATACCCTTTCTTCTATGTTATCTCGCAGATTAAAATGTTTGTTAATTACTTTTAACTGTCACAGCTTTGTCAATAATTTTGCTTTATCATCATCTTGAAATTAAAGGACTGTTCATTGAGTACGATCGTACGATTTATCAAGGAAACCAACTGAAGTCAACAACATTTCTGACATATATTCTAATTAACCATAAAAGTGTAAGAAACAAAAATTCATAGTCTTGACATTAAAAAAATTAAAGAAAAAAAGAGAAAAATCCATATATATATATATACACACACACACTCATGAAGACTAGATTTCAAGTTTTGATCATAAAATATCTCATGTTCTCACCCGAAATGAGCATCTGCTTAAAGTGAAAGCATGCTGAGAGTATGGAAGTTATCCTCGTCCGATTGTCCCGCTGGAGACCTTCTTACATGGGTTATCCTCTGGCAAACTAACCGAAGAGCTCGTTGCCATCGGTCGCCATTGTCCGGAGCTGGCTGATCAGCCTCGAAGGCAATCTGATTCAACTGAAAAAAGAAGAGCCTGGAGGCATCAATCACGTCAATGTAAACCGGACAAACAGTCCTCAAACTGAAGGAAAGTTTGAGAACGAAAGGGCAAATCAAGCCTGCAACTAAAGGAGTGAAACTACGGGTGGAAGATACGAGGTGGAGTTTGGCTAGTGCTATTAAGTGCAGCACCATTGAAATGGAAGCTTATGAAGTGAAAAACAAATCTTGGAAAAGAAGTTGGAATTTTGTTCTTTTGGGTTTGGTTTATTCTCTAGCGAATGAAATGCGATCCAGCTGTACGATGGAGCCGGTGAAATGTGCCATTGAAGGCAAGAGAATGTATTTGAGACTATGTTCGAGTTTAAGAGAGAGCTTGAAAACCTTTTTACTCTGCCAATGTAATAACCAATAACGAATAACTTAAGTTGGCTTTATCTTCTCGATGGATAAGTTTATTGTGACTCATTAAAGGCTTCCATGATGATTACATGTCAAAGAAAGAAAGATCAATGTATACTGTTTCTTGACTTAGCTATGACACTGACCAGAAATAAGATGCCAAATGGAACTTTTCCCATTTTGTACATTGTGGATAATGAAATACTGTTCCTTTCATCAAGCAGTTTTTTTTTTTTTTTTTGCCGGTAAAGCATAGAGGCTTCACAAGCATGTTACTAAGTAAAAAATGTTATTTGAGATTATAAGTATATAAGTATGTTCCATACTAATATTAGTTTAATATGTAAACTTATTCAATTCTTTTTATATGAAATTTATTTTCAACAATTAATACTTTTTTCTTTTTTATTAAAAAAATGCAATTAAAAGAATCTTAAGTTTTATTTGAATTTAATTTATTTTTTTCATGATTTTAAGAACACAATCTTTTAATTAACTTTATTTCAAAATACATCTCACAAATATCAATCTTTGAACTTTGATTAAATGCATTTATTATGTTACTCTTTTTTTATAAGTTTATATTTGATATATTAGTAATATATATTTTATATAATGTCAACAAATCAAATATTGATAATTCATTAATAAGATGAATCAGATAATAATATTTTATTAATAAATAATTTTTTAAAAAATAATTTATATATATTTATTTTAAATATTTATATTTATTCATTAATAAAATATAAAATTTATAAATTAATAATATATCCAATATAAATTTATTATGTATTATTATTAACTGTTTAATAGTACCATACAAACCATGCAGTTAGAGCAAATCAGATGGTCCGGACGGAAGCGTAACCTAATTTATATCTTCTCCGATTACACATACCCACGTGTCGAGGTTCGAATGATAAAGTGGGCCTGTTAGGAAATTTCCTTGAAGTTTCGGATGATACTTTGAGAGAATGGTGGTTCAGATATTTTTTTTGTGTTAACATGCGGATAATGCAGACGACATATATAAGGAGGGGGCGCAACCAATCGTTTATATAAACATTTATATGATTTGATCTTCTGCCAACCTAATCGTTTTCAATCATGATTTCATCAGAAAAGCAGAGATATTCCTTGCTTTCAGATTAGTAAGACGATCAAAGTCATTATAGTTTTAATTTGAAACATGGTGAAGTGAATTAATTTGACTAAATGACTCAAGTTCAACTACAAATTCTTTGAAAGGGCAAGGAAGTGGATTTACTCTTTCAAATTATAGGGTATATCCCAAAATGCGGTCATCAATTAGGTTACTAAAACCCAAATTTTAACCTAATTAATCCTTTTTCCTTAATGTAAATTTTTTTGACAGGAAAGAATATAAGTGTAGCCTATTTATTTACATTTAAAAAAAATAAATATTTATAAAATTAAAGTTCGATTCCCAAACTCTTATAATTCCCCTTCTCTTATTCTCTGAACTGTAACCACTCTTATATCAACAAGAAAAATTCAATATTGGGCATGTATTGCCATGCATGCCTATCATAAGATGATCAAGAAAGAATAATTGCAGTAGCCCAGAAATAGTGTCAAAAATCTACTTTTTTTTTACTTTTGTTAAGAACAAAATTAAAATTTTCTGTTTCTGGCATTAGCGTACATAAGCAAAATAACTTTATTTCGAATTGCAGTTAGTTTTTTTTTGTAAAAATTCACATTTCTTATAATAAATTTCGATCAAGTACAGACTACAGATCATACTAATTTATGATAATTATATTTTATATATTCAATGAATCAATTCTAACGGTCACAATTTTATTACAAAGAATTTTTTTTTGGTATATAAAAAGATTCGTAATTTGAAATTAGAAATAGAGATTTCGTATATTAATATTATTACAAAGTAACAAGCGAAAGAAAGGACATTCTTTGGTTATTGGTCTAATCTACTTGGCTCAATACGTACTGGGTGACAGTTAGACAAGGCATGTGGCTGGCAAAGCTGGTCACAAGCATCGTGATTTTTCCCACAGGAGTTTCATTATCTTCACCCGATCGACCAAGGGGATTGGTCTAATGTGGAATGGTGGGTGAGTGCGCAACCAACTTTCCGTACCATATGAAGACAATCGGTTTGGAGAAGAGGGTAGATCACTCCAATGAATCAATATCCAGGAGCCAATGCTAATAGTCTCGATGAAGAAAATTTTATTGGTACAAAGAAATTCATAATTTGAAATTTAGAAATAGAGAAATCGTATACTAATATTACTACAAAGTAATAAGCGAAAGAAAGGACATTCTTTGGTTATGGTCTAATTAATTGTCTAATCTACTTGGCTCAATACGTACTGGGTGACGGTTATACAAGCCATGTGGCTGGCAAAGCTGGTCACAATCATCATGATTTTTCCCACAGAAGTTTCATTGTCTTCACCCGATCAACCAGCGGGATTGATCTAATGTGGAATTGTAGGTGAGTGCTCAACCAACTTTCCGTACCATATGAAGACAATCGGTTTGGAGAAGAGGGTAGATCACTTCAATGAATCAATATCCAAGAGCCATGCTAATAGTCTCAATGAAGAAAATTTTATTGGTACAAAGAAATTCGTAATTTGAAATTTAGAAATAGAGAATTCGTATATTAATATTATTACAAAGTAATAAGCTAAAGAAAGGACATTTTTTGTTTATGGTCTAATTAATGTTGGATAGAACTAATTAGTTTAGTAGCTAGTATTTGCACATGTTAATATTATTACTTTGTAAATACTTAATGATATAAGATATAAAAATGAAAAAGAAATATATTCATTAGTGACTTAATAACCCCGTTACCAATATGTTTATTAGGAAATTATACCAAAATAGGAATAATTTGTTTCTAAATCTATAGGAAATTATATTTTGATTTGTTAAGTCTTAAGTGGCACATTTGTCAATTTCATTAAAAAGGAAAGGAAAAAAATGAATGGAGATATATTTTTATAATGCCATCAAAGATCGGCCTAAGAGATGATTTTTGGGCCGGTAAAGGAAAAGATAACTAATTTATGAGCCCAACAAAAGATATGGGCTTTAGCCTATCTTTTTATTAACGAAGTTGGACCTATATTTCAGCTTTTTAAAAAGTAAGCCCAATTAATAGAAAATTTGCGTTGCTTTGGTGGTAAGAAAATTTAAAAGAAAGATACCGTTCAACGGTAAAATTTTCCAAAGCGGACACCGAAACTTGCGGCGTACGCAAATACTAACCGCCACGCTGACCTTGCCCACCAAAATCCAAAAACCTCAAACCGCCAAAAAAGGAAAATCTCTGAAAATAACTTGAGTAAATAAATTCCCAACCACCTTTCTTCCGATTTCATAGTTAAAGCGAAAAGAAAATAATGAAGGAAGACGACGACGACAGTGGACCTCCAAACAGAGAACTGTACGCACTGTTACACCTATCACCGGACGCCTCCGATGAAGAAATTCGCGGAGCTTCACCCTTACAAATGCCAAGCTGTAAGTTTTTCTCATTAAAAAAAAATCTGTTTTTTTGGTCAACTTTTCTATTCGAAGTTTTACTTAAGAATTAGCATTGTTTTTTTTTAGATGAAGGGAATTGCTACAGAGAATTTCCAAAGAATACGTAAAGCATATGAAATATTATCTGATGACAACAAAAGGCAAATATACGATATTTACGGTATGGAAGGTTTGAATTCTGGATTAGAGCTTGGTCCAAAGTCGAATAAAGTGGACTGACATTAAAGAACAGCTCGAAAAGTTGAAGCGAATGAAGGAACAAGAAAACATGTCAGCGCATTTTCTACCTTCGGGTTCAATAGTGGCTAATTTATTGCTGCCTCAGTATCTTGATGGTGATGGCATTATGGGAGGGTAAGGGTATTCACCTTTCTTTCTTTCTTTTTTTTTTTTTTTTGTGGGTTCCTTAATTTGATTGATTTGGTTGAATGCTTGATGTAGTATTGTTGGTTGATACTTGTTCACGATTGCATTACATTAATATAACATATTGTGTAATTTTATTTAATTTTCAGATAGGCTATGGCTAATGAAGTTCAGTCTCAGTTATCGAAACATAATGCTCTTACAATTGGTGAAAATTTGTCAGTCAAAGCACATTCCAGTAGTGGGGTTGCCTCTATTGTTTTTTGGCATCAGATTTCCTCAGATTCTTCGATAGAGTTTATAGGATCAGTTGGCTTATGTAGTGTTAAAGGGGTGCAGATGACTAGGTAGGGAATTTGTTTGTCTATTTAGTAAGTTAGTAGTTTTACCATTTATATTCTTGATCTTTTTTTTCTTTTCCATTAAGTTATCGTTACACTCAACTACAACAATGGACATTGCAAAGTCTTTGCATGATGGTTTAATTAATATTTCCAATTCCTGGACTCGTTAACTCTCTGACACAGCAAGTGGAAATGAATGCTACCTTTGTTTAATTTAAGTTGGTTTATTATTCTCCGCTGGGAAATTTGAAATGCTAACTCTTAATTTTAACTGCTCTGTATGAGGCTTCTAATCTCCTTCAATTGGTTTTTGGTCTTCACCACTTCTACACGTAGAACTTTTGCTAGGTCCAGAGTCATCTATTGGGGTTGGATGTCAAAAGAAAGACAAAAATATGTCTGCTGCTGGAGAAGTGAAGGTAAGTCTATGTTCACCATTTAGATTACCGAATTTATGGCAGAATAACTCACAGAAAGAAAAATCCCAATGGAGCGTCCTTCCAGAAAATATCAAATTCCATATAAAAGTGTAGAAGCTGACTTTGATGCCCAAAAGACTTTATTTACAATTATTATACTTAGACTTGTTAGGCCCTTAAAGCCACATTATCCTTTTACACTCTTTGCTCAAAATAATCAATAAGTATCCCGGAATTTTAAGCAATATATTGTTCTCCTCGGTTTGATTGTGAAATAGAGCTTGACTTTGAATGGAGATAACTATGAAATTTTGCACAAAAGCTTTTGGAGATAGAATCAGTAGGCACATTGATTCTGCTATTATAATTTATCAATATTTCTGTTTCAGCCTCTCATGGGGATAAGGACAAATGAACAATCGTTTGGATATTGTAATCATACCATGCCAAAGTGGTTGACCTTTTCCACCTTTTATTCGGAACCTCTTGTTTTTGTTTATTTATTTCTGCCAGCATGATCCCAGTTGTATTTCTTTTTAATATTTTCGTTCATGTTAAAAACTGCAGTTTGGCACACGTTTTTTGGGGTATCAGCTCATTATACTCATCTTTTTTCCTCAAAATCTCATGGTCGTATTGCAGGCAGATTTATAAGGTATGTTTGCATAACTGATATGATGATTAATAAGTGAGGCAAGTTAGTATTTATTCTTCTTCTATGCTGATAAATGAGTTTCTATTGCAATGGGTTTTTAGGATAAATTTCTGTTGCAATGTTTAGTTTGACATTTTTCTTCCATTCTGTTTATAAGGTTTACATATATGACGTATTGCACGATCTGGACTATGAGTTATGCATAGATGGTATTGAAATATTGTAAATAAAAATCTTTTTCATAGGTGTCATTTTCTTGCAGAATATTGTCCAAGAAGCCGATAGAAACAATTCCCCTCTTGTCATTCAACTGCAATTTCCTTTAGAACTTCTTGATAAGTGGTTATACTAGTTCTTGTAAAATCAAATATTCAAAGGGGATGCATCTCACTAAGAGAAGGGGGAAATATTATGGATGTTTGATAAACAACTGGCTAAAACAATTGAAACACATAGTCACGAGTGTATAGACACTCGTTCATGTTTTCATAATTTGTCTGGAAATTCAGAAAGTTGCTGAGACATAACTTAAATTCTAAGCCAAATGATCATTTTGATTATCAGTATATGTTAATCAAGCTTACTACGCAGAAGAAAATAATTCTGCTTTCAAAGATGTTTTTATTCCAAATAGTTTAGTAGAATACTTAAAAGCGATAGACGTTTATTATTGCAAACATTCCCTTAATTAACCAAGACACCAGGTTGTTTATTGCTGTCATTTAGCTGTGGCACCTTGGAAGTCAAATTTGCTTCTTACAATGAGTAGTATTTTTGTTAATTAGTTAGAACAGTGGCTGCTAAGCTTAAGGGTCTTCACTGACTGCCTTTTTTTCTCCAGCACCGCTCTTGAGGTTGAAGTTGGTGGTGGGAGTAAAGTGTCTGATTTTGGCACTGTTCACATGCTGTATACAATTGGAATTCGGGTAATTGCATCTGTCTTACTGCAGAAGTATTGCACGCTATAATGCAATATTTAGGTGAAGAGTCCTACTTATTCATGGATATAGCTATGAAGAAATATTGTGTTCCTCCTCCCAACCAAAGGTTATCATTTTGTTGGTACTATTGTGTTATTCTGACTTGTTTACTTTGTCTATACTTGCTTTATATGTGTGATGATATTGTCATATAGGAGTAAAAACCAAAAAGATCTTTAAATCTTTTCTTTGTTGACAGGGTATCTTTTGGAGATTTGAGTTGTACCATGGAGGCCAAAAATTAATTATTCTTGTAAGAATATTCATGTCCTCTGAGTTGTCTTCAAAGGTCATTTATATTTGAGGCATAGCATTGCTCGTCTGATTTTCATTTGATATTTTGATGTATGGTTCTTCTGTCTTTTAGTGCTGGATTTTGCTGGGACAGGATCCCGAATGAGGATTTGAGCTTCGGTATTCATAGGATATAATATTCTATCCTTGCATTATTTTCAGTTCTCAGAAATGAAATGCTTTAAAATTGCATCAGAAGCTATGTTATAAATTTTATGATGCTATCATTTAGAAAACTTTGTCTAGCTGTCAACATTTTAGTAGAAACTAGGAGATGCCATTGCAACTGTGCATGACTTGAGCTTTCTACATTGTGAATTAGAATTGAAAGATATAGCTTAAACTCAACGCCACAAACACTTGCATTGTATGAACTTTTAGATCAATGTATTGAAGAGTGATAACAGTTAGCTCTGTGACATTGTATGTAAGCATGCTCTAAGCAAAAGATATTATATAAACTTAACTTTGCCCTGTTGGGATTTTGTAATAGATATTGCTCTCTTGTATTGATTATGATCCTGAGTTATGGTTCCTTTGTTCTAATCTGTTGTTTACGTGTGTTATATGTAGATTTTGCTTTCCAGGGATTTGAATCCTGTTTTAGCTACTGGGGAATTTGTAGTTCCAACATCAATTTACTTTATACTCAAGGTAATCACTTACGCCTTTCCTTATAGTTTTGACCAATTGTTTCTACAGTTTGAATATCTTATAGGGGTTATTTGGATGTTTGCTGCATGAATATACTCTTTAGTTCTTTTATATAGAATCTGTTATTATAATGTTATTTTGTACCCTCTTCAAGCTAAATATCATATGCCTTAGGATAAACTAGACATGTCTCTATTTTTTTGTGCTTTTTCTTATTTTTAATCATTTATATTTGACGATAACTATCCTTATATGTACGCATGCAGAAATTTGTTTTTAAACCATATTACCTTAAGAGGGAAAAGATTAAGACATTGGAAAATAAGGAAAGGACTGCCACCCAGGTATGTTTACCCTAATGCATTAGGTATTCCTCATTTTATATGCCTTTTTGTCCTCTTTATTACTTTTATTACTTTTATTACGATGCTAGAAATCTTCTGCTGTTTATATATTTGTGATGTAACTTCTTTCTATTTATATATATTTTAGTTCGTCACAGTGTTTCTACATGAATGAAAGCCAAGATGCAAACCATACATTTGCAGAGTCATACTTTGATGAATGAATTTTGTGATATTTCAGCTGGGAGTGTGGTGCATATAAATTTTAATAATTATGAGATTAAATATTTTGAGCTTGCACACTTCCTTTATAAGCAGCTGAGTCTTGTTCAAAAAATTTTAAGAACGTATTTTACTTGATGTGTATGAAGGTTCAAGAGGCAAGGGAAAAGCTGCAAAAGCTTAGCAGTTTTTAGAGAATGTGGTCAACAGGAAAAGAAATAAGCAACAGGAAACAGGTGGACTGGTTATTATTAAGGCAATTTATGGAAATCGTAAAGCTTTAAAGAAAGTAGATGAGCTGAGAGAATTGAATGATGAACTAGCCTCAAAAGTGTTGGATGTAACACTACCTCTTAATTTCCTCGTTAACGATTCAGGCCAACTTAAGGTTTGCTCCAGAAGGAGGGGGGCGCATTTCTTTCGATTTTAAGACTCTTGAAAAGTTTATTTAGTAAATATAACTGGGATTTGGATAATTTGGCTATTGGTGCATGCTTGTTTGTTCGTTGGCTACAAGTGCATCAGAAGAACCGGCAGTTGATAGATACCTTTAGCATAATAACCTTGGTTCTTTGTCTCTTTGACGCACCTTCATGACTGTGTAAAGAAGTCGGGCATTATGGGCTTCTGCGATCCATGCCCTGGAGAACCTAAGCAATTACATGTGGAGTACACTTGCGGTGGTAACAAATATGAGGTACTACGACCACTTACTCTTTCTTATTGTCCTAATCGAAAGATTAAATGGTAATGATGGCATTGACCAAGAAAATTCTGAACCAGGTTGTTGTGGATGATTACGAGGAGTTGGTAATACCGCAGTTGGCACACACAAATCTGAATTCACAATTTTTAACTTGATTCCTGGTTACCTCCGGCATTTTTGATGCTTGACATGCCTTGGAGTTACCAAAATTTTCACTTCCGCGGGTACATTTTCTAAAAATATCAGGACTGGTTATTTAGAGATCTGGTAGATGCCATTTAAGTTCACAAATAAAATTGGAATTTTTCCCGTTGTTTTTTCCTAATATAAAGTAGCCCGTACCATTCAACCATCAAACCTTAGCTTTCATGTGTTTTTCAGGCATCTTTGGGAATTTTTTTAAAAAAATTTTCTCCGTTATTTTTCTTAACTTATATTAAAGACAAAATCTTACCAGTATTTTTGTCAAAAATTACAAGTCTCACTCAATTTTAAAACATGGAACCCCTAGAGATATAATAAAAGGTTTTAATTGTAGTTAGGAAAGATTTAAAAAAAAAAAAAACCCATGAACCGAATGATTTAGGAGTCATGAGAAAGCATGTTTAATGATGAGTTCACTAATTGCTGGGTCGAAGAATGCTTCCACCACGGTAGAACCAAATTCACTGGTGCTTTTTGAACCATTGATTCCAACCGCAACGGGCTTGGTCAGAAGCTTAACCCCTTGCTTCCAATATCTGTGGTCTGAACCAACATGCAAGAAAACCCTTGATAAATAAGGTGAGATGACAAGATGCTATGACAATTATACTTTTCAAGTAAGGGCCAATAAAGAAACACCAACTATACCTGGCCCAGTAGATACTATGATAGAGTTCTCTGCATCCATCACCCAATCCACCCACAGAACAAATCCATGACATAAACCATGTTTGGTGAATTGAACCTATAAGAAAGACTAAGAATTAGTTGCAAGGATTTGTATATGCAAGGATATAATAACATTATTATCATAGTTTTTGTACTTCGTGCAGGTTGGTAGGGTGGGTTTGGAAAAGGTGTACCTGTGCTTTTCCATAACATGGACTTATCGGTTTTGAGAAATCAAATTCTACGATGGTAAATATCTCACTTAGCTCCTGAAACACATTTATTTCAGTTGAATTAGTATCAACACCATAATTGCTATTCTTACATCAATTTTATGTGCATTAATTACCTTACTCTCATCACACTGCCAGATAGAAAAAGGAAGAGAAGGGCCCTCTTTTGGTGCTGGTAATTCACCACATGCACCTAAGGTTGTATTTACCACAGAATGGTCAAAGCCTTCAACCTCACCTAAGCAATGGCGACTCCTCCAAAGATCCTATAAGAGAGGTTAATGAAACCGAAGTTTTTGTCATGAAACACTTGGACAAATCACAGATAACAGGGGAAATTCCATCTGATTTTTCTTTATTTCTTTACTCTTTTTTTATTCCTTCTGAAGGAATCTTAGGGATGCATTTGAAAGTAAAAATACCAACTCACCGGGAGAGACATAGCACAAGCCTTCAGTATTCCTTTGCAAGGCATTATCAATACATCTTCTGAAAGGACAGGGTCAAGCAAGGTACGATCCTTCCTAAATCCAGACCAAATTGGAAAAAAACAGATCAAATGAGAGTGAATGGTTCATAAACAGATCATTGGAACAATATTATTTCTTTATCCCATTAAACAAGTTAACAAATAAATCTGTGCTGTAAAATTCTTAAACTTCACAAGTTTAAACAAAGGATAGCTATTTGTCCATTTGGTTATAATTAAGAAAATTAATCTGTGCTAAATGGAGATGTGTAAATTATAACTGCCACTCCACCACCATTTGGTTATAATCCTAAATTTATAAACAAGCTACAAACTACAAAGTTATAAAAAAAATCAGCTGAGTTATGGAAGAAGACACCGACTGAACCCCAAACGAGCTGAGAGACTCAAGCTAACTTTTTAAATAAACTTAAATGATCTTTAAACAAGCTGAGTTATGGAAACTATCATAAGAAGAGAACATACCAAAACCGCAGGTTCTGCCATGGAAGCATCCCTTCGTTTGCATAATAATATGGTTCACCAATCAACAGATCAACCTGTGGAAGGAGGCATAATCCAAATTTATTTGAATTTTATGTATATTTGATTATTAGAACATTAAAATCTCATTATCAAACATATTCAAGCACAATTGGTTTGACTTTATGATGCTCAAACAAAGATTATTGACAACTTCTAAATACTAGAAAACTGCATACGACAATAGGATTTGATGTGTTAAAAAGTTCTAATTTTAGAGCTAGCTATTTGACCTCTCCTTTTTCTTTCCCAGAAAGAGAAAAGTGAAATTTAGAAGAAAAAGGAGGTATCATAAAACTCATGAAAAGTAGAGTGATATTCTTTATTTATATAAAGAAACAGAGTTATATTCAACAAGCATAAGACGCTGGCAAGCAAGTAAAGCAGAATCACGACAAGAATTACCTTCTTCCCATGAGTATCATTTATGGTCAAACATGCTTTCCTTTTTTCAGAAACTTCTACACGATCCATAGAGAAACCATTTGCCTTAGCAACATTTTCCAAATATTGGGCACCCTTGTCTCTCAATCCAGGAAACAATGAAATTACATGTGATGTTTTCGAAAGATTTGCAGCAAGAAGTGTTAAAAAAATGCTATCATCCGCAACAACACATAATCGGTTAACTCTTCCCTGCAACTGCAAACAGTTGAGTTTACAATTAAAAGCATGCAAACATAAAAGGGGTAGATGGGGGAAGACAGGGGGAGGAAGAAAAATAGTGGAAGAGAAAACTAAAAACTGTTAATCAAGAAATATTAAATCAGCCATTACTGTAAGAATGCACAGGGAAGCAAATGAGATAAATGAAGGCATGGGAAGAAGCGAATCATTCAGTATGAGAGAGAGAGCCTACAGCATTTCTTACTGCTGCCAACATGGACAATCGCCATTTATTGTCTCCATAAGTTGCAATTCTTTCTGATGACAATAACAGCTGAAAACCCCCACTTCTGTAGTCATGCTGCCTTATGTCAGTTTGAGGGACTCGGACATTGACATTATATGAGACATTAGTCTCTGTATGAGAAGCTTCCAAAAGAACTTCTTCTCCCTTTGACACTTTCATACCTGTCCCTCGAAGGAACCAGACACATTGCTTCCAGTGGTCACACCAATTCCCCTTTCCTAATGAAGCATCATACGAAAATGAGGTCATAAACTCAGAAAAGTTTTTATTTTGTAGGGAGATCTGAAAACATCATCAAAACAGGAAAATGATTTAAGCAGAAGTCTGATCCATCTACTGTGTTTGCATTTTTAAGAATATAAACAGAAGAAAAGCATTTAGCCAATGGTTTTTAAAAAGATTTCCTTGTTAAGTTATTTTGACTTTGAAGAATGTCAAGAGTTGATAGATTATAATGTGACTAAACAGTTATGCACAAACATTTATGGACCAGACTCACCTATGTTAGCTGGAGATTTTATCCATCCAGGAGCAGTGGAATAAAAGATGGTTCCTTCAGGATCAAGTTGAAGAATCCACCTGCAAACAAACACACACATGTTTATTGAAAATCCCTAGAAAAGAAACTTTTGACGTGAAAGTGCATATATACATATAATTACCATGAAACTACAGCATGAATGCTACCATCATCTATTGCCTTGATTTGCACCTCAGTTTCCCCATGGCTGTCAGGCCTTTTCCAAAAGTCAAATTCAAATATTTTGAAGGGCTCTGAAAGCTGGATGAATTCTAAATAAAGTAGGAATTAAACTGCTGGCCCTTTCTTGGAAGTCTGTAAAACAGTGGGTTAAGTAATGAGATTACCAGTTTTGTTTCTTTCCTTATAGCATCACAATGCATTGGATACTGTTGCGATTTGACATGTATAAAAGTATCCAAGCCTGCAGGAACAAGATAAATACCATCCGATGCTTTTGCTTCATTACCATATAAATCATGAAGCTTCCACAAGCATGTACTTTCAACCAGCTGGAGAGAATAAATAATTAAAAAAAAAAGTAAGATTCCGAAACCCTTCAACCCAACTAACAGATTAATAATTCAGGATAAAGATGAAGACCTGGCCATAAGTAACAGCTCGATACGGCACCGTTAGTGGATTTTCCACCAAAAGCTTGTCATGTGCATGTTGAAGAGTCGGAATCAGCCCTTCCCCCAGTAACTCTGAGTCCAATATCTCACTAACCTGCACTTACTTGATAAGAAAACCATAATTAACATTACAAACTAAGCAATTAAACGACAACATTCCATTTCTCAACATCCAAAACACAATCTTTAACATTGTAAGAGATACATTTAAATGGTCAATGCAAATTTAGGATTCAATGATTTGATATTGACACTCACGAGGACATCAGCGCGAGAAGGAATATCAACACCAACTTGGAGTTCATCAGAACGCTTATTAATAAGATTGATAGCTTTTCCCATACCATTTCGATGCAAAACTTTCCTCATCAACTTCGCCATTGGAAGATAAGATTCACATGCTGTCACCATCCCGTTTAAACCCATGGCTCGCGCAGCCATCATTGACAACAACCCAGTTCCCGCACTGCACAATATCATCAATGGCCAGTTCAAGATATAATTATTCCAAACTTAGTTTAGATACCAAATAATAATAATAATAAATATAATAAATATTTTTAATAAATAAAGTTAAAATTTTGCTAATAATAAATGTATTATCCCCATTAATAATCTTTTATGGAAGATTGAATGTGGAACTAAAGTAAGAAACGAAGCCTGAAAAAGTTTTTTTTTTTAATTGAATTTTGAAGAATTACCCGATATCGAGCACGTGGCAAGGTTTGGTTAAAGTTTTGTCAATGGCTAAACGGAAGACTTTGTTCCTGTAAGAGTCGTTAAGCATGTCGAGATACGACGTCGTAGCTAAAAGGGGTTCCTTGGAAAATTCAGGGAGCTCGTCGTTGTCTTCGATGACGACCCACTCTGAGTTTCCAGTGACTGGGTCGAGTTTGAGTTGGAAGACTCGCTGGGAAGAGTCGGAAGTCATGAGTCGAGGAGGAGGCAAGGATGGTGGTTTGAAGTGACGGAGTGAGTTGGTGGTCAAAGTCAAACGAGTCGAGAAGCAAAGGAAAATGGAAGGAATTAGGGTTTTGGAGATGAGAGAATTCATCAGCGCGAAAGGCAAAGAACTTTAACAGCGTGGCGGTGCTTCGCTGTAGTGTCTGTATATTTTTCCAAGTTGGGCCACTGCTGTCAACGGCCATGGCAAATTAATTTACTACTCACTTTATTTATCAAATTATTTTTCTTTTTTTAAATAATTTTTAAGTAATTTGTATCGAAATTTTATTTTGGTTCATGTAATTTTTTAAGAAAAGATTTTTAACGGATATAAAATTTGAATTTTAATATTTTTTAAATTATGATTTTTTATAATAAAAAATATTTTAAATAATTTAATGAAATTAGATAATATTTTATTGTGTTTATTTTGAAATAATAAAAATTAAACCTAATTACAATGTATATGCAGCCCTTAATTTTTAATTTTTATTCTTAAACTGTTTTTTTTTATAAAAAAATGTATTTTAAATAGTTTACTAAAAATATATAACATTGTATTGTATTTATTTTCAAATAATAAAATTAAACCTAATTACGATTTATATCTAACCTTTTTTTATTTTTAATTTATGAGATTTAGTAAGAATTTTATTTGAATGATGCATTTATCTTTTAAACTTTTTCTACCTATTTGGTGTTTTAAAATTTTAGGCATATAAAAATCAAATTTTAGACATGATATTTTCACTTTAAATTAAAACAAAATTGTGAAAATCAAATTGAATTACAGTTTCTTGAATTTTTTAGATACATTATTATTTATTAGTAAAGAAATTATATATATATATATATATATAAAAGAAATTTAAAAGCTCCGTGTTGGGCAGATAAAAAGCGCAGAAATTATAGGATACGAGATCGTTTTGGAAAGGGTGATCAGTGAGTTGGGGATTTAGGGATTTGGAAGTGGTCTCGGAAATGGCGGGAGGGGCCTCATCATCATGCATCTTCTGTCAAATTGCTCGCAATTCCACTGCCAATACTCTCCTTCACTCTGTTTGTTCCTTTTCTCCCCTCGTTATATCCTCTGTTTGGCTACCAATTTAATTCCACGATCGTCTTCTCTTCAACCCAGCAACCAAACAGAAATTTACGTTCTAATTAAACCTGTTTGACTGTTCTCAGGATGACAAAGTCGTTGCATTTCAAGACATCAAGCCTTCTGCTTTAAGGTTTCATAAATTGATTTAAATGTGGAATTCTTTTTTCTATGAATTTGCCTGATCGCTTCGAAATTTTATAATTAATGAGAAAATTATTAATCTTTTTGTAGGCATTACTTAGTAATCCCTGTGAGCCACATTCCAACAGTCAAAGATCTTCAAAACAGAAATGAAGATTACACTTTGGGTAAATTTTCCATGTTGGATTTTGTTTATCTTTTTCTTCTTCTTTTTTTGCCTTAGCCAAGTTTCTTCATTTTTGTTGTTATTCTTCAGTAAGTCATATGTTAAACGTGGGACAAACGCTATTACGCAGAGATGCGCCTCAGTCAATTCAATACAGGTATTGTTTCTCATAAATTAAATAACTTTCCGAAATGAATCTTCTTTTGTGTCCTAATAGCTGCATTATGGTTTTTCATTACTTGAATCGACTTTGATCTTCTGTTTATAGTTGCATTACAATGTTACTGTAAATGTTCTTACAAACAGAAATATTTTATCTGTGAATTTTTGCGTCTGCCTTTCTCTGCGCATTAACACTCAGAATTCAATCTCCCCCCTTCAAAGCCATGTAGATGCATTCTGTTGTGATGATCGTTGTTGTTTGATTAGATTTACAATCACTTCATTGTTGGAGAAGTGTACTATGGCATTGCTCATGTTGTATTGCATGCATTGTGTGGCAAAGGAGCTGAATGTTACCCTTTGGGAGGGGAAGGGTGAGGACTTAGAATATCAAGGATGTGAGTCTTACTTTCCTTATCAGAATTTATTTAAATTTGGTGGTAGATAATGCTCTTCCCTTCAGTTTCAAATGTGCTTGTGAATCATATAAATAAAGCATTGACTGAAAATAAGGTTGTAACGTTTACGGAATATTGCATAAGTCTAGAAAGAAATAGGTCATGGCCTCGAAGGTTACCTAAATTCATGTTTTATTTGAGAAAAGCATTTCTTTTTTCTCCCTGAATTCGGTTATTTCAAAGAAGGTTTACTATCTGTCAGTATTGGGTTTTGGCAGATTTGGTTTTCATCAGCCTCCGTTGAATAGCGTTGACCATCTCCATCTCCACTGTTTGGCTCTTCCCTTCATGCCTAGGTAGGTGTTTGGCAGTTAGTACTTTCTTGTGCTTTTATTTTATTAAATTATCTATTTATTTTACCTTGAAATTTTCCAACAAAGTTGCAATAGCTTGAAGTACATATTTTAAGTTTTTAAAGAATTTGAACAGATGGAAACAAGTAAAATATTTGTCTTTGGGACCACTTGGTGGGTTTATTGAAGCTGAGAAGTTGTTGGAGAAGATAAAACCTTTCTCGCCAATTTCTCCATAGGTGCAATTGGATCACAGTTGAATTTCTCTGTTATATTGAAATCAAGGTATTTTGTTATATTTATGTAACTTCCCTGGCAAGTCATTATTGTTTGTTGAAGATATAGAATGCCCCTATAAGCTTATTCTTCATTTGTTCTATAAGGATTTGTGTTATACTAGAGAAGGGTTATTGTTCCTAATAAGCTTACATAAAATTTTTCACATGCACATGTTCATAATTAATGCTCCTATTTATACTTTTCTTTTGGTTACATTGTTTGAGATTAATATTAATTTGTGTTTGATACTCAAGGGTTGCTAAGCTTATGGCTAAGAAAGGTCTTGTCTGCTTCTAAGAAATCAATAGGAGTAAAAGTAGAGTTTGGTGAAATAGCTCTGATCCTCTGTTAATCATTTGACATTTTTTAAGCATTGGTCATAATATGCTGTATGTGATGAATATAAAAATTTTGCTGGTTAGTACTGCAACCTATAGTAAATTTTGCTAACTGCTAGAGGGTAAATTTTTTCTGTTTGGTGAGCACCAGAAGTTGCAGCTTTATACAGATTTGACATCCATTGTGCAATTCTCTAACACGAACATTTTATTTCACTATAATAATTACACAATATTTGTAAAGAATGGTTGTTCAAAAATTTCAACTTAATATTGATTGTTATCTTTATTTTAGCTGGAGCATCTTAGATTCACTTTAGCTTCACTCTTAGGAAATACTACATAGATTTACATTAGTTCTACTCTTATGAAATGCCTAATGGTTTTCAGTTATTTCTTTTGCAAGCATTTGAGGAGAAACATAGCTAATATTAGTATGAATATATAGTTACGGCAGTGAAATGCACGCTGCTTACTGACAACCATATTTAAGGAGTATTTAAGGAGATTCTTCCCATGTTGTGCTGTTCTATTTGGTTTTGATTCTGTTGGTAAGGTCCATGAAAACCATTTGGGCAGTTTCTTAATTTTCTAGAGGTCAGTAGCAGGGAAATTGGGATTTTTTCCTTTAAGATTGGGAATGATATCATCAGTTATTACTTCATGACCAAGACATTCCTCTATCATCGTGATAGCAGATAAATTGCAAAAGTGGTTGCATCTTGCGCTTGGAATATGTTGTGTTGTTCTTAGGCATTAATATCTTTCAGAGGCTTATCTGAGGATACTGCAATAGAAAAGTCAGAGATTAAATGTGATTAATGTGACTAACTCTCATCATCTTTCTGTCTATGAAAGCCGGTTCCTTCAGATCAAACAAAACACAATCTGCTCACATGCATCTTGTGTAATGAGAATGGAGACAGCTTGCAGAGCCTTTAAAGTGTTCTTGTTTATGGGTTAATTCTGTATATAGCCTATTCTATCTTTATTCTGGGAAATAAATTGGAGGGAAGTAAACTAGTGTAAAGAATGAACAAAACCAACACCCCAAAAAAAAAAAAAGGGTTTAAAATTTTAGAAAAATTATATATGAATTTGCAAAAATTAAAACTGTGTTTTGTTCTTGGTGTATTAATATGAATTATGATATAATAATTTTTATATTTTACATTACACTTATTTAACATGAAATAAATACGATACAAATTTACGAATTGTCTGATCTTTTAACAAAATTTATCGTCTCCTAATCCAATTCTTATCTCTCAATTAATTTCTTACCAGACAGAATGTGACCAAACCTCATACAATCATTTAGATAGGTCTACCATCCATTAGGTAAAACATTCATAAGTTTTCTTCGAACTGCCTTTGTTTTGTTGACCAGAAAAATATCATTATTGTTGTTGTTTTGTTATAACAAAGCTTTTAACAAAACCACCTACCATATGAAGAGAAAATATCAAATAATTCAATTTTGTGATATTCGGTGACCCAGTATAGCTGGCTGTTGAAAAAGACTTGGTTGAGTAGGACGTTAATGGCGCCAACGATTTGCTCGTCAAAGCATGGCAGCCATGATTTTGAATGAAAAGAATGGCTAAGAAAAACAAAATCATTTTCAAGCCTTTCGGTTTATAAAGTTGTGGGTTAATGAGTACAGTTATATCATTTGTTTATCAACAAACAATAATAGACTGCTTTGTTGCATGTAGCCATTGGCGCTTGGCATATGACAACCATTGCCAGAACAGGTTGCTGTTTGGTATATTTTGGATTCTCTTATTTCTTTCCTCCGCCGTTGGTAGGACAATGCCGCTGAGCGGGGCCTCACGGGAATCTAACTCAGGTTTATAAATAAAAGATCTTCGGGTTTGCTGTAAGCCTGGAAATGTACCAAAAAAAAACTGGTAACAATAAAGCATTTGTCTGCCTCGTAAAGAAACCAATGGCATTGGCCCACATTTCAGTGCCACTTTTGCACGCAGAACCTGCTGAAAATCCAGCTCACACTGCTACGTTTCTTAAGCTAACGGCGTTTTTATTTTGGGGTTGGATCATAGAAGGCAGGTGACAGGTCAATTTTTCTTTTGGATTTATTATTTTAGCATGGAATTTATGCCAGGAAGCTGCCCCATTCTCGATATCTCGACCCTCAATGGCAATGGTCAACATGAGTCTCACTCAAAAGAAATGGTTTTTAGTCTGTCAAAAATAATATCTCAATCCCTCAACTTCATTTGACTGCTTTGCCTCTCCAAAAGGCGGATTAAGACATAAAATTCATGGTGACAAACTGAGGTGGATGGATTCAATGGAAGTGGAACAACATACATGAACGATGTTTCCCAGTCATAGAGTACGAGACAAAAATAGTCCCAAAGTGTATCTCAAGGGTCCCAAATTTCACAGCCTGGGAAAGACAATAAAGGGACTTCCCTGTTTTCCCTTCTTGTTATAATGGATTACTTGATTTCTCCCAATACCAGAATCATCACTCACTACAAATCTTTCATTTGTTTTCCTTTAAGACGAGAAAATGTTTCCTCTTGTCCTAGGTAGGTCTTTTAATTCAATAAACATGCTAAGTTTTTAAGGTTTGAATTGGTCGATCCAACATATATTGTAAATGATTCTTTTTTTTTTATACTGATGATTTAAAATTTGGATCGGATATTGAACCGGTGATGTTACCAGTTTCGGATTCAACAAACAAAAAAAAAAATCCGAAACTCTTAAAGTCACATTCAATTGTCAATTATGATGTAAAAAAAGAAAAATAAATGCAAATTTCCACATTACAATCAAGGGAAAGATAAAAGGCTCATAAAGTGCTCTGTTTAAAACAGCTTCTATTGGGTATTTGATTTGCCTTAAATGATTTTGGTGCTTCTTCCCATGTTATTCAGGTTTAATGCTGGGGCTGCCTTATGTAATTACATGTCAGCCAATGCAATAAAAAGGGTGGCAATTAAGATTTTAAGAATAAAAAAATAAAAAAGTTTGACTTTACTTACAGAACTTTCAATTTGACTTTTACCCAAAAAAAAGGAAAAAAAATAAACTTTGAATTTGACTCAAAGGAGTCATGCAATGCATTTGACTCTTCAGAACCCGTATTTAATCTAAACAGTTCATTCGTTTTTTAAACGATAAATTATTGTAAAATTAAAGTTTAATTTAAAAACGCTTATAAATTCTTTTATTATCTTTCAGACTTCCGCTTTTCTTCATTAAAAAAAAAAAAAATGACCCTTAACTCTGACCTTGGGGTTTTTTTTTTTTTCAAAAGAAAACTTTGACCATGGGTTGCTTATTTGTTTTGGTTACAATTATATTCATTCTTTCTAGCATTTTGCCGTGTATTGAGTATTAAAAAATAACATGAATTACATCGTTCAATGAGTGATTTAATGTGTATGGGACAGCCATGCACTCTTACTTTAATTCATTAAACTAAGGCTACATTTTGAATGAACGATAAAATTGATAGCGGTGAGATTAAAAATAAAAATAAAAATTAATGTAATTATAATTAAAAAATATTATAGTTATGATTAAAATAATATTTAATAAAAAATTTATATTAACTTAATCTCATTAAAATTGATATTTAAATTTAATTAATGATATAATAAATTTAATCGTATCATATCAAAAACATCGTGAAATTCAAACGAAAATTAATTCCATATGCAAGAGAATCGACAAAAATGCATTCCTCATAAATATTAGAATAATAAACAGATTAGCATCAAAATTAAAATTTTAAATTATTAAATATATAAAAAGAATCCCTTTATAATTCATGAATTCCCTTCTCGCTTTCCCCAGTCTTCAAATTACATCATTTGAATTATTAGGAGACATAACAATGTCAAATTTAGAAAAATACTTCACATGAAGATTACAACTTTGTCTTTACTCAAAATGTCAAATACATTAAACCTTTTTTATCTTATCCTTTAATAAACCTAATAATATAGCCTACAAATGCACCTAACATGCAATACTCTCCTTTACAGGAAAATGATACTTACATCTTAAGAAAATCTTTCCCCATTTCCATTAATATGACATATTACATATCATAATTGTTGATTATCATCTGAAAGAACCTTATGCTAACGTTTTTAAAATCATGTATAAGAAATTTATAGTAATAGAATACTAACAAAAAAAAAAAAAGGAAAAAAAACAAGTATTCAAAATTTTTTGTCTATAGTATAGTAATTTGAAAATTAAAGTTTCCTATCCTGTGGAAATTTGAGTGGACCATCAAAATTTCAGAAGTAACCGTTGAAAGTGAAAATTTGAATACATGCAAAACAATTTTAATGGAAATTATAGTTTCATTAAAATCCCCTGTTATCACTTGCTCGTTCAAATTGTAAAGCATTGACATGAGAAAGAAAGTCGATAACGCCCTACCCCAAATCAGCCCTCACCATCCCACCAACAAACCAGAACCTTCCCTCTCCCCCCAGCCATACCCTTTATACACATCACCCTCCACTGAAGCAAAATTCAAATCCTTTTTCTCTCACTTCCTCTGTTTCTTACATAAACCAAAAGCCAAGCAAAAGGTCTCTGCTTTTGCTCTGTGTTGTACAATTCCAAAGTCATGGCAACTTCTCTTTGCCTGCTGCTATACCTGTTACTCTTTTCAACGTGGTGGCTTAAGATTTCGATGTCAGAAATGATGCTTCTTCCCTTAACTCATTCACTCTCCAAAACCCAATTCATCACCCCACACCACCTCCTCAAAACCACCTCAGCTCGCTCCGCCGCCCGCTTTCACCACCGCCACAAACAAGTCCCACTCCCTCTTTCCCCTGGCAGTGACTACACTCTTTCCTTCTCTATCGGCTCCCCTGCTTCCTCGACTGTTTCTCTTTACCTAGACACTGGTAGCGACCTTGTTTGGCTTCCTTGTTCTCCATTTGAATGCATTCAATGGGATTCAAAAGCACCACCACGCTCTGCTCCTCTTAACCTCTCATCCTCTGCCACCGCTATCCCATGCCAATCCTCCGCCTGTTCCGCCGCTCACTCCTCCCTCCCTTCCTCCGACCTCTGCGCCATTGCACGTTGTCCCCTCGACTCCATCGAAATCTCGGATTGCAACTCCTTCCCTTGCCCTCCATTTTACTATGCGTACGGTGACGGTAGCTTAATCGCCCGTCTTTATAAGGACTCCTTAACTCTCCCAAACTCTCTCTCGATTCAAAACTTTACTTTTGGTTGCGCCCACACCACATTGGGTGAACCGGTTGGTGTAGCCGGGTTCGGTTTCGGTCGGCTATCTTTACCAGCTCAGCTTTCCTCCGTGTCTCCTCAACTGGGTAACAGATTCTCCTACTGTTTAGTTTCTCATTCGTTTGATTCTGACAAAGTTAGGCAACCAAGCCCACTGATTCTTGGTCGGTACGAGGAAAAAGAAAAGCAGTTTGGTAACGAAAATGTTGAGTTTGTTTACACGGACATGCTTTCCAATCCAAAACATCCGTATTTTTATTCAGTGGGGTTGGAGGGAATCTCTGTCGGGAAAAGGAATATTCAGGCACCGGAGAATTTGATGAGGGTTGATAGAAAAGGAAGTGGAGGGATGGTGGTGGATTCAGGGACAACTTTTACGATGCTACCAGCGAGTTTGTATGACTCAGTGGTGAATGAGTTTGATCACCGAGTTGGACGAGTTTACGAAAGGGCGAGTGCGATAGAAGAGACGACGGGGTTGAGCCCGTGTTATTACTATGACAAGGTAGCCAAAGTGCCAGTGATTAGCTTGCATTTTGTGGGGAATGGATCCAGTGTGATATTGCCCAGGAGGAATTACTTTTATGAGTTTTTGGATGGTGGTGATGGAGTTAAGAATAAGAGGAATGTGGGGTGTTTGATGTTGATGAACGGTGGTGATGAGGAGGAGTTGAGTGGTGGGCCAGGTGCTACTCTGGGAAATTATCAGCAACAAGGCTTTGAGGTGGTTTATGATTTGGAGAAAAGGAAAGTTGGATTTGCAAGGAGAAAGTGTTCTTCTTTGTGGGATACCTTGAAAAATTAAGTTTGAATTTGGGTTAAAGTTAAATTTCTAGGTTTATATTTCATGAAATTATGGATTTTTTTTTCAACTTTTTTAGCACTTAAAATTTTGCTTTATGGACTCTCCCAATCCTGTATATTTAAATGTTAATTCTTCCATGTCAATTCTAAGGTAGATAAATAAAGCAAACATTGAAGTGTAGAGAAAAAAAAATGTAAAAGTTTATGTATATTTGAAGTTGAAAATAAAATTTTATTTCTGTAAATTGTTTGGTGGGATTTACTAATTGTCAAAGCAGGTAGGTCAGTGAATAAGTCCAGAAATAGTTGCTGTACCCTGTGAATTGATCAGACATCACACTGAAAGATGCTGATCGTGCAAAATGTTACGTGAAACCTCAGTTTCCTTATCTCGTTGAAATGAGTTGGTGGGTGAAAAGTTTCAAATCCATTTGGTTAAGATTTTGTGCTTTGGCTGGAAGATCTATGAGTATGAACTGATCGATGATCAAATATCACGATACCCAAAAGAGTTTAAAGATTGGGTAGGGAACGCCATTAATACTTCCATAAAGATTTTTTCCTTCTCATTGGTTGGATTTTTCTCATGGAGGTTGGGATATTTTTTTCCAAGCTGGTCGTCGTCTGTGCTTTAAGTTTGATTGTTAGATGAATCGAGTGGACCAGATATTGATCCTTATCTAGATTGAAGCTTCTCAGCATAATCCAAAATGGATATGTTTGCACTGGTTCAAGAAAAAGGTTGCCTTTGATCACCCCGAGAGACCTCAAGGCCAAGGGATCAAAATCTTTGCAAATAAATATGAGTGATATCGATGAATTTGATTTAATTTTTTTAAATATTATATAATATTATAAAAATTTAAAATTTGATTCGAATTCGAATTTAATTTTTATTCAATTCGAATAGAATCAATTCAAATTTTATTGATTTGAATTTATTTGATTTATAAATTTTTAATTCTTAATTTTTTTAATTTTTATATATTATTTAAGTAAATTTTAATATAAAATTATTATTTTTATTTTATAATTTTTTTTAAATATATAATTCGTTTCGTTTCGATTTTTTTTTATTTTTTACATTTTAATTTTAAATTTGATCTAAATTTAATATAAATATTTAATATTTAAATTTAATCTAAATTGAATAAAAATATTCGATTCAAATCAAATAAAATATTATAATTTCAAATTAATTTTTTAATTTTTTAATTTTTTTTCTCACCCCTCCTTATGAATTAGCAGCTGGTTTTGGTGCACTTTGAATTTGATATTGTTCAACCTAAGCGTTTTTGCACAATGCATATGAATTCTTGTCTAAACTTTTTCCCCTTTCTCATGTTAAGTAACCCATCTTAAATATCGATGTAATGATGAAGACATAATCAAGGGTACAATATAGTGTTGAAAAAAATTGAAGAACGGTTGATTTTGGAGAGAACTACAAAAAGAGAGTACATTTATCATTATAATATAAGCCATTGATTGTATTTTACAATTTATTCCCTCAAACTTTATTTATTTGTCTTGTATTAATTTTTACTAAGTTTTAAAAAAATTAATTTTAATATATTTAATATTAAAATTAATTTTTTATAAAAATTAAAATTTCATAATTTTTAATATTAAAAAATAAAATATTTACAATATTTAAAAAATATATAATTTGGAGATATCTAAAAATATTAAAAAAAGGACAAAAGGGCGCAATAGTTTTGAGAGTCGTTATTACTTGGCAATTGTCATTTCTATTTTTTCAGTAATTTTATCTTATTTTTCTTTACAAGTTGTTGCATGGACTGGGGTTGGTACAATAGGCACCAATTATTTTTTCCCAAACCTTGATTTTTTTTCGTTTGGGTCCATTCTAGCCTTGAATGCTTCTGGACCCCGAGTTGTATAGTTACACTGAACTTTCGGTACCCACAATCTTCCAAAGCTCATCATGGCGAACCGCGTCACCCAAGGAACGAATAAAGTGGCCCTGGCAGCAGTAGAGTTCACTCTTTCCTCTAAGAACTCCCTCCATTGGCGGTACGTCCGAGAATTCGTATTTGTACTGGGTTGATGACATATTAAATACATGAAAATTATTAAAAAATTAGTATATTAAATTATAAAATATTTTTATCACATTATTGTGTCGTTTAAAATAATCAAATTGAAAAGAGGGCAAAGAAAAAAAGTTAGTCATGAAACAAAAAGGTCAGCATTCGGGCACATCCATTGGACTATTCGTTAACCATCGCGTCATATTAACCTGATCTTAAGACCGAATCACAATTATTGCATGGTAATCAGTAGTATTAGTCACAAAACAATGAACACTGGTTCCCAAAAGTCTATCCAACACGATGATTCCTTGGGCTGCAATGAGTGCGCACCCCAAAGTCAGGGGCTGCAGACCACACAGTACTGGGTCAGCTTATTCATGTAAACCAGCTGTCTCCCATTGATCCCTCACTTCCTGACCAAAACAAAAGAACTTCGGCTTCTTCTTC
This sequence comes from Durio zibethinus, assembly GCF_002303985.1. The sequence continues at coordinate 2,375,768 of NW_019168381.1, forward strand.
TTGTAAGACCACACCTTAATCTTATTCTTACCAACCAAGCTTCAAGCTAAGCCACACTTTATTCCCTAATCATGTAATTGCTATAATGGAGATTTTCTTAGAATAAATCCTTAATTTAATAAGCCTTGGTTTCCCTTCGCATCCCATTTGTTTGAGTGCACCTAAACTTTTCTCCAAAGTATATATTACTTTTATATATAGTATAATTTAAGAAAAGCCTCAGAAATATAATTTTAATTATCTCAAAACACCAATTTTATTCATAAATCAATGAAAAAAAATTTCAATAATTTTTTAAAATTTTCACATGTTAATTGATTCATTGGCCGTGGTCAAATGATGTCTTTTTCTCAGAAAAAAAAAAAAGTTGATGCCTATTATTAACGTGTTATTATTGGTTTTAAAGCTTGTGTTTCATTGTTTAGTTGTGGATAGCTTTTGAATATGTTTGACTTGCTGAGTCATCATTGTCAATATATGCACACCTGGCAAAAAACAATAACGATGCCGTCGTGATATTTTCTATTGGGACAATGACGTCAATTTGACATGCTTTCGACTTCCGATGAGATAAAAAGTGCCCCTGCGAGAGTGTGGACCGGACACCGCTAGCTGTCGCAATACGTGTGCTTCTAGATGTTTCTCCACGCTTTTCCCTTTTCTGTGGGCGCATTCTTCCACGTGTGGGCCGCCACACTACATTATATTATTTTATGTGAGCAAACATTATGTACAATGACAATGACACGAATGCCGTAAATATACTTTTTTTTTATGGCGAAAATCATTAAATATATTTATTTCCTATAAAATTATCGAAATTTTTTGTTTTATAATTTAAATTTTGAAAAATACTAAGCTGCTAACAACTAATAGATTGGTCGAAATGCTATTTGCAATAAAAAATGAATTAATTTATTATTTCTCATTAAACTTGGTAAAAACATTATACCAAAAATCAGTATTTATAGAAATTAGTTAACAAGAGCTTTTAAATATTAATATTTACAATGTAGAACAATAAATTCAAAATATGCAAATATATTATGGTTTTTTATTTATTTTTTAAATATTAATTACGATGATATTAGATTCTTTAACATAAGTTCTAATTGAGTTTTGAATTAACTCCAAACTATGAAGGGCAAGATTTTAAAATTTCTCCACTTTTGATTAACTTTGCCCATGTCCTAGTGTGTCTTACATTATTTCAGTGCTATCTAAATTTCAAAGTAGTTTGTCTTGGAAGATATAAAAAACAAGGAAAATAGAGATGGGGAAGAAAACCAAGAGGGATGGCAGGAACAGCCCAAATCTTGAATGAAAATATCATGCTTAGCTGTCTCAATTTGTATATGATCGTTGACGTTTAATGATAGTATAGTTTTAGAAAATCAAGATTGGATTATACATTTCAATGCATTTACACTGATCCAAAAAAAAAAAAAAATGCAGACTCGGATATTCCTGCCTTTTGTAATTTTCAATGTGTGACTTGAAGGGAAAGCGATTTGGCTGAGATTTGTATCTCTTTCTGTAAACATAATTTCCCAGGGTTATGCAAAAAAATCAGGAAGCAACCATTGCCATTTTATCCTGACCTATATAGGGGCTGGCAACTGTTGAAATGGTGGGTTGAATCTCTACAAGTGCAATGTGATCGTAGAGAAAACAAAGTGGGTATTTTGGAGAGGGAAGGGGCTCATAGTCATAGGTGCAATTTGCTAATTAACCGACCCAAATTCAATAGAATTGGACCAGACTTAATCCAATATTTGGGCCTAATTTCTCATGCCAACCGGCCTTTAGCTATTTCTTTCACGAATGTCCTTCATCCCAGGCTTTTTGTTTCTGGGTGTTTTCCTGCTTTGACAAGAAACTAAGATACCAAAGAATCAAGAAGTGCAAAAACGTGGAATCGCTTGCTTTTAGGCTGTTAAGATTCCTTGTCAATTAGGCTAATTCACAAATATTATTACAAAAAGTATCACATTCCATTCCTCAGCATTATTTGTTTCGTTAATAACTTTTCTAAGGCCCTCTTTGATATCTTCTGCTCACTCTCACTCTTTTCTCTTCGCTTGGAATATTTGCTTCATGGAACAACATTTTTTTTACTTGAGGTTGCCGGGAGTTGAACTATGCTCCTGGAACATTGTATAATGCCTTTTTTACTTTTAATTTTCCTAATGGTTATATTCTCTTGAAAGATTGGTCATCACTTTTGGCATTGCTTTTAATTTTGAATAAGAAAGAATCTCAACTCTTTTTAGCTCCTGCAGTTTCAGATTTTAGGAACTCAAAGAAAACCTCTTTTTTTCTTTAATTTTTGTTGGCTCAAATCTATCCAAAAACTAATATAACTTCAGATGTGACATTCAGTTTTTTTGTGTTAATACGTTTTAATATGTGGAACATTGATCATTGTTCAATCACATGTTGTAATTGCAGCAGGTGAGAAAATTGATTGTTTAATTTGCTTAAAATACATTGAAAATTTTTTTAAGGTATTTTGTTTTGAGTTGAATCAATTGTCAATCAGAGTGCAACGCATATATAAATCGGATGAGAGGGAAATAGTTATAGACAAAGGTGGAGGAGAAAGTGATCAGGACTCTCCGAATAGAGAAACATATCAGTTTCCAAAGGGAATGAATAAGGCTATATTCATCCACCAATTGAAATCCATTTCCTCCTTCCTCATCCCTACGAAGGAGAGAAACCATCTTCATCAACAAGGTCATCAGGCCTTAGGTCCATGCGGTCATATCCACTCAAAGTTTGCGATTCGTTGAAGAGACTTGGAAATAGAAATAATCATGGAACTAATCCTTGAAGGAACTCATGATCCAAAAGATGAACAAATTGTTCAGTCTTTCCTTGAGGATCAGTTACCAGCAAAGCACAATGACTGTCATACACTGTTAGGTAAGTTAATGACAACGCTAGCATTAATGGAACAACGTATGAAAAATCTTTTAAATATCTCTGTATATATTGATCAGTCCTTTTATTATTACAATGATGGGGATTTCCTTATGGCTTTACGTTTCTAAGAATGAGAGATTTTGATCTGTCAAAAGCAAAAGAAATGTTTCTGAATTATCTTCAGTGGCTCAAGGACTATGCAGTTGATACAATCCAAAAGGTAAGTGAAGTTCAAACCAAATCTTGCATCAAATTATCCCTTTGTCATTTTCTTTTCTTTTTCTTGCTGCGTGTGTTTGACCTGTTTATCCATCAATGACATTTACTTTGTATAACTTCACATGCTTTTATGCAAAACTTAGCATATCATTACACAATTTGGTGTAAGTTTTATTTAAATTAAAATTTGCTGATTAAAGCCTGTCTAATGCTTAATATTCTCCTTGTCTTGTGGTGTAAATCTTCACTATCCAGGGATTTAAGTTTGTTGAGCTTGCAGAGGTGAAGAAATGCTATCCTCATGGATTTCGAGGTGTAGATTGAAGTGGTAGAGCAGTATACAATTGAAAGGGGTGGGATTATAGACCTGAATGCATTACTACAAGTGACAAGCATAGACAGATTTGTCAAGTACGTCATGTATCAGAACAAGAGAAAGCACTAAATTTGAGATTTCCTGCATGCTCCATTGCAGCCAAGAGGCATATAGCATCCACCACAAGTATCTTAGATGTGAAGGGAGTAGTTGTAAGCGTCTCTTCCCTTATTTCCCCCATCTTGTGTACGATATTTTTCAAGGGAGAGCCATGAAAACCTTTATATGCTTTCTTGCTGAATAGTTTTATTTGTCTATAATCTTGTCAAGAGGTTGCGTTGCAGTATGATAAGAATGAATCGAGATGGATGAATTTTGCTCACAGTATAGCCTATTTAATGTGTCAATAGATGACAATGTTGGACAATTCATAATTAATTATTGATCTGAATTGAGCTACAATTTAATTGGCTCAAAATGTAAATCTAATAGTGAGTTCTAAATTTATTTGAATGTTGTCTCTGCCAAGGGAATGTCTAATTTCTCAAAGCCTGCACGATACCTCTTCTTGAAAATTCAGAAGATTGATAGCAATTACTAACCGGAGGTAAGTGCAATTCCATTTATTTTCGTTAGTTTAGATTGATAAACTAGACACCAGTAGACGGTGAGCATGGTTTACCCGTGAGAAATGCTTGTAAGCCCAGATTCCAAGCAACAATATGTTGTCTGATTAGCCAGTGGGTTGGATCCTGTTGCATGCTGCTCATAAATAATTGTTAGGCATCAATGATGACCACCATTAGAGGATACAGAAGAGAATTTCAGTGCCAGAACATTCAGTGTTTTTTCGCCCTTTCACTCTGAAAGAAAAAGTAGGCAGATCTTAGATCTTAGTTCATAACGTTCTTCACAGTAGAAATTTTGTTCATGATGCAGGCACAACTAGTGCTTCCAATTTCATACACATGAATGAGTCATTCTCGGGACTTGGTAGGCTTTGTGCAAACACATTATAGTTGGGTAATTTTGGTCAATGATATATATTCTTGCAGACTTTCAATAGACTCTTCATTATCAATGCTGGGTTGGGCTCCGGATGCTGTAGAAGCTGCTCAAGGCCTTTCTGGATGCACTAACCTTGGTAAAAATTCGTGTAAGGACTCTAGCAGTCTCTTGTACAATAGCATTCAAGTAGTATGAATAAGTGATTTCCTACTAAAACAACAGAAATTTTTTACTTCGGGAAAATGACAATTATGTTTCAGGTGCAGGGATCTAACTACCTTAGTAACCTAGTTGAAGTTATTGATCCAAGGTAATTTGTCATTCTCATTTCTTTGTATTCACGTCGCAAACTTGGGAGCCACTACATATTGATATCATTGAATTCACAGTAATTTGCCGGCATTTCTCAGTGGCACCTGCAAATGTGCTACTATGGTGGTTGCCTGTTAAGTGATAAAGGACCCTGGAACCATCAAGAAATTACAGAGATGCTTCAGGTCAAGTCCTACTCAGTAGAAAGACAAAATTGATTGTTGATTTCTGGCTTGTAGAAATAAATATGGACATGATTTCACACATTCACTACTATAACTGTGTCATCCTTAATATTTCATTTATTTAATTATGGGCAGTTTCTGCAATAGAAGAGGCCATTAATGAAGGAAACGGTGACCTAGCTTCAGAAGATGTGGTAAGCATCTTTAATTGTTATGCTTCCACCTCACCGATCAAGGATTCTTCTCAGCTTCATGCTATAATTGTTCAAGACATTATTGTCTATCTTAATGGTGTAAATCATTCCCTTCCTTTTCGCTCTGTTCCTTTTATGCAGCCAGTCGTTTCATGGCTTAATTTGCTCAACACATGATGATAATGGAGATAAAGAAGACATGAGAGAAGGGGAAAGGGCAATGAGTAATAGGCTTGCACCAAGAAAAATCATGGCACTGGAAGCTGCATTTACAGACACCAATAAAGTAAAGTACAATTGCACCTCTAGTCTCTAACAATAGATAAAATTCTATGCAATTATTTTGACGATCTTTATGGGACAGAAAATTGATGCATTGGAAGTGGCACTTGAGGACACCAAGACGGTGAGTTCAAAAAGTTTTATGCTTCCTTGTGGCTGGCATTCTAAACATCAAATCATTTTATTAGTAATCTTTTATTTGTTTTTCCTTGACAGGTCCTGAAAGGGCTTGCACAGCACATTTCTTGTTATTGTTTGCCAAGGTGTCCCAGAAGCAGATGAATATGCACATCAACTTGAGAAGCAAAAACTGTCATTTTAAAGGTTCTTGTTGCTGATCAGACTAACCTGGTGATTCTTCCCTTGGTGCTTCAGTGCTTAAGCACTCTTCAAGAGGGAACTCAAGGCCACCTTATACCAATTGGAACTGGTTGATTATAAAAACATGTAAATGTATCAATGTGGTCTGGAACTCTGGATTCAGAGCTGCAAAATTCATTTTGCATATTTCAAGTTCTTATGTTACTCTTATCTTTGGAACGCAATTGTTTTGATTGTTGAACTTAAGAACTGTGGTGCTATAGTAACTATCAAGAAGTTATATATTTCTTGCTTCAGAAGTCATGGAAGCACATGACATTTTCATTTTAAAAAACTTCTCCATTTTCATGGCCATAGTTCAGAAATTTAAGAAATGAACCTGAGAGTCTGAGACAATTAGAAACCACTCATTACAAAGCTATTATCCCGTCATTAAGCAAGGACTAGTCTGCCAAAGTAGAACTCTGAGATGGTTGGAATCATTGCCTCCCAAAGAAGAGGCAGCAACTAAAAAATCAAATAATTGGAACACTGTTATTATGCTCACATATATAACATAACAAGGAAAATGACTTCTTTTAGGCCCCCATTTGTGGTAATTAGATACAGCTACCTTGAGGTTATCCATATGATTACTGAAATTGAAGTTGGTCCCTTTGAAGGTTGGTGGAAGTTGCAATGATTGCTATTCCCCCTGTATAATTTTCTTTTCTATATACCAGATCTCTTCTAACTTTCTTCAACCAAATTTGGAGGCCTTTTACAATCCAGCTTCAAGTACAAACAATTTATTTACTGTCAATAGCATCTTCTTTATCATGAAAAAAAATAAAAAAGAGTATTTCAGCCATCTAATACTGAATTTAACGTAAACCCCTTTATATTGGGAAAATTGGGCAGATAGGGATGATAATGAAGATGTGACAGAGGTTGACTGAGAAAAATGTAAACTTGGTAACTTGTATATCTTAATTGTGTAAAATATTAAAAATTTAAAAAATTGTCATAATTTATATTGATATAAAAATATAAAAAATATATATTTTTATTTTATTAAATTTATTTATAATTTTTGTTAAAATTTTAAATTATATTATTTTTATATTGTATTATTTAAGTTATTAGATAAAAAATGTAAATTATGCAAATAGAGACAATTGGAAAGGGACTGACTTATCATACCTTTGGAACCTGGCCGTTGTAGCCTTTTTCAAGGCCATACTAAGGAATCTTTGGCCCAACTCTTTTAATGTCGCTAATAAAAGCTTTCACCGTTCACCAATCACCTTCCAAGATTTTATCCAGTTGAACCTTGGATGGATAGGATATGAAAAAAAGGAAAATAAATCATTGTGGCCAACTTTTTAATAATATCTTTTTTTTTTCTTATAAAATTATTTTTTTTCCAACTTAATGCAGACCTAAAAGCATTTTAGCCTAACGCCATTGAATCCCACCTAAGTTCCCATACCACCAAGCAAATTGCCAAACTCTATAGGTTTCCATTAGGTTATGGAAAATGACTTTATTGGCCATGTACTTTGCAAACATAAAATGCCTTACCAGTAAATATTGACAGAAAAATCACATTTTTTGCACTGAATTTACAAGTTTTTTCTGTGTAATTGATATAAAGGTGTTACGTAAGAGATTAATTTTAAAAAAAAGCAAAAAGTTTAAATTAAAAAATTAAATCTCAACCAGATGATAAAAATCATAAGGGTTATTACTTTTATCAAACTAAAATTTTTTAAAAAATGTCTCAAAATTATGTATTATTTTTTTAAATATTTTAAAATTAATTTTAAAAAATTTAAATTAAAAATAATTAAACTTTAATTTTATAAAAATAATTAAAAATTGATATTAAATATATTAAATTTAAAATATTTTTAAATTTCATAAAAATTTGACAAATATTTTGAGATGCACGGAGTATTATAAATATAAAAACTAAGTAAAAGTAAACAATGCCAAATAAATTCATTTTCCTTTCCTTTTCTGGCCTTTCTTCTTCGACGCACGTACACTATTCTCCGTCTCCTCTTTTCTCTCTCTCTCTCTCTTTTTAGAAGGAACATAATCAACGTACTAATATTTGAACTACGCAGAAAAAAAGCCAAACGTTATCGTTATAATTTTTGTTTCTCCTTTCGATCTCTCCGCCCCGAATCTTTTTAAAACAGACCAACCAGATAAATTTCTGATTCTCAGATCCTTTTTTCAAAGCGATTCCTTGATTATAAGCCATTGCTTCGAAATGAGCACGGGCGACCTTCTCAGCATCGACCCTTTAGAGCTCAAGTTTCCTTGTAAGTTTCCCTTCCCTCTTCTCGCAGATCTGAGATTTCTGTTTTTCTAGGGTTTTGTTCTGATTTCTTTTGTTTCTTATTATGGTTTTGGGTGAATAGTTGAGCTGAGGAAACAGATCTCATGTTCTCTTCAATTGTTGAATAAAACCGATGATTATGTGGCTTTCAAGGTATTCTTCATCGCCCATTCATTTTTGGTGTATTTGTTTTATGTAACTTTTGATCTATGATTTTATCATATAATCTTATCTTCCTACTTTTTGATAATGCGACGCCGTAATGCTCTGTTTAGTTGCTGAGTAAAATCGGGAAAAAAGATTTATAATGTTTAAATCTCAAATTGAAATTGTAGATTTCCTTTGAGTATTGATTTTGTTTTCAGGTGAAAACAACGAATCCAAAGAAGTACTGTGTTCGTCCCAACACGGGGATCATCTCGCCTCGATCCACATGCGATGTTATAGGTACAATAAATCAATTATATTTTGCTAGATAGTTTGCGGTTTGTCTTCATCATTGTTGGCTTCTGGGTAACTTAGAAAAGAATGGTTGGTTTTTATTTAGTTACCATGCAAGCGCAAAAAGAGGCTCCTCCGGATATGCAATGCAGGGACAAGTTCCTCCTTCAAAGTGTAAAAGTAAATGATGGTGCAACAGCGAAGGATATAACTGCAGAAATGGTATATAACTATTTATATTACACGGTTTATTTAAGGTTAGGATGTGCAGTTTATGATTAACAGGAATCTTGATTTTTTAGTTCAACAAGGAAGCTGGGCATGTTGTTGAGGAGTGCAAGTTGAGAGTGATTTATGTTTCTCCACTTCAACCACCTTCTCCTGTACGTGAAGGGTCAGAAGAAGGATCTTCACCCAGAGGCTCTGTTTCAGACAACGGACATGGAAATGCTGCTGAGTTTGCTACAGTGAGATCTTGCTGCATATGATTTGATTGTTGCTTTTCTTGTTGTCTGTACTTTATATTTTTTAGAATACTAATAGTGTGGATTTTGTTGCTGAATGCAGGCTGCAAGAGCATTTACTGAACATTATGAAGCTCAGGATAAATCTTCTGAGGTAAATTTTAAATTCTGTATTTTCTGTCTAACTGCTAGCTGCTGCATATGCATTATTGATTTTAATTTATCTTGATAATAGTCATTTTTTGGTAGTAAGGTCCATGTTTTCAGGCCAGATTTCACTTGCTCAGTTGCTCTTTCATTAATTAAATGCTGGAGGTAAGAGATGGTATAGAGTCAAATTATATTCCTTTAGAAAAATTATAGTTCTAATTGTTCAGACGAAAATATATATAGCTACTAGTTTTTCTTGCTGAGCCTGTTAGTCTAAAGTGGTGGTTCAGTAGTTTGTAGGGTTCCACATTTTTCTTAAAATAGGTACCTCATTAATCATGGTGCGATTCAGCTATTTGAGGCTTTTGTGGATACTGGAGCCAAATGTAGAAGTTGCATTATTTTTGTTGAATCAGGGTCTTGTCTAAGATGACTTCTTTTTTTATGGAGGTTGCTACATTTACCATTAGGAATAACTTATCTTGAGTTCACTAAATGCACTCAAACCATATTGTAGGAAAGATTACAGGTGGTAGTAATAATATGTAGAATTTACTGAAGCCCATCATTCTACATATATCTAATGGATTTGTATTCAAACTAAAATGTTGGAAAACTAGTGTTTTTAGAATTTAAAGTAATTACCATTTAGAGGAACTCATATATTAAGTTGATATTGAATGACTTTCTTATTTGTTGAACCTGTGTTTGCACGGTTGTCATGGGTTCTTAGGAGTTGAATTAATTGGCTATGATACAGTTTTCTGGCGTATTAATCATCTAAAAATATCTCTTGGGTGTTTCTTATCATACATGTGAGCAAAACAGGATTTGCTGCAAGACAAGTTATTTTTCAATTTTATGTTGGACTAGAACTTCTTTTATGGTATATACTATGTCATTCATGTTGTACAACATTGTACACTTGTATTGCAGTAGGTTCATATGTTGCTTACGGTAGAATTAAATTTTTGGGAAAGTGAGCGACATTCTCATGTTGGCTACCCTTTGTCTTTGAGGGTTAACCACCACTTTATTTAATGGCCAAAAAACGTCAAGAAAAGGTCTGCACAATGGTACCTGCAAGCCTATCTACTATATGTATGTCAATTTTATGGCTAGACTACTATATTCCATAAGATAAAGGAAGGAGACCCATTGGAAGAGATGTATCAGGAATTTATTAAATGTAGTGTCAATTAAGTTATGTTTGCAGCCAGGAGGCACAACTTCTCTTTTCCTTTGAAAGGTTCTGGCAATTTTTTCCCTTGTTCATGGGCATAAATAGCCAGCTTTTGCAGCATTGGGTCCTGAAGCTCTGTAATCTTTAACATATATTGTGTGTGATGTTGATACATGGCGTATAATAACCCTCAATAATACTTTCTATAATTGCAGGCAAGAGCTCTTGTAACAAAGCTGACTGAGGAGAAAAATCACGCAATTCAACAAAATAACAAGCTTCGCCAAGAACTGGTGAGGAGAATGGACTGTGACTTTACCATATGGATTATAATTATTATAATTAATGTGTAGAGTAGTATTGTCTGTTATATGCTTCCTCAGTTCCTTCTCAACTTATGTTTGCATAATACAACAAACGGCTCTTTGAATTTTGCTTAAAAAGTTTTCCTATACTTCCTTTGTCCTTTTCTTTCGTTGTGAATGACCAGAAGTCAGTAAATTCATTAACCCCTTATTTGTGTTTTGAAGGCTTATGCTTATCCTCTCTTGATAATTTCTTCCCGTTATTCAAAGATTTGATCAACACTAATCTCTTTTCCTTGGTATCTTCTTAAAATGTGGATAAATTTGTTTTCCTTCTACGTCTTGACCTCAGAAGGATGCCCTTCTCTTCTCTATTTGTTTAAAAACAGAGGTTATCTTGTTTATAGCAAGTACCTTTTCTACTTGATGCCTATGAGTTGCAGTTGAAAACTTGGAAATATTTCTTCAATTACTGATAGACCTGTTCTTTTGATTTACTTGTCTCCGCCTTGTTTATTATTTTCTCCTGATCTCTGAGCCATGGAAACTTCTTACATATAAGGATAACAAATGTTTAGGAACTCTTGAGGCGTGAAAGCAGCAAAACCGGTGGTGGTGTGTCATTCATGTTCGTGATTTTCATCGGCCTGCTGGGCATAATTATAGGATATATCATGAAGAAGTCATAAGCGGCTATCTCCTAGGCTTGTCTGCATATTTTCCCACTACATCATCTGGACAAGAAGTATGATGAAGGAAAAGGAAAAAAAAAATTGATGGTCTCTGGCTGCTGCTTCAATTACTTGTGTTAGCTTTGTGGAATTTAGGGTCCTATGGGTCTTGTAGTTGCTAGTCGACGTTCATTAACATGTATTCTTTCTATAACCTAAAAGGAGTGAATTTATCTTCTTTCTTTCCTTTTTCTCAACCCACCCTTCATTTTTTTGTTATGTGGTTCAATTTGGGAGTTTCTGATAATGGTAATACCAGAAACTGTTAATGGTTCTACACAGCTTTGTAATGTTCGCATAAAATCAAGACTCAATTGGTCTTTTTGGTTTTACCTCTTTTTTCCCATCCTTCTCTATTGGTTCTTACTGTTTTATTTAATATTTAACCTTTTTAAGTTCTTATTATTTCTCTAACGTTCTGGAGCTCTCTACCACTGCTAGGGGGAGCTCAGCTTCCACACTCTCCCTTCTTCTCCATCCTCCACGTTTCTTCATTGCTGCCATTTCCTGCCTCCTATATAATCCTCAAAAACAGAACAGCGTCGAAATCTAAAACAATAATCTGATAAGAGAATGCAAAATCTTTCGCTGTTTTAGAAGAAATGGCATCGTCGATCGCTTTGAGAAGAGTCCCTGTCTCGACTCTGTTTTCCAAGCTGGTCAAATTTTCACCAGGTCCTGAAAGTGATAAAATTTCATTACCTTTAAGATGTAAAGAGAATATTCTCCCATAAAACTTAAATTTAAATCCTAAACAAAATAATAAAAATTCCCCTATTTTTTAGGCAATGGAGAAGATCTTCTCCCATAAAATTTAGACTTAAACCATAAATTGCAGCTACTCCTCAAGGCCTCAACCATGGTCCAACGAAGACTGTCTTCTTCATTGTTTTCTTTTAACGACAATACTTACATTATTTTCCCTCAATGTACAACAGTCTCATTTTTCTCAAGAAATTCAGAACAGTAAAAACTGAAAAAAAAGCCAAAGGTAAAAAATGAGAATCTTCAGCAGCAATTTGTTTTTGCCTTTAAGATTTGAATAAAAAATTTCATGTATCAAACAAAAAAAAATGTTTAGTATTTATTATGTTCACACATGTAAAAATTTATTTCACAAGTTTATATTTAATATATATGTATTGATTTTATACAATATAAAATCAATGATATCATTTTATTTCACAAGTTCATTTAGATGTTATTTTCACAAAGCGACCAACTAGAAGTTTTTTTTTTTTTTTTTGGTTATTTTAACGGAGAAAATAGGAAACGTTTACAACCGACTTGGACTTGGAGCATAGCTGAATCCCGTACCAGACAGCACGCCACCAGACCGCTGCCAATGAAAATTGGCCAGCTCGCACAACACGCGCCTACGCCTGAAATTCATAGAAAGAAAAAGATAGAAAAAAAAAATGCTGTGAAAAAGGGTTTTAGGCTTTCTTCTTCCTCTTCTTTTATTATAAACCGTTATCGAACGCCCAGAGTCTTATTTGCAGATTATGTTGCATTGTAAACCCAATTATATCGGGTTAGTGATTGATTTTTATTTTTTTAGTAGTTCATTTACTTAACACGTTGAATTAGACCCTTTTTGTGTTTTATAATTAGGTCCAGTATAATGTAAATGAAGTGAATGATAAAATGAATATAAGGCTGAAAAAAACATGTGTAGAGAAGTAAAGAAGAGAATGTGTTAAAGGTGAAAGTGCAAGGAAGAAAATGAGCTTTTGTCTTTGTGAGAAAAAGCACATTTTTGTGTAAGTTATTTTTTTACTCTACTAAATGAATATCTTAGATGCATTTTAAAGTAAAAAACATGTTATTTTGTTTGTTGTTTATAAATTTGAAAATTAGCTATGTTTGATAGTTTGTTACGTAGTTGATTGAATTTTGAGCTTGATTGATTGGAGATAATTTTTTTTTTTGGTGAAACTTGTGCTGGAAATTTTTGTATGATTGTCGTGAAAAGTTGTGATTTTGGTGGTTCATTGGAGCTTGTGTTGTTTTGTTTCAAGAAGCTTTATAGAGTTTGCATGCCAAGTGTTTGTGAAAATGTCTCTTAAGGCCTTTCTTCCAACAGATTATACTTATCAAGTTCCATTGTTTCCAGCTTACACTTCATTTTGTTTCACCGTGATGCAACCAACTGGCGAAACCCGCCATTTTGTGAACAAAAGGAGGATGTGGATGAAAAGGAAGAAGCAGCTTTCACTGTCAAATACTCCCTCCCATATCCACTTGGACCACCTCCACCAAGCAACGCCGTCAACTCCTCTACTAGACCGAATCAGTGAATTACCCAAGGACGTCCTTTGCCACATTCTATCCTTGTTGCCCATGCAAATGGCTATCCAAACCAGCATCTTGTCAACAAGGTGGCGCCATCTCTGGAAATCCACCCACGTCGTAGATTTCCACGATTTACCCTTCTCTGCCAGGAAACCTGTTGACTATACTCCCATCACCCGCTGCTTAGACAGCCTTGAATCTCCTAATATCAAATCATTCACCGTTGTTGGTCACATTGGCCACCGTTCTCATCCTGATGTAAGAAGATGGGTCGAGTTTGCATTTTCCAAAAACGTCGAAACTCTGAGGATAGGTCTCATGCAAATTTCTTTTCCGGTCAAATTCTCTCTGTTGCCAAGATCTTTTTTTACCAAGAACGATCAAACTCAAAAGATAAAGGTTCTTCTTCTAAGCCATGTTGACTTTATACCACCTCGTGGGGTGACGTTTTCTGGGTCTGGGTTTGTTTCTCTTCAGTCGCTTTCTTTAACAAATTGTAAACTTGTTGACGGGACTGTGGAGTCTCTTCTTCGTAAATGTTTGGTTCTTGAGGTTTTGGTCCTCGATAGTTGTTTTGGGCTTATTAGGGTTAACATCAGTGGTCCAAATCTTAAGCTGAAGCAGCTTACTTTCATGAGGAACCTTTTTGACGAGGAGGAGGATATGTTATTCGAAGTTGACGCTCCTGGTCTTGCAACCCTGAAGTACTCGGGTGACTTAACCATGATTCGTTTGAAGAACTGTGAGGGACTAGGGGAAATAATCCTACTAGGGGAGTTAGAAGAAGTTCATCAGGAAATCATTAACCACATTAGTGAATTGATCAATCAAGTCACTCACGTGAAGATTTTGGGTGTTAATTTACAGTTTCTTCAGGTACCCTTTCTATCATTTCGATGTTTCATCTTCTTTACGGGTTTTTTTTTTTTTTTAAGTTTTTGATTTGCTGGATATTTGTTTCTGATAAATGATAGTTGATATTACTTGGTATAAGTTCGTGGGCAGTGAGTTCTACACGAGGGGCCTTCCATTCTTAATATTCCAAAATCTTCAGCATCTGATTTGGTGTGGTTCACTGAAGTCTCAAAATGCAGTTTACAACCTTGTATCCTTTCTAGGGGATTGTCCTTGTCTTGAGACTTGTGAAATAGATGTAATTTCTGGACTTTTAAAATTTATTGAACATATATAATTGGCTTTCTTAGTGGTTTAATTCTTGAAATAATGCTTTTCTTCTATTATCATGTCAAATGATTCTACAGTTTCGGCAGCAGTATTATTGGGCTGCATTCTGCGAGACCGTATGGGAGAGTATTCTGAAACCTACATTTGTCATGGGCGAAGGTGCACAATATCAGCTGAATCAGGGTAGATATCTGAAAAAGCTTAAATCGGTTAGAGTCCTGTGCTTTTCAGGCTTTGATGGTGAAATGATGCTGGTGCAGTTGTTGTTGGGAAAGGCTGTGAATCTTCAAAAACTCGAATTGCTTTGGCAGAATCATCCTAGTGACATGACTGACAATGTGTTGCAGATTGTCATTCGGCAAACTTTACCTAAAAGGTACCCAAACCCAGATCTTGTAGCTACACATTTGAAGAAAACTTGGATTGAAGACTGGGTCACTCGTTTGCCCAGAGCTTCGCCTAATGCCCAAGTCCTATTCAAGAGCAGATGGAAATTTTGAAACAGGTGAGTATTAGACTCTTAAATGGTTTTGCTTGAATATAAAAGTTTAGCATTTCATTTTCATTGCGTACTGCTTAAGTACTTTGTTTGGTAGATGCCTTTATTTTTGGCAAATGAATTACTGGTATCACATGTCCAACTATTTAGAGACAACAGAGAATATGTAATGATTTGGAAAAAGAAGAAGGAGAAATTAATCTTTAAAATCTGCTTCCTTGAATCCTAACTGTTAGTTGTTTTAATGCTTTTGACATTCTGTTTAGGATCGCAGGGATAGTTTTGGCGTTCAGAACTATTATACTCACAAGAGAAGACTGTTGCAAACAATCTAAAGATTCAACATCAATGGAGTGATCATCTGGCCATTCAGATACTACGTGTGTTTTCTGTTCTTCCTTTTATCAACCTACGTGTAGGAACTAGATCAGACAACTTTAAATAGAAATGTTTGAATTTTAGACCCCTACATGCACTCCTTTATCATTTACATCTGTTGTATAGTTCAAGGAACTTTTACATGTTGGTTTTTGGGAAGAACCTGAAATCCATATGAACGATCATTTGATCAATTTCTTCATGTTTCCTTAGGCAGTTAGGCAAATCACATTCTGCTTTGATTTCTAGTATGGAGATGCTTATTAACTCTCATTTCTTTAATTTTCCTTTGTATGTTTGGAATGTCTTTTCCAGACTATAGCACAGCACGTAGTTGTTCTTGCAGATGCAAGTTGGGCTGATGACACCTGCTGTCCTAGGCGTACAGTCATGGCTTCTATGTATAGTTTGAAGTTTAACTGCTTACCTTCCACATTGTTTGCATTCAAAAATGAATATGTGTTCTCTTAACCCTAAATTTTTTATTATAACTCCTTAAATGTACCCATTGTTAATCTGAATTAATTCTCAACCCCAACTAATCTTCATGATTAAAATCTTTTTCTTGCATCTCAGTTAAACTTTGTCTATATACTCTTTTTAATTAACTTTTTACCTATTATTGAATTTTTTTTTATCAAACTTTGTAAATTTATCGATTTTTTAAACTTAATGTTAAAACTTGAACCTGTTTATATATATGGTTAAAGATGTTACAAGTGCCTATTACAAAAACCCGAGCCAAACAAATTAGTTCAATAATGTAAAATAAAATAAAATTCAATTATTTTATTTATTATCTTAATCTAATTAAATTTATAAATTCAAAAATAATTTATATATTTAAATATTTATTAATTATATATAAAATATACGTTTCAATTAATACAATTAATCAATTATAATTATATATGCCTTACGTACGGTATGAGTTAATGTTATTGGAGTAAAATTATTAAATGAAATACGGTTACAACCGATTTGGAGCGTTGCTGAATCCTGTACCAGCACAGCAAAGCACAGCGACTGTCACCAACATACTCTATCAATGAAAATGGGACAACGCATCAACACGCGCCTCCATGTAACTGAAACTGATAACAGAAAACGAAATAAACGGTTTCATGGTTGGTTGAGCAGTTAAAAACAGAAAAAGGGTTTTAGGCCGTTCTTGATCTTCTTTTACTATAAACCCTAATCCCATTTGCAGTATTTTTTTCTTTATCGAAGCTCCATTAATTGGTTTCCAGTTTCCGGTTTCCACTCGATCCATTTTGTTTTCCACAATGCAAGAAGATAACGAAGATAACTATTTTGGTACCTGAGAATATGTGAACAAAAGGCTGATATGGATGCAAAGGAAGAAGAAGAAGCAGTTTTCACTCTCCCATCTCCACCTCCAACAAGCAACGCCGTCAACTCCTCCTCGACTAGACCGAATCAGTGAATTACCTGATCACCTCCTTTACCACATTCTGTCCTTGATGCCAATGCAAATGGCTATCCAAACTATCGTCTTATCAACAAGGTGGCGCCATCTCTGGAAACACACGCACGTTGTCGATTTCCACACTTTACCTCTCTCTTTTTGGGAGAGTGTTGACTACGCTCCCATTAGCCGCTCCTTGGACCTCATTGAATCTCCTGCTATCGAATCATTTACCGTTGTTGGCCATGTTGGCTTCTATTCTCACCCCCACCTAGGCAAATGGGTCGATTTTGCACTCTCCAGAAACGTCCATACTTTAAGGATAGGTCTCATGTCATCGTTTCCTTCGACGAGATTCTTTAAGTTGCCAGAATCTCTTTTTACCAATAATGGTCAAACTCAAAAGCTGGAGGTTCGAAAATCTTGAGCATCTGTTTTGGTACGGTTCACTGTGGTCTCCAAATGATGTTTGCAACCTTGTTTCCTTCATAGGGAATTGCCCTTCTCTTGAGGATTGTGCAATAGATGTAAGTTCTGGACTTATTAATGAATTAACATAGTTAGCTTTCTTGGTTGTTTAATTCTTGAAATACTGCTTTCTTCTATTACCTGTCAAATGAATTTACAGTTTCGGCAGCAATGTTGGCCTGCATTCAGCTCTATCCTACGGGGATATTATGTGAAACCTGAATTTGTCGAGGTGGAGTGTGCACCACATCATCTGTATCATCGAGGATGTCTGAAAAAGCTCAAATCAATTATGGTGATATGCTTTTCAGGATTTGATGGTGAAATGATGCTGGTGAGGTTGTTGTTGGAAAAAGCTGTGAATCTTCAAAAACTGGAATTGCTCTGGCGGAATCATCCTAGTTTCATGTCTGACAATGTGTTGCAAAATATTGTTTGTATCTCAGACGAAGCCCCAGATTATGTAGAGCATTTGCAGGAAGATTCGATTAAAGAAAAGGTCAATAGTTTTCCCAAAGCTTCTCGTGATGCCCAAGTCCAATTTACTCGCATATGGGAATTCCGCGACTGGTGAGTACTAGAGGACTCTTAAAGGGTTTTGCTCGCTTATTTTATTAGCAATATTTCAATATTTATTGCATACTGTTTAAGTACTTTGTTTTGGAGATGCCTTAATTGTTGGCAAACGAATTACTGGAACCACATGCAGGGACAATTCAATCCTAATTAATGGTTAGTAGTTTAATGATAGTAACATTCTTTTCAATTATGATTTCAGGTATGGTAGTTTTGGCGTTTAGAACAGTAATACTCACAAGAGACAGACGGTTTCAAAACTCTATATATGATTCAATTTCAACAATATTAAAGAAGTGATCTGGCCATCTGGATACTGTGTTTCCTGTTCTTCCTTTATCCACCTAAGTGTAGAAACCTAAACCAGACAACTGTTTAGTACTTTCAACTTTACCATATTAAGCCATTGCGCGACGATTAGCAGGAAATGTATGGAATTTCAGACCCCTAGCCTCATTGCACTTGGATCTGTTACCATATGCATCTGTTGGAGATTTGAATGAAAGTGATGATTTTTTGGAAGGACATATATTGATCCATTTTGTCAATTTCTTTCAATTTTTTCCTTGGGCTTTTCTACTGTGAGGATGTCATTAACTCTCATTCTAAGTTTGTATTCAAGTTGTTAATTTATTTTATACATGGAAGGAGAATTTGCATTTGCATGAATCAGAGTTTATTTATATTTTACTTGTTTACCCCTTTTATTGTCTTTCTGTTTTGATTTTCTTTGTAGAACTTTGTGTTCCAGCGTAGTGATGGCTAGCCAGAGACTTGAAAAAGCTTAACAAAGGCCAATTGACCTCTTATTTGGTTTGGTCTTTTACCAGTGAAGGGTTTTCTATTCTGATACAAAGTTAAATTAATGGGAAGGGAGAGAAGGAAAGAAAGCCTAAACTAGTTCTGATCAAAGAGGTCGAATCGAATATCAAGATTTCGACTTTTTTTTTTTTTTACATTGTTTTCTCTTTTATTTTCTTTTTCAAGCACCGTTCTAATTTTTTCTCAAAGAAAGGGGTATTTTGTGGGAAGCACGTGACTGGGGTTTTACATATTTTTTAACAAAACCTTAAAAGTAGTATTCACTTGTTCAGTCAATTAGATTAAAAAAAAGAATGGAGTAAGATGCAAAGGTTTATACACAGCATGCATAGCAATACCTGCTCGAATGTTGATCATACAACATTAATGTTTAGTCCCCAAACAAAAAGAATTTTGTCCCGCCAGGCATACTCAATCGGCTTCTATTTGTTTACTGAAACAAATCAGGCTCAAACAATTGAAAACTTGCAGTGGATGCCAATCCGTTCTCTTTTCCACATTCCGATGAAACCCAAAGTCTGTCTTTACTATCACTTGTTCACTGCTTACATCCACGATGTACTCTCTTAGCCCTGCAAGTTTAGAAAAATTAATTTCCTTTACTCCATCAAAACGTATATATATATATATATATATATGAATCGTATGACTGGCAAATTCCTACCAGTCATTTAAGAAATGACTTGAGAGACTTTCTTTCGACATTGAGCGCATCCCATGTTTGCAGTCATCACTAAGACCTGAAACTGAACATTAAGCAATGTGATTTCTAAATAATAGCAATTAACACTAGACAGCAATAGTTTCATGTTCAATTGGTGCTGCAAAATCCATCCTCTTTCGTGACAGTGTGTTTCACCGTAAGTAGAAGTATGATAAGTTTGATCCTAGGAATAAAACCCAAAATCCTGGTTTGGAGGCATTCAGCACATGGATTATTAACTGAAGGAACCTCTGTTGGTAGTTTAAAATTGTGATGTATCCCACATTGAGTAGAAAGATCACTTATATATAGTTTAAATTAAATTACTTATGTCATTTAAATAATTGATCTAAGTGTTGGAGTGGGCCAAGTCATTTAGGCTTATTAAGAGTTTTTTTTAGTGGGTTAGACAATTTTAAAAAATCAAAGATGGGCATTTCGACACTTTTTCATTGGCTTGTTTGGCAAATAAATTTATTTTTTTTAATTTTATTATTATTATTATTATTATTATTTATTTCAAAATATTATTGATTCTGAATAAATATGTTTGAACAGTGAAAATCATGATTGTTTAAATAAAGTTTATTTAAAAATATGACTATAAAAACTGTTATGACTTTTTGAATTGGCTTGATTGATGATTGTTCATTTATTATAAATAGATCTTTTTGTCTGATTAATTTCACTATTTTTGATTTAGAGAGTTTTATGGCTTTATTGTATCTTATAGGCATAATTGCCTTTAGGATAGTGTTATTCATGCCTCAAAGCCATATTTTTTTTCTTTCTTGCTATTTCTGTTTTTCTTAAATTTACTAACAATTTAAAGGCAATTATGGATACTACATCTACTATCGTCCCTACGACTACTATGGATTTGGAATTAAACATGAAGATTCATTTTCAAAATTATGATGTAATCAGACTTGATCGTTTTAATGGATTAAACTACATTAGGTGGAAGGACGAAATGATTTTTCTATTGACAGCATTGAAGAAATTTTATGTACTTGATCCAAATTTGGAACCAATTCCAAAATCAACTCATAAAGATTCTGATGCTATTAAGGCAACAAGAAGTAAATGTGAAGAAGATGAACTAGTCTGTCGAGTTTATATTTTGAGTTTATTATCTGACCGTCTATATAACATATACAGAAAAATAAAAACACCAAAAGAGATATGGACTGCTCTTGAACACAAATACATGAACGAAAAGAAAGGTACAGATAAGTTTTTTGCTTTGAAATACTTTGAATTTTCAATAACTGATGATAAACCAATCATGGGCCAAATGCGCAAGTTGTAAATTTTGGTTTCTAAGTTAAGTGAGCTAAAAATTAAAGTTCCTGATTCACTTCAAGTTGGAACTATTTTGTCAAAACTTCCTCATTCTTGGAATGGATATAGGAAGAAAGTTCTGCATTCAATAAATACTTTCACTATTAAAAAATTTCAGACTCACATATAGATTGAAGCAGAAAATCGTGCAAGAGATACACTCTTTCTTGGAGGTTTCAATGTGAATTATGTGAGTGGACAAAATTAAAGAAAAAACTCACAAGTCCTCTGGTAAATTTCAAAATAATTTTAAAGTAAAGAAGAATGGATTTAAGAAATCCAAATTTAACAAGAATAAAATGTGTTTTCATTGTGGAAAAAAAGGACATTTGATTAAAGATTGCAAATTTAAAAATGCTAAAATTAAGATTGGTTCCAGTTCTGAAAGCAAGGCAAATCTGGTTGAGTAAGAAATTAATGAACTTGTTGCAATGATGATTGACATGCAAATTGAAATGATCACCGAAGTTCATATGGCTACTACAAATAAATCATCTGATTGGTGACTAGATTTTGGTGCAACAGTTCATGTTTACAACAACAAAGAGCAGTTTAAGACTTATGAAGAATGCAAGAGACCAGAAAACATCCTTATGAAAAATCATGTTCCTACCAAAGTGATTGAAAAAGGAACAGTTGAATTGAAATTCACCTCAAGACAAAAATTAACTTTACTTAAAGTTTTTCATGTTCTTGAGATTAGAAAAAACTTTGTATATACAAATCTATTATGTAAGAAAAACTTTAAGATTGTACTAGAGTCTGATAAAGTTATAGTATTCAAAATTAGTGTATTCATTGGAAAAGGATATTTCAATGATGGTATGTTTAAACTAAGCATTGATGAAATAAATAATATTTCTGCTTATACTGTTGAACATTCTTTTTTTTTATGGTACACTAGATTATAATATTTAAATTATCAATATATGAATCATATGACTAAGCATGGCTATATAACATACCAAAAAAATTATGACATTAAATGTGAAATCTATGTCAAAGCAAAAATGACTAAGAAACCTTTTCCTAAGGCTGAAAGAAAGAAAGAATTATTAGAACTCGTACATTCTGATATTTGTGAGTTAAATGGTTTATTAACAAGAGGAGGAAAAATGTATTTTATAACATTTATAGATGATAGTTCTCATTATACTTTTGTGTATCTAATGAGAACAAAAGATAAAGCTTTTGATAAATTTAAATAATATAAATCGGTTGTTGAAAATCAAAACGAAAAGAAAATCAAAAGGAGAAGAAAATCAAAATTCTTCGAACTGATAGGGGTGGCAAATATTTTATAGATTCATTTTCTCTTTTTTTGTGAAGATAATGGAATTATTCATCAAAAGACAACCTCTTATGCACCCTAATAAAATGGTTTAGCTGAAAGAAAAAATAGAACCTTGGTTGATATGATAAATAGTAAGTTGTTAAATGCTAAATTACCTTTAAATCTTCGGGAGGAAGCACTTTTAATAGCATGCCACATACACAATAGAATTCTTTCAAAGAAATTCTTAAAGACACCATATGAACATTGAAATCATAACAGAAAATCAAATTTGGATTATTTTAAAGTGTAGGGGTGCATTGCCTTTTATAAATACCTCATCCTCATAAATCAAAATTAGGACCTAGAGATATTAAATATATTTTTGTTGGCACAGAATTCAAAAGCATATAGATTTCTTGATTTAAATACTAATGTTATTGTCGAATATATTCATATAAAATTTTTTGAAAATAAGTTTATATGTGATACTGAAATTGATATGGAGGAACAAATTGAAATCATTCTTACGACTAAAAAATAAAAAAAAAAAGTGATGATTCTGTTGAAATTAGAATAAGCAAAAAAATTAGAAAAGAGAATATTTTACCTTCTGATTTTGTTTCTCCATATTTTATAGTATTCTTAGTAGAAGAAAATAAAACCAAAGTGCTTAAAAAAAAGCCAATTCTACTAAATGTATATGAAGACCCTAAAACATTTAATGAAGCTATGACTTCAAGAGATGTTGCATTTGGAAAAAGCTATTAATGATGAAATGGACTCAATCATGTTCAATAATACATAAGTCTTGATAGATTTACCTCCAGGTTCTAAACTTATAGGATATAAATGGGTATTTAGAAAGAAATATAACACAGATGGTTCTATACAAACCTTTAAAACAAGATTAGTTGCAAAAGGTTTTAAACAAAAGGAAGGCATAGATTATTTTGATACATATGCTCCAATAGCTAGAGTAACATCCATTAGAGTTCTTATAGTTTTGGCTTCCATTTATAAACTACATGTGTATCAAATGGATGTTAAGACATCTTTTTTAAATGGTGACTTAAAGGAATAAGTATACATAGAACAATCAAAAGTTTTATTTTTCTAGGTAATGAGAATAAAGTTTGTAAATTAATTAAGTCACTATATTGGTTAAAGCAAGCTTCTAAACAATGGCATGACAAGTTTGATTCAATCATAATAGCCAATGATTTTAAACATAGTGGGCCAGATAAATGCATTTACTCAAAATTTACTAAAGAATATGGAGTTATAATGTCTCTATGTGGATGATATGTTAATTTTTAGTACTAATATGATTGGCATAAATGAAACCAAAAGGTATCTGATTTTTAATTTTAAAATAAAAGATTTAAATGAAGTTGATACCATTTTGAGAATTGAAGTTAAGAGATATAATAAAAGTTTCGTTCTTAATTAAAGTTATTATATTGTGAAACTACTTAATAAGTTTAAATATCTTAATATAAAAGAAACCAATACTCCATATGATACAAGTATAAAATTAACAGAAAATCAAAGTTATATTATTGCACAACTTGAATATACTAGTGTTATTGGAATTATTATGTATGCTATGCATTGTATTAGGCCAGATATAGCTTTTGCTATTTGTAAGTTATCGAGATATACAAGTAAGCTTAATATAAGTCATCGAAAAGTCATAGGAAGAGTTTTAGGTTATCTTAAAAGAACTAAAGATTTTAGCTTATTTTATTCTGAAGATCCAGTTGTTTTTAAAGGATATTTAGATGCAAGTTGGATCACTAGTATAAGCGATAATAAATTCACTTCATGATGGATGTTTACCTTTGAAAGTGGTGCAATTAGTTAGGCATTCAAGAAACAAACTTGCATTTCACATTCAACTATGAAATTTGAATTTATAGCTTTAGCTGCAGCAGACAAGGAAGCTGAATAACTAAGAAATTTATTAATGGATATAGAGTTGTGGTCACAATTAATGACAGTCATTTTCTTGTACTGTGATGGTGAAGCTACTATATCTAGAGCTCATAATGAAATTTATAATGAAAATCTAGACATATTAGTCTAAGACATCATTATATTAGAGAATTGATAAAAAATGAGGTAATTACCATCATATATGTTAAGTCTGCTAACAATTTAGCAGATCTTCTTACCAAGGTGCTACATAAAAATTTGGTAAGAAGCACCACAAATAGAATGGGTTTAAAATTCCTTTTCGACATCAATAATGAGAACCTAACTTTGAATTAATAACCTCTAATTGTAAAGTTTAATAGGAAACAACAAGTTATTGTTATATGTCTGTAAACACTAGTCAACGCATTCTAAATATTTAGAATACTAGTGTAAGCCATTGCGTTAATGAATGATGAGATTAAACTCTTAATGAAGTTTATAAATGTCAATGGAGACATAAATAAAAAACTTTACCTACATAAACATAGAAGTGGTGCCGCTTCAATAAGAAAATTGAGAACTTTCTTGTAAATATTTATGAATAAGGATAAGCACATGGTTATAATAATGCTAAAGCGATTATAAACCTCTGACGGAATATTAAATAAGTATTATGTGTGTTATATCTTTAATTTTAACAGTATGATTTGAGATTTAATTTGCTGACATTATCAACTTTATTAGAATTCTAAGGTATATATGCTAATTGAAGATTTAAATCGAAAGATATCTTATTGTATTTATAATATTTATTTGTGTAACAGGTTAAAGATTAAATATCAATATTCTAAACTAGTGAGAGATTGTTATTAGTTTAGAATGTGGTGTATCCCACATTGAGTAGAAAGATCACTTATATATGGTTTAAAAGAAATTACTTATGTTATTTAAGTAATTGATCTAAGTGTTGGAGTGGGCCAAGTCATTTAGACTTGCTAGGAGTTTTTCAATGGGTCAGACAATTTTAAAATGTCAAATATAGGCACTTAGACACTTAGGTTTATTTGGCAAATAGATTTAATTTTTTTAAATTATTATTATTATTATTATTTATTTCGAAATATTACTGATTCTGAATAAATATTTTTGAACAATGAAGAACATGACTGTTTAAATAAAATTTATTTAAACAATAAAACATGACTATATAAAATGTCATGACGTTTTGAATTGGCTTGATTGATGATTGTTCATTTAGTATAAATAGATCTTTCTACCTAACCAATTTCACTACTTCTGATTCAGTCAAAGATGGGCACTTAGGCACTTGGGCACTTGGGCACTTTGGCTTGTTTGGTAAATATATTTAATTTTTTAAAATCTTTATTATTATTATTTATTTCGAAATATTACTGATTCTGAATAAATATTTTTGAACAGTAAAAAATATGACTGTTTAAATAAAGTTTATTTAAATAATAAAATATGACTATATAAAATATCATGACTTTTTGAATTGACTTGATTGATGATTGTTTATTTATTATAAATAAATCTTTCTACTTGACCAATCTCACTACTTCTGATTTAAAGAGTTTTAAGATTTTGTTGTATTCTATAGACATAATTGATTTTAAGATAGTATTATTCACGCCTCAAAACAATATTTTCTTCTTTCTTATTATTTTTGTTTTTCTTAAATTTACTAACAACGCCAACTGAAAACTGTGGCTGGTGTTCGTATTGGGGATGATGATTTAATTACTGCAACAAATATTCTTCATGCATTCTATCCAAGCATTTGTATGGTAATTCTGGAAATGTTTCTCGGCAACGACCAGAAGATGGTGAAGGTGGAAACTCTGATAGTGACATAGTGTTCTGGGATAATGATGTCCGTGGTGCCTAAAAAAATAGTAACCAGGACTTCATGGACCTTCTATTTCATTTTATCTCTGAGGGAACTGGTTGCTGGAGTTGCCCAGACCCATATGAGGAATGGTAAGATGACGTAAGTTTTATGGCGGCACCGACATCTAACCATTCCTCTGGCTATGACGGAGGAATATTGAAGGAAGAAAATAATGACGTGTAAAAAGCTGATGTGGAATTTTATTACAGTGAATTTATCTTTATTTTGTAATAAAGTTTAAAAGTACTCTTATAAAGGAATTAAGATTTAGAAATATACTAGTTTAGAAGAAAACTCCTGATCCCGTACCTGCACAGCGACTGTCACCTACATACTCTATCAATGAAAATGGGACAACGCATCAACACGCGCCTCCATGTAACTGAAACTGATAACAGAAAACGAAATAAACGGTTTCATGGTTGGTTGAGCAGTTAAAAATAGAAAAAAGGTTTTAGGCCGTTCTTGATCTTCTTTTACTATAAACCCTAATCCCATTTGCAGTATTTTTTTTCTTTATCGAAGCTCCATTAATTGGTTTCCAGTTTCCGGTTTCCACTCGATCCATTTTGTTTTCCACAATGCAAGAAGATAACGAAGATAACTATTCTGGTACCTGGGAATATGTGAACAAAAGGCTGATATGGATGCAAAGGAAGAAGAAGAAGCAGTTTTCACTCTCCCATCTCCACCTACAACAAGCAACGCCGTCAACTCCTCCTCGGCTAGACCGAATCAGTGAATTACCTGATCACCTCCTTTACCACATTCTGTCCTTGATGCCAATGCAAATGGCTATCCAAACTATCGTCTTATCAACAAGGTGGCGCCATCTCTGGAAACACACGCACGTTGTCCATTTCCACACTTTACCTCTCTCTTTTTGGGAGAGTGTTGACTACGCTCCCATTAGCCGCTCCTTGAACCTCATTGAATCTCCTACTATCGAATCATATACCGTTTCAGTGGCTACTCCTTCCGTCATTCGCTCCTTCAATACCAACTCTCAGGTCACCAACTTCAACAACGAGGATCGCTCGGTCGACGTTGAGCGCCGCTCTGATCGTTTCGTCTCTCGCTGCCGGGGCACCTCCCCCCGTTTCTTCTCTGGTAGTTCTTTTCTTAGTCCCCTTTCCCTTTCTTTTACGTTAGGAACATAACATTTGATTGCTTGAGGTTGAATGTTTTTCAATTTTGTTTTATCATTTAGGTTTAGATTTAAAGTTGAAAATTTGTTCCCGCTAGTGAGATTCCAATGTTTTACAGCACAGAATTGAATGATCAATTACTATTTTTGGGAGTGCGTATGTATTTGATCCATTTTCTCCAACAAGAAGGCTAAGTCAGGTCCTGAACCTAATGGATCAATTCATGGACCACCCTTTCCTCTCATATCCCAGCGTGTCCTCAAGGAAAGGATCTCCGCATTGACATGCCAGGCCTTAGCAAAGAGGATGTTAAAATCTCGGTGGATCAAAACACTCTGATCATCTGGGGAGAAGGCGACAGAGAGTCAGAGGATGAAGAGAGTAGGAGGCACTATCCAAGCAAGCTTGAATTTCCTCCAACTACGTATAAGGTCGATGAGATAAAAGCCGAAATGAAAAATGGGGTCCTGAAAGTGATTGTGCCTATGGTGAAAGAAAGGATGGGTACCAGGTCACCGTTGAGTGATAGGGAAGTTTTAGAGGTTTCTTGTTAGTCAAGATAACGGAAGTGAGGACTAGGGTAACTTGCCGCTTTGTAGAGAGTTGTTTAATTAGTTTCATAATGTAAATCTTTTCTCAAGATGTGAACTAGAAATGGAATAAGGTTAGTTTTGTGTGATAAATGAAGTATAACTTTGTTTCTTTAAAGTTATTATATCTTTTATAAAGACCAAGTTATACCATGAAATAAAACATCTTTTTTACTACTAATAAATTTTATTACTAATCAACTTCTTTTCGAACTTGGATTTTATCTTAGTTAATTAATTTTTATTTATTTTATATTTAATTTTAAATCATTAATTAAATATCATATATTTAAGGAAAAGTAGTACATTATTCATCTTTAAATAAAAAAGTAAAAAATTTCATTGCTTTTTAAGATGTAAAGAGGATATTCTCCCATAAAATTTAAGTTTGAATCCTAAATAAAATTGTAAAAATTTCCATTATTTTTTTGGCTATAGAGAATATCTTCCCCCATGAAATTTAGACTTAAACCATAACTTGCAGCTACTCCTCAGGACCTCAACCATGGCCCAACGAAGACTGTCTTCTTCATTGATCTCTTTAACAGCAATACTTACATCATTTTCCCATCATTTTCCCTCAATGTACAACAGTCTCATTTTTCTCAAGAAATTCAGAACAGTAAGAACTTCAGCCAAAGGTAAAAAATGAGAATCTTCAGCGGCAATTTGTTTTTGCCTTTAAGATTTGAATAAAAAATTATATGTATCAAACAAAAAAAAAAGTTTAGCATTTATTATGTTCACACATGTAAAAATTTATTTTGCAAGTTTCTATTTAATGTATATGTATTGATTTTATATCATTTTATTTCACAAGTTTATTTACATGTTATTTTTACAAAGCGACAAAGTTGAAGTTTTTTCTTTGTTATTTTAACCAAGAAAATAGGAAACCGTTACAACCGACTTGGACTCGGAGCGTAGCTGATTCCCGTACCAGACAGCATGCCACCAGCGACTGCCAATGAAAATTGGACAGCTCGCACAACACTAGCCTACGCCTGAAATTCATAAAAAAAAAAAAAGAAAAAGAAAAAAATGCTGTGAAAAAGGGTTTTAGACTTTCCTCTTCCTCTTCTTTTATCATAAACCCTTATCGAACACCCAGAGTCCCATTTGCAGATTATTCTTTCCTATGTTCCATTGTTTCCAGGTTACACTTCATTTTGTTTCACCGTGATGCAACCAACCGGCGAAACCCGCGATTTTGTGAACAAAAGGAAGATGTGGATGAAGAGGAAGAAGCAGCTTTCACTGCCAAATCCTCTCTCCCATATCCACCTGGACCACCTCCACCAAGCAACGCCGTCAACTCCTCAACAAGACCGAATCAGTGAATTACCCAAGGACGTCCTTAGCCGAATTTTATCCTTGTTGCCCATGCAAATGGCTATCCAAACCAGCATCTTGTCAACAAGGTGGCGCCATCTCTGGAAATCCACCCACGTTGTAGATTTCCACGATTTACCCTTCTCTGCCAGGAAACCTGTTGACTATACTCCCATCACCCGCTGCTTAAACAGCCTTGAATCTCCTAATATCAAATCATTCACCGTTGTTGGTCACGTTGGCTACCGTTCTCATCCTGATGTAAGAAGATGGGTCGAGTTTGCATTCTCCAAAAACGTCGAAGCTCTGAGGATAGGTCTCATGCAAATTTCTTATCCAGTCAAATTCGCTCTGTTGCCAAGATCTTTATTTACCAAGAACGATCAAACTCAAAAGATAAAGGTTCTTCTTCTAAGCCACGTTGACTTTACACCACCTCGAGGGGTGACGTTTTCTGGGTCTGGGTTTGTTTCTCTTCAGTCGCTTTCTTTAACAAATTGTAAACTTGTTAACGGGACTGTGGAGTCGCTTCTTCGTAAATGTTTGGTTCTTGAGGTTTTGGTCCTCGATAGTTGTTTTGGGCTTATTAGGGTTAACATCAGTGGTCCAAATCTTAAGCTGAAGCAGCTTACTTTCAAGTGGAACCTTTTTGATGATGTGGAGGAGGTGGATATGTTATTCGAAGTTGACGCTCCTAGTCTTTCAACTCTGAAGTACTCGGGTGACTTAGCCGCGATTCGTTTGAAGAACTGTGAGGGACTAGGGGAAATAATCCTACTAGGGGAGTTAGAAGAAGCTTATCAGGAAATCATTAACCACATTAGTGAATTGATCAATCAAGTCACTCACGTGAAGATTTTGGGTGTGAATTTACAGTTTCTTCTGGTACCCTTTCTATCATTTCCATGTTTCATCTTCTTTATGGATTTTTTTTTTTTTTAATTTTTGATTTGCTGGATGTTTGTTTCTGATCAATGATAATTGATATTGCTTGGTATAAGTTCGTGGGCATTGAGTACTACACGAGGGGCCTTCCATTCTTATTATTCCAAAATCTTCAGCATCTGATTTGGTGTGGTTCACCGAAGTCTCAAAATGAAGTTTACAACCTTATATGCTTCCTGGGGGATTGTCCTTGTCTTGAGACTTGTGAAATAGATGTAAGTTCTGGACTTTTATAATTTGATGAACGTATATAATTGGCTTTCTGAGTGGTTTAATTCTTGAAATAATGCTTTTCTTCTATTACCTTGTCAATTGATTCTACAGTTTCGGCAGCAATATTATTGGGCTGCATTCTGCGATACCGTAAGGGAGAGTATTCAGGAACCTACATTTGTCATGGACGAAGGTGCACAATATCAGCTGTATCAGGGTAGATATCTAAAAAAGCTTAAATCGGTTAGAGTCCTGTGCTTTTCAGGCTTTGATGGTGAAATGATGCTGGTGCGGTTGTTGTTGGGAAAGGCTGTGAATCTTCAAAAACTGGAATTGCTCTGGCAGAATGATCCTAGTGACATGACTGACAATGTGTTGCAGATTGTCCTTCGGCAACGTTTACATAAAAGGAACCCAGACCCTGATCTTGTAGCTACACAATTGAAGAGAATTTTGATTGAAGACCGGGTCACTGGTTTGCCCAGAGCTTCTCCTAATGCCCAAGTCCTATTCAAGAGCAGATGGAAATTTTGAAACGGGTGAGTATTAGACTCTTAAAGGGTTTTGCTCGAATATCAAAGTTTTAGCATTTCATTTTCATTTCGTACTGCTTAAGTACTTTGTTTGGTAGACGCCTTTATTTTTGGCAAATGAATTACAGGTATCACATGTCCAACTATTTAGAAACAACAAAGAATATGTAATGAATTGAAAAAAAAAAAGGAGAAATTAATCTTTAAAATCTGCTTCCTTGAATCCTAACTGTAAGTTGTTTTAACGCTTTTGAAATTCTGTTCATGATTGCAGGGATAGTTTTGGCGTTCAGAACTATTATACTCACAAGAGAAGACTGTTGCAAACAATCTAAAGATTCAACATCAATAGAGTGACCATCTGGCCATCCCGATACTACATGTGTTTTCTCTTCTTACTTTTATCAACCTAACTGTGGGAGCTAGATCAAACAACGTTACATAGAATTGTTTGATTTTCAGACCCCTTCATGCAATCTGTTACCATTTACAGCTGTTGAATATTTCAATGAACTTTTAAGTGTTGGTTTTTGGGAAGAATCTGAAATCCATATGAATGATCATTCGGTCAATTTCTTCATGTTTCCTTAGGCAGTTAGGCAATCACATTCTACTTTGATTTCTAGTATGGAGATGCTTATTAACTCTCATTTCTTTAATTTTCCTTAGTATATTTGGAATGTCTTTTCCAGACTATAGCACAGCAGGTAGTTGTTCTTGCAGATGCAAGTTAGGCTGATGACACCTGCTGTCCTATGCGTACTGTCATGGCTTCTATGTTTACTGTGAAGTTTAACTGCTTACTTTCCACATTGTTTGCACTCAAAAATGAATATCTGTTCTCTTAACCCTAAATTTTTTATTATAACTACTTAAATTACCCATTCTTAATCTGAATTAATTCTCAACCCCAACTAATCTTCATGATTAAAATCGCTTTCTTGCATCTCCGTTAAATTTTATCTACATACTCTTTTTAATTATCTTTTTACCAGTTATTGATTTTTTTTATCAAACTTTGTAAATTTATCGATTTTTTAAACTTAATCTTAAAACTTGAACCTGTTTATATATATATATATATATATAGTTAAAAATGGTACAAGTGCCTATAACAAAAACCCGAACCAAACAAATTAGTTCAATAATGAAAAATACAATAAAATTCAATTATTTTATTTATTATCTTAATCTAATTAAATTTATAAATTCAAAAGTAAATTTTATATATATTTAAATAGTTATCAATTATATATAAAATATACATTTCAATTAATACAATTAATCAATTATAATTATATATGCCTTACGTACGGTATGAGTTAAAGTTATTGGAGTAAAATTATTAAATGAAATACGAAACGGTTACAACCGATTTGGAGTGATGCTGACTCCCGCGCCAGCACAGCTACTGTCACCTACGTACTCTACCAATGAAAATGGGACAACGCATCAACACGCGCCACCATGTAACTGAAACTGATAACAGAAAATGAAACAAACGGTTTCATGGTTGGTTGAGCAGTTAAAAACAGAAAAAGGGTTTTAGGCCGTTCTTGATCTTCTTTTACTATAAACCCTAATCCCATTTGCAGTATTTTTTTTCTTTATCGAAGCTCCGTTAATTGGTTTCCGATTTCCACTCGATCCATTTTGTTTCCCACGATGCAAGAAGATAACGAAGATGACTATTTTGGTACTTGGGAATATGTGAACAAAAGAATGATATGGATGCAAAGGAAGAAGAAGCAGTTTTCACTCTCCCATCTCCACCTCCAACAACGAACGCCGCCAACTCCTCAACTCGACCGAATCAGTGAATTACCTGATCACCTCCTTCACCACATTCTGTCCTTCATGCCCATGCAAATGGCTATCCAAACCAGCGTCTTATCAACAAGGTGGCGCCATCTCTGGAAACACACGCAGGTTGTCGATTTCCACACTTTACCTCTCTCTTTTTGGGAGAGTGTTGATTACTCTCCCATTAGCCGCTCCTTGGACCTCATTGAATCTCCTGCTATCGAATCATTTACCGTTGTTGGCCACGTTGGCTTCCATTCTCACCCCCACCTAGGCAAATGGGTCGATTTTGCACTCTCCAGAAACGTCCATACTTTAAGGATAGGTCTCATGTCATCGTTTCCTTCGACGAGATTCTTTAAGTTGCCAGAATCTCTTTTTACCAATAATGGTCAAACTCAAAAGCTGGAGGTTCTTTTTTTAAGCTATATGGACTATACACCACCTCCTGGGGTGACTTTTTCTGGTTCTGGGTTTGCTTCCCTTCACACACTTGTTCTTGCAAAATGTAAACTTGATGACCGGACTGTGGAGTTGCTTCTTCTTGAATGCTTGGTTCTTGAGGTTTTGGTCCTTGATAGGTGTGTGGAGCTTGCTAATGTCAACATCAGGGGTCCAAATCTTAAGCTGCAACACCTTGCTTTCAAGTGGTATAAAGATAACCATAATGATGGGGAGTTTAGGTTATTAGACGTTGATACTCCAGGTCTTTTAACCTTGATTTACTCGGGTGACTTAACCAACATTCGTTTGAAGAACTGTCAGGGATTTGGGAAAATAATCCTGCTAGGGAAGGAAGAAAAAATTAATGAGGCAAATATTGACCACATTAGAGAATTGATCAATCAAGTCACTCAAGTGAGGACTTTGGGTGTGAATTCTCAGTTTCTTCAGGTACCTTTTTTTGTCTTTCCAGATATACCCGGCCCCTTTTTCCTGATCCTGAATTTAATTTCCATGTTTCATCTTCTTTACCATTTTTTATTTGTTGGATATTTGTTTCTGATAAATATTGTTGTTGATATTGCTTGGTATAAGTTCGTGGCGAAAGAGTACTACATGAAGGGCAACCCAATATCCTTAGAATTCGAAAATCTTGAGCATCTGTTTTGGTACGGTTCACTGGGGTCTTCAAATGATGTTTACAACCTTGTTTCCTTCATAGGGGATTGCCCTTTTCTTGAGAATTGTGCAATAGATGTAAGTTCTGGACTTTTTAATGAATTAACATAGTTAGCTTTCTTGGTTGTTTAATTCTTGAAAAACTGCTTTTCTTCTATTACCTGTCAAATGAATTTACAGTTTCGGGAGCAATGTTGGCCTGCATTCTGCTCCATCGTACGGGAATGTAATGTGAAGCCTGAATTTGTCGAGGTGGAGGGCGCACTTCATCAGCTGTATCATGGAGGTTGTCTGAGAAAGCTGAAATCAATTATTGTGATATGCTTTTCAGGATTCGATGGTGAAATGATGCTGGTGAGGTTGTTGTTGGAAAAGGCTGTGAATCTTCAAAAACTGGAATTGCTCTGGCGGAATTATCCTGTTGACATGACTGACAATGTGTTGCAAAATATTGTTTGTATATCGGACGAAGCCCCAGATGTTGTAGAGGATTTACAGGAAGATTCAATTAAAGAAAAGGTCAATAGTTTTCCTAAAGCTTCTCGTGATGTCCAAGTCCAATTTAGTCACAGATGGGAATACCACAACTGGTGAGTACTAGACGACTCTTAAATGGTTTTGCTCGAATATCAAGCTTATAATATCAGCTATATTTCAATATTTATTGTATACTGGTTAAGTACTTTGTTTTGGAGATGCCTTAATTGTTGGAAAATGAATTACTGGTACCACATGCCGGGGCATTTGAATCCCAATTAATGGTTAATAGTTTTAATGCTAGTAACATTCTGTTTAATCATGATTTCAGGTATAGTAGTTTTGGCGTTTAGAAAGTAATACTCACAAGAGGCAGACTGTTTCAACGGTCTATGTATGATTCAATTTCAACAATATTAAAGGAGTGATCTGGCCAACTGGATATCTGGTGTTTCCTGTTCTTCCTTTATCCACCTAATTGTAGGAACTAGAACCAGACAACTATTTTAGTATTGTCAATTTAACAGTTTAAGCATGCATGACAATTAGTAGAAATGTTTGAATTTCAGACCCCTAGCCTTCATGCACTGATCTGTTACCATATGCATCTGTTGGATATTTGAATGAAAGTGATGATTTTTGAAAGGGATATATGATCATTTGGTCACTTTCTTCAATTTTTCCTTAGGCTTTCTACTTTGAGATGGTAATTAACTCTCATTTCTATTTTGTATTCAAGCGGTTAATTTAATTTTATAGCATTGGACAAAGAATTTGCATTTGCATGGAATCAGAGTTGATATTTATTTTACTTGTCTACCCCTTTTGCTGTCTTTCTGTTTTGATTTTCTTTATAAAGGTTAGTATTCCAGCGTAGTGATAGCTAGCCAGAGAATTGAAAAAGCCAAGAAAAGCCAATCGACCCCTTTAATTGGCTTGATCTTTTACCAGGGTTGAAGGGTTTTCTATTCTGATACAAAGTTAAATTAATGGGAAGGGAAAGAAGAAAAGAAAGCCTGAACTAGTTCGGATCAAAGAAGTCGAATCAAATATCAAGATTTCATGGGTAGACTCTTTTTTTCGTAATTTTTTTTCTCTTTTATTTTCTTGAATTTTTCTGTCAAAAAAAAAATTTCAAGTACCGTTCTAAGTTTTTTTTTCTCAAACAAAGAAGGGGTATTATGTGGGAAGCACATGGCTGGCTAAGTTAACAGGTTTTTTTTAACAGAACCGTAACGGTAGAATTTACTTGCTCAGTCCATTAGATTTAAAAAAATATATATGGAGTAAGACGCAAAGGTTTACACACAGCATGTATAGCAATACTTACTCGAAT
The DNA here is from genome assembly GCF_002303985.1 of Durio zibethinus. Next base: position 2,411,439 of record NW_019168381.1, read on the forward strand.
GTTGATCATACAACATTAATGTTTAGTTCCCAAACAAAATGAATTTTTTCCTGCCTGGCATACTCATTCAGCTTCTATTTGTTTACTGAAACAAATCAGGCTCAAACACTTGAAAACTTTTAGTGGATGCCAATCCTTTCTCTTTTCCACATTCCAACGAAAACCAATTTCTGCCTTTACAATCACTTGTTCACAGCTTACATCCACTATGTACTCTCTTAGCCCTGCAAGTTTAGAAAAATTAATTTCCTTTACTCCATCAAAACATATATATATATATATATATGAATCATATGACTGGTTAATTCCTACCAGTCATTTTAGAAATGACTTGATAGACTTTCTTTCGACATTGAACGCGCATCCCATGTTTGCAGTCATCACTATTACCTGAAACTGAACATTAACCAATGTGATTTCTAAATAATTGAAATTAACACTAGACAGCAATAGTTTCATGTTCAATTGGCATTGTTGCAATATAGTTGGGGATCAAAAGAGTCATTCGTTTATTACATGGTAATTGCATATATCTTCTATCTTCCTTGCAAAAATAAATAATCTATGCTGATGTGTATGCTGAACCTTAATTTTCTTCAGATCATTTCTTCTGGTTTTCATTTTCTGATCATCTGAAATACAGAATAAACTTCATTTGTACGTACACGTTTCACAATTTAGGACAGTTTCATATGAAATTAATTAGCCTTTTACATGCATGTTCTTCTCAGAGCTGTTAAGAGGAAGGTCTTTGGTACAAAAAATCATTATAAAAACATCACAATAATGGATGAAGCATCATTAGGAGAGGCTGCATAAATCTGCCATGGATTAATCAAATCAAGAAAACCGAAAAGTTCTGTACTACCAAAAATATCGTTCCAAAGAGGAGAGATACAAGCTAAAGCAAGATAACAATGATACAGAACCAAGAAACTAAAAATATGGAGATTGATGAAGCAACCACGAATTCCATGGCTACGAATTAGATATAAAGAAAGGGTCCCAGGAAACCTACCGAGGGAAGTGCCAGATCCTCGAAATGTAAAAAAGTGTTATTATTTGATGTAACCATTCCAATAAAATCAGTACCTTGCTCTGCTTCTTTAAACTGATGATGATGATGTGCTTCCCCTTTACCAGTTCCCTCCAATGAACTTTCTCGTCTACCAAGTTTCATACAATTTTACAACATATCTATTTGGCTTCAAGCAATCAACCCTTCAGAAGAAACTTATATATTTATACTATTATAAAAATGTTTCCTTAGGCAGTTAGGCAATCACATTCTACTTGGATTTCTAGTATGGAGATGCTTATTAACTCTCATTTCTTTAATTTTCCTTGGTATATTTGAAATGTCTTTTCCAGACTATAGCACAGTACGTAGTTGTTCTTGCAGATGCAAGTTAGGCTGATGACACCTGCTGTTCTGCATTGTTTGTATTCAACAAAAAAGAATATCTGTTCTCTTAACCCTAAATTTTTTATTCTAACTCCTTAAATTATCCATTGTTAATCTGAATTAATTTTCAACCCCAACTAAACTTAATAATTAAAATCTCTTTCTTGCATCTCAGCTAAATTTTGTCCACATACTCTTTTTAATTAATTTTTTACCTGTTATTGATTTTTTTTATCGAACTTTGTAAATCTAATCAATTTTTTAAACATAATCTTAAAACTTGTACCTGTTTATATATATTTAAAAATCTTACAAGTGCCTATTTCAAAAGCTTGAACCAAACCAATTAATCCAACAATGAAAAATAAAATAAAATTCAATTATTTTATATATTATTTTAATCCAATTAAATTAATAAATTCAAAAGTACAATTTATATATATTTAAATAGTTATCAATCATATATAAGTTGTACATTTTAATTAATACAATTAATCAATTATAATTATATATACCTTACCTTACGTACGGTACGAGTAAAGTTCTGCGAGTATACTTATTAAATGAATCACGAAACGGTTACAACCGATTTGGAGCGTTTGATGATCCCGTACCAGCGCAACACAGCGACTGTCACCTACACACTCTACCAATGAAAATTGGACAACGCATCAACACGCTCCTTCATGTAACTGAAACTGATAACAGAAAACGAAGTAAACGGTTTCCTGGTTTGTTGAGCAGTTAAAAACAGAAAAAGGGTTTTAGGACTTTTTGATCTTCTTTTACTATAAACCCTAATCCCATTTGCAGTTTTTTTTTTAATTTTTTTTATCGAAGCTCCATTTATTGGTTTCCAGTTTCCACTCGGTCCATTTTGTTTTCCACGATGGAAGAAGATCGAGAAGATCACATTTTTGCTAACTGCTATCTTGTGAACAAAAGGCTGACATGGATGGAAAAGAGGGAGAAGCAGCTTTCACTATCAAATCGCAACCTCCAACAAGTAACGCCGTCAACTCCTCCTCCTCCGCAACTAGACCGAATCAGTGAATTACCTAATGAAATCCTTTACCACATTCTGTCCTTGATGCCCATGCAAATGGCTATCCAAACCAGCGTCTTATCAACGAGGTGGCGCCATCTCTGGAAATACACGCGCGTTGTTGATTTCCACACTTTACCTTTCTCTTTTTGGGAGATTGTTGACTACGCTCCCATTAGCCGCTCCTTGGACCTCATTGAATCTCCAGCTATCGAATCATTTACCGTCGTTGGCCACGTTGGCCTCTTTTCTCTGCCCCATTTAAGCAAATGGGTCGATTTTGCACTCTCCAAAAACGTCCATATTTTGAGGATAGGTCTCATGTCTGCTTTTCCTACGACGAGATTCTTTAAGTTGCCAAATTCATTTTTTACCAAGCACGGTCAAACTCAAATGCTGGAGGTTCTTTTTTTAAGCTATATTGACTACACACCACCTCCTGGGGTGACTTTTTCTGGTTCTGGGTTTGCTTCCCTTCACACACTTGTTCTTGCAAAATGTTATCTTGATGACAGGACCGTGGAGTTGTTTCTTCTTGAATGCTTGGTTCTTGAAGTTTTGGTCCTTGATAGGTGTGTGGGGCTAGCTAATGTCAACATTAGGGGTCGAAATCTTAAGCTGCAACATCTTGCTTTCAAGTGGTATGACTGTAATGATGGGGAGTTTAGGTTATTAGACGTTGATGCTCCAGGTCTGTTAACCTTGATTTACTCGGGTGACTTAACCAAAATTCGTTTGAAGAACTGTCAGGAATTAGGGAAAACAATCCTGCTAGGGAAGGAAGAACTAATTAATGAGGCAAACATTGACCACATTAGAGAATTGATCAATCAAGTCACTCAAGTGAAGACTTTGGGTTTGAATACTCAGTTTCTTGAGGTACCCTTTTTTTGTCTTTCCATATATACCCGGCCCTTTTTCCTGATCCTGAATTTAATTTCCATGTTTCATCTTCTTTACCATTTTTGTTTGTTGGATATTTGTTTCTGATAAATATTGATATTGATATTGCTTGGTATAAGTTCGTGGCGAAAGAGTACTACATGAACGGCAACCCACTATTCTTAGAATTCGAAAATCTTGAGCATCTGTTTTGGTACGGTTCATTGTGGTCTCCAAATGATGTTTGCAACCTTGTTTCCTTCATAGGGAATTGCCCTTCTCTTGAGGATTGTGCAATAGATGTAAGTTCTGGACTTATTAATGAATTAACATAGTTAGCTTTCTTGGTTGTTTAATTCTTGAAATACTGCTTTCTTCTATTACCTGTCAAATGAATTTACAGTTTCGGCAGCAATGTTGGCCTGCATTCTGCTCTATCCTACGGGGATATTATGTGAAACCTGAATTTGTCGAGGTGGAGTGTGCACCACATCATCTGTATCATCGAGGATGTCTGAAAAAGCTCAAATCAATTATGGTGATATGCTTTTCAGGATTTGATGGTGAAATGATGCTGGTGAGGTTGTTGTTGGAAAAGGCTGTGAATCTTCAAAAACTGGAATTGCTCTGGCGGAATCATCCTAGTTTCATGTCTGACAATGTGTTGCAAAATATTGTTTGTATCTCAGACGAAGCCCCAGATTATGTAGAGCATTTGCAGGAAGATTCGATTAAAGAAAAGGTCAATAGTTTTCCCAAAGCTTCTCGTGATGCCCAAGTCCAATTTACTCGCATATGGGAATTCCGCGACTGGTGAGTACTAGAGGACTCTTAAACTTTGCTCGCTTATTTTATTAGCAATATTTCAATATTTATTGCATACTGTTTAAGTACTTTGTTTTGGAGATGCCTTAATTGTTGGCAAACGAATTACTGGAACCACATGCAGGGACAATTGAATCCTAATTAATGGTTAGTAGTTTAATGATAGTAACATTCTTTTCAATTATGATTTCAGGTATGGTAGTTTTGGCGTTTAGAACAGTAATACTCACAAGAGACAGACGGTTTCAAAACTCTATATATGATTCAATTTCAACAATATTAAAGAAGTGATCAGGCCAGCTGGATACCTCGTGTTTCCTGTTCTTCCTTTATCCACCTAAGTGTAGGAACTAGACCAGACAACTGTTTTAGTACTTTCAACTTTACATATTAAGCATGCGCGACGATTAGCAGAAATGTATGAATTTCAGACCCCTAGCCTTCATGCACTGATCTGTTACCATATGCATCTGTTGGAGATTTGAATGAAAGTGATGATTTTTGGAAGGAATATATGATCATTTGGTCAATTTCTTCAATTTTTCCTTGGGCTTTCTACTGTGAGATGGTCATTAACTCTCATTTCTAGTTTGTATTCAAGTTGTTAATTTATTTTTATAGCTTTGGAAGGAGAATTTGCATTTGCATGAAATCAGAGTTTATTTATATTTTACTTGTTTACCCCTTTTATTGTCTTTCTGTTTTGATTTTCTTTGTAGAACTTTGTGTTCCAGCGTAGTGATGGCTAGCCAGAGACTTGAAAAAGCTTAACAAAGGCCAATTGACCTCTTTATTTGGTTTGGTCTTTTACCAGTGAAGGGTTTTCTATTCTGATACAAAGTTAAATTAATGGGAAGGGAGAGAAGGAAAGAAAGCCTAAACTAGTTCTGATCAAAGAGGTCGAATCGAATATCAAGGTTTTGACTTTTTTTTTTTTTACATTGTTTTCTCTTTTATTTTCTTTTTCAAGCACCGTTCTAATTTTTTCTCAAAGAAAGGTGTATTTTGTGAGAAGCACGTGACTGGGGTTTTACATATTTTTTAACAAAACCTTAAAAGTAGTATTCACTTGCTCAGTCAATTAGATTAAAAAAAAAAATGGAGTAAGATGCAAAGGTTTACACACAGCATGCATAGCAATACCTGATCGAATGTTGATCATACAACATTAATGTTTAGTCCCCAAACAAAAAGAATTTTGTCCCGCCAGGCATACTCAATCGGCTTCTATTTGTTTACTGAAACAAATCAGGCTCAAACAATTGAAAACTTGCAGTGGATGCCAATCCGTTCTCTTTTCCACATTCCGATGAAACCCAAAGTCTGCCTTTACTATCACTTGTTCACTGCTTACATCCACGATGTACTCTCTTAGCCCTGCAAGTTTAGAAAAATTAATTTCCGTTACTCCATCCAAACATATATATATATGTATATATATATATATGAATCGTATGACTGGCAAATTCCTACCAGTCATTTAAGAAATGACTTGAGAGACTTTCTTTCGACATTGAGCGCATCCCATGTTTGCAGTCATCACTAAGACCTGAAACTGAACATTAAGCAATGATTTCTAAATAATAGCAATTAACACTAGACAGCAATAGTTTCATGTTCAATTGGTGCTGCAAAATCCATCCTCTTTCGTGACAGTGTGTTTCACCGTAAGTAGAAGTATGATGAGTTTGATCTTAGGAATAAAACCCAAAATCCTGGTTTGGAGACATTCAGCACATGGATTATTAACATGAGGAAGGCCTGTTGTTAGTTTAAAATGTGGTGTATTTCACATTGAGTAGAAAGATCACTTATATATGATTTAAATTAAATTACTTATGTTATTTAAGTAATTGAATTAAGTGGGTCAAATCATTTGAGTTTGCTAGAAATTTTTTTAGTGGATTAGACAATTTTAAAAAATCAAAGATGGCTATTTTGGCAGTTAGACATTTGGCTTGTTTAGTAAATAGATTTAATTTTTTTAATCTTTTATTATTATTATTATTATTATTATTATTATTATTATTATTATTTATTTCGAAATATTATTGATTCTAAATAAATATGTTTGAACAGTGAAAAACATGATTGTTTAAATAAAATTTATTTAAACAATAAAACATGACTATACAAAATGTTATGACTTTTTAAATTGGCTTGATTGATCACTATTCATTTATTATAAATAGATATTTCTGCCTGATAAATTTCACTACTTCTGATTTAGAAAGTTTTAAGGCTTTATTGTATCCTATAGGCATAATTACCTTTAAGTTAGTATTATTCACGCCTCAAAGTCATATTTAAAGGCAATTATGGATACTACATCTACTATTGTCCCTACTACTGCTATAGATTTGGAATCAAGCATGACGGTTCATTTTCAAACTTAAGATGTAATCAGATTTGATCATTTTAATGTATCAAACTACACTAAGTGAAAGGATAAAATGGTTTTTCTATTGACAGCATTGAAGATGTTTATATACTTGATCCAAATTTGGAACCAATTCTAAAATCAACTCATAAAGATTCTGATGTTATTAAGGCAACAAGAAGCAAATGTGAAGAAGATGAACTAATCTGTCGAGGTTATATTTTGAATTTATTATCTTACCGTCTATATGACTTATACATAAATATGAAAACACCAAAAGATATGTGGACTGCTCTTTAACATAAATACATGAATGAAAAGAAAAGTATGAATAAGTTTTTGGCTTTGAATTTTCAATAACTGATGATAAACCAATCATGGATCAAGTGCACAAGTTGTAAATTTTGGTTTCTAAGTTAAGTGAGCTAGAAATTAAAGTTCTTGATTCACTTCAAGTTGAAGCTATTTTGTTAAAACTTCCTCCTTCTTGGAATGGATATAGGAAGAAAGTTTTGCATTCAATAAATACTTTTACTATTGAAGAATTTTAGACTCACATACAGATTGAAGCAGAAAATCGTGCAAGAGATGCACTATTTCTTGGAGGTTCCAATGTGAATTATGTGAGTAGACAAGATTCTGAAAAAACTCATAAGTCTTTTGGTAAATTTCAAAACAATTTTAAAGTCAAGAAGAATGGATTTAAGAAATCTAAATTTAACAAGAATAAAATATGTTTTCATTATGGAAAGAAAGGACATTTGATTAAAGATTACAAATTTAAAAATGCTAAAATTAAGATTGGTTCTAGTTTTAAAGCAAGGCAAATCTGGTTAGCAAGAAATTAATGAACTTGTTCCAATGGTGACTGACATGCAAATTGGAATGATCACCGAAGTTCATAGGGCTACTAAAATAAGTCATCTGATTGGTGACTAGATTTTGGTACAACAATTCATGTTTGCAACAACAAAGAGCAGTTCAAGGCTTATGAAGAATGCAAGAGACCAGAAAACATCCTTATGAGAAATCATGCTCCTACCAAAGTGACTGAAAAAGGAACGGTTGAATTGAAAATCACCTCAAAATAAAAAATAACTTCACTTAATGTTTTTCATGTTCCTGAGATTAGAAAGAATCTTGTATCTGTAAATCTATTATGTAAGAAAGACTTTAACATTGTAATAGAGTCTAATAAAGTTATAGTCTCAAAAAATGATGTATTCATTGAAAAAAGATATTCCAATGATGGTATGTTTAAACTAAGCATTGATGAAATAAATAATATTTATGCTTATATTGTTGAGCATTCTTTTTCTTTATGGCACGCTAGATTAGAACATTTAAATTATCAATATATAAATCATATGACTAAGCATGGCTATATAACATACCAAAAAAATCATGACATTAAATATGAAATCTGTGTCAAAGCAAAAATGACTAAGAAACCTTTTTTTAAGGCTGAAAGAAATACAGAATTATCAGAACTCATACGTTCTAATATTTGTAAGTTAAATGGTTTATTAACGAGGAAAGAAAAAAGGTATTTTATAATATTTATAGATGATAGTTCTCGTTATACTTTTGTGTATCTAATTAAAACAAAAGATGAAGCTTTTGATAAATTCAAATAATATAAATTGGTTGTTGAAAATCAAAAAGAGAAAAAAATTAAAATTATTTGAACTAATAGGGGTGGCAAATATTTTTCAGATTCATTTTTTCTTTTTTTGTGAAGATAATAAAATTATTCATCAAAAGATAACCTCTTATGCACCCCAACAAAATGTTTTAGCTGAAAGAAAAAATAAAACCTTGGTTGATATAATAAATAGTATGTTGTTAAATGCTAAACTACCTTTAAATCTTTAGGGAGAAGCACTTTTAACAGCATGCCACATACATAATAGAATTCTTTCAAAAAAATTCTTAAAGACACCATATGAACTTTGGAATCATGACAGAAAATTAAATTTGGATTATTTTAAAATGTAGGAGTGCATTGCCTTTTATAAATACCTTATCCTCATAAATCAAAATTAGGACCTAGAGGTATTAAATGTATTTTTGTTGGTTATGCACAGAATTCAAAAGCATATAGACTTCTTAATTTAAATACTAATATTATTGTTGAATCTATTCATGTAAAATTTTTTTAAAAATAAGTTTATATATGATACTGAAATTGATATGGAGGAACAAATTGAAATGATTTTTACGACTGAAAAAAAAAGTAATGATTATGTTAAAATTAGAATGAGCAAAAGAACTAGAAAAGAGAATCTTTTGCCTTCTAATTTTGTTTCTTCAAATTCTATAGTATTCATAGTAGAAGAAAATAAAACCAATTCTACTAAATGTAGATGAAGACACTAAAACATTTAATAAAGTTATAACTTCAAGAGATGTTACTTTTTGGAAAAAGCTATTAATGATGAAATGGACTCAATCATGTTCAATAATACATAGGTCTTGATAGATTTACCTTCAAGTTCTAAACCTATAAGATGTAAATAGGTGTTTAGAAAGAAATATAATACAGATGGTTCTATACAAACTTTTAAAGCAAGATTAGTTATAAAAAGTTTTAAACAAAAAGGCATAGATATTTTGATACATATGCTCCAATAGCTAGAATAACATCCATTAGAGTTCTTATAGTTTTGGCTTCCATTTATAAACTACATGTGTATTAAATAGATGTTAAGACAACCTTTTTAAATAGTGACTTAAAGAAAAAAGTATACATGAACAACCAAAAGGTTTTATTCTTCCAGGTAATGAGAATAAAGTTTGTAAATTAATTAAGTTACTTTATGGGCTAAAGCAAGCTCCTAAACAATGGTATGACAAGTTTGATTCAATCATAGTAGCCAATGGTTTTAAACATAATGGAGCAAATAAGTGCATTTACTCAAAATTTACTAAAAAATATAAAGTTATAATATGTCTCTATATGGATGATATGCTAATTTTTAGTACTAATATGATTGGCATAAATGAAACCAAAAGGTATCTGATTTTTAATTTCAAAATGAAAGATCTAAATAAAGTTGATACCATTCTGGGAATTAAAATTAAAAGATATAATAAGGGTTTCGTTTTTAATCAAAGTTATTATATTGAGAAACTACTTAATAAGTTTAAATATCTCAATATAAAAAAACCAATACTCCATATGATACAAGTATAAAGTTAACAAAAAATCAATGTTATATAATTGCACAACTTGAATATACTAAAACTATTGGAAGTATTACGTATGCTATACATTGTACTAGGTCAGATATAGCTTTTACTATTTACAAGTTATCAAGATATACAAGTAAGCTTAGTATAAGTCATTAGAAAGTCATAGGAAGAGTTCTAGGTTATCTTAAAAGAACTAAAGATTTTGACTTATTTTATTTTGAAGATCTAGCTATTTTTGAAGGGTATTTAGATGCAAGTTGGATCACTAGTATAAATGACAATAAATTCATTTCATGATGGATGTTTACTCTTGAAGGTGGTACAATTAGTAGGGCATCCAAAAAATAAATTTGCATTTCATATTCAACTATGGAATTTAAATTTATAGCTTTAGCTGCAGCAGACAAAGAAACTGAATAGCTAAAAAATTTATTAATGGATATAAAGTTGTGGCCACAATCAATGACAATCATTTTTTTGAAATGTGATAGTGAAACTATTATGTCTGGAGCTCATAATGAAATTTATAATAAAAAATCTAGACATATTAGTCTAAGACATGATTATATTAAAGAATTGATAAAAAATGAGATAATTACCATCATATATGTTTAATTTACCAACAACTTAGCAGATCCTCTTACTAAGGTACTACCTATAAATTTGGTAAGAAGCACCAGAAGTGGAATGGGTTTAAAATTCCTTTTCGACACTAATAATGAGAACCTAACTTTGAATTAATAACCTCTAATTACAAAGTTTAATCCGAAATAACAAGTTATTGTTATATGTCTGTAAACACTAGTCAACCCATTCTAAATATTTAGAATACTATTGTAAGCCATTGTGTTAATGAAGGATGAGATTGAACTCTTAATGGAGTTTATAATTAAATGTTAATGGAGACATAAATAAGAAACTCCACCTATATAAACATAGAAGTGGTGCCGCTTCAACAAGAAAATTGAGAACTTTTTTATAAATGTTTATGAATAAGGATAAAAACATGGCTATAATAGTGTTAAAGTGATTATAAACCTCTGATTTTTTATTAAATAAGTATTATATGTGCTATATCTTTAATTTTAACATTAGGAGTTGGGGTTTAATCTACGGACATTGTCAACTTTATTATAATTCTAAGGTATATATGCTCTAATTGAAGGTTTAAATCGAAAGATAACTTCTTGTATTCATAATATTTATTTGTGTAAAAAGTTAAAGATTAAACATCAATATCCTAAACTAGTCGGAGATTATTAGTAGTTTAGAATGTGGTGTATCCCACATTGAGTAGAAAGATCACTTATATATGGTTTAAAAGAAATTACTTATGTTATTTAAATAATTGAGTTAAGTGTTGGAGTGGGCCAAGTCATTTAAGCTTGCTAGGAGTTTTCCTAATGGGTCAGACAATTTTAAAATGTCAAAGATGGGCACTTGGACACTTGGATTTGTTTGGCAAATAGATTTAATTTTTTTAAATTTATTAGTATTATTATTATTATTATTTATTTCAAAATATTATTGATTTTGAATAAATATTTTTGAATAGTGAAAAACATAATTGTTTAAATAAAGTTTATTTAAACAATTAAATATGACTATATAAAATGTCATGACTTTTTGAATTGGCTTGATTGATGATTGTTCATTTATTATAAATAAATCTTTTTACCTGACCAAGTCATTTAAGCTTGCTAGGAGTTTTCCTAATGGGTCAGACAATTTTAAAATGTCAAAGATGGGCACTTGGATACTTGGGTTTGTTTGACAAATAGATTTAATTTTTTAAAATTTGTTATTATTATTATTATTATTATTTATTTCAGAATATTATTGATTTTGAATAAATATTTTTGAATAGTAAAAAACATAACTGTTTAAATAAAGTTTATTTAAATAATAAAATATGATTATATAAAATGTCATGACTTTTTGAATTGACTTGATTGATGACTGTTCATTTATTATATATAAATATTTTTACCTGACCAATTTTACTATTTATGATTTAGAGAGTTTTAAGGCTTTTGTTATATTCTAAAGACATAATTGACTTTATGATAGTGTTATTCATACCTCAAAACCATATTTTCTTATTTCTTACTATTTTTGTTTGTCTTAAATTTACTAACAACGCCAACCTGAAAACTGTGGCTGGTGTTCATATTGGGGATGATTATTTAATTACCGCAACAAATATTCTTCATGCATTCTATCCAAGCATTTGTATGGTAATTTTGGAAATGTTTCTCGGCAACGAGCAGAAGATGGTGAAGGTGGAAACTCTGATAGTGACATAGTGCTCTGGGATAATGATGTCCACGGTGCCTAAGAAAATAGTAAGCAGGACTTCATGGACCTTCTATTTCATTTTATCTCTGAGGGAACTGGTTGCTGGAGTTGCCCGGACCCATATGAGGAATGGTAAGATGACGTAAGTTTTATGGCGGCACCGACATCTAACCATTCCTCTGGCTATGACGGAGGAATATTGAAGGAAGAAAATACTAGTTTAGAAGAAAACTCCTGATCCCGTACCTGCACAGCGACTGTCACCTACGTACTCTACCAATGAAAATTGGACAACGCATCAACACGCGCCTCCATGTAACTGAAACTGATAACAGAAAACGAAATAAACGGTTTCAAGGTTTGTTGAGCAGTTAAAAACAGAAAAAGGGTTTTGGGACTTTCTTGATCTTCTTTTACTATAAACCCTAATCCTATTTGCAGTTTTTTTTTTTTTATCGAAGCTCCATTAATTGGTTTCCAGTTTCCGGTTTCCAGTCGATCCATTTTGTTTTCCACGATGGAAGAAGATCATGAAGATGACACTTTTGGTCCCTTTCATTTTGTGAACAAAAGGTGGATATGGATGCAAAGGAAGAAGAGGCAGCTTTCACTCTCCCATCGACACCTCCAACAAGCAACGCCATCAACTCCTCCCCCTCAACTAGACCGAATCGGTGAATTACCTGATCACGTCCTTTACCACATTCTGTCCTTAATGCCCATGCAAATGGCTATCCAAACCAGCGTCTTATCAACGAGGTGGCGCCATCTCTGGAAATACACGCACGTTGTTGAATTCCACACTTTACCTTGCTCTTTTTCGGAGAGTGTTGACTACGCTCCCATTAGCCGCTCCTTGGACCTCATTGAATCTCCTGCTATCAAATCATTTACTGTTGTTGGCCACGTTGGCTACTTTTCTCACCCCCACATAAGAGAATGGGTCAATTTAGCACTCTCCAGAAACGTCCATACTGAGGGTAGGTCTCATGTCAGCTTTTCCTTATTGGACGAGATTGTTTAAGTTGCCAGAATCTCTTTTTACCATTAATGGTCAAACTCAAAAGCTGGAGGTTTTTGTTTTAAGCTATATTGACCATACACCACCGCCCGGGGTGACTTTTTCTGGTTCTGGGTTTGCTTCCCTTCACACACTTGTTCTTGCAAAATGTAAACTTGATGACAGGACTGTGGAGTTGTTTCTTCTTGAATGCTTGGTTCTTGAGGTTTTGGTCCTTGATAGGTGTGTGGAGCTTGCTAATGTCAACATCAGGGGTCCAAATCTAAGCTGCAACATCTTGTTCTCAAGTGGTATAAAGATAACTATAATGATGGGGAGTTTAGGTTATTGGACGTTCATGCTCGAGGTCTTTTAACCTTGATTTACTAGGGTGACTTAACCAACATTAGTTTGAAGAATTGTCAGGGAATAGGGAAAACAACCCTGCTAGGTATCGAAGACCAAATTAATGAGGCAAATATTGACCACATTAGAGAACTGATCAATCAAGTCAACTCAAGTGAAGACTTTGGGTGTGAATTCTCAGTTTCTTGAAGTACCTTTTTTTGTCTTTCCATATATAACCGGCTTCTTTTTCCTGATCCTGAATTTAATTTCCATGTTTCATCTTCTTTAACATTTTTTATTTCTTGGATATTTATTTCTGATAAATATTGACATTGATACAGCTTGGTATGAGTTCGTGGCGAAAGAGTGCTACATGAAGGGCAACCCAATATCCTTAGAATTCGAAAATCTTGAGCATCTGTTTTGGTACGGTTCTCCGGGGTCTTCAAATGTTGTTTACAACCTTGTTTCCTTCATAGGGGATTGCCCTTCTCTTGAGGATTGTGCAATAGATGTAAGTTCTGAACTTATTAATGAATTAACATAGTTAGCTTTCTTGGTTGTTTAATTATTGAAATACTGTTTTTCTTCTATTACCTGTCAAATGAATTTACAGTTTTGGGAGCAATGTTGGCCTGCATTCTGCTCTATCATACGGGGATGTTGTGTGAAACCTGAATTTGTTGAGGTGGAGGGTGCACAACATCAGCTGTATCATGGAAGAAGTCTGAAAAAGCTTAAATCAATTATGGTAATATGCTTTTCAGGATTTGAAGGTGAAATGATGCTGGTGAGGTTGTTGTTGGAAAAGGCTGTTAATCTTCAAAAACTGGAACTGCTCTGGCGGAATTATCCTAGTGACTTGACTGACAATGTGTTGCAAAATGTTATTTGTATCTCTTACGAAGCCCCAGATGTTGTAGAGGATTTACAGGAATATTCGATTAAAGAAAAGGTCAATAGTTTTCCTTAAGCTTCTCGTGATGTCCAAGTCCAATTTACTCACCAATGGGAATACTACGATTGGTGAGTACTAGACGACTCTTAAATGGTTTTGCTCGAATATCGAACTTATAATATTAGCAATATTTCAATATTTATTTCATACTA